>CM062246.1:24094190-24812643 GCA_031216285.1 Syzygium syzygioides
GTTGGACAGGGATGTGTTTACGTTGATCATTGGAATTGTTTGAATATCGTGGCTTGGGATGTGTTGACGGCGGCCACTAGAAATTGAGTGAATAGTATGACTTGGGACGTGTTGACGGTGGCCATTGGGATTGATCGAATTGCGTGATTTGTGTGCCCTTGAGACCGGACTTGAGATGTGTTGACGGTGGTCCGTGAGAGAAAAATTGGTTGGACGCGTATGCGTGATATGACTGGTTGGATTGGCTAAATGTGCGTGTGAGTGCTTGGTTGATTGATTGGATTTCGAATGGGAGTGTGTGTGCCGGGTAATTGTGATATGGCGGTAAACTATCCTTGCATTATCATGTTTGAACTAATATGCAGGATTGGCATGTGGTTCGAGGCGAGGTAAGCCTTTCATGTGAAATTGGTTGTATTGTCTGGTAGTTCGCATGTTAGACTGGTTTAGGTACGCATTAGCCTAGGTGAGGTTTAGGGTGTTGCTTATTGAGACTCGTTCTCACGGTTATTATATAACCACTTTCAGATCTGTGACCGTGATCGATTCGGAGATGCCGCCAGAGTACCACAGGGATTGAAGGATAGATCAAATTACCCTGTCTTTTGAGCACCTTTTTGGTAGAGAAGATAAGCTTATCAACCACCGCCCCCTTTTGAAAATTGTGGTTTGAAATTGGTAGCTTGGGTTATCATTTTGTATTAATGAATGCTTTATGACGTTATGCAATTATTGTTTCGTGCTATCCCTTAGTCATGTTTTTATTGTATAGGTTGTTTTATGTGCTTCCGCTTGCGTATTTCGTTTGGGTCGGCGACGCGTCCTGGGACGTTGCGTTAAATGATCGACCGTGGTCGGGATGTCGCGAGCTCGATGGTGTCCGGGGCGTGACACTAATCGTCCAAAATTATTGTTTGAGAGAGGTCACATCCATCTATGCTAACAAAAAGAAATGCTGTTCATAAGAAAAAGATAATATTATAGGACTATTTTGGTAACCAATGCTTTGAATGACCATTTACAAGAAATACCAGCTACTCATTTATACACATACCCACCTAACTCTCATTTAATGTATGTACTCTTGATTCCATCACATAAGCCTCTTTAAAGCTTGTTACATATCTTCTCATTTGATCACCCCTTTTAAAGCTTGTAATACACTTTTGTGAAAATTGATAGCAAAATTACATATACAGGGCAAATGAATAATATTTTCTTAAAGACTGCTATGGTTCTCATGTATAAATAACAAGCACCACAAAATATAAATAACCTTTCCTCTTCCTATAGAAAAACAAGCCCCAAAATCTCAAACCAAGCCCACCCAAAAATGCCATTCGTATGTCGCCAATGTGGCTCAGTCGGGCTGCAGCCCACGGAGCCTAGCGACCCACGGCCTATGTGGCCTCGTGTGGGCTGTGTGTGGTCCGTTACTCGACAAGGAAACGCTTAAAGGATTCCAGTAAAATTGCACGACAATAATTCATCTTATCACAACTACTAGGCAGAGACCGAGAGGGAAGTTTGATGATTACACGTCCCCATCAAATCTTTCATCATATTCTCTCTTGTGTACATAACTCTGTTGGCTAGAAAGTTATGTTACTCATGATTTGTCTTCTCGATTTAACGAAGTAAACTTTATATAAATCGGTGAGCGGGTCATGGATGTGGCCTTATCTCAAAGGATGAGATATATAAAGACACGAATTAATTTAAGCTCTTTAATTTCTGTTTATCAAACGTGCCGGCCTCTCTTTCATACAATGTATGAAATTGCTAGACTGAAACACAGAAATTGTACTTTTACCTGTGTTTTTTTAAGTGCTTTTTGTTGAAGACGTTGTAGACATCATTGGCTTTCTAGATCTGGATATAGTTAATTATCATTAACTTCATCTAGTAAAGCAATGCTAATAAAAGATGGTTGTATGAGTCGGTGCTTTGTAGACCCACCAACAGAAGACTATCTTTTAGTTTCTCACTGCCCACGTGTGGTTTATATTACATTTATTCATGAGAAATAGGACGGCAGTTCCATGTAAATGGAAAATGCCTTGTTAACCGAACTATTTAATCAGCAACTTGTGTGGCTTTGAAGAGGGAAGTAAATGGATGTAAGATTTCACCTTACCCTTTTATAGTTATCTTTATTAGTAAAGGTTAAATTAGCAACTTATGTGGCTTTGAAAAAGGAAGTAACTGGATGTAAGATTTCATCTTACCCTTATATACTTGTCTTTATTAGTAAAGGTCAACTTTCGACGATGAATTTGTTATTTTTTGATAAGATTTCAATTTGTACTCAATTCATTCATCCCCGATCATGTCTCGGATTTTCAATTTGTATTGTAATAAAGACCCGACGAGTTGCGGGTTTTTACTTTCTCGCACTTAGAAGTAGCTTGTCTTTTCAATACTTTGAGTGTTTTGCTTTACGAAATGTCTCTCAATACAATTTGTTATTTCTTTGTTTCTCTAGACTAAGATAGGATTAGTTTAGAATCTTAAATGAAAATACAAAAAACAAGATGCATGATCACCTAGTGGACTAAGACTTTGACATAAAAATAGTAAAAAATAAATGCATGACAACTTAGATAACAACCATGTTAAGTTTAGCGGTACCGAAAGGGCGTTAATAGAAATATTAACGTAAGTTAGTCCCCGAACCTTTGATCTTCGATTTTCGTAGAAACCTAAACGAAATTCCCGCGTTTCGATTAGGTATTCTAGCCGACCCCCGACCTAAGCTAGTGGCGACTCCTAAAAAATAAAATAAAATCGATCCGCTGTCACGTGAGATATGGATTTAGGGAAAATCCACGTTCATGATCAGTGGATCATATGGATAGCCAAAAGATTTATACTTCAATAAAATCATTTTTTATGATATGCCATATGAACCATTTCATGAACACTTATCTCTAAACCCGCCTCACCGAGTTCGGCCCTCGAGGGGTAGGTTGCGACAGGCTTGGCGACTCCACTGGGGACTAGGTTACAAACCTAAGTGGATTAAAGCCGTAATAAACTTGTTGGTTGTTATCTCACTTGTCTACATTTTTGTAGCATCAACTGCATGTCGAAGTCGCATGGAAAATGAGGTTAGTCCACTAACCATGTGTTAAATGGTTTTATAGGTGGGAGACATAAGGGGTGGAGTGAATGCAAACCCTTTGTTTTGTAGGTGGCGTTCGGATGAATGTCGAATGTATGAGATTATATTGAAGTGTTGTTTGCTTTAGATTTAAATGCATGTTTACTTTCTTTAGCACGACATAATGCACCCATGTCCCGCGGTCTAAAACCCCGGATCGCTTTAGGGCACCTTTAGGAGGTATTAAGAGTGGAATCCGCATGTGAATACATGTGGTAATCCATTCTTCGATACCGCTCATCTTGATTAGTAAGAAGTGCACCGACCGACGTTAGTAGCGGTGAGTAAACTCTTCTTATCTAATTAAGGTAGGGACATTAAACCCTTAGAATCCTACCCTTAGATGTCAAAATTCACATGTCCTCATGCGATGTGTCGATGTGTTTGCCATTTTCTCTTCATGGTAAGGTTGATTGTATCGTTCTACAATTTCAATTACGCCATTTTAATTTCACGTTATATTTTTTTCTATAATGCGTGGTGATTAATCTCGATGCCCTAAATTAGGGTTAGTCAAAATGGATATGTCGGAGATTTGAATCATCCCCGTACCAAGAGCTCTTGTGACCATGTAGGAAAGTCTCGAGTCAAAGCAGAAGAATTACGTGGAAAAGAGGATCAGATATTTTCCTGCACTCTTATACATCGAGCCTCGTATCGCCATGATCAAAGCATTGTCCCATTTTTGGAACTCAAAGACGTCCACTTTTGTGTTTGGTCGAAATGAGTTGACCCCTACAATTGAGGAGTACGATATTGCCATTGGAAGAGTCGGTTCTTTTGGTCTAGTTAGTCCTCCGATAGATATAGATCCTATAACTCTTTTGAGCCAATTCTTAGGAGTTGACATTCTCCAAATCAAAGGCGTTCTTAGAGGAAATTCTAATGCACTCCCTTTCACATTCTTAGAACGACATTTTTCTAGTTTGCCAAGAGAAGCGGATAATCAAATTCCTCGAGCCTTTCTCTTAGCATTCTTTGGTTTTGTGATTTTTCCATTCACCAAAAAGACCATGGATCCTTTAGTAGTTCACATTGTCAATCAAGTTTGTATGTTCAAAAGATTCTCCAATATGATCTTAGGCGAGACCTTCGTATCACTCAATAGGTTCAAACAAAGTAAAAATAGTGTCTTTAGAGCCCCAATAGGTTTACTCCAAATTTGGTTGGTCTCTCATATCAAAGACTTCGGTTTGAGCTTGAAAATCATAGATGTGTCCAAAGATTGTCATCCTATCTCGCTTTTCCGAGAAAAGGAAGAAATCTTTCCTTATTGGTCATTCTCAACTTGGTTTAATTTTTTAAAGAACCTTGTTCCAAGTCAAATACAATGGCATGTTCGTTGGCTTGGAAATTTTGAGGTGCGCCTTAATAACGGATCTGACAACCCAATCCCACTTTTGGGTCTCACGGGGTCCATGTCATATTACCCTTTTAGGGTGATCCGTCAATATCGCGCGCTTCAAAAGATTCCGCCATTTCTCAAGCTGGGGTTATATCATTTTGACTATTGCAAAGATGTCATCCAAAAGGATCAAATGACGGATTTGAAGGAATGATCATGTCCATCATTGATATGTGGTACAAATGCCACTCGGAGTCGATTCACGTTACCGACGAGTCAGAGTTGGAAGGAGAAATGAAGATACATCATGCATTGCCGGAGTACATACACCGTCGTCTCGAGCCCGAGCTTAAAGTGGATCTCCCTAATGTCCCCGAGAAGCCAACTCAACAACAAGCTATAGCCGTAAGAGCTCTTAGGGAAAGGGATGAGGCTTTAGCTGAGGTTGAACGTTTGACCCAAGAAAACAAACTAATTCACCTCGCATCTAAAGAAGATCCATTACAATTTGTGCTATATTCCATGAGGAAATCTCTTTTCATGTAATTTGCGTTTTATAAATTTGATGTATAGGGTTTCCTTTTTACTCATTTTAGTAATGATGTAATAGGATTCTCTTTTTGTTTTTAGATTGATCTATAGGGATTGTATTTCACGAATTTTGTTGTTAATAGTGAAATTTCCCTTTGTATGTACTTTCTTTTCGAGATTCCAATGGAATATAGATGGGGCATCTTGATTAATCACCGCGTGTTACTCCTTCAATTGTATAATTTCTTGTGAAGATATTGTGATAAGAGATTATTTACATGATATTGGGATTATGAGAATATTTCTTATCTCTATTTCATCCAAAGAGAATATAAAATTGAAGGGTTTTATATTTTCTTCTCAATTCAGTTTTCGCATACTAACCTGATTTCTGTTTTTCTTTACAAAAAGGTACTAAAGTACAGCTGAGACGCGTTCTATTATACACACCCGTCGCCAAGCAAGGTTGGAGAACGAAGACACTCGTACCCACGTTATTACTATTGAGAACCAAATGGCGCAAATGATGGCAATATTAACTGATCTTGCAAATCAAGTGAAGAGCCTCACGCCTGTGGCTCCTGCTGCTGAAGCTTCTACTCCTAATGCGCCTACTAATGTGCCGGCGATAGATCCTGTCGACAAAGGACCTGCTGAAGAGGTCCCCGTTAATGCTATTCCTGCCGTCATTGATTTGGAAGCTCCACCTAAGGAGTCGCCTGTGGCTCATATGGATGAAGAAAGTGCGAGACGTCTCGCAAAATTGGAAGAACGCTTATGCATGTTGCAAGGTTACCAACTCCAAGGCTGTGATAAGCTGTCGCCTTTTACAAAGGTGAAAGTCCCTGATTTTTATGAAGAGCCCGAATTCTCAAGGAAGTATGATGGAACTGGGTGCCCTAAGACCCACTTGAAATATTATTTGAATAAGATGGCTCGTTACTCCGATAACACTCCGCTATTGATCAACAATTTTCAAGATAGCTTGGCTGATTCTGCCTTAACATGGTTCATCGAGTTGGATTTGGAGAAAATTTGCACCTGGGAAGATCTCGCAGATGAATTCCTCCAACAATACAAGTTTAATACTGAAATTGCTCTAATCCGTGAAGAGCTGGTCCGGGTTGATAAAAGGAGAAATGAAACTTTTAGAGCATATGCCCAAAGGTGGAGAACTACGGCATCCCAAGTTAAAATTCCGATGTCTGAGAAAGAGATCATGTAGCTGTTTCTTCAAGCTCTACCTCGAGAATATTTCGATAAGATGTTTAATAACACTTGCATTAATTTCCACACAATGGTTGAACTGGGAGAATATATTGAAGGAATCATGCGAGAGGGTCGATTATCCGAGATGACGACTCGCAGATTTACCTTAAAGAAGGATAAGGAGCCAATGGTGGAGGTTGCCTATATTCAAAATCCTAATGCTCAAAAGCCGTTAAACACACCAGTTCAAAGGTCCGTTATGGAAACAGGGGGTTCTTCTTGAAATTTTGATCGAAAAGAAAAAGCTCCACAAAGACAATTCACTCCATTGCCAAGACCTATGTCTCAGTTGCTGCCGATATTGATTGAACAAAGACTCGTAGCAAAAGAAATCCCGAGAGACAACCCACCAAAGTTTGCTGGGTTTGATTTGGCAAAATCTTGCGTGTACCACATAAGTGAGAAGGGCCATGATGTGGACAACTGTTATACTCTCAAGATCAAGATTCAGAACCTGCTGGATAAGAAGATCTTGTCGTTTAAAGATGCTACACCAAATGTTCAACAAAATCCGCTCCCTAATCATACCGAAGCCGTTAATGTGATATTTGGAGATGAGAATGAGAAACCTTTCTTGTTCAACATGGTGAAGTTGGAAGAGCTATTGACTATAGCTAGAGAGCAACCGAAAGAAGGAAATGTATCCCGTGAGGAGAAAATGTATTGCCTAGCTAAGATGGCTGCTTTAGGCATAATTCAGCCTCTTCAAGGAAGGAAACCCGAAGGGTCCATCGAGACCGCTGTAATTGATTTGTCGTCCGAAAAATTCTCTTGCAAGTTCGCAGGTGAAGCCTCATGCTCTAAGTCAAAAGATGATGGATATGAGCCAGACGTTGATGAACCTTGGATTGACACATATTCCGATAGTGATTTGGAATGTGAGAGTAAGAATGCCCGTCGAGATCATGAATTTATGAAGAAGGCTATCGAAAAAGGTAAAATTATTGATACCCTCGGACAACCGAGTGGTAAATATGACTTCATAGTCAAATACACGTCACCTCCAAGCTTCTTCATTGACCCAAAGGATATCGTTCCCGATGGATGGGGAGGCATGGATGATGAAAGCATCGATCACATTTCTGAAGTCTTTGAACCTATACCCGTTAATGAAGACGATGAGCATATTTCTAACACGGATTCTGAGCTTGGTGCTAAAAGAGCTCATTGGGATCGTGAATTTGTAACGGCCGCTCGTGAGCATGGTGAAGTGGTTGATACTCTAGGTCAACCAAGTAGGAAGTATGA
This sequence comes from Syzygium syzygioides, assembly GCA_031216285.1. Lineage (NCBI taxonomy): Eukaryota > Viridiplantae > Streptophyta > Magnoliopsida > Myrtales > Myrtaceae > Syzygium > Syzygium syzygioides. The sequence continues at coordinate 24,101,747 of CM062246.1, forward strand.
CCTTTTTGTCAAATGTTCACCTCCGCCAAGTTTCTTTATTGACTTGAAAGACATTGTTCTGACTGGATGGAACGATGACGAAGATAATAGAGAAGTTCTGTTCGATGCTGATTCGGAATTCGAATGTCATACCTCCCACTGGGATCGGGAGTTCGTTAGAAAAGCGATCGAAAAGGGCGAAATTGTTGATACTCTCGGGCAGCCAAATGATAAATACGACTTCATGGTAGAATACTCTCCTCCTCCAAGCACTTTTATCGACCCTAAGACTATCGTCCCAAGTGGATGGGAGTTCGAATTTGAAGATGATGGCATGGTAGCTATGATTAATCATGTTGTGATTGAATTGAATGCTACTTGTGAAATCCAAGCGCATGTTGTAGAACCTGTGGTCATAGATTTAATGGCTGATGGCTTCGGAGATATAAAGATCTCTAATGAGGATATTGAGCCTGTTGTGATCGAGCTGCCACCGAAGAAAGACGAGAATTTGAAAGCAAAAATACCTCATGTTTACGACTCTAAGGCAGTTCCTTGGAATTATGAGTTTAATGAAATAGATGCTGTTACTCGGTCAGGCCGATGTTTTCCATCTCGTGAAAGTGTTGAGAAAAAGGCTGTAACCGAAGAGGAGGTGGAGCAACTCCTCAAAACTCTCAAAACGAGTGAGGCATAAGTGATCGAGCAGTTAAGAAAAATGCCGGCTCAAATTTCGTTACTTGAATTATTCAAGTCTTCCGAGAAACATAGGAATGCTTTCTTAAAAATTCTTAATGAAGTACATGTACCCGAGACAATTGGAGAGGTACAATTGGAAGAGTTTGTAGGTACTATTCTTCTTAAGGATCAAATTTCTTTTTCCGAAAAGGATTTGCCGCCGGAAGGGCGAGCGCACTCTAAAGCATTATACATCTCTGTTCAACACTTCGATACAAGGATATCGAGAGTACTCATTGATAACGGTTCAGCTCTCAATATCTGTCCGTTATCAACCTTGCGCCGTCTAGGTGTAGGTATGGATAATGTTCATCCTTCTAAAACTCCAGTCAGAGCCTTTGATGGCATGAAGAAAGAAGCTCTAAGAGAAATTGACTTGCAGCTGATGATTGGTCTAGTCATATTCACTCAGAAATTTCAAGTGCTCGATATCCCAAGTAACTTCAGCTTGTTGCTGGGACGGCCTTGGATTCACGCTGCGGGTGTTATACCTTCAAGTCTACATCAGATGATCCGCTTTGTCGTGTGTGGCAAGATTATAACTGTCAATTGCGAAAAGGATACCAAAACCTTCAACAATACTGCAATTCCTTATGTGGAGCCAGAAGTAAAAGGAGAATCAAGCTATCACTCATTTGAGTTAGTGTCAGTATCTCATGTGCCTACAGGCACTATTATGAGAAAGCCTCACTATTCAAATGTGGCCATTATGTCTAGCAAAATGTTGATCGAGTATGGATTCACTATTGGCAAAGGATTGGGAAAACTGTCCCAAGGCATTCTCACACCCATTGAGGTGACTAAGAGAAAGAAACGAGAAGGCTTAGGTTACCAAGACGATCAACAAGATCAAGGTAATCAGAAAAGCCCGAGTATCAAAGAAAAGAGTTATCGACGTTTGCTCCCTCCTCCGTTGAAAGATTTCTTCCCTAGACCGCCAAAGTTTCTCCAAGATGAAGAAATAGATATCTATGATATCATCGACTTATTTGAAGAGAGTTCTGTGGGTGCCATTTCCGAAAGCTTTGACGATGATCTACCTACCGATCCCGCTATGTAAGGGATGTTTTCGTGTTCTACTTTGTTTTCAGTTGTAATCCATCTAATTCTCCCCTGCGAGGGACTTCCATTTGTTCATTTCATTTGTTTCGTTCATTTCATATGTTGTAATAATTCGGATCACGAACTTTGGATTCAAAACACTATATGACATTTACTGCATATCAATAAAAACATTCCCATGCTTTGTTAATAGACGTGCGAAAGTATACCAAACCAGCCCTATGATGATGCTTTAAGGCCTGGGCTTTTGCACGATCTATAGTTTTCAAAATAATCCTTTGGAACAAGGATGTCCAATGATATGAGGACGAGTTCCCCATGAAATTTTCGAAAATCTAGAATTCGAAAAGTTTTTTTCATCTTCATGCATCTCTTATCTTCATATACTAACCATTTTTTTATTGCATCTCAGGCATGACATTCTGCATAATCATGATAGTCATATGCATGGCTTGGATTCATGTCCAAAAAACTCATACGAATCTGATTATTCTGATCTTGAAAATGAAGAAGATTCCAAGGCTATTAAAAGAGAATGGATCCAACATGAAGAATCTAAACCTCCTACAGAAGAACAAACTGTCGTTATAAATTTGGGCGATTATGAAAATCCCAAAGAAACAAAAATTGGGACAAGTCTCTCTCAAACAGATGCTGATCGACTGATCGAACTATTGAAGGAGTATCGGGATGTCTTTGCTTGGTCTTATGCTGACATGCCGGGTCTGGACCCCAACATTGTAGAACACACGTTGCCTCTTGATCCTGCCATTCCGCCTAAGAAACAGAAGCTTAGGAGGACGAAGCCAGAATTATCCAAGAAGATTGAGGAAGAAGTCATGAAACTGTTAAAAGTTGATTTCATTGAAGTTACTCATTATGCTGACTGGATTGCTAATGTCGTCCCAGTCATGAAGAAGGATGGGCGAGTTCGGGTATGTGTCGATTAACGCGACTTGAACAAAGCAAGTCCCAAAAATGATTTCCCATTACCACATATTGACGTCTTGGTTGACAGCACAGCAGGATTCGAATTATTTTCTTTCATGGATGGTTTCTCTGGCTATAACCAAATCCGAATGAAGGAAGAAGATAAGACTAAAATATCTTTCATCACCCCATGGGGAACATTCTGTTACAAGGTTATGCCCTTCGGCTTGAAGAATGCGGGGGCAACTTACCAAAGAGCCATGGTGACACTATTCCATGACATGATGCATAAAGAGATTGAAGTTTACGTCGACGACATGATCGCTAAATCACGACAAGGTGAAGACCACATTGAAGTCTTGAAGAAACTGTTTGATCGACTTAGAAAGTTCAAGTTAAGGCTTAACCCCACTAAGTGTATTTTTGGGGCAAAGTCTGGAAAGCTCCTTGGATTTATGGTTAGTAACAAGGGCATCGAGATTGATCCCTCGAAAGTGAAGGCCATTTGCGATTTAAAACCCCCTTCTACTGTTAAGGAGGTTAGAAGCTTGTTGGGAAGATTGAATTATGTCGCAAGATTTATTTCCCAATTATCCGAAATCGCCAAGCCATTCTTCAAGCTATTGAAAAAGAATGCCAAAGTTGAATGGAACGAAGATTGTCAAAAATCCTTTCAACAATTGAAGCAATATCTTTCACAACCACCAGTATTAGTACCGCCTACTCCGGGTATACCTTTGATCTTGGATCTCACCATTCACGATGAGTCTTTGGGAGCTATGTTAGCGCAGAAGAGATTGAAGGATGGAATGGAACGCGCTATTTACTACCTCAGCAAGAAATTTACTTTTGGTGAAGCTCGATACCCGAAAGTTGAGAAAGCGTGTGTAGCCTTAATTTGGGTATTATATAGATTACGGCAATACACTCTTCACCATCATATCCTGCTTGTGAATGAAAATGATCCTATCAAGTATTTTTTGGAAAAGCAGGCACTAGTTGGAAGGCTTGCCAAATGGAAATATTGCTTTCCGAATTTGATATCCAGAGCATGTCTCAGAAGTTCGTCAAAGGACAAGCCATGGCTGACATGTTGGCTGAAAGTCCCTTAAAGTCAGATTACTGGGATGAAATTGATGAAAGAATCCATCTGGTGTCACAAGACAAGTGGACCATGTATTTTGATGGAGTTGTTAACCTTTCTGGTTCTGGCACTGGAGCAGTCCTAATATCCCCATCGGGTCAGCATTATCTAGTAGCTGCAAAGAGGTGAATGGCAAACTCGTGATTCAAAATTGATTCCTTATCATAAGTATCTTAAAGACTTGGTGGAAGAATTCGAAGAAATCTCATTTGATTATTTGCCAAGATCTCAGAATCAATTTGCTGATGCTTTGGCGACATTATCTTCAATGTTACAAGTAACTAATGGTTTGAATATTGATTCTTTGCAAATCGACGTTTTAAAAGAGCCTGCGTATTGCATGATTGTAGAAGAAGAACTTGATGGTCAACTATGGTACTATGACATTATGAATTACCTTCGAGAAGGAAAATTTCCCCACGGAAGTCGAGCTACTGATCGGAAATACTTGACAAAGTTAGCTTCCAAATTCTTTCTTAGCGGAGGTACTTTGTACAAGAGATCTTTTGATTCGGTTCTGCTGAAGTGCGTAGACACCAAAGAAGCCAATTTATTAATGAAAGAGATACATGAAGGAGAATGCGGTCCTCATATGAATGGCCATCTTCTAGCAAGGAAGATTATGAGGCTAGGTTATTATTGGGCAAAAGTACACTACAAGTGCCATAACTTGTGTACGGCGTTCACTTTAGTGCCATAATTTTTTTTGGATCACTTTAGTGCTAAAAATCTTGAAAAACGATCACTTAAGTGCTAAAAATTTTGAAAAACGATAACTTAAGTGCCAACTCCGGTGCCGTACACAATTTTTTGCCGAAAATCTGACGTGGCATTTTTTTATTAATTTCTGAAGCTGACGTGGCTCACCGGAGTCTCGCCGGAGATTGGCACTTAAGTGATCATTTTTCAAAAATGTTAGCACTTAAATGATCGTTTTTAAAAAATTTTAGCACTTAAGTGATCGTTTTTAAAAAATTTTAGCACTAAAGTAATCCAAAAAAAAAATTATGATACTTAAGTGATCGTTTTTCCTCTGACTTGGCACCAAAGTAATCCGAAAAAAAGTTATAGCACCAAAGTGAGCGCCGTACACAAGTTATGGCACTTATAGTGTACTTTTGCCGTTATTATTGGTTAACCATGGAAGCCGACTGTATTCAACATGTTAGATGTTGTCATCAATGTCAAATTTATGGAGACAAAATCAATGCTCCTCCAAATGAATTACATCAAATGTTCGAGGCATGGCTTTTTTCAATGTGGGGGATTGACATTATCGAACCAATTAATCCTAAGGCATCAAATGGACACCGTTTCATTCTAGTGGCTATCGATTACTTCACCAAATAGATCGAAGCCAATTCTTATGCTCACGTCACTGCAAGAAGTGTGGTAAAATTTATTCGTCAAGACATTATTGCTCGATACGGGGTTCCATAAGCAATTATCACGGATAATAGGTCAAACATGAATAACAAAGTAATGGATGAGCTACTCAATAAGTTTCATATTCGTCACTTGAATTCTTCTCCTTATCGCCCACAAATGAATGGAGCTGTCGAGGCGGCAAACAAGAATGTAAAGAAGATTCTGTCCAAGACGGCAGAGAATTACCGAGATTGGCACGAGCGGTTGCCGTACGCGTTAATGGCTTATCGAACTTTCATTTGCACTTCGACTGGGGCAACACCATTCTCATTAGTATATGGAATGGAAGCAGTTTTACCTGTGGAAGTGGAAATTCCTTCATTAAGGGTACTTTCGCAAATAAAGCTTTCTGAAGCAGAATGGATTCAATAAAGATTTGAACAGCTTAATATGATTGATGAAAAAAGGGTAAAAGCCCTGTGCCATGGACAAAGCTACCAAAAACGAGTGGCTAAGTCATTCAACCGTAAAGTTCGACCCAGGCATTTTGAGATCAATGACCTGGTTTTGAGGAAAGTCCTACCCATCATTCCAGATCGTGGGAAGTTCTCCCCCAATTATGAAGGACCGTATGTCATCAAGAAAGTGTTACCTGGCGGAGCATTGGTTCTTGTAGAAATGGATGGCCGAGAGTTGCCAAAACCTGTAAATGCTGATGTTGTTAAGAAATATTTTCCTTGAATAAGAAGCCTTTAAGCTACTTTTGGATTGAATCCAAGTCACTTTAGGACATTTGCATCATGCATCTCATGCATACATGGCATTTTTGCATATTTGTTCATTTTGTAGATACTCAATTGTTCCCCAAGGAAGCTATTCCAAACTTCAAGGAGTCAAGCTCAAGGAAATAGCTATAAAAAAAAATCAAATCAATCTTCTCCCTAGAGTTTAGGAAGTAGATCCTTTTTTGTAAGAACTTCTTCTATCCAAAAGGTCTTTCAAGTATGAAATTTTATCCCCAGAGGAGTTTAAAAAAAATCAAATGAAAAAAATCAAAAATCAAATATTTTGATTTATCAAAATTCCCTACAGACGAGAGATTTAACCAAATGATCATTTGAAAGAACGAAGAAGGGGATTTCTCAAAAATGCCGAATGGAAATGCCTAGGACGATAAAAGGCAAATTTTTGATTAAACACGTCCCTATACTCATTTTGAGAGAATTGAGCAAAAAACCATGTCATAGGACGTAGGGTTCGTTCACATTGAATACATGGATTGAAATGATAAAAGGCATTTCATTTCTCTATCATAAACACTCATTTTATCCTTTGTTAGCCACTTTAAGCCAAATAAAGATAATTCTCAAAATACCCTGTCAAGAACCACCTTACATTGGGGCAAGTTAAGAAGTTGTGATTGATCATTTTTGAAGCAAAAAGATTAAGAAAGATTTTATTATTTTCACTTGCATCAACCTTCTTGTGGTAATTTCAGGTGAATCTTTATGGAAGCTCAAAATATCCCAAAGTGAAGAAGAGCATCCTTTTCCTCTACTCAAACACAGTTATCCTTTGCTTAGCCAAATTGAGCCTTAAGCATGTTCATTTCAAAGCCCAAAATATTGATTATCTCCTACATTGGGGCAATGCATATGATTTACCATGAAAATTTGAAAAATTGGTGAATATGTATAAAGTGTCTCGAGAGTCCAAAGAGCTCAAGAGATAAATATTATGGGGCATGAAAAAGCAGTGTGCCTGGTAAAAGCAATGCCGATGCCCATGAAAAAATGAATCAAAAGCAAAAGCAAAAGCAAAAAGCAACATGTTTACGATGAAAACAAAATTCCCATTGCAAAAGATGCTTAGAAAGAGCAAAACTCTTAAGTTGCAAGAAAAATAGACTCTCGAGATAATTTGGTTTTCAAGAGACAGATGATGTCAAATTTGGATGATTTGGTAATGATGCCAAGATAATTATCATTTCTCTTTCAAACCCGTTCTACAAAATTTCAAGCCTTTTGAGCCTAACCCGAATCAACATTACAACCCTCTCTGAAGTCTCTTCCGATTGGGATGGTTTGAGTTGACGTAAAGATTTCACGAAGAAACCACAGCTAGAAGGAGTGGAAGTAATCTTATCTTATCTTGTCTTATTTTCAAGGTCCTTGACTTGTAAATTCGTTAAAGATGTTGATGGTATATTTCTTTTCTTGGCCTCAAAGCAAATACCCTTTGTGTAAGCTCATGACTAAGCCTATATTACGATCCTTTCGAAAGACATTTCTGATCAATCAATTTGTATTCAATGTGAATATTTCTGAAAACCTTTGACATAGGTTCGTGAGGCATCACCAGTGAGAATTGAATAGCTTTCCCACATCAATGGATGGGAATCAAAACTTTTATGAGAGCCAGTGCGAAAGACCATTTTGATTAGGTTATTTCCAATTTGGCATTTTTTATCTAACCTCTTTAGATGGTTATTCAAAGATCATTTTGTTAAAATTTCCTCTTAAGGATTTTGATAATCAATGTCCTTTACCAAAATGTGAATAATTCTGTTTGATTTGTCGTTGAACAATCTCGGAACTTCTTTCAAAATATCTTTCCCCAGTGGGTCGGTTTTTTGTCAGCCTAAACCATACCTCACATTTTCGATTTTAGGTCATCCTTAAACCTTATCTTTGGTTTCTGATCATCCTTAAACCTTACTTTAGGTTCCTGGTTATCCTTAAACCTTACCTTAGGTTCTAAGTCATCCTTAAACCTTGTCTTTGGTTCCGGTCATCCTTAAACCTTACCTTAGGTTCTAGGTCATTCTTAAACCTTGCCCCTTAGGTTCTAGGTCATCCTTAAACCTTGCCCCTTAGGTTCTATGTCATCATTAAACCTCATTTTTTAGGTTCTTGGTTATCCTTAAACCATAGATTTCCTATAAAACCATTTATGTTTCTTTTCTTCCTTCATTCCATCACATGAGAGAGAGAAGAAAAAAACACATGAATGAGCTAACAATCCAAATGGTCAATGGTAAGTGCTTCAGGTGAGACTCTGATCAAATGTCTTTGTCTATAGTTTCTTTTATTTCCCAAGTGGAGTCGACTAAAAATTTGCAAGTGCCAATTAGTCTTTGAGCAGAACCTCTTTGAGCTCCCACTCAAAGAGGGGCAGCTGTTGACATCTAATTTTTAGCTGACGTGTCATTAAAAATAAAAAATTCAAGATTATGGTTTCCGATCACGACGGAGCCTGTTTCTTGAACAAAAAGTGTCGTTTTTTTAATTCTGTTTGTTGGCTAGCTTTTGTAAGCGATTTTCTATTCATTTCATGCAAAAACTCAAAAAGTCAAACGGTTGACTTTCGAGTTGACTTATTAGTCAACCATTTGACCAAAAGTCAACCCATGGTCAAATTGGGGCTTTTCCCATAAAAAGATTCCTTTCGAGTCCAATTTTACTTTAGAAGTGGAAATTTCAGAAAAATTCAAAGATTTGATCATAAAATCAAGCTCCTAGTGAAAAGTCAACTAGGGTTTGACTTTTGGTCAAACCTTTGACCAAAAAAATTGAAAAATACAAGAATCCAAAAATCATTTTATTTTATATTCAATTTACCTTTGGCATTTGAAATTTTACAAAAATCGATTTAGAATCAACTTTTTCCCAATTTGCAGAATTTGGTTCAAATCGGCCAAAAATGAAATTACTTCATTTCTAGTCATTTTTAAGTTAGTTTTCTTCACGACATTTGATCTAGAGGTCATCTTATATTCAATTTCTGAACCAATTTTGTGATTCCAAGCCAAACACAAAAACCCCAAATTTTGGCCATAATCAGTGATTAGGGTCGATTCTTCATGATGTGCGCAATTGAGGTACAAATGAGCCTAATTTCTTATATGAAGTCCAAATTCAAAATCAATTTTGGAATATTCACACAACATTAAGTCAATTTGATCAATTTAGTGATTGAATAATTAAGAAGTCTAAGAGTAATTGGACCAATTAATGCAATTCAACTTGACCCACTCTAGACTAATATTCAATTTGATGAATTGAGACTCAATTTTATTAATTGGACTTCAATTAAATTTGTTAGTCTAGCTTGGCCATGCAATTACCTAAATTCAAGATCAATTGAGACAAACAAGTCAAATTGAATCAATTTGTGCATGAATTACAAATCGATTCAATCTAATTTGATCTAATTTAGTATTAATGGAGTCAATTAATCATGATAGAGATCAAATTGTGCAAAATTGGAATCAAGGATTGAACTGATTCAATCAGGCCAAATTCGAGACTAATCAGCTCAACCTGGTTTGATTCAAATTGAATCAGTCTGATTGGGCTAGCCATTTTATGGTCGAAAATCTGGCGATAGACCGTCCATTCTGACTAATCTAGGTCGGCCACATCCTCTTGAGCCTAAAAATGACAAAAATGCCCTCGATTGAAAATTACGAAAATGCCCCAAGAGAAATTACTAAAATGCCCTTATTCAAGAATTAGACAAATTAATTAGGAGATGAACAAATCGATCGTGGCCATTCATTTAAAATTGATCACGTCCATTCATGATGCCATGTCACTAATCCTTAGCCTTTAAAAAATCTTTTTAACCATTAAAAAAATGCATTTTGGGCCATTAGATTAATCTAAGGGCTAAGGTTCAAAGTTGAGGGGCGTATATAGTGTTTTTTCCCCTCAAAATTAGGGGGGCACTCATTTTTGCACATCTGAATTCTCTCTTCTTTCTCTCTCTCTCTCTCTCTCTCTCTCTCTCTCTCTCTTCCTCTCACGCCATCTTTCTCTCTCGTGTTCTCTCTCGGTGGCAGCCCCTCCGCCTCATCGCCGGCTGCTTTCCGGCGAGCCACCGCTCCACCGTCGTCCCTCATGGTGGCCCAAGGCTAGTCGCAACACCAGCTGTCCGTCTCGGTGGCCGGAGCTTGCTGTTCCGGCGACTTCTTCCTCTCGGCAACATCACCGGCGCTGCTGCCGGTGATGTGATCAGCCGGTTCAAGCGGCTGAACCGGCTGATCGGTGTCCTCTTCAGCAATCCCGAACCACTAGCGACGTTCTTCAATATCTCTGTGCGGCTGTGGTGTTCATTTGCTCGTTGAACAGCCACCAGATCGCGTTCTTTGATATGATTCTCTGTTTTTAGTTCATTAGTGCAAAAAACGGATCGATTCTCACTATAGTTTGTGCAATCTATTATCATAGGTTGGCCGAGCTTTCTGAGACTTCTCCGTGCTGTTCTTGATCTGAATACGGAGGCCGGATCGCTCGATCGCGCGTCGGAGCATCGTTAAACAAGGTAAGTGCACTTGAATGTGATTCTGCAAATTCGTAGCCTGGAAAACCTGCATGTTTGATATGCTGATTTCAGCTCGTCAATGTTGAAATCTCGCAAAATGATGAACTAGAGAATCGTAAAGCACGTCTTAATCTTCGATTTGATATATTATATGCCTTGATCGGACTTGATTTGCTATGTCAAAACCCTTTTAGAAGTTAGGATCAGAATCTGAAATATGATGTTCAAGTCTGTTATGATATTTTCCTGATTGACGTTGTGTTATTTGATTATTTTTTATGATTTTTTACGATCATTTTTTGAAAAAACTTTCTTCATCAAAGTTGCAGAGCACATCTTGATCTGCTGATCATAAAATTTTCACGAAATTCCAAGCATGTTAGCCTTGTACGATTTGCAACGTCATATGTGTATGAATTTGGTGATAGACTAGTTTCAGACTGACCTTCGTGTGTTCTACGATTTTCATAAATTCACGTGTTCGAAATATGAAAACGTTTTCTGTACAAAATTTCATACTGAGATCGAGATCTTTCTATTGATACTAATTTCATCAAAATCGGAAGTCATTTGAAGTTTCAAAGGGAATTTTCACAATTTGATCAGTATCTGTGTCCAGATCTGATTTTCATTCCTTTGGAGTTCAAAAAATATTTTTCTGAATTTGATAAAGTTAGAGTCCTTTTTTGCAAAAAATCAAAACTACAAAGTTGTTCATTGGGATCTCATTATGTTGACTGAGAATTTTGAGGTCCTAATAGTAATTTATGGAGGGTCAATTTGCTTAAAATTTCATAAAAGGTTTTCACGGGTTAAAATTTCATTTGCAATTGAGTCCTTCACGAAAATCGAATTTTATAAAAATTTGGAGGGATTTTTAGCAAAAACTCAAAACATGAAAGTTGTTACACACGGGGAATCCTAACTGAAATTTTTTTTTTTCACGTGGTTTTGATAAGGTTTGTTATTTTTCCCGCCATTATTTTAAAATCCATAACAGAACCGAGTCCAGCCTGTCACTGAGATCAAATTTGATATTTTCGCGGAAATCGGTGAGGATTTAGAAAAAATGGTCTTCTTGACTCTTGATCCTCATTTCATAAGATTTCTAATGACACTTGAATCACTTCATTTGGACATCATTAGGCTAGTTAATCACATCTGAACAGAAGCAATCCGAATTAGATAATAACTGAATAAGTGGTCTTTTTATAAAGCCCACTTCTCATTGCTTGATTGATTTCGAAATAAGGCACATGGGTTTGAATGCATGCTTATTTCATTGCTATGCATGTGATTGTTAGATGAATGTTAGGCCCGGTGCATGTTCGGCGGGTAGCCCATTATGGTCACTTAGAACCCAACTTTAGGGGTTAATTGATATGAGTTACCGTTTTGTGAATACAAATGGTAGCATATTATCGTTAACCATTAATCAAATAATATTAGATGATTAGGTGGGTGATGAATCGAAACGCATGAAAAACAAAGGCCGACCCCGAGGCCCGTGCTTAATTAGTGAATTGTTTGCACCATTGTTCTTCTTTGGGTTATTCTTTCATATGTTGTTTGTCGTGAATGAATGTTATGAATGTAAATACCGACACCCGAGAGGCGGTCCATAGGAGATAATCCAAAATCGAAAAAGGCCAAGGTGATTGACTGATGTCCAATCCGATCTCAATTTGTACTCATTTGATGATGGCGATAGACCGATGTCCAATCCGGTTTCAATTTGTACTCAATTCATTCATCCCCGATTATGTCTCGGGTTTTCAATTTGTATTGTAATAAACACCCAACGAGTTGCGGGATTTTACTTTCTCGCACTTAGAAGTAGCTTGTCTTTTCAATACTTTGAGTGTTTGCTTTACGAAATGTCTCTCAATACAATTGGTTGTTTCTTTCTTTCTCTAGACTAAGATAGGATTAGTTTAGAATCTTAAATGAAAATACAAAAAACAAGATGCATGATCACCTAGTGGACTAAGACTTTGACATAAAAATAGTAAAAAACAAATGCATGACAACTTAGATAACAATCATTTTAAGTTTAGCGGTACCGAAAGGGCGTTAATAGAAATATTAACGTAAGCTAGTCCCCGAACCTTTGATCTCCGGTTTTCGTAGAAACCTAAACGAAATTCCCACGTTTCGGTTGGGTATTCTAACCGACCCCCGACCTAGGCTAGTGGCGACTCCTAAAAAATAAAATAAAATCGATCCGCTGTCACGCGAGATATGGATTTAGAAAAGATCCATGTTCATGATCAATGGATCATATGGATAGCCAAAAGATTTATACTTCAATAAAATCATTTTTTATGATATGCCATATGAACCATTTCATGAACACTTATCTCTAAACCCGCCTCACCGAGTTCGGCTCTCGAGGGGTAGGTACGACAATCGCCAATTCCCTCTCGACCGGCCAAAACACTGATCAAATCACTGAGATTTTCTCACAGTAATATGCTAGGCAAAGTCAACAATATTCATGACTTTACTCTACAATATTATAAATTCAAGTACGTAGATCATAATTAGTATAACCGCGAAGTACTTACCACGAAGCTTAAATCCAGTCAACGCAATTTTTTGCCCAAAACTCCATGCAAATCACATGTAAATCATTTACCTCTTTTATCATTATAAGGGATAGCACATAATATAGTCCAGAACTATGAAGCTCAGACACATCAATAGCATGCCTGGAATTACCTCAAAGTTTGATAAACTCAAAAAATCAAGCTAGATTACAGATTATGTGTGATGACAAAAAACTTAGCATCAGAAAAGTGATGCCTACACAAGGTTATGCCGTAAATTATCTTAAACATCTGACAAACAAGTTCAAGCATGAAATGGACTTTGATCACAGCTGCAGCCTTTAGTAAAACACATGAACATTGGAGAAAAACTGATCTGTACATGCACTATGCTTCCTTTCTGGGGTCCCTTGATGAAATTCTGTAAATTGGGAAAGCAGTAAACGGCACATGCATTGTCAGAGTGCACTGAATCATTTGAAGACACTTTATGGAATGCTGGATGTTTAACTATATCCTCTGACCATATATTAGAATGCTAACCATTGTAAATAACTGTTGAGAGTATTTGGCCAATGGGGGGCATTTAGTCTATTTCCTTTATTATTTCATGTATGGCGGCAATAAGGGTGACATTGTAATTTTGGCTTCTTTGCTTTATTAAAAATAGATAGCTTGGGTTCACATTGACCTAAGCTAAGCATTTAGTTTAGTGTTTTTGTCTCTCAACATGGTATCAAAGCCGGGGCTGAACTGAAACCCTAACCCCAATCTCTTCTCTGCACAACCATTCTTTTCTCTCTCTCTCTCTCCTCTTGCCTTCACCCTCCACTTATCAACTTAAGCTTTTGGGTTGGATCAACTTGCTGATGTCACCATGCAACCCAATTGTTATATGCATGAGTAACTGATGATCATTGAATATGCAGCAGAGGTGCATCATATTACTACACATGGTGGTCACGATAATCATAAAAGGAAGGATTCAATTGTTCAAAGGTCTTACCTAGTTGTGCAAAGGCATGAGAGGATTCAATAGGAAGAATCAATACATGCAGATCAAATGAGCAGCCTGATGATTAACCCATGGCATGTGAGGCTTTGGAGCTGAACATCAAATAGAAGCGTTCAGCATATCTATAAAATACTTAAACGAATCATAGATTCACAGTGTCATTAACGGAAAATGAATGGAAAAGGAGGGGAAGAAAGGCGAAGAGAAATGACATTCATGTATCATGTTTCTACAAAACAGAGAATAAACATGAACCAAATTGATTTTATCATTGCGAAGACAAATTATTCAAAGGCCATTTGTTCTGTATGTAATTTGTTTCCGAAGTGTTTAATTATTTCAGAGGCATGAAAACGTTATGGTCTGTCAGTCCCTTGAAATATTTGCAACTAAAAAGCTCAAATTGGAGAATTGCTGGACTAAGAACCACATATGTTTAGTAATTCAAGAAAGGGATCAAGTAAGAAGATATTTCTCCCAAACGAGTCTAACCAATGGATTCTCAACTATTAAGATACTGCACTTCGTCTTTTTTCTTAACCAATGACATGAAGTTTTATTTCTCAAATGGCAATCTGGTTAAAAATACCCAGTCTAGAGGAAACCTACATAGGATTAGCCAGGCATATGAAATTTGGCCAAACAAATTGACTGGGAACCTGAAAATCTACCTTTTGTTTCCTGGGAAAATTCTACACCTAATTATCGCAACCATTATATGGCTGAACACCAGTCGACCCAAGCAACTATACTTAGTGTCAGTCTGGATAAGTGTACCCACCATCTCAAGATAAACCTTATCCTTGATGGAGAAAACTTCTAAATGGGTTCTAATCCAACCAATGGCCCGCTAGTTCTATGCTTGCAATTTCATTAACCCTTTGTCATTACAAAACATTCCACTGGGCCAGCTTTATTTACCTGGGATGTGCAGGTAATTTTCCAGAGCAAGGATACAACAACATATCTCTACTGCAGCAAACGATTTACATTTGGACGAGAGAGAGAGAGAGAGAGAGAGAGAGAGAGAGAGAGAGAGAGAGTTGTTCAGCAAGATCTGCAATCACCGAAAGCCCCAGCTACAATTCTTTCTCTAGCTGGTTGGAAGAATTGATTGAAAGGTGGAAATAGAAAGAGGCTTCCTGAATTCTTCTTAAGCAATATGGAAATGCATGAGTGGTAGGAAAACCATTGTATTAGATTTGAGAAGAGAACTTTTTCTGGAATGGTCTTTCAGGGAGATGTAGCTAGCAGGCACAATGCTCTACTTCATCAATTGATAAAGTAAACTTTGGTTCAAAATGTAGAATTGCTCTATTACGCTAGTAAAAGCCTCTTAAAATGTGCAGTAACTATTGGTTCATTAAAAAAGAGCTATCATTTTCCTTAGGTATCTAAAGTAAATAGGTGCTAATGACAGTATTATAAAATTCTTTCGAACAGATGGCTCAATTGGTGGTTAATCGTTGTTCATACCATTAGGGTTTCCTCATTCAAGAAAATCTCGCAGAAGAGATATTGCTTCTAATGCCATTATACCTCCAACAGTTGAAACCCATTGATCCAGAATTACCATTACAGCAAAGAGAAACAAGAAAAAAGTTGGAAACATTCATAAATCGGGCAGACACTTGAAAGGGGGAACATAGATGAAATTTCAGTAGAAACTAGTCAATATTTCCAATGATTCTGCATTTTTACCTCGGTCGTCAGCTTGAAACCCGAGACAGATCCATTTGCAAGACATGTCCAAATATCATGCTAGAGATAATTTAGCAGACTAATTGACAAAGTAATTTGCATAAGAAGGTATCATTTAAGCAAAAACAAGTTCACCAGTGGGAGAATATGTTTAGTTTAAGAAGTTTATATCTTGTTCTTAAGAATATCAATTCTAAGAAATGTTTGTACCCCAGGAAAATCATGCAAGCAAATTATCTATGAACTGTACCATTTGATTCAATTGACAGTAACTAGGCATTGACCTTGGCAAAATTCTTGCATCAAATATAAAAGAGTGTGTTTGGGGTAACTATGGCTTAAATTTTTTTTACTTTCACGATGCCTTTGGGTCATTCTATATTCTCTCTTCAACATGGAACCGAATGTCCTTGGAGGACAAACAATATGCTGTAAGTAGGGTGATACTTAGAGGCTTTTAATTTTGATGGGCAACTTCTCTTCAGAGAGATCTTGCAACAGTGATCTGATTGAGAGAAGATTTGTGGATGACTTGTGTACTAGTACCGGCTAGGATGGGTTTCCATCAGCTACATCTTCCAAACATTGCATAGGAACTGTGTTCATTGTTATAACAGTCTCGTTCTCTCTATCATGAAACTATGCAGTAATGGGCTAGTTTTAGCTCCAGAGAGAGGAAATTGAGCAAGGTGGTCCTTTATCTACGAGATGAGTCACCTTGCTTGATGTTTTATTCAGAAAGGTAATGAGCTAGGTCATGTTTCCCACAATACTTTTGACTCATAATCAGATTATTAAGAGCAGCATAACTATGTATTTCAAGCTCCAAAAGTCAGAGTTTTCATGGTTTATTTTTTTCCACTAAACTTTTTGTTTAGATGCATCCTTAGTACATCTCCTGCTTCTCACCCCTGTACTTGAGCTTTTTCTTTCAGAACTACTACTTCAACAGAAAGACAATGTCATAATCTAGATTAGCTACTTCATGTACTGTTCAGATCACATTGAAACAGATCCTATTTCACTATGTTTTAAGTTTTATGTCTACAAAGTCTGAAGAAAAAAATGATGAGTTCTGAACAAGCTTAGCAAACATGAAATGTTAGATCATGCCAGCGTCAGACAGATGAAAAATCATACTGGAAACACAAGCCATCCACCACAATTTAGCAAGCACTTGCCCTCATGTATGCAGGAAGATCAAGCACATTGCCCATGGCATCTCAGAAAGCATAATTTGCTCATAGTTAAAAAATCATATTTCTCAGAAGATACTATATTTCCCAATTTAAACTTAATAACATTAAGACAGCAAAGAATCTAATTACAGTGAAAACAAGTGAGGAAGAAGAGATGAAGAAAAAAAGGGCAAAGGGAAAAGGAAAGAACAAAATAATGTTAGCTTAACTTGTAGCACTTCCCAGAACTGTAAATTTTTTCGGGGGAAATTTTAAAAAAAAAGAAAAATGTTCAACCAGTCACAAAGAATTTAAGAAAAAGGAAATAAAGCGAGGATAGAAAGAATTAATATAAACTCGACTTTTTGACGCTTGAGGAAACTCCACTTTCTTCCATTTAGACTAGGAAAAGGACAGAAAAGATGAATAATTAGTTCCATAAACCTTTTTCTATTTTCATGGTTATGTGTTGCAATATTCAAGTTGCTACAGAAAACAGAATCGATACAAAACTGCATTGATCAATAATCAACATAAGGAATCATAAACCTCCAGTAAGCTTGAGTTGTCAATTGTCATGGGTCACAATTTCAAAGTGGAGCTAAGTAGATACAAAATCAGTAACAAAAGCAAGTTCAGAAACTGACCTAATGCATGGGGTGGAGGTACTTGAATGCAATGACAGTACTGATCCACAGCCTCCAAATTTATCATTTGCACAGTCAGATTATACTTCCTTTATACCTAAAAGTGGCTAAGAGTCATCTAATCATTTATGAACAAATAAATCTTAGGAAAGTTTAGTTTTATTCCAGTATAATCAACAGATGTACCAGTGATCGATAATGCCACTGCATACATTATGCATGGTTCACATGTCACATAAAGGGAGCATGCTGAAAACTTTTCTACAACTTCTGCAGCCGAAAATCCTGTCCTCTGCCACTGTTCAAGAAGAACATCAAGAACGTCCATCTCTGCATGTCTTGTTGCCTATGAAAGCGCAAGGTGAAAAATAAAGCAAGCATGTCAAACTTAGGAGCTTTGCCAGAGAGAAAGTTGCTCTTAGTGTGTAGTTTCATAAAAAATTTAGGAAATGCATTTCAAAAGAAATGTTTTCTCTGACAAGTTATCTGATTGAGTATATACAAGATTGATCAAGGCATATACTACATGATATCAACAAGTTTTGCTCACTTGAAGTTGCTGATAATCTCACATGAAAAAGAGGCTTCTTATTGGATTGGCCACCTCCACCTTTTCTAACATTATTTTTTATATACCCCTATAGCAAGGTGCCTTTGTTTTTTCATTGTGCTCCACAAGATACTAAAAGGGCCAAATATTTTTCACATCAACTATTTATTATTGTCTGCAAAGTCATTTATAGTAGTGTCTTGTCACCACATAACTATAAATGGTTCTAGGAATAGACTATTAGATAAGAGATTATCTCTACCAGAAACCAGGCTTAAACTATTTGTGTAGATGTGGCCATTGTGCGAAAAAAATGTGCCCAAGAAGCAGGTTCTTACATCTTACAAGGCAATACAATGTTCACAATTCATTTTATACCAAATAAGTATACCGAAGTTTAGCTAACATATGGTATAAGGAAACAATGTTAGGAACTTCACAAAAGCTGATAAAGACCATAATATGGTTCCAGACAGAGCACAATGGTAAATGAAACACGTAAAACATTGTGCACAATAAAGCCAGATTATTGCTAGTGTTAGCCGTAATCATATTTTATGAAAGAATAATGGGAACAAAACCATTTACAGCCTAATAATGCATGGAAAATTCCACTTATTAACAGATTTGTTCTGATAATTCTTTAATCGTCTATTAAAGAAATAGTAATGGGAGAAATATATAATGACCAACAATAACTACAAGTAGATAATTCAAGGATATCAATTCAGAACAATGACAAAGTGCTGTTGGCCAAATTTATACAAGGGGGTGGAGAAGCAATGATAAACCATACATTTCGTGCCTCATTAGTCCGGTTTCTTCCTGTCATAATAACGTGCCCATCCTCAACAATCACACAGCTGTTCAATCAAAGAGTACAATCTGAAATCATTCACTAATTAAGACTGACAAACTAATCATCTTAATTAGAAAATAAAGTTGTATATCTGAAATGCACGTGATTACTGAAAATTAGTTTTTTACCCAACTGGAACTTTAAGGCTGTCCAAAGCAAGCTTTGCCTTATATAAGAATAGCAAATAGGTTTTGTTACTTGTTAGAAGAAAAAACTGTGAGTATAAGAGTCAGAAATTCGCAAGCATGCATGCATGTATTCAAGCTATTCAAGAGGAAATCAGCATCAAGTGTCCAGCAGTAGAAATATTCAGCATCAATATGCAACTACTAATGGAATGAATGCATGTCTCACAGCTATATAATCAGGATCCTGCAGGTCCTGTGTAATATACTGATCACAAACTTCTAAACAATGATTATTGCAACATATTCGTCCTGTAATTCATATGTAAATCACACCTAACTGTTAAACTGATATGGCTCTAACCACACTAAAGCAGAAACAGCAAACAATTTTTGAGAAACTGCAAGTTGCTCATTCCAGTGTGTCCTATCATTGGTACCTCATAAGCTTATCTTTCATTAAATAGGTTTCGCTCAAACATTCAAGAAGCTTCCACGAGTTTTAGCTTCTCGGTCATTTTCCTTCATAAAAGCTATGGCATATAAGGATAAAAAGAGAATTTAAACTGTTGCAAAGGCCTCATGATTCAGAATCGACATCAGCATCTTGTGCTTTTGTCTCTATTCTACTGAATAACCTATGTAAACTCCGTGTTTCTCATGATTATTTATTTTTCATATCCACAGTCCACAGGACGAAAGAAAATAACCACCTAACCAGTTATCCGTGGGCACAACCGATGTTCATATTACGCTCACACTCAAAGTAAATTTGGTTTTGAATTCTCCCTAGTTGCCAAAGTCAAGAAGTGGTTAAAGGACTTGACTATCAAGCAACCTTTCCTGGTGGCTTGCCATCTCATTGCATCTTCTTAATTCCTCTATGGTTGTGCCTCTTCTTCATAAAACATAGAGACAGAGCCCTATCCCAGTGATAGAAGTTTCTTCGAATTCAATTCTCCTGGCAAACCTATCACCCGCTGCACATCTGTATGATAAGTACATACTAGATACTACACATCCACATTTCCTAGACACCTCAAAAGCTCCCAAAGCCATTCCTCTCTCCCTCCCAACCCACAGCACCCAGATTGGCTCAGTATTTTGCCTGAGAAGGGGACTGAACCAACCCATGTACACCCTACTTCCCATTACTTCACTCTCCCTTTCTTGTTTTTTCTTTGAACCTAGACTTCATCTAATTCTTTCTATAAATTGCCACCGATGAAAACAAAACAAAAAAAATCTACAAATTCCAGAGATTGTCGCTAATTTTGCAGCGTGTAATGCCGACAACCTATGAATTCACAATCAAGCATCCACAGACAAAACTTACGAAGGAACATCGATTCAGCGTCTCTCGAACAAATTCAACGACACATTCTTCAAGTTCGCGCGCAATTGTAGCACCAACTGAGTCGAATTCAAAATCCAGCTCAAGTATCACATCAACTTATTAAGATTCAGATGTGTCACGCATTACCTGATCAACAGCAAGCTGCGCAAAGCCCAGAACCTCAGAAGAAAATCGTTCACCCGAAGCTACGTCAACAGTTTCCATGGCTTCTCGGCGGTGGTAGTCCGTCACCTACGCCGGCCGGTCTCCGTCAACCGTCGTCGACGAACTTCTTCTGTTGGTCGCCTCCGTCGGCAGGTGGCGATCATCCATGCGTCAAAGCTCACTGGTGGCGTCGTATTGGAAGATGAGGAGTGGTGATGCGGAAAGTGGGGGTCGATGAAGTTTGAAGAAAGAATTACAGAATTCTATTTGGGAATAAAGTTAACTAACTTGGGTTAATTAAAGGGGATTTGAGAAAAAAGAAAAAGGTGATTGTTTATTTGAAGCAAGCGATCATCAAATATACATTATATGCCTTACCAAAAAAAAAAATATACATTATATTTCTACAAGGATGGAAGGGTACTTCGACAAAGACAAAAAAACAATTTTGATATGCTCCTTTCGTGAAAAATTTGACATTCATAGTTTTGAAAACGTCGTTTCCAGAAAAATGACATAACGGGACAGCTACATGATCAAGGCTTATGATAATTTTTATGAGTCCTGTGTTCAAAATCTGTTTACGGTGATAGTTGCTGAGTGAAGGGAGAATGACCGAGATCGTTTCGTGATTTCATACTCGAGTATAAAATGCATGAATGGGGCATGGATTGAGGGGTTGACTCGACGTGAAACTAATAAGCGTGGAGAGAAAAGTAGATGCATTGGAATTGAAATTACATTGCAAGGAAATAAATTTTGAAACAAAAATACACGGAAATGAAAGTGGCAAGAAAAGTAGGTGCAAGTAAAGAAAAATAGAAAATGAAACACGCGATCCGGTTCTTGTTTGAGTTTTCTTCGCAAGAAATTATTCGCCCAAGCCTCTTCAGGTAACTCTCCAGCCACAAGCCTCTGCATGCTTTCTTGGTCGAACTAATTTTCTCGATATTAAGTTGAGAAGTAGGGCGACCTTCTCTCTCCTTGTGGAGGGCTCTTTGGGGATGATTATTTCCATTGTTGTAGCTAGCAAAGTTAAACGCTAATTAAAATGGACACATAAAGTACCTCAATGTTAATAAATTTGGGTAAAAGCGGGTGCTAAGAGCGGGTTACAAGTTTTTTTGAGAAAAGAAAACGAAAAGAACAAGAAGAAAGAACGCATTGTAATCGAGATAAGTGAGTTAACTTACCTACAAATTGCTTCCTTAGCAAGTTTCGATCATTCTAACAACAAAAGCTGCAAGCCAACACTACCATCCTCATCTCTGCCGGTCGAATTGGAAGTCGGCATAGTCTTGGTTCGCATGCCATGAGGGAGAATAAGCTTAGGATTTCCCTTTGATACTATTTGACTATGTTCCTCACTACTCCTTTGACAATCCTGCAAGTCTTTCCGTAGCTCTGTTTCGATCAAACTATCATTGTGCATAAGTGGACCCTCAACTTTTAAATCTGTTGATTCAAGAACAACCTCATGGAGTAAAGCTGGATTGATTAGCCGATTGTTTTGAATCCCAACCTTTAAATTGTCATCAAGTGACTTGCATATTATTCGGCATCCCCACTTTTTTGCCTTTGTAGCCAATACTGTAAGGCTAAAGTGTACATAACTCCCATCAATTTGACCAAAATCGACTTCTCCCCACAGATCATATGGTGTGAAATACCAAAGCAAGATTTGATCCAAATCCATTACCAAGAAGTCCATTCCTCCTTTGCAATCCCTCATTTCGCCATTCACATGTGGTAAAATCTGAAATATTTGATTTTGTGCCTGTCTATCATTATTGAAAACGACACAAAGAGTCAATCCAAGAAACTTGTCATACAAGTCCTTTGAAGCCATGAATGATACGGAACTCTCTTCAATAGGGAGGACCCACTTTGGCATCTCTCCTCCAGGGAGCCAAATTGTGTAATCAGGAGGCGTCTATTATAAAGATAGACCATTAGAAAGTACTGAAGTTTGTTATTAGTAGTACTAAAATAAACGAATTCATTTTGAGTTTAGTGATTAATCCTAGTGAATTCCACTTCAAACTAGAGCTCTCTAAATGAGGAGAGATTCAATGACCCTTGCTTGCATTAACATACAACTTTCATGTGATAGAAATCATTCCCGTAAAAGTACGGTAGTCAACTTTATTACATGCACAAAATTGCAGAATCACTTTATATTTGTTTGCTTTTCTTGAGCCTTTGCATTTACTACTATTGCAATATACAAGAACACAATACATCCACCATATACTCTGTTAGAGAGAGAGAGAGTCCAACCTAGTCCAGTGGGGGAATGTTAGCCACGGTCAACACTCTACGGACAAGAGCAGAAGGTGAAAACGAATCTCCATTATTAGCCGAAATATGCTTCAAAAATGGTGGAAGCTCGGGTATCTCTTGTAATTGACGGGCATATGAAATTACAAATACGGATAAATGATTACGCTTATGAATAGATGTGGGAAGGCTAGTAACATTGCTCTCTGCCAGAATTAATTGTTGCAAGATGGGAAAACAGGAAGGATTCTCGAGAAATTCTATTCCGGACAAATTACATGCCCCAAGATTTAAAAAGAGTAAATTTGAAAGTCCGGTCTTCATGTGCGGATCAGCTGAATCCTCGTACTCTGGAAATCCTATTAGTTTTGTGCAAGACGCAAGATTCAAGAGTTCAATGTTTTGTAACTTGTAAATGCTAGAAGGAAGACTTACCAAGTTCTTGCAATTACTTAAAACCATTATTTTCAAAGAGACAAGATTTTCTATTGATGCAGGAAGTTCTTTAATAGCGGTCCCTTGTAAACAAAGCTTTTTCAAGCCTTTGAGTTTACGTGGAATATCAGGGAAACTGTCAACCTTTCTGCACCCACTTATATTCAACAACTCTAACTTGTCGTGATAAGCAATAGACTCAGGGGCTTCTATCAAGTTTTTGCAATAACAAAGAACCAATTCCTCAAGATTTGGAGTATAAGAAAGGTCGGTCATATGAACCAATGATTCACAGTTACTGAAATTAATGTACTTCAATTGTTGGAAGTCCTGCAAAAACAGCGAAACCAACATTTCATTAAAAGTTACTATAAATTGATTTTCTGAGAATTACATATTGTATTGAGAAATTAGTAAACAATTAGAAACTTTACTAGTAATTACAAATCTATATGTATATACCGTAAGGGATTGAAATATAGAGATGGTAAATAAAAAAGCTAATGGATATTGGTTGGATGCGGGCCACGTGGTAAAACTATGCCACATGTCATGCCATGTGGCAATTAGAAAAGTGGTAGAAGGACACCAGAAATGCCAAAAGCTGTGTACGGCGCTCACTTTTATTCCAAAAGTTTCTTTCGGATCATTTAAATGCCACTTTATAAAAAACAATGATCACTTAAGTGCCAACTCTGATCTCGAATGCCGGAAATCCGACGTGGTAATATTTTAATATTTTTTCCACTGACATGGCTCGCTGGACGTCTAAATCAACATAAAAAAAAACCCGAAACGACGTTGTTCAACAAGTTTCACCTGCCTGCACGACCCAAAACGACGTCATTCAGCAAGAAAAATCAATTTCTTGCTGAACGACCGACAGAAAGGGGATGCAAAGGGGGGAAAAAGGGAGCATAGTGAGAGAGCGAAAGGGAAATTCTCTCCGGCTTCTTGTTTGGGCAATTCATCAAAACCACCTCAAAGTATGCTGTCAACGGAGCTAATTCGTTGAAGAACCTGGCTGCAAACCGAAGGCTCGGCCATATCCATTCTCAGCCACGCATGGTGAGGAGTTCGAATTGCGGTTGGTGTTGCCTCCTTCGCCAACCAAGTCCCTTGAGGCGGTTTCTAGAGCCATTTTGTTCCAATCTACCCAGCAATCACGTCCGGCGACTTTCCCTTCAGAAGGTATGCCCAAGCTCCTCTATTTTCCCCTGTTTTGTCGAATCGGCGAACTAGGGCTCACCAGCCCTGATTCTCGCGCGTTCCGAACCTGCTCATACATTTCTCTGTGTATTCCTAGTGTTGTTTTATGGTTATGGTTGAGTATGGTCTAAGTTTGCGCCCCGATTGCTTTCTGGTTGTCCCCTCGGCCGTTATACCTTAGGTGTTCGATGAAATGTCTGGGTGAGGTTTGTGCACTTGTTCTTGGTTTTCCGTCCAATCTAGGCATTCATTGATTGCTGGATGTATTTCATGGCTTTCTAAATTGATATCACGCCAGTGTCTTTCATATTTCGTTGAGTCTGGTTCGTTCGGAGCGATTGCTCTTCCCCTCTTTCTCTCTCCTCCATTTCTTTGACAGAGCTCTGCAACATGAGATGAAACCAAGTGATCTCGACTGAACAGCACTCTTCTCACATATCTGAACCATGTCGTTCCTTGCCCTCTCTCTCCAACCTATCAACGAATTTGACATCCTCCTTTAGACCCATGAGTGGTTCCCAACTGCTCGCACCTTCGTTGCTCTCTCCACCTCACGCCACACCCGCTTCTCCTACGCCAAGCCCTTCACCGCTCCCTCCTCCTCCTTTGATCCTGACCCCACTTCCACCCTCTACTTTATCAGTGATGACCCCCTCATCGCCTCTTATGGCCTTGCGACAGCCATAGAAGCCTTGGTTTCCCTTAAAATCGCCCTTGGTGAGAAGGAGGTGGCTTGGCGTCATTTGTTGAGGTTGGGGCGCAGCTCATAGGTCTAGGTGGTGATGGGTGAGCGTCGGAGAAGCTATGGCCAAGTAGTCACAGTGTGAAGCAACAAGGGTGCAGAAGGGAGAAAAGAGAAGAAAAAAAGGAAAAAAAGAAAAAATGACATGGAGGGAGAGGAGGAGAAATGTACACATGGAAATGCCATGTGGACCAATTTTTTTATTTGTAAAAATTCTAACTTATATAAAAATTTTAATTATAAATGCCACGTATTATTTTGGTCGGAATTTCTCACTAAAAGCACTTAAGTGATCGTTTTTTTATTAGATTTTGCATTTAAATGATTCGGTGAAAACTTTTGGCACTAAAATGAACGCCGTACACAACTTTTGACACTTCTAATGTCCTTCTCCCTAGAAAAGTAAAATAAAGTGCCAAACGACAACCATGCGAATGTGGGCCACGTGACAAAATTAAGCGACATGTCATGCCATGTGCCAATTAGAGAAGCAAAGTTATTGTCACGTGGCGAGCACCGGAGTGAACATTTTTTTATTCTAATTTAGACTATTTATAATGGCTTAATGTCAAGACTATATTCTATCACAATGAAAGTTTTCAAAAAATAAATAAAATTTTAAATTTCTTTGAAACCATGCAAAGACAATGAAACCAACTTTGAAAAAAATTATGAAGAAAAAGAATTTAGATATACAATTCAATATCTAGCTCTGAATTTTGATTAAGAAACTAGTCGTATGCCACCACTAGATCCCATTATTTGTAAACGCATTACAACATTATTGGCAAAGCTTCTAATAAATATTTTATTATGTTTGCTTAGAAATGTTGCTCTTTAAGGACTGACTTAAGTAATTAATAATGCCTTGTTTTACAGCACTGTGCATTCAAACCTTTGACAGAGTTAATTCTATCGATGCAGGACAAATCTCATTGTTAGGTACGTACATTGGGTAAGGCTCTATCACTTGATAACTAACTGGCCTCTTAAGGTTACTTTCAGTTGGAGATGTCGTGACTAGGATATCTAATTTACCACATCCAAATCAAGCATTTAGCCACTTAGCCAGCTACTGCTTGGGTGTTTTCACTTTTATACACAATATCAACGAATTCATTCTTTATATTATTGTTTCCTCTATATTTGCTCATTATACAAATTTTCTGTAAAAAAAAAAAGGTTTATGTGTAAACAACCGACACAATTAGAATAGGTTACGCAGCTCACACTAGCACATTTGCATTCTTCACTAGGTAGATTTGATTTGATTTTGAAATATAACTATGTCGATTGTTAGAGACATTGGATTTAAAAAGTATTTTACCTTCATCTATATTATTATATAAAGTAAAGAAAGGACATCCTACTTTTGAGGGATTTCAATTTTCTTTTTAATTCTTTCCTTCAATTATACTCAATTACTTATTTTACAAATATTATACTCATGGACGGATACGTGAAATTGGTTATTCTCTTTTATCTCACATACTTTATAATTATGTCTCAAGTTTGAGCCTATATATTGAACCCGACCTGATTGGAGAATGGGGACCTTCGTATTGCATGAGGCGTAAAAGAAAAGTCCAAGTTGGACTTTGACATGGTGTTGCATTCTTTGGATCATAATCTCGTCTTATAATTTGTTTTTCTTTGTTGGATATATGAACCAACGTTCGGTCAACCGATAGGGTTTCTTCATATCTATCCAAGGTATGAGACCAAGAGTTGAACTCCTCTGATTGCCGCCCGGTTGACTTTCCTTTAAAAGGCCGCGTAAGAGGAAACAAAAAGGAATACTCTGAAGAAAGTCTAGGTGGGTTCCAAAGATAGAAATAAAGTGTGGGTTCTATTTCGATCTCCCTACAGCTGCAACCGCACAAAGGAGAAACAAGGGGGAAGCTCTTCTTTGGCCGGGCACAGGAGCGGTAACACACGCTAATATATATGCAATGTAGTTTTACATCCAAATTTATTTGTTTCTTTGTGAGCACTATGGGTTTGGGTGTATCTAGGACTAGGAAGCGCTCGAGTGTGTAAGCGATTGTAACTATAAAATTCTCTGATTAATTAATGGAGTTTTTGGTGCTGACTCTCTCCATGGAGTAGGTACCAATACTGAGACCGAACCACACAAATATTTCATGTTTTCTTGTTATTTCTGTAGTCATTTTGTGTTGATTTAATTGCAAGATCCGTTAGTTTCTGTATTATTTTACCAAGATTGGTATCAGAGCTATTGCTAAAATCTTTTGGATTTGATATGGGAATTTTGCTTGTCTGATTGTTGTCTAGAAATTTTATTGTTACAGATATGTGTGGAGTGAAAGTAAAAATTTTGAGAAATTTAATGGGAGGAACAATTTTGCGTTGTGGAGCGTTACGATGCATGCTCTATTAACAACCTAAGATTTGGCCAAGGCATTAGATGGC
This sequence comes from Syzygium syzygioides, assembly GCA_031216285.1. NCBI lineage: Eukaryota > Viridiplantae > Streptophyta > Magnoliopsida > Myrtales > Myrtaceae > Syzygium > Syzygium syzygioides. The sequence goes on from CM062246.1 coordinate 24,129,517, forward strand.
AAGGCTAAGTTGCTAGAAATGATGAAAGATGCCGATAAAGGTGAGTTAATTGAGAGAGCAAGGAGTATGATTCTATTGAATTTATCAAATGGGGTATTAATAATGGTGGCCGAAGAGAAGGATGCTCCAGCATTGTGAGCAAAACTTCAGGCACTCTATGTAAAGAAGGGTTCGAATATCGCTTATACATGTTGAAGATGATGTTTCAAGTTTGTTATACTAAAGATACTTCCATCAAATCCCATTTAGATGTGTTTAACAAACTCATAATGGACTTGAAGAACGTTGAAGAGACCTTAGATGATGAAAAATAAGGCATGATATTGTTGGCTTCTCTACTAGAGTCATGAGAGTACTTTACTAACTCAGTATTACAGGGGCATACTACAATTACCTCAAAAGAGGTAGAATCTATTTTGTTCTCTAAGGAGTGGTAGAGAAAGTTGAAAGATGAGGATCTAGCACAAGAGGTGGTGTAAGGACTAGTGATTTGAAGTAGAGATCAACATCGAAGTCTAGATGTAGAGGTAAAACCAGATCAAAATCTCACAATAAAAAGTCTAAGGGTTGCGTGCGTGCTTTGATTGTCATGAGGAGGGGCACATGAGGAGAGATTGCCTAAAGCTAAGAAACGGAGATATGCCAGTGCAAAAATAGAAAGAGTCGTGCCTTTCAAAGTTGAAGCATCCTCCCCAGATAAACTACCCACCTTGTAGTGTCCCCCTCCCGAATTCTCGATGCGGCGGTTAGGCATAGCAGGCAAAATACCTCAAGTAGTGTAGTGTGGCGAACGTTGTCGAGGAAAGCACCAATAATGCAAAGGCTGTCTTGAGTGTGACTATCGACACATCAAGAGATGTGTAGTGCTAGAATTTGGGGTATTCTTATCAAATGATGCTTCATAGAAACTGGTTTACTACTTAATAAACTGCACATGATGATAGAGTTATGATGGGGAATAACGCAGCCTACAAGATTGCCTGGATAGGGACACTTTGAATTCGGATGCACGATAGGTAATGCACATATTGATGGATGTGAGGCATGTACCGAAGCTTAAGATAATCGTATTTCTCTTGAAACACTCAATAACATTAGGTGTAAGTACACGGCTGAAGAAGGAGTGCTGAAGATCTCTCAATGTGCCATGACAGTGATGAATGGGAAGAAGGTGAATTCTCTATATCATCTACTGGGAGAGACCATAACCAGATCTTCTGTAGTTTCGTCAAGCGAGTCAGACTCAAACTTGATTAAGTTATGGCATATGCCATTAGGGCACAAGAATATGACAAGTATGACGATGCTGAGTTAGAGTGGATTGCTCAACGGTCAGAAGATAAGGAAGCTAGACTTGTGTGAGTAATGCATCTTTAGGAAGCAAAGCCGAGTTAAATTCACTACAGCTATGCATTCGACCAAGCAACTGATTGATTATATTCATTTAGAAGTCCAAGGCCCATCTCTGATTTCTTCGAAAGGAAGAGCTCGATATATGTTGATATTCATCGATGATTATTTGACAAAGGTATGGATATACTTCCTAAAGCACAAATCTGAGGTGTTCAATCGGGTAAAGAAGTTTAAGGCACTCATTGAGAAGCATTCAGTAAACAAATTTAGTGCCTTAGGATCAATAACGACATGGAGTTCCATAGAAAAGATTTTACCAATTTTTGCAAGAGAGAAGTGGTTTTGGGACACCACATAGTGCCCCAGACACCACAGCAGGATGGTGTCATAGAATAAAGGAATAGAACTTTGATTAAGTGAGCTAGTAGTCATAGAACTTTTGTTTTTAGCTAATAGTTAATGGTACAAAAAAATAGTAAATGACAAAGTTTGTGTATAACTATAGAAATGAATTTTTTAAGTTCTAGTCCTAGAGAACATTTAACTAACACCCTTTCATATTATCTTTAACAAAATATATGTTGATGGAGGAAAATGGAGCCAATGATTGTGGGACGCATGATATAGCCATAGCACACTATTCTATCCAACTTTCCATTACTGTATCAATATGTATATAATCCTAAAGCTACATTTGGTAGTTGGGATAAAATTCAAAATATGATAAAATTTATCATATCTCATGTTTGGTGCCTGTTCAAGATATGATAAAGTCGGACATATGAGGGATATAACCCCGATAAAATTATCCCATGGGAGAGGTGGAATAAAGGTTGATAGGATTTATAATATCCATAATATAAAAGTTATTTTTCTCGAATAACAAACTTGTTAAATTAATAAAATTAAAATAGTATTTGAATATAAATAATAATTGAATTTTAATATAAAAATTCAAAATAACAAAAAAATAAGAATAAATTCGTTTTTATTTATTCTTATTTTCATTTTTATATTCAAATTTCTTTATATCTTATAATGTAAATTTCATATACACACACACACACACATATTTAATATTTATATTTATTACATATTTTAGGCATATTTGTATAGTTTACTATTTAATAAAATTTTATTAGAGAATGATGGAAGGGGAAGAAATAGAAAAGAAAATAATTAAAAAAGAGAGGGAAAATAAAAAAAAAATGAAATAGGCAAGAGTATCGTGAGAAATTTTTATCATCTTCATTTGTGTAATTTTTATGTTCATTTACACTGATATAATGCTCATAGCAAATAATGGATATAGAAATATGTGAAAATATCCAGCTTTATTACTGCAATTTACCAAACAATAGATAAGATATAGCAAATCCTTGACTATTATATAATCTATATTGACTGGGTGAACACTGAATATGTCCTTATTACATATCCTTAGGCCACAACACTCTTCATGTGGAAGGAAGCAAGGAGCTTCGGTAGATCAGACAACATGAAACCTACCATTCAAGTTTCTGAGTGAATTTCTTAACGTACATTCAAAGTTACTATAAACTGATTTTGTGAGTAGTAAATATTACATTGATACTTTACCAAGAAAAAAAATATCACATTGAGAAATTACTAAACACTTTGAAACTCTACCAGTAATTATACAAACATACTTATATGTGTGTGTGTACATTTTAGTAACTCAGAGTTAACTCTTATCATTTGACATTTTAGATATTATTTGAAAGAATTGAATAATATATAGACACACAATATAAAAAATGTTCACAAGTAAAATTGGGGTAACACTTATTAGAAGATTAGAATAAGTATAATTGAAAATCCCAAATCAACATGCAGATTTACCCCTTATTAATTTTCGTCTTACAAAAATCCTACACTGGTACAATTATGACACATTTATCAAAATCTAATTTTCGTTTAATAAAACATCCCATACCAATACTCCTCACCCAAATCTACTCTCTATTTGTAGATGAAAATTAGTTTAGGATAAAACGGTGCCACGTGTCATGCATGTGGCAATCCTAAAATCTAAGTGAAGGGTCACTTGGCGAATATGCGAATGTGGGGCATGTGACAAAACTATGCCACGTGTCATGCCATGTGACAATCATAGAAGCACAAGAAAGTGCCACATGGCGAGTGTGGATGCGGGCCACATAACAAAATGATGCCACATGTCAAGTCATGTGACAACCATAGAAGCAAAATGAAGTGTCACGTGGAGAGCACAGCAGTGAACACTTTGTCAGATTCCGGCTCTAACTATATATAATAGATGAAGGTCAAGAATATATGTTTTATCACAAAAGAATTTCCCAAAAATCAATAAAATTTAAAATTTGTTGAAGTTTATCAAAGACAATGAAACCAACTTTGAAAAACATGGGAAAGAAAATACAAATTTCATCTGTTGAATTCAAAAGGGCTAATGTAGGTAAATGCTCACCTTAAATTGATTTGGCACTACTGTGATACTGCAATTGGTCATATCAAGTCCCACTAATTTCTTTCTACCAGAGGAAAATTCTAGAATCCGAGGAGCACATCTATCCCATCGAAACCATCTTAGCTCATTAGGAAGCCATATAGGACCTTGGAAAGAATTATGCACATTTTGCAAAATGAGCATTCTCAAACTTCTCAGTTTTGTAAAAGCATCAGGACTGATACATATTTCTGTTGGCTTAGGTGGCTCCACCACTATGGCTTTTACAACACAATCTTCCTGTATAAACAAAACTATTTGGGTTATGCAAGTTTAGTAATTAGAGTAAAACAAATAAAGAGCATAATTCTGATCATATATGCAAGTCTTACCGTGTCACTTGATAAAACATCGACAACGTCATCATACAACCATAGTCTGCTGCGTTTCCCAGGATCATCGCTTTCTTGGTTCACAATATCCATACCCATCAATTGAATCAAGTCATGCATTTGTATGTTCTTGGACTCAATTCTTATCAAGGACCTCTCCATGAGAATTTGTAATCCTATTACTGCCTTAAGATCGCAACTGTCAAGAACTTTCTTTACATACTCACTATCCCAGCCCTTAAAGAAGCAGGCAATGTGGAGAAAGATCTCTTTCGCTTTTGGCTCTAGTCCATCATAACTTATTTTGAGCACATCATTGATGCCTTTTTTAGGAGCCGTAGAAATTTCATCCAGTGCACTTTCCCATTCATATTCTCTTCTACCGCGTAAGAAGGAACCTAGCACCTCAAGTGCTAAAGGAAGGCCTTTAGCATGTTTTAGAACACTATCCACTAGATCTGTCCTGATTTTAAATTTTTGGTGTGTCGAAAAAGCATGCTTACTAAACAACTCACGAGCTTCACTGTCATCCAGTTCTCTAACCTCGTACACATGATATTGATCTATCCCGAGATAAGTTAGCAAATGGCTATCTCTTGTAGTAACAATGATCCTGCTCCCATTATGAAGCCACTTACCTTCTCCTACTAAAGCATGTAATTGGCGCAAGTCATCCACATCATCAAGGATGAGGAGAACTTTTTTGTGACAAAGTCTTTCTTGTATTAGATTAATACCTCTATCAACATTGGACACTACTAATCTTTCTTTCAGTGCTAATATCTCAAATAGTAATTTTTCTTGCAAAGTTACTAAATCCTTGCAATCTTTTGAAACTTCTCGAACATTCGCCAAAAAACATGAATTCCCAAATTGATTGAAAATATCATTATAAACAGCTTTGGCTAAAGTCGTCTTTCCTATGCCTCCCTGTCCCCACAATCCTACCATGAGAACATCATCATTAGACTCAAGGTTTAACATTGATTTTAACTTAACCACTCGGGAATCTATCCCAACTGGATGTGTAGCAACATGCAGAAGTGTTCGGTCTAGGTGAGTGGAGATTTCCGTCACAATTCTTTTTATAAGCTTTGACTCATCTCTGAAAAAAAGAAGAAAAAGAAGTTGTGGCATCATTTTAGCAATTTGAATAAGCAAATAACAAGCAATTACTAGCCAATGATGACAAAAGCAGTGCATCACATTTTTACATAACCATAGCCAAAACAAAATGTATTTCTACCAAGTCGAATTAGAACTCAAAAGAGCTCCACAACAATCGAAACAAGTTCAGGTTCAACTTTTAGTCTTCCAAGTGATTCATGTTCTTTTGATTTATGCATGATGATTTACTTTTTTTTTGTTGAACTATTATATGTGATTTATTTATACACTTAATAAAAAAAACTTGCCAGGCTTAAATTTCTTTTAATTATCAAATTTTCTTCAATTTTTCCAAATTTCATTTTTCTTTTTTAACTAAATCTTAGATTTACCAACTCTTATATGAGATTACTAAATTTAACTTAAACCACTAAAGAATTTTCAGAAACCAAAAGATGAAGCATCTATACATGTACTTACAATCTTTGTACTTGTAAAAATTGGCTTCTTACACAAAATATGGTCTCCACTCTACTTACCCATCTTTCAAATGCCACCCGGACAAGTTAGCAGCATCGGAAAGAGCTTTCTCCCATCTCTTCACTTCCTTCGAATCCTTCCCGAACTTGGACTCATGCTTAATCATAGCTTCTCTATACCTCTCTCTTGGTGTTTTCACTTCTCTAGGTTCCACTTTGTAAAACAAGGGAAAGACCAAGAGAGCTCTTTCTTTCTTGCAGTCCATGATTCTCGCCACCTCTTCCAAACACCACCATGAGGAAGGGAAATCCTCAGAGAAAACAATTAATGCGATCTGTGATTCATCGATTGCCTTCATAAGTGCTGGTGCTATTTGCTCTCCTTTCTTGAGCTCCTCGCTATCAACATAAGTGTAGATTCCTTTTCGGTTAAGAGCTTCGTAGAGATGACCGAGAAAGTTGTTCCGAATGTCCTCACCTCTGAAACTTAAGAACACATGGTAAATCCTTTCAGGTTTTGATGAAGAAGCCATTAGATGATGGAGTTCAACCATCAGCAAAGAGTATTAGCTTAAGATTTGGTAGTGTGTTTTCAGGTAGTTCATTCACCATTTGATCTTCTTGTTGATTTATTCTTATACTAGAGGACAGAGGTGCAGGGCTTTTTTAGGGCAAAGTCAATAAAAAAATAATATTAGAAATTTGGAAAATGATGGACTAAGATATCTAATAGGTATGACCACATGGACTTATTTTTTTTTCAAGAAAGCAAATCGCGGGGTTATTCCGATTGGATGGCAAATGGATAACAAAGGTAGAGAATAGTATAGATCACTACTGGTCCCAATGGACTCAATTATTGCACAAACTGATAAAGAAACTTTGTTGGCTTCCTCGAAATCACATCCACAACCTCCGAGTAGTTTTTTGTAACATCCTCAATTTTAATCCCTAGGAATTGGCCATGGAAATAGTGTATGGACTGATCCGAGGGTTGGTTATAGATCAGGCTAGTATGATCAATCGTTCAAGGCACCTAAAATCTTGATTACCTCAGTTCTTTGCCAAACCAAATTTAGTGAAATTTGGGATTCGAAGAAGGAAGTGCCATTAGAACTAAGCAAAGGGATGAGACTCATTTCTAAGCCCTCCAATCTTACCCATGATTTTGCTAGAATTGAGTTTTATTAAACCAAATTTGGTGGTTTTCTCATTTGGACTCAATTCTTGATCTTGTTATGGAAAAACCTAGATTCGGATCCTCTATACCTCTTCATTTTGTTATTTTTGTGGAAACTTTGTGGACCGAATTTCCTAAAATTTTCTTCTTCAAAGTTGTTCCAAATATCTTGAAGTTTATCATATTTTAATTTCAGAATTTTTGGACTTAATTTGGGTTGGACGATCATCTCATTTTCGGACCGTATAAAACTGCTCAGAATGGGTATTTCTCTGATGTTTACACTTTCCTGATTTACTACAAACTTCGGTGACTCTCGAGCGATTCTTGGCGTGTTGCTTGAGCACGTGGAAGGTGGGTTCTCGACCTCGAGCTCTCTAGTTGCCGAACAACAAGAAGAGGCATGGGCTAGTCGGTGAGCTCTTTATGTGGCCGCACAACAAGGAAGACGAGGGCTAGGTGGTGAGGCTCTCATTTCTCTCTTTCACTTGGTGTGAAAACAAGAAGCAAGGAACCAAGAAACAAGATGGTGATGGCTTGTCGGTGAGCTCTTTATGTGGCCGCACAACAAGGAAGACGAGGGCTAGGTGGTGAGGCTCTCATTTCTCTCTTTCACTTGGTGTGAAAACAAGAAGCAAGGAACCAAGAAACAAGATGGTGATGGCTTGAGAGTGGCATGAGAATGGAGGATGGCGTGAGAGAGGCGGAGCAGGGGGCGACTTCATGTGAGGCTTCTCTTTCTCTTCCTCTCTATATATTGCAAGCCAAGGTCAAGAGAGACAAAAATGTCATTTTCACAAGGGTCCCTAAAGTCTTATGGCCATTAATGTGTGTCATAATGGAGGGGTGCCTAAAGTCAAAAATCATTTAAGGCTTGTCATGATGATGTGCCCCAAAGTCTAACTTTAATTAATACAAGCCATTAATGATCCTTATCTCTTCCTCTCTTTCTCTCTCGGCAACTCTCTCGGCCAACTCTCGTCTTGGCCGACTTCCCTCTCTCTCTCTCTCTCTCTCTCTCTCTCTCTCTCTCTCTCTCTCTCTCTCTTTCTCTCTCCCTATTTCTGTGGCTCTTACTTGAGTCATTAAAAGGAAGAGATAAGGTTTCATCATGAAAGGGTCTCAAAAGTCTCGTGTCATTAATTTAGGCTTCTTGAACAAGCTTCATTCTTGGTCATTCATCTCCCAACTTAGGCTTCAAGTTTTGACTTCTCTAGAATCCTCCAAGTCCAAGCTTGCTTCTCTCTTTTCTCTCTCTCTCTCTCTCTCGGTTTCCCCCTAGGTAGACGTCCAATCAAAGCATAACATGTCTCATTTGAAAGCTCAGAACGTGTAATTTAAATCACCAGAAGACATCAAGTCAAAATTCTAACGTTCTCGTATAGAAAATGCTGAATCTTTAAAATCTGACAAAACCGGGCAATTTTGCACTGTTCATGAAATCGGACTTGAAAACATAGTAAATGGACTCCCAAAATTCTTAAATTTCAATATGTCATAACAAGGCCTTAACGAACATTTTTCATGAAGAGCACGAAATCTCAATCTCTGTAAACATCATTTTTAGTAGCTCAAAGACAGACTAAAAACAGTTCACTGGAATAGAATTCTTGTTTCTAAAAGTAAGCTCTGTCCAAAATTCAAATCATCTCGAAAAATTCCCAAATTTATTTACGTTAGAGAAAAGGAAGTTTTCAACAACTTTTGTGAAGGACACTTTTCCAAAATCATCCCAGAAAAGCTTGTACAAAATAAAGAAAGGGTGAACATCACCGAAATACCCATTCTGGGCAGTTTTATACGGTCCAAAAATCAGGCCATCATACTACTCATATCAACTCCAAAAATTCTAAGCTTAAAGTATGTAAAACTTCAAGATGTTTAGAGAAACTTTCAAGAGTAAAGTATTTGGAAATTTGGATCACACAAGTCTCCCCAAAAATAACAAAATGAAGGGGTACAAAGGATCCGAAATTGGGTTTTCCAAAACACGAGTAAAAATTTGTTCCAATTGAAAAACTATCGAGCTCACCCAGAACTCGCCTAGATCTGGGTGAGCTCGAGCTCGAGCTCGCTGGTCATGGCGAGCTCGGCCAGCTCGCCAGTGCCGGCTAGGGCCAGCTCGTCATCGCCGGCGAGCTCGCCATGGCCGGTGAGGGCCGAGCTTGCCATGGCTGGCGAGCTCGGCTTGCTCACCAGTGCCGGCGAGCTCGGCCCTTGCCGTCAGCCCATGCGAGGCTAGCCCTCGCTGGCACCGGCGAGGGGCGAGCTCGCCATGGCCGGTGAGCTCAGCCCTTGCTGTTAGCCCATGCGATGCTAGCCCTCGCCGGCACTGGCGAGGGCCGAGCTCGCCCATCTAAGCAGCGGCGAGGGCTGATCCGCTAGACCTCGCCTCACGGCCGGTGATGCCTCCGGCATCCGGCCAAACCAAAAAGGAAGAGAAAAAAAAAATTCAATAACACTAAAAAATATAAATCCAGTGATGAAATTAGCAACGACACTTACCGGCGGAAAAGCTTTACCGAGATTGATTTGTGCGTGCGCAGATAGGTAAATTGAGAGAAACGAAAGAGAGAGCGAGAAAGAACATTGAGGGGATATGAGGAATTGGGGATGGATATCATAAAAATTATTTTCCGTGTCGAAAGTTCGGTAGCGACAAATTTTTTGAATTTGTCGTAGCAAAAATTCATTGAAAATTTCCGAAGAAAAATTTTTCGTTGCAAATTTCCGACGAATTTTGCGACGAATATTTTTCGTCGGAAATTTCCGACGAATTTTCCTGACAAAGAATTTTTTGTCAGAAATTTCCGACGAATTTTGCGATGAAAAATTTATGGTCGCAAAATTCGTCGAAAATTTGCAATGAAAAATTTTTCGTTGGAAATTTTCGACGAATTTTATTGACAAATAATTTTTCGTCGGAATTTCAGATGAATTTTGTGACGAATAATTTTTCGTCGGAAATTTCCGACAAATTTTGTGACGAAGAATTTTTCGTCTAAAGTGTGAACACGTGGACTAATTTGCCATAGGTGAATTGTCCAATATATCCCCATTCGAACGCAGAATAAAAATCTCAAGGCAAAAAGTAGCGGGTTCCGATTCCATAGGCAATTTTGAAAACGATCAAAGTGGCAAAAATAGAGTGGTTGTTTTAAGTTTAAGCAGGAGGCAGTGTCTCAACTTCGGATTTATGGCAGATGCAACATAATTTATACGAGATGATTTAGAGAGTTTCCGATTTAGATCAATCAAACAGTTCACTCATCAACTGCGAGATCAACGATCCCTCTTCCATTTGGGATAGTCATAAATCCACCATGGTAGCATTCGAGTTGGTATTCAGCCGGTCGAATGGAGATTTCGGAGAAATCTCCACCCCTCACATATTTCTTTAACTCGGTCATCCAACATGAAACGAAAGAGATGCGCGACTTTTCTTAGAACTCGGGAAAATGATGGCGCTTAAGGATGGTCCAAGACATCTGAAGTGTGTGAACACATGGACCAATTTTCACTGAAGACCGCATATCTGTGGCCGACAAGATTAGTGAGCAGTGTAGATCGGTACTGGTCCTCGTGGGACTCGCTTATTGCAGGGACCGACAAACAACTTTAGGGCGGTGGATTCTCGTGATCTAGTTCGTAGGCCCGCTGAAAAAAACAACTTTGGTGGCTTCCACGAAATTTCATCCCCAACCTCTGAGAAGTTGTTCTTTCCTTGCCATATGGGGATTTACCACATAACCCACTCAAGAGATATACAAATTACACGCCCACTCCAGTGTACCAGGAAAAATAATTTTACATTTATTGATAATATAGAACTTTGGAAAAAAAAATAGTGCGGAAGTATGGACCAAGATATGTAAAAGGTATGAACACATGGACTTATTTTCACTGAAGACCGCATATCGGCTTCGAGGAAATGGCTTTGATCTGTTTAGTCTTCATTTTTCTTTCTGTAATTGAAGTATTTCATGTCATTAGGTTAGCTTTTGTCAAAGGCTCTAATAAATAAAATAAAAAAACTTTTCTGGCTTCCTCGAAAGGGCATTCCCAACCTCCAAGGTGTTGTTTTTTTTCGCCAAATAAATAATTTTACACATGACAACTCAAAAGATATAAAATTATATGCACGACTGACTATATATAGGTCTAAGCCTATTTCAATTTTTCTATCTGCATAATTACTAGCAAGCCCATGAAAAAAATCTGCAAGTCCTATGAACAAATTAAGTTTTGCCTTGATCTGGAATAGCAATTTTGATATAGAGTAATTTGTACACAATAGTGCTTTTACGGCAATATATCATTTAGAAAAACACGGTGCTTAAGTATGGACCAAGATATGTCGTAAGTGTGAATATGTGGACTTATTTTCACCACCGTGTTATTTAGAGTATCTAATTGACACAAGCTTCGTTGTGGCCAACAAAAGTAGTGGAGAAACAACTTTGGGGTGGTGGATTCTTGTGCTCTGGTCATAGGCTTGCTAATTAGAAAAACTTTGCTAGCTTCCTCGAAATGGCATCCCCAATCTCTGAGTGGTTTCCTTTTTACTAAGTAATAATTTAACACACAACTACTCAAATGACATATAAATCACAAGACAAATATACGTTTTGTATATAGTCAGATAATCACAACATTCCTCGCCAAATGTCTAAAGAGTCGGTTTTTAAAAATTTATACCTCTAACTTTGTATTGACACAAATTTTTTCTTGGAGACTTTTCATTCATTTCATGAGAAAACTAATAATCGAGTTTGTCAATAGTGGTGCGATTGGATACTTAAACAACAACATTTGCTTAGCTTAGTCCCACACTTGAACTTCTTCATTTTAATCGGCTTGATGAACAGCTCGACATGCGAGATGAATTAGAATTCATAACTCCAAAATCATGGCAGTTAGCTTCAATTTCATTATAGTGCGATTGGTCCCAACTCCAGGATTGCGAGAGATGGTCTTAACTCTAAGATAGCGGGACTGGACATGATTCCAAGTTAGTGGAATTGGTCCTAACTCCTTGCTGTGGATTAAGATATGATTCGGACAATCATGATTACAAGAATTGTAGAAGTTTGGATAAAAAACTACCAAGATGAGGATCAGATGAGTCAAGGCCGGCCAAGAGAGCGGACTTTGATGAAAAAACAACCCGTTTTTCTAGAGGATTTTTTAAGGAGCAAAATACAGTCAAGAGATTTGGATTGCACAAAATAAAACATGGTCAAACACAATTTCATGGTACTGCGTCAAAACTGATGTACAATGTCGTCACATGGATAAGGAGTTGTTTTGAGGCAAGCTAGTATTTGTTTTGATCTTGTTCCTCAAAACTATATGTCAATTTTCCTATGATCGTGACTCTTGCTGTGAAGAAGGGAGTTGGAGGAGAAGAAGAAGGCGGGAGGAAACAAACGAAGAAAAAATTAAAGCTCAGCTTGTTCGAGAAAAATGAATGATTTGAAAAAAAAATTTCTAAAAATAATTGCTTGCATCAATTGAAATAATTAGTCAACAAAAATATATATACATTATCGTCAATAATTTATGTCTATATATTTTTATGGATGATGAAAATATTTTTCTTTCACTCATTTTTTTAAGCAATACAAGTAATCAATTTTAGAATAGTATTAACCAAATTATTCATTTTTTGTGAAATAAATGAAACCTAAAAAGAAAGATGGAGTGATGTGATTGGGAGAGAGATGTGGATTTGTTTGTTAATAGATGTGGACCCAACAATTCCATGGAGAAAGAAAGATCAAACGTATAAAACGATATTTCAAATCTTTTGCGGAGGTGATTACAGGGGGTCTCAATCAGGGTTGGCCACCGAGCCGTGCCCGGGATTCCACTAATAATGGAACTTCAGCTCACCTCTTTAATTTCTTGACTCTGAGTGCATTTGTTCCGTTGAGTTGAGCTAGCTTAACTCAACCGCGATTACTTTCAAGATTGTCTTCTTCTAGCTCTTAGATTAATGTTGTGTCCTTGTATTTCATATGGTTTTACTCTCTTGCATCCTCCTTCAACAGGATAAACTAATTGGTAAGAGAGCAAGGACAAAAACGGTGAGGGCAGGTGACAGACATCGAGAATTTTCCTCCCTCATTATGTGATTTAGGGGAATTTCAATTAAGAAGCTAATAATAACATGTGATCTAGCTACGTAACGGGCTACTACTGATGTATGATTTGTTGATAACAAGGACTACTGGTTTCAACTTATGAATTTATTTTCAGAGAAAACATATATGTATGCGTTTTACAAACTAGACACCATGTGTTTATGCGAGAAACAACTTATATCAAAATGAACAAAATGAAGATCCTAGATGGAACAATTCTATGAAGTTTATATTTAAAAGAACTCATATTCCATTTTCAAAATTTACATGAAGCTACTGACAAGTAACAAGATCCAAAAACTACAATTTCCTCTTAATGATTATCACATGATTATCAATGACGGGCTTGTAGAATTTCGGTGCACTTTAACGAAATTTCATCAACTTGGCTTTTATGCCCGACATCAGCGATGGAAGTGGGGGACGTGCCCCCTCCCCTAATATGTGTATCCTATATATATAGAAAAAGATAAAATTATAAATCACTACTATAGAGAGATTAATGTCATCTTCAGTTTGATGCTCAAACTTTTTTTTCAAAAAGTTCTATAAAAATCGTTGTAAGTTTACTTGAGGCAGATCACAACTGTTGTATTCAGTGGGCAAAGGTCTAAACTGATGACATAATCTCATCTGACCTTATATGAACTGACATTGTCTTATCTCTTTATTCGAATTATTTTTCATGAAAGAAATTGTGATTTCTAATTAACACTGTATGTACATCTTGTATGCAAAATATATATTGTTTAGTTATATCTTTTAGAAAAATTTAATATAGATGAAGCCGACCTTAAAAAAATAAATCTAAGATTTATAATAATTTTAACCTTCATCAAGTATTCTCTTGCCCCAATACTTATTTAGGTTACCATAAAGAATCAAGAACAAAATCTACAAAATTTTGAATTGAACTTGTATTTTGTTGAACTTATTAATGACTAATATACACTCTATATAGGTTCCTTTTACGCACAATTCTTGAGTAAAAAAAAAATTGAACTTGTATTTTCCCGACGAGCCTCGTACCTGTTGTTATTGGTGACTTTGAAGTCTTCTAAAAAAGCCAAACTGTTGAACACACTATATGATTCTCTTCAAAGGTAGTGAGGGAACTATAAAGTTCCAATATTTTACTCTAACAACTTACGGAGAATTTTCTTCAATAAAATTGGAATACATGGATAATTCTTTCGGTTTCTTAACATTTTTTTTCCTTTGAACTGAATGTATGCAATCGTTAATTATAGGATGCATTCGATTCTTAACTCACACGGATTCACTTTGATTCAAAATCTGCAATCGAATCTTAAGACGGCTTTCTTGTGATATTAGAAAATAGAAAACTCAATAATAGCATAAATATCTACGGGAATTTGAAATGACTTACTTATCTAAGAGAAATCTCCAAAAATATGAAAGGGAAAAGAGCCAAAAAAGTCCTAGACTTTTTGCATTTGTGCCAATTTAATCCTAAACTTTTTTATACCAATTCAGTCCTAAACCTTTTGCATTTGTGCCAATTTAGTCCTAAACCTTTTTTTGTGCCAATTCAGTCCTAAACATTTTGTATCTGTGCCAATTCAGTCCTAAACATTTTGTATCTGTGCCAATTCAGTCCTAAACCCTTTTGTCTTTGTGCCAATTCAGTCCTTTCAGTCAATTTTGGCTAGATTTTGTTGACGTGGACGCCGGCCGGCAGGCGGCCGATTACTAGCGCTGACGTGGATAACTTTTAATAATATTTTAATATTTTTTAAATTTTTATTTCTTTTATTTCTTTTTTCCCTTCCCTCTCTCTTTCCTCCGGCCGGTCGCCAGACCAGCGTCCAGAGGCTAGCGAGCTCATCGCCGTCCACTGGCGTGACCTCACCGGTCACTGGCGAGGCTCGCCCTTGTCGGCAATGGTGAAGGCGAGCCTTGCCATGGCTGGGTGAGGCTAGACCTCACCAAATCTGGAGAGATCGTGCCTCGTCGGCGACAGTGAAGGCGAGCCTCACCAAATCTGGCGACGTCATGCCTCGCTCAAAGGCCGACGAGGCACGACCTCGCCAGATCCGGTGAGGTAGCGCCAGTGGCTGGCGAGGAGCTCGCCGGTCTGACGACCGGCTAGAGGAAAGAGAGAGGGGAGGGAAAATAAATAAATAAAAATTTAAAAATATTAAAATATTATTAAAAGTTGTTTACGTCAGTGCCAGTGACGAGGTGGCATCCACGTTAGCAAAATCCGATCAAAATTGGGCGGAAGGACTGAATTGGCACAAAGATAAAAAGATTTAGGATTGAATTGGCACCGATACAAAAGATTTATGACTGAATTGACACCAAAAAAAGGTTTAAGACTAAATTAGCATCAATGCAAAAGATTTAGGATTGAATTGGTACCAAAAAAAGGTTTAGGACTAAATTGGTACCAATGCAAAAGGTTTGGGATTTTTTTTGCACAATTCCCAAATATGAAATGATATCGTTGGACGGATAAATATATGAGTTGTCAATTGTGATGTTTTATTGCTAGGAAGAAATGGTGTTGATGTTGGGTTCTACTCACTGCCTCTCTAACATTCTCGACTTGATTGACTTTGTTTTATCGGTTGACATGGACTTTTCAATAGACAACCCCAAGTCTTCATATTCAAAATCTCTCTCATTTGCCATTATTACATATACATCTTATCCTTGTTGATCCTCCACCACATATCAAACCCTAAATTTCCATTGCTCACAGGCTGAGAGGGACATGATTTTTCCTCTCAATTCCACACTAGTGTACCTCGTGTCATTGGTCTTTCTTGTTGTGCTACTAGGCGAAGTTCACAAGATAAGCTATCCCTTTAGATTGAAGAGTGACCCGAAAGAATATGGTGATTCAATGAGCTAGCGTGTGAGAAAAATCCTAAATAGATCATCAAATCCATCTATAAAAAAAATTGACACCGTCAATTATGGCAATATCCTTGTGTTTAACGTAAGATTGCAAAAGGGTAACTGCTTGTTTCCTCCTATTTATTCATCGACAAACTCTAACTTCAGTCATTACGTTCTATAGGTATATCTCTTAAAAAAAATATGGATGAAGCCAACCTTTTTCCATGGGAAAAGATGTAATTTTCATCTAAAAAATAGGTATATCTTTTAAGAAATTGCGATGTTTAATTAAATTTATTAAATATTCTAATGAAAAATTTATAGCAAAAAAAAATTTTTAAGATGCGAAATAATTAATAACTAAGAGTCATCGAGAAAAAAGTTCTCTTGTCCCAGTACTTATTTAGGTTCTTACAAAAAAATCAAGAACAAAATGTAGAATTAAACTCGTATTTTCTTAAACTTATTAGTGACTAATAGACACTCTAATTATGTAATTACTATGCACATAAACTGTTGCAAATTTTTACTTTTTAACTTTAGATATGGATTTTTTTTTTCAGATTTGTGCAAGAAAATATGTAGTCATTTGTAGCTAAATCAATGATGACGTTGTGAAACTTATATTAGTCATATACGATACTTTTCTTGTAACGATTTATTCCATGAAATGATTCGAACATGTATGTAATGGATTATGTATGAAGTTTGTAACTTAATTTAACAAACATGAGGTACATATCAAGTGATAAAGTGCCAATGATTGAACAGAAAAATCTTCAAGGATGATGGAGAAGAAGAAGCTTCGAGTCAAGCTACTTTTTATTTTTGATATTGTTCCTCAAAACCAGATATCAATTTTCCTATGACCGGGACTCGTGGGGCGGAGAAAGAAGATGGAGAAGAAGGGAGAAGAAAAAAAACGAAGAGGAAAACAAGAAGCAAAATGGCGTAACAGAAGGAAGTGATGGGGAAAGAGGGAGAGAGATGGATCTGTTTGTTGACGGGACGTGGAACCAGCAATCGCGGCGAGAGAGCGGAAGAAACTTTTGAAATTTCAATGGGTGTAAATTTTGTAGATGGCGCTGTATATCGAGGTCATTAAGTTTGGGTCCACATCCTTTAATTTCTTGACTTCCATGCATTTGTTCCGCTGACTGACTCGGGCTTCTCTATAGTACAAGGCCACTCCAAAGTCTCCAATCAAACAAGGATCGTCCCACCTTTTTCCATCTTTTTATACTGTGCCTCTACTCCACACGCACAAAGCAATTCTTTACCAATTTCTCTTTCGACCAAAGACGAACAGATACATGATTACTGCTCTCAGCTCCATGAATGTCTATCCAGTGTTGCTACTTGTTCTTGTTCTATTGCAAGCGATGGCCAGCGATGCCGGGTCGAGTAATCCATGGTGCATTGCTTCATCATGTGGTGAAGTTCGCAATATAGGCTACCCATTTCGATTGAAGAGTGATCCAAAGAAATGCGGTGACCCAAAGAACGAGCTAGTTTGTAAAAATAATCGCACCGTTATGTATTTGCTTGATGGCCAATTCTATGTGCAGTCTATTAATTATTCCACCTGCCAAATCATATTAGTCGACGATGGATTGCAAAAGAATAATTGCTCATCTCTCCCCCATTATTCACGGCAGCTCTATGACTTAAGTATCGATCCAAACAACCTATATACCTTGCATGAAGAAGCTATGTTGGTCATTGTGAATTGCTCAAAGCCGGTTAATTCTTCATTGTACATCGCTACTAGTCCTTGCATTGAGGGGTCATCTTCAAACACATCATCGAATGGGAACTTGTATGCTCTGCTCAATCCCAGTGTACTGGATGTTAGGGATTTTTGCACCAATGAGTAGGTGGACGCAAGTATCGGATGATTTTGGGCCTTCTGTGGGGGGTAAATATTAGCTTCTAAAAAAAAATCAAGAACAAAAAAGTTCTCTTGTCCCTGTACTTATTTAGGTTCTCATAAAAAAATCAAGAACAAAATGTAGAATTGAACTCGTATTTTCTTAAACTTATTAGTGACTAATATACACTCTAATTATGTAATTACTATGCACATAAACTGTTGCAAATTTTTACATTTTTAAGCGAAGTACAGAAGAGGGTATTTTATGCAACTACTATGCACATAAACTATTACAAATATATACATCTTAACTTCCGCTAAGGATTTTCTCATATTTACTCAACAAGACATGTAGTCGTTCTTGACTAGGCCGAAGATGGTGTCGTGCAATATATCATTGTAATATGAGATACTTTTCTTATATCGATTATTTATTTCATGAGATGATTCGACTGTGTAGCAAATTGAATTACCTCTAAAGTTTGTGACTTAATTTAGCAAATATGGAGTAAAAAATTCAAAGAAGGTGGAGACGAAGAAGCGAGGAGGAAAAAAACGAAGAAGAAAATTGTGTATCAGAAGAAAGTGATGGGGAGAGAGAGAGACCCGTTCACCAAAAAAGTTATAGAACTCTATTTTTAGAAATCAATCTCATCTTTAGTTTCATGCTCAAATTTTAAAAAAAAAATATCTGTCAAAATCCGTGTCAATTTGGTTAAGGTAAATTGCAAAATGTTGTATTCCGTGGGCCAAGATGTAATTTTCATCTAAGAAATTGTGATTTTTAATTAACTCTATATATATATGCCTTGCATGCAAAATATACGTTCTATAGGTATATCTTTTAAAAACAAATATGGATGAAGCCAACCTTTTTCGATGGGAAAAGATGTAATTTCATCGAAAAAGTAGATATATCTTTTAAGAAATTGTGATTTGTAATTAACTTTATTTAATATTCTAATGAAAAATTTATAGCTAAAAAATAATTTTTAAAATGCGAAATAATTAATAACTAAGAGTCATTGACAAAAAAGTTCTCTTGTCCCGGTACTTATTTAGGTTCTTATAAAAAAATCAAGAACAAAATGTAGAATTGAACTTGTATTTTCTTAAACTTATTTAGGTTCTTATAACTAAGTAGTGCCGATGATTGAACAGAAAAATCTTCAAGGATGATGGAGAAGAAGAAGTTTCGAGGCAAGCTAGTTTTTATTTTTGATATCGTTCCTCAAAACCGGATATCAATTTTCCTATGACCGGGACTCACGGGGTGGAGAAAGAAGATGGAGAAGATGGGAGGAGGAAAAAAACGAAGAAGAAAACAAGAAGGAAGATGGCGTATCAGAAGGAAGTGATGGGGAAAGAGGGAGAGAGTGGAAGAAACTTTTGAAATTTCAATGGGTGTAAATTTTGTAGATGGCGGTGTATATGGAGGTCATTAAGTTTGGGTCCACCTCCTGATGAAGGAGTGGTCGTCATTGTGAACTGCTCAAAGCCAGTTAATTCTCCATTTTACATCTCTACGTCTCCATGCATTGAGGGGTCATGCTCTTCCAACAAATCATCGAATTAGAACTTGTATGCTCTGCTCAATCCCAATGCATTGGATGTTAGGGAGTTTTGCACCATTAGCAATCAAACACAAGTTTCGTATGATTTTGGGCCTTCCTAAGGGGGTTGATATTAGCCGCTACAACTACAAGCTAATCCATAAAATCATGGCCGATGGATTTGCTCTCTACTTTGATGAAATCCATTAGCCCCGGACCCCACCGAGCTCGCGACATCCCGACCACGGTCGATAATTGAAACGCGACGTCCCAGGACGAGTCGCCGACCCAAACGAAATACGCAAGCGGAAGCATGTAATAATAACCCGGACAAATAAAACATGACTAAGGAATAGACATCGAAATTTAATAAACACAAAATATTTTAAATCCTTCAATATTACAAAAAGGCAACCCGGCTTCCAAAATCAACAACAGTTTTCAAAAAGGGGCGGTGGTTGACAAGCCTATCTCCTCTACAAAAAGGTACTCCGACGGTCTCTCCAAATCCATCACGGTCGCGGATCTGAAAGTGGTTATGTAATAACCGTGAGAACAAGTCTCAATAAGCAACAACCTAAACCTAACCTAGGCTAATGCGTATGCAGACCGGTCGAACATGCGAACTACCAAATAATACAATCAATTTCACATACTAGGCTTACCTCGCCTTGAACCACGTGCCAACCCTGCATATTAGTCCAAACACGATAATGCAAGTACAAATCACAGTCACATCACGATCGCCAGCACACACACTTCCACTCGAGATCAGTCAATCTAAATAAGCACCCAACCCATCCAACCAATCATCCACACGCACCATCAGTTAATTCGATCAACATCCACACGCTCAACCAGTCAATCCAGTCACACGCAGCCAGTCAATTCAGTCACACTCAGCCAGACATTTCAATCATACTCAAATCACATGCGTGGCCGAACATCTATCTCACAACTCGCGCCACTGCGCCTCAAGTTCACTCTCACTGGCACACATGCCCCACAATTCGATCAATACGCATGGCCGCCGTCAACACGTCCCAAGCCACGATATTCGAATAATTTCCAACGACCGACGTAAACACGTTTCGGTCCAATCACACCTTTAACGGGCCACCGTCAACATGTCTCAAGCCCGCATTCCAATCGGCCCATCGGCCATTCCTGCCTTCACACGGACCGCCGTCAACACGTCCCAAGTCCGTAGCCCTTCGATCGATCCGGGCTGACTCTCTCACAGGTAGGCACACGCCACTCGATTCAATTAAATTCAAGCCAAACAACTCACATTCACCACTCAGTCCAATTCACACTTCGCCACTCCAATTCACAGACCCGACATTCATGTTGGTCACGCAAAATTATTCACTCAAGCACTCCACTCTAATCAATCTAATTTAACTAAATTAAAACACCACATAATCTAATTTAATCATAAAATAATTAAACTAAATACACGCCTTAGCCGTTCTAGCCCGAACTGGTCAATTAAATACCCAAAATACTAAGTAGGGTTTAGGGAGTTGCTTACCAAATTTTAGCTCGGGAAAAGTCGGCTCGGGCTCAAAATGGCCCGGGTGGGAAGTTCTAACTGGGCGCGGGCGCGGGCCACGCGGGCGCGCTGACCGACCAAAGTGGGCACAATGGCCGATCTGCGTGCCTAGTGCGCGTGCGCGGCGAACGTGCGGCGTGCCCGGGGCGCTCGGGCGCGCGGATGGGCTTTGTGCTCGGGCGACGGGCGCGGGCATGGGCGCGGGAGCGGGCACGGCGCGGGCACGTCCACGGGCGATGGGCGCGCGGCTTGTGCGCTCGGGCCACGGCTTGGCCGGCCGGTTGGCTGGCCGGCGGGGCTGGCCGGCGGCGGCGACGGCAGTCGGAGGCGACGGCGGCGGCGACCGACCGACGGCGGCGGCGACCGGCCGACGGCGGCGGCGACCGGCGGCGACGGCGGCGGCGACCGGCGGACGGCTGAACAGGGGCGGAAAGGGCTGGCCGGGCGGGTGAGGGGGAGAGAGGAAGGGAGAGGGAGGCTGAGCTGAGGGGGGCGAGGGGCTGAGGGGCGGCAGCGGCTGGAGGACGGACCGGCGACGGCGCAGCCAGGCGGCGGCGCGAGACCGGGTGAGGCGAGCCGGTGAGCAGCGGCGATGAGGCGGCTCGGCTCGGGTGCAGTGGAACAGGGGAGGGGGAAGGCCGAGAGGGGGAGGCCGAGAGGCAGGGGGCGGCGGCTGGTCGCGCGGCACGACGGCGACGGGGCGGAGGCGGCGGCCGGGCGACACGCCGGCGGGCTGGGCCGGCTTCGAGTGCGGCGGCAGCGGCGACGGGGCGGAGGCGGCGGGGTTGCTGGCGACGGCGGCGGCTGCTGTCAGGCGAAAGGCGATGGCGTGGCGACGGCTGGGCGAGCGGGGGCGGGGCGAGGCAAAACCAGGGAAGCCGAAGAAGAAGAAGAAAAACGAATGAGAAGAGGAAGAAGGGAGGAGAGAGGAGAGAGAAGAGAGAGACAGGTCGGTCAGCATGGAGGTAGCATGCAGGGGGAGGAGGGGACATGCGCGTAGGGAGGTTGCGTGCACGGGGAAAATGGGGAGGAAAAGGGAGAGAGAGAGAGAGAGAGAGGAAGAGAGAGAAAGAGAGAGAGTCACGCGCGGGGAAGGGGGGTTTCGGCCGAGAGAGAGGAGAGAGAAAGAGAGAGAGAAGAGAGAGGAAAATTTAAATTTTAAACTCAATCGCGATCCAACGGACACGGTCCAAACTAAAAATCGACATGTCGGTCCCGATTTAATTCGGGAAAAAGGCCTAACGGTCTCCGAAGAATCCCAATAATATTCTAGTGCATTCGGCCAAAATAAAATACCCCAAACCACACTACGAGGGAGGTCTACCAGTCCAAATTCGCACCCGGTTAAAAAATCCACTTTCTCACTATTCCTGAAAATTTCAATACTGGCCACAATAATTTCGACACCGTCCAAAGCACATTTCAGCATGAAGGATAGACCATTCACTACTAGAATAAACAAGTACAGGGATAGTGGATTGCCTTGGCGAATGCCTCGTGAAGTTTGGAAATAAGGCTGGGGCTCTCCATTGATTTTGACACTAAAAGTAACTGACGAAACACATTGCATAATCCAATTCGCCCATTTTGAGCAGAATCCCATTTTCAACATACTAGCCTCCAAAGAAATCCCATTCCACTCTATTGTAAGCCTTTTGCATATCCAGTTTTAGAACCGCTTGAAATTTCTTCTTTCTTTTTCGTACTCTCAACCGGTGGAGCACCTCTTGGACGATTAGGATATTGTCTTGAACCTGTCGTCCACATACAAAGGCACTCTGTTCTTATGAAATCAACTCTGGTAGCCACGGCTTTAGTCTATTTGCCATGACTTTAGAAATGATTTTATAGGCAAAGTTACATAAACTGATATGTCAAAACTGCTCTAGTTTTTCGGGGTTTGGGACTTTTGGGATCTGGGTAATATGTGTTCTATTAAGCTCAGGGTCAAGGTACCCATATGTAAAGAAATTCTGTATCTTCTTAAACATATCGAGCTGGACATCTTCCCAATGACGTTGAAAGAATTGTCCATTCAAACCATCTGGCCCCAGTGCCTTGGTGGAACCTAGCTGGTGAACTACCATCTTCACTTCCTCCAAGGATAAGTCTGCTATGAAACTGTGGTTTATTTCCTCCCCGACTAAACATGGATAGTTTTCCAAGACAGGTTGAAAGTTTCGAGAGTCGCAAGAATTGTAAAGGTTTTGGAAAAAACTCACTGTCATTTGCTTCAACTGGTTGCTGTCCTGCACCCATTCATTGCTAGAGTTTTTTAACATCTTTATCCTGTTTCTTTGTCTCCTTTGAATCGTTGTTGCATGGCAGTATTTTGTCATTTTATCCCCCCACTTTAACCAGTTTATTCTCGATCTCATTCCCCAGTACATCTCCTCTTGTCGCCATAGTTTTTCAATCTCCCCATTTAGAGAAGCAATTCGCTCTCTTTCACCACCCAAACCTGGGTTACTATTAATGGACATGAGTTCATTTTTCAAGGAGTTTATCTTCCAACGAGCATTGGTGAACTTTTTCCTACTCCATTTTTCCAACTCCCTTGCAACCCTTCTTAATTTTTCCAGCAAATCAGCCTTAGAAGAATGCCAAACATCTCTAATAATATGCCCACATTCAGCGTTTTCTAGCCAAAAGGCTTCAAATCTGAATTCTTTTTTCCTCTTGACTAAATCCGGGAATAAAGATATCATAATGGAGCTGTGATCTGAGCCTATGGCCGGTAATGCTATAACTTCGGCCGTTGGGAAAGTAATCCTCCACTCTATAGTACAAACTGCTCAATCTAGTTTTTCCTTAACATATGCACTCCCCTCTCTATTGTTGGTCCATGTGAACGCACACCCTTTACTCTCCAAATCCATCAAGTAACAAGCATTAAGACAATCCCTGAACGCTTGAATTCTGTAGTTTTCAGCTATACGCAAGCCAACCTTCTCCCAGTAATAAAGTACTTCATTAAAGTCTCCAACACAAACCCAAGTGAGTTGATTCGCTATGCTGATTTAATACAGTTCAGCCCATAGTTGTAACCTAGAGTGGAAGTCATTTGGAGCATGGACAAAAGTGATTCGCATTCTCTGTTTGCTTTCTGCAATCTCACATACAAGATTCACTAGATGCCCGGAGTATGAATCTATTGTGATTGACATAGTTTCATTCCAAAACAAAGCCATTCCCCCCGCTATGCCAACAGGATTCACTATAAAGCACTTTTGGAACTGCAGCCTTCGCTTCAAACGCTGTACAACTTCTTCTTGATTTTTAGTTTCCATTAAAAACATTAAGAGGGCCTCTCCTGAGTCACAAGAACTCTCAAGGCTTGATTTGCTAGGGTGTGCCCAACCCCTAACAATTCCAGCATACAAACTTCATTTGTAACCTAGTGGCTTATTACCAGTAGCCACCAAAGCCCATATTTTCTCCTCTGAAAGCAACTGAATGGGAGTTTCAAGTAGCTAAGTTTCATCCAAAACGGCATATTAGAACAGTTCTTCTCATAAGGACTGAAGCATTTCGCTTTTTTACCTGCTAGAATCTTCTATCCTCAGCTTTTTCTTGTGCATTTCCACAGGTTTTAAAGCTTTAGCAGACCAAGCGACTTTCTGTCACCAAGGCCAGTGCATCAACAGCCATTTGTTGACTGGCAAAAATTGTCAAGACCAAGGACACAGAGAGAAGAAGAAAGAGCTGGTAGGGTTTGTGGGTAACAGGGGAAGGGGTTTAGGGTTTAACAGGGTTTTGGGTTTCTGATGTAAAGGGGAAATGATTTTTCCACGAAGAAGTGGAAAGATTGAAAAAAAAAAAAAAGCGGATTGACGTAGGAAAGGGATTACGGTTAGAAATTTGGATTGAGATTGAAGAGAGCTACCACAAAATAGGGTAGAGAGAAGCTCTCATGACGAGAGAGAACTGGAACCGATTCCAGAGCTTGAAGATTTTTACAGCAATTTCAATTGACGGGTTTTTAGAATTTTAGGGCACTTAATGAAACTTCATCAATCTGGCTATGTACCCGACGTTGGCCATGGAGGGAAGGGAGAGAAGGGGAGGCGACCCATTACCCGCAAAAAAAAAAAAGTTACAAATGCCTGCTATAGAGAATTCAATCTCATATTTAGTTTCATACTCAAAAAAATTATTTTTCAAAATATTATATCAAAATCCATGTCGGTTTGATTAAGGTGAATTCCAGAATTTGACGGTTTCTTAGTTTTCTCAAACATCACCTCATAAACTCGAGAACTCACTTCTTCCTCTTGGCTGTTCACAGTCACGATCCCGCGCAACTCTGGTCGCGGCGAGCATGTTCTGGTTCTCTTCCCCACCTCTCTATTCCTCTCAGCTCTTCCCTCTCAGGAAACTGAGGCTCACAATGATGGGTTTCAACAATAGAGCAATCAAATGCGTTACATTGCAGACGTGCGAATCATGCCCACCGTATGATGCAAAGGGTCAGACAAGGGAATTAAGTGGAACCTGGGTCACGCGGAGCAATGCCAGTCGGAATTCCCATTCGAGAGGGGGGGGTTGTTTGATTGAAATTTGAGTTTTCATGGTAAATACTTCCTGATGGCCAATTGTGCAAACCAATGAATTTCGATGAAAAATATTTGCTTAAGATTTTGTTGTGATAGGGCTTTAAGGAGATTGAGTTCGGTTCCACTCTTCCATGAGCGAATCAGCTAATTGTTTCATCCTGTGGGAAAGATTCTTCGAGACCGGTTAAAAAATTTTAGAGCCTCGATAAAGCCAGTTGAAATCATGCTTTCTTCCTTTGTTTTATGCATTTTCTCTGCTTGTTGAGTTTTGCTGTAATTGGAGACCCAAAAAGATGAGCACAACAATTTTTAGGAAAAAGTTGCTTATGATATTGTTATGTTCTGGCGATTGCAATAAGCTTGTCATGCTAGCTTCAGACATGTTGAGCTTTGAGCTCAATTTTGGCATCTCGCCGGCACCTTTGTTCCTTGGCCAATTGGGGGATTCCTAAATCCCCATGCAATCACAACTCTTTCCAAAGGCATAAAATCTGTACGAGCTTGAAACAAATTGAATGATCTTTATTTTCACTTATTACTTCATACAAGAACTTAGCAGTTTAGCCATTGTCTTGGATTTCTCGGTTATAAAGGCGATCACTTACATTAGAAAGCACCAGAGGGACTGATTTCATGCCTTTCTATAGAATGCTATTCTTAGACTTGATACAAAATTGAACCCGCTTAGTGGGATGAGGTTTAGTTTGTTGCTCTTATTGTTGTTACTCATTTCTTGATCACCTTTTCTATTTAATTGATGCACCATACAATCGATTAATTAGACAGATAGCACTGTTTTATAAGCTATAGTAGTAATTTTATCAACTTCCTGAGCAGATCATATCCCGTCAGACAATTAGCTGCCACGGCATATGGGCCCTCTGCGCTGTAGCTTTTTCTATTCCAATAACATCAAATGTAAGACAACTATGTCATGCTTTTACTATGGGGGATAGTTTCATTAGCTGGTCAATACATCGCTCCTAACATAATTGCTGGAGATGGTACAGCAGAACTGGCACTCGACAACCTCCAGTTTCTTAACGTTGGGAATTTTAATGGAATTGAAAAAATGCACTACCAATTCTCAAAGCATACTGACAGCTTCTCCAAGATGAGAGAAGCTCCTTGAGTTTATTGCATAGCCTCTTGGCATTATAACTTTGATCTCACTAAAGTTTTCTATATGCTTCCAAACCCATTTTGTGGACGTTGTGGATCTGCTTCTTGGTTGGGCATTGATACCGGACTTTCAAGAATCAGAGAGATGCGTTATTGCGGATTGTTTCATGCAATTCCAAAAGCATTGGGTCAGAAATTTGCAGTTCTCGCTTGGATTGATGTTGAATTTCCAGAGTGACATGGATGCGCTACTGCATGATGGGGTCTGGGTACTCCACAACAATTTCGAAGACTGCTCGCCCTGCTCTTTTGTTTTTCTACCATCCTGCAGTCCACTGCTTCTGGTTGAAGCAAATCTTCTTGGACAAATAAGCGTCCGCTTAACAAGATGCTACCGCAGCTGAAAAGTGCAATATTTGACGTTTAAGAATCCTCCAAAATCTGCCGCTTCACTTGCAGATGTATGATGGCCATCTGATGGATGGCAATCCTGTGTATAGCTGGTAAGATGATAAGAACTTGTGCGTTAACTTTAAATTTGAAGGAAGACATGGATTTTAGTTTTCGTGGACGATGAATTTCGATTTTGGAAAGATCTCGCCCAATTCCAATGTAATGTCTTTAGGCGAACTATACATCATGACAGTCGTAGATTTCCAATGGCCAGTCAATAAAAGTGAGAAGCTTTGGAAGAATTCCCATAAAATTGATTTTGGTAATTCAGCTGAAAATGATCGCCTCCTTTTTGAATTTTTGAGCTATGTGACCAAGTTGCACAGTCAATAATATGTTGGGCTGACATTTATGTCTGAATAGACCCAAACCTGGATCCGAAATACAAAAGACCACCGGGTTAAACCTCGCACCCACTGCATCAATGCTCGTCAATTCAGGTAGCATCAACACTAGACCTCAGTCCGCTCATTCGCCACTCCCTCGCTTCATCAATGGCCGTAATCACTCTGCGATCCTGCCACTTCTGTCGCTCTCTCCGCGCGAAAGGCTCCAAGTTCAGTTCATTGTCGCTACTGCTTGCAGCCAGTAAGAACAAAGAAACTCTTAGAAATGTATTAGGCAATAATGTTTTTCTAATTGTGTCAAGTATAGGATGAAGGATGACGTGTCATTTCACGGTGAAGGATAATTTAGCGCTTTATTCCTGATAGCAAAAACGTATGCAACAAGGGTAGAACCTAAGAAGAGCATGGTCACTCTCCGAGGGCCTCCACGTTGGTGTTGGACAAGTGTTGGACACCAACATGCTCCGACACTCAACCGACATGTGGTCAACAAGTGTCAGACATTCGACATGTGGTCAGCGCTTTGGGAGAGGAGAACATTAGAAGTGTCAAAACTTGTGTACGACACTCACTTTAGTGCCAAAAGTTTTCGCCAGCTTACTTAAGTGTCAAATCGGAGGAAAAACGATCACTTAAGTGCTAACGGCAACCGACATGTGGTCAATAAGTGTCAAACATCCGACACGTGGTCAGCGCTTTGGGAGAGGAGAACATTAGAAGTGTCAAAACTTGTGTATGATACTCACTTTAGTGCCAAAAGTTTTTCGCCAGCTTACTTAAGTGTCAAATCGGAGGAAAAACGATCACTTAAGTGCTAACGGCAAGAAATTTTGGCCAAATTAGTACATGGCTTTTATAATTAAAATTTTAATCTTAGCTGGATTTTTTTTAAAAAAATAAGTCTACGTGGAATTTCCATGTATACATTTAGACTTTTTAAATATTTTTTATGATTTTTTTCCTTCTTTTCTTTTTTTTTTCTCTTTCTTCTTTTTCTACCTCCGGTCACCGGTGGTGATTGGAGGCCAGCCACCAGCCACGGCCAGCTGCCTGGCATCGCCTAGACGAGGCCGCCATCGCCCGCCACAAACGAGGCCCAGCCGACCCTCACCTAGGCAAGGGCGAGTGAGCCTTGGCGAGGGTCAACCTCGCCTCATCTGGGCAAGGGCGAGCCCATGTGAGGGTCGACCTTGCCTCGCCTAGGCAAGGGCGAGCATCTGCGAGGCCATAACAGCCTCGCTGGATCTGGCAAGGGGAGCCCTCGCCGGGGCTCGCCCTCGTCCAGGCGAGGCATGGCCGGTTGTCGCCATGGCCACGACGGCCTTGAGAGGCGTTGCCTTCCCCCGGGCGACGGCCGACCTTGTTGGGGCTCGCCCTCGCCCAGGCGAGGCGAGGCGAGGCGAGGCCAACCCTAGCCAGATCCAGCGAGGCTGACCGTCACTCGGGGGAAGGCGACGCCCCACAAGACCGCTGTGGCCACGACGACGATCGGCCTCGCCGGATCTAGCGAGGGTTGGCCTCGCCTTGCCTGGGCAACAGGCGGCCTCGACGAATCTGCCAAGGAGAGCCCTTGTTGGGGTTCGCCCTCGCCCGGGCGAGGCGAGGCAAGGTTGAACCTCGTAGGGGCTCGCCCGCCCTTGCCTAGGCGAGGGTCAGCCGGGCCTCGCCTATGGCAGGCAACGGTGGCCTCGTCCGGGTGAGGCTAAGCGGCTAGCCATAGCTAGTGGTCAGCCTTCAGTTACCGACGGTGACCGGAGGTTGAAGAAGAAGAAAGAGAAGAAAAAAAAATAAAAATAATATATTTAAAAAATCCAAGTATGCATACTAAACTACGTCGTTTTGATGTGTACATGCTGACTAAACCTCCGGCAAGCCACATTAGCTTTAGAAATTAATAAAAAAAAATGCCATGTCGGATTTCCGACCAAATTGATCGGAATTGGCACTTAAGTGATCGTTTTTCAAAATTTTTGACACTAAAGTGATCCAAAATAAATTTTTGGCACTATAGTGAGCGCCGTACACAAGTTTTGATACTTCTGTTGTTCTTCTCCCACACTTTGGACACGCTAGTGACATGCAAGTCCAGCATCCCAACACGCCATTCCAACATGCACGGGGTTAATTTAAACATTTTCAATAAATTAGGAGTCAAATGTAAATCTATGAAAAATAGATATACTTAAGTCATATACCCAAGCACCCAAAAATTAATATACCCAGCCCGCCCCAAAAAAACCTAATTGTGAATCCCTAATAGAAGAAGAAGAAGAATAAGAAGAAGAAGAAGAAGAAGAAACTCACCACTTATATGTATGTCCCATTTGTCCCTCTGTATCTTTCTTTCTCAATCTCTCTTTCACTGATTTGAAAGATTCTCTCTCTATCTGCATGTAATTTTTTTGTTTGCTCGAAATTTCCTGTATACTTTGTCTTTAAATGAGCTGCCTCTTCATTAATCATTTGAAAGTAAAAAATAATAATAATAATAAAAATATTGAATCCAAATTTGAAATTAAATTTAAGAATCTGATGTAGAGTTTAATGTAAACGAGCAAGGGTTTTTAATTGAACCTGTGAGAGAGAGAGAGAGTGATAGAGAGCTGACCTTGTCACTGGCCACAAAGTAACAAACGAGACTCCAAGTGTACTGTAAGAATTTAAAAAATGCAGATGAATGTGGATTGTTGTTTTTTTATTTTCACTTGATGAGTATGTCCTCTTTCACTTGATGAACCGGAGACGGAGTCTGTTTTTTTAGGAGTGGATAATGTAGATGAATGACTTCTTGTTATATTTGATGGTAAAATGTGGATTTTTTTCGACTTATTGTTAAATGTTAAATTTAATGGTGGAATGTGGATTGCTTGTTTTTTGTTCTCCAAGTTTTGTGGATTATTGGAATGGAATGTAGTTGAATTTGTCAATTCGAAACAATGAATGATATTGACAAATGGTGGATTTATGTTTTTAGTGTAAATTCATTCTAGGCTCTTTTTTATTATTTATTTATTTGTGGATTTGAATCATTCAAATAATCATAACTTAGGATATATATAAATATACATTTAATATACATCATGTCAAAGTGTCAGAATTCTCTATTTTTGAGAAATGACGTATCGGTGTGTCCTATCATGTCGTGTCGTGTCACATGTCACGCGTCGGTATCGGTGCTATTTAGAGTAAAACAAACAAGATCATGATGTTTTCATTTGGCCAGGGAATAACCTTAATTTATGACATTATGGCAACGCTTTTGGAAGTTGTAAGCATCACAAAATGTGTGTAAACAATGATTTGCCTCCAATATCGACATACAGCAAATACAGATGGAAGGAAAGTGAAGTCCTCTTTTGGTGTTTCTTGAAAAGAAATTACTGTTGTTTATTTTTGTTTGTTTTTATTTACGTGCAGGTTCTTATTTGTAGATTGATTGATAGACCTTTACGTCCAACAGTAATAATTTTACTTGTCCATATTCCCTGGTTCAGTACCACTCTTCGAACCTGCACTCCTCTGAAAAGGATAGGGCGCACAACCACCCTAGACATTTGGTGAACCTTTCTTCTAATAGCAATTAAGTATACAAACCCAGCATTTTTAGATGCTCTTCAGAGTGGCGATAGCTGGGCCAACTAACAAGAATCATCTGCCAAAATCATTCTTATATGGCCATTTTCTTTTAGTGCCATACCATCTCTCACCATAAAATTTAACAAGGCAAGCACGCATTTAAATTGTATATTCCAACGATGAAACCTAGTGATATTATTACTCATGAAAACACGAGCCAAAATACAAGATCTATAATCACCAATATCCTCTTCCTCAATTTTATGAACACAAATCTGCAAATATAAAACAAAAACAAGTTTCTAGATAAAGTTTTACGTCGTGATATAATGTTGCAATCACTAAAATATTCATAATCAACACAAAACCAACTTAAAGTGGCCAGTCATGATATTTATAGATCAGCAGCTACATTTTTGCTAATTCTAGTGGCTACATTTGCAATGAAGATTCACATGCATAAAATCTGCTACTATAAGTGAAAAACTCGAGAGTGCAAAGAAGCTTGGTCAGCCGGAAGCACCAACCAATCACCAACAATGAGTTTAATGAAGCTCACCCAGACCACAATTTGCTTCGAGTAAGTAAGATGCTTCAATTATGCTGATCTCTATCCCATGAGAGAGTATTAGTATATGACATCAATTACCAACTCGGAATATTTCTAATAATTGACCACGAATTGATTACATCGTGAAATATAATTATGATAGGAGTTTAACATAGGCAAAATTTCTTGGATTAGATCTTTGCATGGGAGTTTCTATGCGAAACACTCTCGCATCCCTGTTCATCCGTCTTTCTTCACCTCTCAAAAAATCAAACAGCGCAATGAACAGGTTGAGATTTGTTCTCAATCACCATTGCGAAATCCTCGAAAGCTCTGCTTCAACTGCTGCAAAAATAGAGAAAATCTAGAGCAAACAAACGAAATCAAATAGCAACAACCAAGAGGGACATGAAGAGAGTCAACTCTTGGAGATTATGGGCCAACGTTCTATCGTAAATTTTTCGTTCCTATTGTTGCACATTATTATAGGCAGAAGCGAACGACATATTCTAGAAGTACTATGTGTGAGAGTTTCACGACAAGAAAGAAGCATCCAGAGAAAGACGGCACTTACTATTAGTGCTTTGATTTTTTTCTTGGTTTTTTTTTAAGTTACAGAAAAAAAAAAAGCATGGGGCGGCCCCTTTAGTATCAATAGGCTGAACCAGCTGGGAAATGGGCCAGGCCGCACGGCCCGCTTATTCACTGGCTCGGGTTTGTCGTAGACTTCTTGGCCTTTGGAGATTTCTTTTCTTTTTCCCCTGAATGAGGGTAGGAGAATCTCCCGTTTGATTTGAGAGCTTACGCAATTCTATAACTTTTTGAGATCATAAAATTCAATAGGAACTTTTCAATGTCGATTGCGAGAAAGGCTAATAGCGAAGAAAGGCTTGGTCCGGTAAGACAATTGCTATCAGCACGCGGTGAATTGACTATGAGGCGACGGATGGTTAAATAATACAATATATGAAGTGATGACTTTGAGACCTTATGATCGCAATGATTTTCTCGAAACCTGGCATTGCATGAGTGGGCGGGACAACACGCCAACGATATTATGTCAGGAGAATTGACGTAAAAGCCCAAAACACGCGCGAACACATGCTAATATATTTGTAAAGTTTTATAATGAACTCACCCGATAGTCCAGCCCTCAGACCAACGGCCATATATTAGTAAGATTTTGAAGACTTAGCCGTCTGAGGTATCAAACTGATGTGACTTGTTCACGTCACAGCCCTTTTCTTGAACATTTGAAGTTCACGCAGTGCTTGTGTGTTCATCCACCGTCCCTCCTCCCTACTTCCCCGGAATGTCAACAAGTTTGCCGGTGCCCCTCCCCACGCTTAACATAGGCTCTAGCAATTCCTATTTGGTGGAGCCCATAGCAGCGCCCTGAACCACTGCCCAGTCATGGCCGCACCACCGCTACATCTCCACAGCGCCTATTGTCAATGCCATGTCGACCTCGGTGGAAACAATAGCCGACATATCCTCAAACATGACCGTAGCTGTACAACCTTTTGATTTAGTCCAAATAAAGCTCAACCAACTTCACTTACATGTGAACGTCTGAACTGGATCCAAGGACGGAACGTCACTTATTTGAGTGGGTCTCAAAGTTCTATTTTTCATATGATACATGGTACACCTGTAAATTTTTATATGAAGTGTATATTCGACCTCTTTTGTAGACTTTGACCCCACTAAATTTTTGAAATTATAAACTTCACCCCTCAGAATATGAAAAGAAACAAGTGGCACAAAAAAGTGCAAAATCAAAAAAAAATTGAATTTTCCCAAAAAATAAAAAGATAAAGCATATTAGAAGTTCGAACTTTATATGTATGGGAATGTATTCCATTAATGAGCCCTTTTTTTGTTTCTGGTGAGTCATCGAATTTTCAATTAATGCAACCAAATCCCAATTTTCTTTATGGAAATGCAGTCAGGTCATCACTTCTACATTGTTGAGTAAAAATAAAGCATATACCGCTAGTGTAAAGGAAATTTTACACGGGGGACCTTAACCACCATTGATTTGAGAATTTTATCTATCCAATCTTTTAAATAAATGGCGGATTTAGGCTGTTTATGTAAATATTTTTTACATTGGATGTGTACGTTATAATTACTCTTAAAAAGATTAAGACTTGATAGTTTCAAATGAATGGCTTATGATTAGATTACACTTCATATTCAAGGTTTAAAAGTTCCCATGAACTTTTTTCATAAAAACATATCCAATCATATAAAATATTACTTCATGTAAAATGTACCTATTGTTTTTTTGCACAAAAAAAATTCTTATGTGACAATTGATATGTAATTTGTCATCCTTTAGATTTTGTGCTCAAATAAAATCTTCTCTCATAATAGTATTGTATAATAAGAAAATAAAATCCATGGCTAAAATTACTCCTACCCTTGCTATATTGACATCCCCGATGAAAAGTTCATTCTTCGTCCGACAGGATCTTTTGTCCATTTGTTTAGGGTCTGCATGATAACCATTCTGGTTCAGTCCAAAACTGGTTTTTTGTTCCAAGAATCAGTTTTGGACTAGAAACCCGTTTGGTAACGCAATTTCATTTTTCTATTTCCAGGACAAGTTTGCTTCCAAAACTGATTCTGAAACCAGAAATGAGAACAAAAAAAAAGTTGGTTTTTCATTTCTAGAACTAAAGTGAGAACCATTTCTGAGGAATTCATTTTCTTCAACACACATATTCATATGGAAGTCACGATCTTTAAGATGAGAAAAAAAAGTAAAAAATTAAAAATTTTAAAACTTAACAGAATGGTTTAGAATCTGTGGCTACCCACTTTCAGTGAAATTTAATTTTTTTTAGGTACCGAAAAAAATAAATAAAAATAAAAAATTTCAAAATTTCACAAAATAGCTTAGAAAACCTATGGCCACCCACTTTGAGCAAAATTTAATTTTTTTAGTTGCCAAAAAAAATAAAAAATAATAATAAATTCTAAAATTTAAAAACTTCACAGAATATCTTAGAATACTTGTGGCCACCCAATTTGAGCGAAATTTTATTTTTTAGGTGCCAAAAAATATAAAAAATAAAGTAAAAAATAAAAAATTTCAAAACTTCACAGAATGGCTTAGAATACTTGTGGCCATCCACTTTGAGTGAAATTTAAATTTTTTTAGGTGCTGAAAAAAATAAAAAAAAATAAAAAATTTCAAAACTTCACAGAATAGCTTAAAATACATGTGGTCACCCACTTTGAGTGAAATTTAAATTTTTTTATATGCCAAAAAAATAAAAATAAATAAATAAAGTAAAATTTTCAAAACTTTACAGAATGGTTTAAAATACCTATGGCCACCCACTTTGAGTGAAATTTTATTTTTTTAGGTGCTGAAAAAAATAAAAAAAAATTCAAAACTTCACAAAATGGCTTAGAATACCTGTGGCCATCCACTTTAAGCGAAATTTAAATTTTTTTATGTGCCGAAAAAAATAAAAATAAAATAAAAAATAAAAAAACTTCATATAATTGCTTAGAATACCTGTGGCCACCCACTTTGAGTGAAATTTAATTTTTTGAGGTGTCGAAAAAAAAATAAAAATTAGCAAAAAAGAAAAATTTTCAAAACTTCACAGAATGGCTTAGAATACATGTGGCCATCCACTTTGAGTGAAATTTAATTTTCCTTAGGAACCAAAAAAAATTTAAAAAAATCAAAAATACTATTTGAGCATCTAAAAAAAATTAAATTTTACCTAAAGTGGGTGGCTAGAGGTATTGTAAGTCATTCTGTGAAGTTTTAAAATTTTTGATTTTTTTTGGGCACCTAAAAAAATTTAAATTTCACTAAAAGTGGGTGGCCACAGGTATTCTAAGCAATTATGTGAAGTTTTGAAATTTTTGATTTCTTGATTTTTTTTGAAAAAATTCAACAAATTTCCTATTTTCCCAAAATCTAATTTTTTAAATTTTCTCGACATTTTGATGATTTTTTCTGGAATTTTTCAATTTTTTGGGATTTTATGAATTTTTTTATAGATTTTTATGAATTTTTCGGATTTTTTATTATTTTTATTCCATTTCTAAAAAGATGGATTTTTGTTCCTGGAAATAGAATTTTCTGTTGTTTATCAAACGGGTTTTTATTTCAGGAAATAGAAATTTTGTATTGTTATCAAACGGGTTTCTGTTCTAGAAATAGAAATTTTTTGTCATTATCAAACGGGTTTTTTTTCCTCAAAAACTCATCTAAGAACCAGAAATAGAAAAATCTATTTCTGGTTCAAGAACTCATTCCGGAACAGAATGGTTATCATGCAGACCCTTAATGTCAATTGGGCCGGTCCGTCGACGTTTTTGTCTTTTGATTGTGGTCAGTAATTATCACCTGTTCGTCTAATTTGTTTTTGATAGTGAGTGAGATTATCAATACAATCATTCTTTATTAGCTTAGGAAGACAACTCAAATTCAAGATTTTATACCAATTATTCAATTGGCGACATGATACAAGCAACCCCTTTGATTTCCTGCGCTACCATTTTGGTACTATTATTTTATTCTTGGTGGGATAAGATACTATCCTTTCATTTTATGCATTTCGTCGCTGATTCCAACCTAATAAAGTGGGGATAAGAATTTTGGACACTACAAATGGAATGCGTTTCCGTTTCAAGAACGTTTATAGAAACTCT
Organism: Syzygium syzygioides; assembly: GCA_031216285.1. Classification (NCBI taxonomy): domain Eukaryota; kingdom Viridiplantae; phylum Streptophyta; class Magnoliopsida; order Myrtales; family Myrtaceae; genus Syzygium; species Syzygium syzygioides. The sequence continues at coordinate 24,165,759 of CM062246.1, forward strand.
ATGATGTGATATTTGAGTCTTTAACTTACAGAAACTCATTTACTACTAATTCAACCTTTATATGTGATTTTTCTTCCTATAAGAAAATAAAAACTTTTGCTGGTGAAATGGCTCCATTTTCCAAGAGATTGTCATTGACCCGGAACTGAAATGGTTATAAATTTAGGCTCAATACGTGGTCTCATATTCAATTCATGTCGGGCGTAATCTCTTGTCGGAGTAATTTCCTACTTATGATTCGTGCAACTCCAACACTGAGGCAATTTATTTGATGGATTCCCTCTCGTTTTCTTGAAAATTGCTCCAGAATGCCCGTTCATTCATAAAAAATGGAAAATAGCTCCATACCCTTTATATTGACAATTATCTCAATTTATGTGTAATAACATATCAGTTAGGTGGGTAGAGATGATTCAAACCTTAAACATGGAAAATGCCTCACAATCATATACATGAAGAATCAAGCGAAAACACTTTTCTTTGGTCGCCATACGTGACAATGGTGGGATGGAGGACTATTCCTTTTCAATGTGATTGCTCATGTATTTCAAGTGTCTTTCTTTTCAATATTTCCTTGTTGTAGCCAGGTTACATTGACTGGAAAACTAGATTCTTAAAGAAAAAAAATATAAAATATAAATAAATAAATTGTACATATAATTCTAGAAGGAAGAGAAAAATATAAAGAGTGATGCCCTTCCAAGTCTTATAATTCCTCTAAGGCGTCAATTTTCTTAGGACAAACTACATCTACTGGGATCAACTTACGAGCTTGAATGCTTATCAAAATCATACCAATTTAGAGCCATGTTGATTTTCTTTATAACACAAGCACGTTCCTTTAATTGATTGCACTAATGTCTGTCTCGATATGAAAAAACTCAATTTTTCTAAGAATGAAATCTCATTGACTTAAGTTGCAAATATAAATAGTTCCACTCCACTAACTCATTGACTTAGCGCTTATTTAGTCTCTTTTGTCATCACAGCACATGAAACAAATATAGTTCTTTACTACTTACCTTACCAAAAAAAAAAAACAACTATAGTTCTTTTCTCTCTTTTTTATTCACAATTAGTTAATTACTTTTTCGCTTTTCGGCAATTGCTAAAAGGTTTGGGACTAAATTGACACAATTAAGGTTTAGGACTAAATTGGCAAATTATCAAAATGTTTAGGACTTAATTGGCACAATTGAAAAATTTAGGACTTAATTGACACAAGTGAGATATGTTTAGAATTTTTTGGTAATTTTCCCTATTTGAATAGGGTCTCGAATTTTTATTTTCCATAATATATGCCTATAAATTTTTACATGAAGTGTACATTTGACATCTTTTGTAGATTTCGACCCCACTATATTTTTGAAATTACAAACTTGACCATTCAAAATATGATTAACCAAATGACATCAAAGAAAGCACAAATATTTAAATTTTACATTTCAATTTTTTAAAAAGATAAAGGTGAAAAAAAATAGCATATTAGAAGTTCGAATTTTTATGAGTGGAATGCAGTTGAGTGATGAGCCTTTTTTATTGCGAATGAGCTCTAAATTTTTCAAGTGATGCTATCAAATCCCAATTTTTTTTTGAAAGTGCAATCTAGTCTATCTAGTTATCACTTCTCCATTGTCTTGTACAATTAAATTTCTAACACTATCACTTTAGCAATTTACAGTACTAATACCCATTAAACTTTGTCACCTTTTGAAAAGATTCATAATATAGCATATACCGCCACTAGAAAAGAAATTTTACGCAAGGGGCTTTATTCACCTTTTCAAATCAACAGTGAATTTGCGTCCAAATTTTTTTTACACTGGAGGTGGATATTATAATTACTCTTAACAAGATTAAGACTTGATAGTATCACATGAATGATTTATGACTAGATTGCATTTCATACTAAGGTTTGGAATTTCAGAAGAGCTTTTTTGTGTAAAATTTCATCCAATCATATAAAGCATTGCTCATATAAAAGGTAACTATTTTGTTGTTGCACCAAAAAAATTCTTATATGAAAATTTATGTAATTTGCTGTGCTTTAGTTTTTGTATTAATATAAAATCATGTCTCATAATAATATGATACAATAGAACCATAAAAATCTACGGCTAAACTTACTTTGACCCTAGCAATATTGACACCACTTATGAAATGTTCACTGTCAATTGGGCCGGTCCATCAACGTTTTTGTCTTTCGATTGCGGTCCCCAATTATCACTTGTTCTTCTTCTTTATTTATTTATTTTTTGTCTTTATTAGCTTAGGAAGAGAGCTCAAAATTCGTTTTTTAATGCACATTATTGATTTTGCAACATGATATCCTACCAACCCCTTAATTTCCTACGCTGCCATTTTGTTAGTATAATTTTATGCATCACATTACTAAATTCAACCTATTCAAGTGGGGATAAGAGATATTACAAATAGAATGCATTTCTGTTTCAAGAAAATCACAGCCTTTTTCACCAAAACTGCATGCATATTTTATTTTGAGTCTTTGACTTGTAGGAACTCATTCAATGCTAGTGCAACCTACATGTGAGATGTTTGTCCCTCAAATGAGAAAACAAATCTTTTGCCGGTGAAATAGCTCCATTATCGGAGAGATTCTCATTGATTCGGAACTGAAATGGCTTTAGACTCGGGTTCAACACAAGATCTCATATTCAATTTGTACTCGACGCGATCTTTTATGAAGTAATTTCCTCTGTACGAATCGACCATCTGGAATATGATAGCCATTTTTTTGGTCAATCAGGAAAATGGATTCATTCTCGTTTCATTAAAATTGCTCTAGAATACCTATCATCAATAAAATGTTAAACTCAAATCACAAAAGAAATACTCAGGAAGCATAAGATCATATAACCAGAATCAAGCGAAAGCACTTTTTTTTTTGTCACTCTATGTGACAGCGGTGGGATAGAAGGGACTATTCCTTTTTAATGGGTCTTATTGACCATAAAAGAGAAAAAAAAAAAGTAGTGATGCTCTTCCAAGTCTTATAATTCCTTTAATGTGTTGATTTTCTTAGGACAAACTGCACCTATTGGGATCATCTCACGAGCTTGGATGCTTATCAAAATCATTCCAAATTAGAGGCACATTGATCTTCTTTGTAACATAGCCGCGTTCTTTTAATTGATAGCATTAATGTCCGTCTCAACATGAAAATCTCAATTTTTCTAAGAATGAAATCTCATTGACTTAAGTGGCAAAAATAGATAGTTCCACTCTAGAAACTCATTGACTTAGCCCTTACTTAGTCTCTTATGTCATCACTGTCGCGACCGACCTCCGGTTGTGCACGGTGGTGTCGTACCCGGTACTTGCTAAGTCTAGGTTTGGGACTTAACTCGGGCTCTTCCAAGCCCATACCGTATCGCGACTTAGGGTTTAAGTTTTTTAACATGCAGGTGATTTACATGCAGGAGTCGCCACTAATCGATTTGGGGTGGGTCGATTAGAAACCCAAATAGGGTGATGGGAGAATCACCCTATTCCTACGAACCAGAGATTAACTGAGTTCGGGGACTTGGTTACACTAGTTGGATAACTAATGCCCTTTCGGTACCATTTTACCCTGTTTATTTTTTTTTAAAACAGTTGACAAGCAGTTTGATTGATTTTAAGACCTTTTTCCTAACATGTGAGGTGATCAAGCGAGTGCATAAATCAGAAATGATCGGCAGTCATGCTGATATGCAGCCCTAAGGTTCTAGTCCTAACTAAGCCAGATGACATTAAAAAATGAACAACTCATGCAATTGTATTAAAACATGCATACTAATGCAGGATAGTAAAAACATGCAATGTACTACCGTACGACCAAAGGCTAGTCTAATTTAAATAAAACCACAACATTCATAATTATGAGGAATTAAAACACTCAAATAAGTCATAAATTTTCTTTTTGAATTTTTTGAAATTTTTTTTTCAATTTTTTTTTTAAAAAATAAATCGAAATGATTAAAAAAAAGCGAAATAAGAAAAGAAAAGTAAAATATTTTTTTATAAATTTTTTTTAATTTTTTTAAAAATTTAATTAATAATAAAAAAACAGAAAAGAAAAAGAAAAACCTTTTTAAAAAAATTTAAAAAAATTTTTAAAATTTTTTTTGAATTTTTTAATATTTTTAAAATAAAATAAAATAAAATAAAAAATACCGGTCGGGTCGGATCCGGTCCGACCCGGGTCGTTGACCCGGGTCGGATCAACTGATCTGGGTCGTTGACCCGGGTCGGATCAACTGATCTGGGTCGGTCGGACAGACCCGGTCAACGGATCCGACCCGAGTCGTTGACTCGGGTCGGATCAACTGATCCGGGTCTGTCGGACAGACCCGGTCAACAGATCCGACCCGGATCGTTGACCCGGGTCGGGTCAGCCGATTCGGGTCTAACCGAACCCAAAGGGGCAGCCGCCGGCGAAGCCGAAATTCGGCCTTTCGCCGGCGGACCCAGACCGGCGCCGACCAAAATCCGGTCCCTGGGACCACCACCAAACCTCGTCACTTACCTGGGTCGTCGTCCGGCCACCGTTCGCCGGCTGGCGCTCAGATTAAAACCGACCTCCATTGAGGCATTTTGTCAAACACCGGGCGTGCGCGACAAAAACCGGGGAGTTTTGAGCTCCTCCGTCGATCCAGTCAGCTCTGGCGAACTGGGTTCACCTCCGACGGCGAATGGGTGTCACGACTGACGTCGGTATGGGCCGGGACTCGCGCGACACAACCGGCGCGAGTCCCAGCCAAACCGGACACCAAAACAAAGTAAAACAGGGGCAGACAGAGTCGGTCCAGGCCGGGGGGGCTTCTCACCATCGACGGCGCGTCCGGAGGGACCTCCGGCTGATCTAAGGGGGCGACGGCGACGCTGCTGACTGCTCGAGCGAGGCCTCGGTCACACTCTTTCTCTCTCTCTCTCCTCTCTGTGTCTCTCTCTCTTTCTCTGTGTCTCTCTGGAAAATGGCCGACCGGCCGATTTGGGGACGACGGCGACGCTGTTGGTTTGCTCCAGTGAGGCCTCGGCCGCGTTCTCTCTCTCTCTCTCTCTCTCTCTCTCTCTCTCTCTCTCTCTCTCTCTCTGTCTCTGTAAAATTTTCGTCGATCCCCCTTCTCTCTCTCTATTTCTGGCTTATAGCCGACGACAACAAGCCTGGGTCCGGCCGCGTCGGCGTGACGATGGCCTGCACCGGCCTATGCCCCGCGAATTCCGCGGCCATAGGCCTGTGCAGAGAGGGCGTCAGTTCTGGGACACAGAAAGGTGAACAGGGAACTAGGTGAGAGGAGGGGATAAGGGAAGGCCCGGGAAATGGGGGAAGACGGGATTGGCAATTAATGCCAGTCCCGTCGTCGTGCTCGTTTGGCCTTCCTCTGGCTGGATGACGACGATGACGAGGGGCGGCGCCGCCGTGCGTCGGCGTGACGACGCGAAGCAGAGGCGGACAGGGGTGTGGACAACGACGGTCGCGTGTGGGGGAGAAGGAGAAGAAGGGGCTGGGCCGGGCCAGGCCCAGCCCGTGCGAGAAAGAAAAAAGAAATAGAGGAAGAAGAAGGCTGGGCCGGCAAGGAAGGAAAAAAGAAAAGAAAAGGGGGGCGGGCCGAAGGCCCGCGCGCGGGGGAAAAAGAAAGGGGCCGGGTCGACCTGGCCCCGACTCGGCCCGACTCGATTTTTTTCTTTTTTCTTTATTTTTTTTCTTCTTCTTTTCTTTTTTTTAAATGTAATTTATTTATTTTATATTTAAATTATTATTATTATTATTTATTTTTTTATTATATATATTTACAAAACTCTAATAGGCCTTATTAATGCAAATATGCCTAATTTCTACATGCAATGCATTTAAATAGAAATATTTTTGTCTTAGGAATTAAATGAATTTAACTCCTAAATTTTGTGTAATTAATTTTGGGCAAATTTAAAAATAGGTGTCAACAGCTGCCCCTCTTTGAAGGTGAGCTCACAGAGTTTGAGCTCGCAGAGGTTACGTTCAAAGATAAAATGACACATAAATTTAGACCATGCATGTTTAATGAATGCTATTTTGGCGAGACTGGGAGTCTCATTTTTATAATGCGATAAGATGATGCATGCTAAAGCAAGTAACAACATACCTAGTACTACTTACCTTGCCGAAGGGTAGAGCAATTCCAGATAATTGATATTGTGTGTCGAGGACCCGAACCTTTCTTCGGTCGCCTTGACGGGGAAAGGGTTTGCCTAGGACCCGAACCTTTCTTCGGTCGCCTTGGCAGAGGAAATCTTTTGTCTAGGACCCGAACCTTTCTTCGGTCACCTTGACTGGAGATTGTTTGTCTAGGACTCGAACCTTTCTTCGGTCGCCTTGACTGGGGAGAAATCGTTTGCATGGGCCCCGAACCTTTCTTCGGTCGCCAGCCGGATTTCTTTTGTCACGGACCCGAATCCACATTCGGTTGCCGTGACTGGGGAGAAATCGTTTGCACGGGCTCCGAACCTTTCTTCGGTTGCCAGCCGGATTTCTTTTGTCGCGGACCCGAATCCACCTTCGGTTGCCGGGACTGGGGGAGAAATCGTTTGCACGGGCTCCGAACCTTTCTTCGGTCGCCAGCCGGATTTCTCTTGTCTAGGATCCGAACCTTCCTTCGGTCACCTTGACTGACTGTATTTTACCAAAATGCCTGGGAGTCCTCTCCCGAGGATTTGGTGGTTTGCCTGGTGGGTCCTCGCCAACAGGTCTTGAAAAGGCTCAAACGATGAGCACCTCGGGGTCCTCGCCCAAGGATTGGTTGATTTGCCTGTTGGGTCCTCGCCATCAGGTCTTGGAAAGGCTCAAACGATGAGCACCTGGGGGTCCTCGCCCGAGGATTTGATGATTTGCCTGGTGGGTCCTCGCCAGCAGGTCTTGAAAAAGCTCAAACGATGAGCACCTGGGGGTCCTCGCCCGAGGATTTGATGGTTTGCCTGGTGGGTCCTCGCCAGCAAGTCTTGAAAAGGCTCAAACGATGAGCACCTGGGGGTCCTCGCCCGAGGATTTGATGTGAACAGAGGGAGTCAATTCCGTGCTCAGAAAGGGTTGAACAGAGGGGTCAGTCCAATGTTCAAAGGGTACCATAACAATTATAGGTACATGGAATTTTAGAACCAGGCATGGGTAGAATATACTTACCTGGACGCGTTCCTGCCTCTTAAGGGCATGTCTCCTGTCAAACGAGTTTTTCTTTGTGCAAACACATATGCATTCATTAGAGAAATAGACAACTGAAGCTATTCCTGAATATCGTACGAAATATCTTGACTAGCTAGTCAAGATGCATTTCATTTCAAAGCAATACCCGGTTTACATTCTGGGTAGCTTAAAAAGAAATCTGATGATTTTAGGACCGGGTAAGGGTAGACTGTACTTACCTGGACACGTTCCCGGAGGTTTGATGTATCATCTGCTGAATAACCAACCTTTTTTCGGGGCATCTCCCTGGGGATGATAATGAGGGCCTCTCAAGCGCCCGGATTTTTGTATTCTATCATTGGGGATTAGAACTTTGAGCTATCAAAGATGATTAGCACAGATATGCATGCATTCATCAAGGATAGACAAGCTGGGCTAATCCAAAATGTGTATTTGAAATTTCATGCAAGGTGATTTTGCCGTGTTTGCATCATCAAATATCCACCGGGGGTCAATCAAGACAATTTTTCCGCAAGGTGGATTTCTCGAGATGCTGAACGAGGGATCTTCAGTCAGAGAGGACTTTCCACTCGCTCTCATTGAAAATGGTTGTTTGTCCCGACCATTAATGCGGGAGTATTGAAAACACTCAATCTGACCGCTATCATGTCAACAAGGGTCTGAGTTTTCTCGCAAGTGGTACGACGTTACCAATCTGAGAGGTCTTCTTCAGGGTCATAATGTAGACTCGATCAATGGCTTAACAAAGGAGACTGTCCGAGTCAAGGCCATGAAAGAAAATATTCTGCAATTATCTCCGGGTTTACAAGTCAAGAACCCTGCAAAAGAGATAGAAATAGTCTTGCTCGCACTTCCTCGAGCGTTGTTTATAAACATTTGAAATCCCGCGTTAATTCAAGTGTCCCAGTCAGAAGAGACTTCATTAGGGATGTAACGTGGGCTTGATTTACTGGTTGAGGAACGAAATGATCGTTAGGCTCAAAAATGTGTGTAAGGGTGAGAATTGGTGATCCTCTTGGCATTGTCACCAGTCTTCTTCTCCACCATCAGGATTCTTTTGGAAGACTCCCCGGGTAATTTTGTGTTTTAGCATCTTTAACAACTTTTTCCTGGGGAGCTTATGTGTCAAGCATTTTCCTGGACACCATTTTATTTGTCATGTAGCAGATCTTTGCCAAGACAGAGTTCCTAAAGTAGGAATTTATATCAAAGGAGAACTCAAGCCTAAGTCCTTCGGGGTTGTCTATTCTCCACCACTTGACAACTTTGAGGTATTTGAGAGCATTTTATCATGCTCAGAGATTTTCTCAGCCAAAGCCTCATCATTTTTCTTCTTCTCTTTTTCATGGGCATTGGCCTTGCTTTTACCAGGCACACTGCTTTTTCATGCTCCTATCTTTTTGCATTTTTTGCTGTTCTTTTGGTGTTGTCAGGACTAGCCTAAACAAAATTGAACAGGACAATGTTTTTAGGCTCTTGGAGTCTCCATCTTCATACAGTACTTGGGACCGTAATGCTCAAACTGCGGTGACTTCTGCCTTGCCCCAATGTGGGGGATGATCATCAATTGGGTTCGTACGAAATGAAATTGCCGGCTCAATTGGGCTAGCAAGGGATATAAGTATATGGGATAGAAAAAGAATTGCTCTTCATCATCCTAGGGCACTTAGATTACCGCGAGAGTTCATTTGCAATAAAAACACTCAAAGATTAATGCAAATGAGAGCAAGAAAATTTCTATACATCTTTTCACCTTGTTCGAGCTGTTGCAGCTGACGATTATAGAAATTTTTAGATATTACAAACTCTTCATCCTTCTTGTCTTGTTCAGTGAAAACATTACTGTTATTGATAAGATTATTGGCATTCTGGACGAGTATTAGTTTGCTGCTTCTCTCTTGACAAAGCTCTTTTAGCCTCGACTGTCTGACCTTTGATGGTGTGCTTGTCTTCGAGGACTCCGTCGAGGATCACAAGTTCCGTGAAAACAGTGAGGTCGAAGCCACGGGGGCATTGACCGAAAGGGAAGGGATGTTTTTCTTGTTTCCTCTGAGTCTGAATCCATCCTGTGAGGCTGGTTTACCTCAAATTGCCCCAATGTGGGGTGGTTCTTGACATGGGTAATTTGAAAAGAACCTCCGAGTGTGTGGGCTCAAAAATGGTTAAGCAAAGAATTTATGGTAGTGTATGGGGCAGATAAATGAACTGCCTCTCATCACATTGGCTACTGTACCTTATGCGAGAAATCTCTTTACCTCGTAGAAATGAAACCTCTTCACTCATCTTGCAAGAGTTTGGTACGTGAGAATGTATATGGACCAAGGATTGCCTCTAATCATCCTGACACACCTCGTTCAATACATCAGAGCAGTTCGACACCATTTGTCGAATTGTCAAAATTTTCACAGGAAATTGGTGAATTAAACAGGTAAAATTACCATGCAAGAGTCTCTTCCATGTAATGCACTTGGGGAAGAAATAGTATTCATTTTCTTTAATTATTGCTTCCTTCTTGTTTCTTTCCACTCTTATGAGATGAGTTTTTTAGGGAAAGAGATACTTACCTATGCTGGGACAACGGGGCATACCTGCAAGGTAATAAGAAAGATCGCGTTAATGAATGGGCTTTTTAAAGGGAAGGAATTGGAAACGATACAACATTACCCTTCGTGATTCCCTTCATTGGAGATTTGACTAACAACTCCTTGAGTTTTTTTCGGATGTCAGTGATTCCATTCTAACAACAACATAAGCTTATGTTAGAAGTGAGATGATTGAGGGTAAATTGAGAACGATACTGATTACCCTTCTTCCATTTTGCCTTCAAAGCTAGTAGAGTCATTTATCCTCTTTACTTTGTTCAGCCTTCTCTATCTCAGTTTGCTCCTCCATGCTATTGGTCTCGAAGCTCGAATGAGATCCTCTATGATTAGGGATGCCTTCAATTGGGAAGTCCTATTGTCGGTACATACTGTGCCAACACGGTTCTGGCATGCTGAGGCATTTTTCAAAAATCCTCTGATTCCCGACATGCACAGAGCATGTGCAATTGCTTGCATGGGGATATTCGCAGCAAAGCTAATCTCTACTTTAAAGGTCTTTGACCGATGTGTGCATGACTGGCGTCGAGACCTCCATGGTTGGTGGGACTAGAATTGACTCTATCTTGTCATATGCAAAGTCATTTCCAGCTGCTTGTACATAATCTTTACTCAAATTTGTCCTACATAGGAGGAAAGAATGTGTCATTTCTATGCTAAAGTGGATGAACTTTAGGAACGAAATACACCCTTTTTTATGGACTGGGGGATTGCATGCCCCCTAGTCTACTCTTCTAATTAAGCATTTTTTCGTCATGCTTCATTTGAGAGGTCCCAACATTGGTGTTCTATCCGGCTTGCTAGCACGTCAGGGTCTAGCATGTTCCCCATTTCATTATCTGCAAGAGAAAAGGGATGGAATGTCATTTCCAAAATTTGTTAAGGAATAAGACATACCTTTTTCTTTCAAAAGGGGTAACCTTTTCTTGATATGTCCCCGACTTTTGTACGAAATGGTGTTTTGCTCATCCTGGAGTCAAAAGATGCTCAGCATTCTTTTTGACTTTTCTGGGGTTGATATCTCACACTAGAAGTAATGAGATTTGCCCCAAATTTCATTTTGAAGGTTGGCTGATCTTTGCTCGGACTGCGCCTATCAAGTGAGTTGGTCTGGTAGCATTACTAGTATTCTTCAGTTTGTGTCATTTCCAAATGCCCCTTTTTGTAATAACAAATCAAAAATGAATATGCTCTGAGACACGAAATGAGCGAGTTAGAAAAACAAACAAGGCTATGAGTATGCACGTTTTTCTACCACTGTTCTTTTTTCTTTTTGAAAAATGATAAAACACTCGTTTATTTTCAAAAGTTTTAAAAATTAGGAAGCATGAGGAAGCCCGGGCCTCAGAACACTTTCCTTTGCATGGCTGGATATCATCAATGGGCCGGTTTGGTATACTACCTCATGCCCTCAAAACATTATTTATTTACAATACACGAATTTACAATCTCAAAAGAGGGAAAGTTCAAAAAGACATTTCTTTCAACAGAAACGATGTCAAAAAACAAAATACAAGGATAGTCCCTTTTCTAGGGATTCATGTAGGAAGGAGAAGAGGAATTCTACTCAGGCGGGCTTGGGCCCATTCTTTCCACCGGTCCTTTGTCTATTGCGCCGACGAAGAAATCTTCAAACTCATCATTCCAGGAATCCAGTTCATCGGCTCTTCTCTTCACTGGTGTCAGCTTTTCCAAGTCGTTCCATCCGCTAGGAACGTTAATCTGCTGATCTTCATAGAAACTTGACGGCATCTGGTAGTCAACGTAATAGTCGAATTTACCACTGGGTTGGCCCAGGGTATCCATAATAGCCTTTCCTTTGCGTGCCTTATCAGAAAGCTCAGGGGCGGCGGCGCGAAGGCTAGGTATCACCAAAAGGTCATCCTCACCATGACACAGCCACGGGGCACGAAAAGTAAATGCCCAGGTATCTAGTAGGTCTTGAATTGTATTCTTCAGAGCATCGCAATCATCTAGCGAGTGTCCGACCTCTCCTGAGTGAAAGTCACAAGATCTGGAGGGATCGTAGTTAATGAAGTATTCAGGAGTGGGGTGCTTTGGCCTCCTCGTAATTAGTCCTTTTTGCAAAAGGATATGGAATATAACATCCATGGATTTGGGAAATGGCGAGTATCGTCGTACATTGCCTTGCCATTGTAGGAGTTGGACATCCTCCCAAGTTTTGTCGAGAAAGGCATCCGACGGTGGGTTTCCTTCTGAACCATTTAATTGGGTCACCTGCTCCTGATTAGGCGATGGCGGTGACATCATCTTGATTGTTGTAGGTGTGGGCATAAGCTTGCCCTGAATGAATTTCACCTGTTTTGTGAGATTTTGGATCGCGATGAGGATCAATTTTATCTCACTTTCCATGTTATTGAGGCGGGCGTTTTCTTCGGCCATTTTTTGTAACTACCTGCAAAAATGCTGATATAAATGAGTATAATGCCCGATAAAGAATCATCTTATGACCTAGTCATAATATTATTGCGTATTTTCTTTATTTGCGAAGAAAAAATAAGCAAAAAGGGGTTTTTATTAATATCAACATTACAGGTGGCGTCCCCGGGGTTCGAACCCCGGTCGCCTCGGACCGTTACGCTTACATCTCGGATACCACTGGGCCGAAGGCCGCGGTGGTGTCATTGAAGCGCAAAAAATTTTATTTGAAGCATAAAAAGCGGCCCGAATTATATTAACATTTGTACAACCAAAAAACACTTTTAAGAAAGAAAATCAAAATCCCTGAACATAAATACTAGGGAACTGTACAAAAAGGTGTTTTTAATAAAAAAAAAGGCGCATTTCCCGGATGCTCATTTTATAAACGATGGGAAAGCTACAGTTTACTCGGGGCTGCTCTCTTTTTTTTTTTTTCACGGACAAGCTTCGCAATAAACGTATCCCTCGTCTCGTCGGTCCCACCGTGCCAGTAAAATTTTTTTAGGAGCGGGGACAAATTGGGCATCAGCTCTTCCCATCGTGTATAGAATGCAATCAACAGGTGGCCTAATAATGACAAATCAATTGAATTAGTAGGCTGCATAATGAAATGAGAGGGGATAAAATATATACCTTTCCTTGAACCATGGCAATCACAACGACATGCACATGAGGAGTGAGGCTCGATTTCTATATTAGACCGACTTAACAAAATGAAATCAAAAGGGTGCCTGACCGTTGCAGTCTCGCGTTGGTGTCAAGTCCTTTTAACCTCGGCCAAATCGAAAGGAATATCTTATAGTCACGCAAATAGCGGCTAAAGATATTTCTTTACGATTTTTAGAAATAAATTTCGGGGAAAAGAAAGGCAACCTCTACATCGCGGACTCGCGTTCGAAGTCGTATCTTTCTTAACGCCATCCTAAAATGCCCTATTGCGGCCCGGGTCCGGCAGCGTGGTTGTGTGTGCAATAGTGTAGTGCTAAATCATTAAAGCATGCACAAAAATTTATAAACAATTAATTTGAACCTGCAAAACAAATAACACCTTAATGTCAGGCTCATACCTGGAGTCCTTGCTGCCAAGCAAAAATTATTTTGAACAGGGTAAAAATTTTTGGCTTAAGCCCACTTTGAAAAATGCAAAAGTCCCCAGCGGAGTCGCCAGTCTGTCGCGACCGACCTCCGGTTGTGCACGGTGGTGTCGTACCCGGTACTTGCTAAGTCTAGGTTTGGGACTTAACTCGGGCTCTCCCAAGCCCATACCGTATCGCGACTTGGGGTTTAAGTTTTTTAACATGTAGGTGATTTACATGCAGGAGTCGCCACTAATCGATTTGGGGTGGGTCGATTAGAAACCCAAATAGGGTGATGGGAGAATCACCCTATTCCTACGAACCAGAGATTAACTGAGTTCGGGGACTTGGTTACACTAGTTGGATAACTAATGCCCTTTCGGTACCATTTTACCCTGTTCATTTTTTTTTAAAACAGTTGACAAGCAGTTTGGATTGATTTTAGGACCTTTTTCCTAACATATGAGGTGATCAAGCGAGTGCATAAATCAGAAATGATCGGCAGTCATGCTGATATGCAGCCCTAAGGTTCTAGTCCTAACTAAGCCAGATGACATTAAAAAATGAACAACTCATGCAATTGTATTAAAACATGCATACTAATGCATGATAGTAAAAACATGCAATGTACTACCATACGACCTAAGGCTAGTCTAATTTAAATAAAACCACAACATGCATAATTATGAGGAATTAAAACACTCAAATAAGTCACAAAATTGTTTTTTGAATTTTTTTCAATTTTTTTTAAAAAAATAAATCGAAATGATTAAAAAAAGCGAAATAAGAAAAGAAAAGTAAAATATTTTTTATAAAATATTTTTAATTTTTTTTAAAATTTAATTAATAATAATAAAAAAAACAGAAAAGAAAAAGAAAAAGAAAAACCTTTTTAAAAAAAATTTAAAATTTTTTTTAAAATTTTTTTTGAATTTTTTAATATTTTTAAAATAAAATAAAATAAAATAAAAAATACACCCGGGTCGTTGACTCGGGTCGGATCAACTGATCCGGGTCGGTCGGACAGACTCGGTCAACGGATCCGACCCGGGTCGTTGACCCGGGTCGGATCAACTGATCCGGGTCGGTCGGACAGACCCGGTCAACAGATCCGACCTGGATCGTTGACTCGGATTGGGTTAGCCGATTTGGGTCAGACTGAACCCAATGGGGCAGCCGCCGGCGAAGCCGAAATTCGGCCTTTCGCCGGCGGACCCAGACCAGCGCCGACCAAAATCCAGTCCCTGGGACCACCACCAAACCCCGTCACTTACCTGGGTCGTCGTCCGGCCACCGTTCGCCGGCCGGCGCTCAGATTAAAACCGGCCTCCATTGAGGCATTTTGTCGAACACCGGGCGTGCGCAACAAAAACCGGGGAGTTTTGAGCTCCTCCGTCGATCCGGTCAGCTCTGGCGAACTGGGTTCACCTCCGACGGCGAATGGGTGTCACGACTGACGTCGGTATGGGCCGGGACTCGCGCGACACAGCCGGCGCGAGTCCCAGTCAAACCGGACACCAAAACAGAGCAAAACAGGGGCAGACAAAGTCAGTCCAGACCGGGGGGGCTTCTCACCGTCGACGGCGCGTCCGGAGGGACCTCCGGCTGATCTGAGGGGGCGACGGCGACGCTGCTGACTGCTCGGGCGAGGCCTCGGTCACACTCTTTCTCTTTCTCTCTCCTCTCTGTGTCTCTCTCTCTTTCTCTGTGTCTCTCTGGAAAATGGCCTATCGGCCGATTTGGGGACGACGGCGACGCTGTTGGTTTGCTCCAGTGAGGCCTCGGCCGCGTTCTCTCTCTCTCTCTCTCTCTCTCTCTCTGTTTCTCTCTGTCTCACTCTCTCTCACTCTCTCTGTCTCTGTAAAATTTTCGCCGATCCCTCTTCTCTCTCTCTATTTCTGGCTTATAGCCGACGACGACGAGCCTGGGTCCGGCCGCGTCGGCGTGACGATGGCCTGCACCGGCCTATGCCCCGCGAATTCCGCGGCCATAGGCCTGTGCAGAGAGGGCGTCAGTTCTGGGACACAGAGAGGTGAACAGGGAACTGGGTGAGAGGAGGGGATAAGGGAAGGCCCGGGAAATGGGGGAAGACGGGACTGGCAATTAATGCCAGTCCCGTCGTCGTGCTTGTTCGGCCTTCCTCTGGCTGGATGACGACGATGACGAGGGGCGGCGCCGCCGTGCGTCGGCGTGACGACGCGAAGCAGAGGCGGACAGGGGTGTGGACAACGATGGTCGCGTGTGGGGGAGAAGGAGAAGGAGAAGAAGGGGCTGGGCCGGGCCAGGCCCAGCCCGCGCGAGAAAGAAAAAAGAAATAGAGGAAGAAGAAGGCTAGGCCGGCAAGGAAGGAAAAAGGAAAAGAAAAGGGGGGCAGGCCGAAGGCCCGCGCGCGGGGGAAAAAGAAAGGGGCCGGGTTGGCCTAGCCCCGACCCGACCCGACTCGATTTTTTTTTTCTTTTTTCTTTATTTTTTTTCTTCTTCTTTTCTTTTTTTAATGTAATTTATTTATTTTATATTTAAATTATTATTATTATTATTTATTTTTTATTATATATATATTTTTACAAAACTCTAATAGGCCCTATTAATGCAAATATGCCTAATTTCTACATGCAATGTATTTAAATAGAAATATTTTTGTCTTAGGAATTAAATGAATTTAACTCCTAAATTTTGTGTAATTAATTTTGGGGAAATTTAAAAATAGGTGTCAACAATCACGGTACATGAGACAACTGTGGTCCTCTCTATTTCACAGTTAATTAATTACTTTTTGGCTTTTCAGAAATTTTCATGATTCCAAGCGATCCTAATGAATGCACTTGCACTCCACTTTAGGGATATAAACAAACTGCGATAGTGACAAACAATCACTACAGCATGTGCAGACACAATAGTCAACTACATTAATTGAATAGATGTTGTGTGTTCATTTCATCCTCGAGCCGCCTTATTTATAGACTCCGCGGGTATACTCAAGAGATTTCATAAACCTCATCGTAAGCTGATACATTACATCTTTTCAGAATGAGACCTTTGAAGCTCTTCCTTCTCTTCACCTTTGTCCTCGTTGCTCTGAAACCAACACAAGCAGCTCGAGACATCATCTGTGAAGTCCTCGACAACACCTCCGAAACCCTTGACCCCAGATTCGGGGACGAGATCGGATTTGGATACGCTTTGGAAGCTTTATCAGACGCTTCTGACTTTTGTCTTTGAGACGTTCAATCAAAGCAACGGTGGGGGAAGAGGCTACCCGACAGTTCTCATGATCATCGAGAGCTTCCTCGCCAACGGATATTCCCCCACCATCGCGACCAACAACGGCAGCCAATTCCGAGTGAACGCGGACTACCTCCAGGCCTACGTTGGTGACGTGAAGGCTGAGTTCACGGGGATCGTATACCACGAAAGCGCTCACGTATGGCAATGGACAGGCAATGATACTGCCCCCGTTGGCCTTATCACAGGCATTGCTGACTACATCCGATTGAGGGCGAGATGGCCATCAAAGTATTGGCCGCTGAGAGGGTCCGGTTCCAGATGGGATGATGGGTATGCTGTGACGGCGTATTTCCTGCAGTTTTGCAGCAGGAAGAGGCGTGGGTTCGTGTCGGACCTCAACGCGATGATGGAGAATTCATACTCAGATTCATTCTTCGTGATCCTACTTGGTCAGTCTGTGGATGAATTATGGAAGGAGTATATTATGTCCCACAATGAGACCGATGTCCTAGAACCAGCAATAGCACCAGAGCATGGCGTACTGAATTAATCAATCAGGTGACTATATGAGACAACTATGATAATGTCTAGGGGGTGGTTTTCCTTTTTCCTCATCTATAAATATACGATTCAATAAAATGTTTAGGAAGTACCGAAGCAGGAAAGATTATTAAGGGTTCATTATGCAGGAGCTTGTATTTTCATTGCATCTTTGCATCTCTCTCTCTCTCTTTCTCTCTCAAGTTTAGTAAGCTGTCTGTGAAAGCATATCACTTTAAAATATTAAAGAGGTAAAAAAAGAAAAAAGAAACCGGTGCTCCATCTGTTTGCAACGATTAGCATTTCTCCCAAAAGTCACGAAAAATTTGTTTTTCTCTTTTTGATTTTCGGCTAGCAAGTCATCAAATCTAATGAATAACACGACATTTACATACACAAAAAGTCAAGAATTTGTTTCCTCCGCCAGATCAGTTAGATCGTGAAAATTAATCACAATGTGTTTCCAAAAAGATGGGAAGAGTGGCAACCAAATCCAAAATTCAATAAACATGTCAAAATTGCGTATAAACATTCTCCATCAACAAACTTTGCTAAATCCATTGACGTATAGCTACTATTGTAGGAATTGTCTTTGATGTGTCGTTGGTTTAAAGTTTGAACTAGACCTGATCATTGTGCGAACCTAGACGTGCTTGGGTTGAAGCTTCTCATGTTCGAACTTTCCAGGGACCTTCAACAGGTCTAAGCCTAACCAATGCAAAAACATGAGTTTGGGAAGCTTGCCCAAATGCGCAACATTTATTTATATGATTAATTGATAATAAAAAAATGAAATATGAGCGGAAATAATTACCGGAATTTGTGGTGTTCTACGTTACTACTTTGCCCATGTGTTATGCCTTGCTTTGTTTCTTTTTCATATCAGAATTTGGCTCCTCCATTTTGTTTCTTTTAATCTTTATATATTTATGTGTTGAGGTAGGAAAGTCAATGAAAGATAAATATAAATATACTTTCAAGGACTAGGCTTGAAAAAACAGTTTGCCGGCCCAGCAATCCAAAGCAAAAAGTAGCCAAACCGCCCACATGCTAGGTGGGTCGGTCTTATTGTCCATTGATCCAATCTAGTACAAGAGGAGAAATTGACTCATCCTTTTGGCTCCCATGGTTTAGCTCGACAACAAATTAAAAAGAGCTATTTAATGCATCTACACTAGGCTAACCTATAATTTTGTAAATCTCAAAAGGCCAAATTAATTAAAGTCAATATTTTCTATCGCAATAATTTCCAGACAACTTTTCCTTTTGGGATTGTTATGTTTTAGATTTCCATACACTAATTTTATTATAGAAGAGGAGGGAGGACTATAACCTATTTATGTAGCATATTACAACATACCCATCCATCACAAGTCATTGTTGAAACACTTGCCTATGTCGACCATTCAACCACGTTATTACCGTAACCAAAACATGTTAAGTCCAATATAATATGATTACGTGAATGTACTTTAGGTGTTCTAGCATTGTCTCGTATATTTTATTAACTTTATGATATTCTGTTTCACAACCTAAAATTTGGTGCAATTAATAAATGGTGTTGACACCTGAATTTTTGTTGACCATTCAAACGTTCATTTCTTTGTGAAAATGTAAAATAAAAATAAAATGTAGTGGTAAAAAAACTTATATAGAAAAGAAAGAGAAAAGAAGAAGAAAAGAGTAATAAACAGGTCGTAGCTTTGTCCATTGACGGAGGTCAGAGCCCATGAAACCCAGCAATCAATTTGCCAAATCTAAACGGTTACGATCCACGCAGTGGTGCCGGCCCTCTCTCCTCTGGCCATGATCCCCATTGAAGCTTCTTCGCACACAACCTGGGAGCCGCAACCGATCGATGCTGTCCGCCACCTCCAGAACGCCGTCCGCTTGCCGCCGTTCGCCGCCGCCGCTGCCGCCGACCTCATCTTCAAGGAAATACCAGTCGGCGTTCTGTTTTGCCGAGGGTTCCGACTGAGTTGAGTCTCGTGGAGCATTCATCGTCCGGGGGATTTCGTTCATAGATGATCACTGAAGCTTCTGTAGTTTGATATAATCGACAATCAGAGCTTTGGTTTCGCACACGAAATAGGTGAGATTCGGATCTGAAACTTGCACTCCAAGTCGCACGCCACCTGTTCGATGATTTGCGCATGAGACGTCTTGAACCTGGTTTCGCATAATCGGATGTTCGACATTGTCTAGATCTGTAGTGATTCATGTGTTTAGATTTTAGCATGTTTGACTAGATGGAGATCGATGGCAGATTGAATAAGAGGTTCTGTTTTCGTGGCCGGTGTACGATGGGGGCCGGCCGTGGCCGGAATAGATGGCCGATGGCAGGGGTGAGAGAATTGGTGGTAATGGATTTCCAGACGGTGTTGGCGGTGAGGCCTCGGTGAAGAAGCTCTTGGTGCAGGTCTCGGTGAAGAAGAAGACCGGAAAAATAGAAATAAGGAAAAATGAAAAAATAGAAATAGAAAAAGGAAATTAAAAATTAGAAGAGCAATTAAAATCCAGATATAATAAGAGTCGGGTCGGATCCAATCAATAGAACCGGATCGGATTTGAGCGTTGTGGGCTAGAGATAGGGCTGGGAAAATGGGCTGACTGGGCCGAACTTGAAATTAGGCTTAAGTGAACTGAAAATCAAAATTTTGGGAATTTGGGCTTGAATTCTTCTTATAGCCTAAGCCCAGCGAATCAGGGCCGTACTCGGACCGGACCCAAAGGGCGGTCAACTGGCGATTTGGACCAAAGTTCCACTGACCCGGTCCCAAGTCCATTTTCTAGAATTAAATAATAAAAATTTAAAATTTAAAAAATTAAGAACATTCGGAAAAGTCCAAAATATGTGGATAAAGCTAAAAGAACATTAGAATTCACCTAGTTTAGGGCTTTTAATAAACATTTTAGGCTTAGATAAAATCTGCTTCGAAATTGAATAAACCTTTAGGGTTTTACCTAGGGTTTTTGGATGATTTTTCTTTTAGAGACAATGCTAGGTTGTTATTTGCGCACTTTCATTTCAATTTTACTTGATTGCGCATTTTCAATACATTGGTTGTTATTTTCCTTTTTAAAATTGTTAGGTAAAAGACTGCCTCGACACTTTAGTCAACAAATAATGAAGTTTAGGTACCGAAAGGATATTAGTTAAATAACTAGTGTAATTATGTCCCCGTTCCTAAGAATCATTTTGGTTATCAAACACCCATATCACAATGTATAAGTATTCTCGAACCTAGGATATAAAAGATGGTCTATAGTGATATGAAAAATTCCACTGTTCTCAATATGTGAAGCACTCTGGTACTCAAGCACACATTGAATCACATGAAATCTCCAAGAAGGAATGCTCAAATAACATGAAAAAAATTATTGCATCACCACGAGTACGTCACTTTGGCAACCAATCACTCATGGTACCATATGAAAGTTCTTATCCCAACAAAATTAATTAGAAACTTTGTTTCATACTTAATACACAAAACATCGTGTTCCTTTAATGAAATCTCAATTTACAAGTTTGAAATAAATTTCTAATAGCAGCATACTTCAAATTATGGTAGTTTAAAAATACATATTTGAAAGAAAACCATATTTTCAAAGCACGTATATGGCATTGCATAAGAAACCATCATCACAATATTTTCTAACATGTCCTACTTTCAACAAATATAATTAACTCATAGGACAAAATCCAGCTAGGACTCGCATTTAGAAAACCGAGTATAAGATTAATATCTTACTATATTTCTGAAATTTTTGTACCAATCATCCTTAATGAAATAATGCTATTGTTTATACCAAAAGAGACTATCAAACAAGAAATGCAATTGACTGATGCATGAGCAATAGTTCAAATAATCCTGAAATCATATGATTATTTTCTTCAACTAGGGAACACCATTACCCACTCCCCTCTAGGCACAAGATAGAACAAGTCAAGGAACCTTTACAATAAAACTTCGGGAAAAGTGTCAAAAAGTTTTCAACCTATTGCATTGGTGCAAATTTAGTCCTAAACTTTTTAATTGTACAAATTTAGTCATAAACTTTTAATTGTGCCAATTCAGTCCTTTCTGCTAAATTTGGCCGGAATTACTGACATGGATGCTTGCCGGCCTATGTGGCACGGCCAACGACTTAGATAATTTTTAATAATATTTTAATTTTAATTTTTAAAATTTTATTACTTTTTGTGATTTTTTATTTTTTTTTTCTTTCTTTTTCTCTCTCCTTTATTCTTCCTTTTGTTGGTAACCATCTACATGCGATGCCTAGCCATTGGCCATGGCTGGGTAGGCTAGCTTTGCCTAGCCATGGCGAGGCCTAGCCGGGTGAGGGTGAGCCTCGGCGATGCCAGGCCTCAACTGGCGAAAGAAGGTGTGAGAGACCTCAGCGATGTAGACGAGGAAAATTATGAGGGCATAGTCGACGCTGATGTTGCCGAGGAAGTGGCCTCTTAGGAAGAAGGTGTAAAATTGAGGCGGCAATGGCACATTTTAAGGTGTAATTGTTCAGGCGAGGGTTTGCCAGAGGTTGGAGGTCCTCGATCGAATTGCGTTGGACGTTGTCTTCAATGTTAGGATCACTGTGTGTGTTTTCTGATACTTGTAAAGTAAGTCAATCGGTGCTCAATAAGTAGCGCCAAGCCACAAGGGAAACTCATGTGAAATTTAAAAATCTGGCTATAAAAGAGGAAGACAAAACCAAACTTACATCCATCAATTCCACAAGAGCTTCTTGAATCGTATCATTGGTATTTTGTAGATGCTCAAGATTTTCCTCCCTTTCCCTCATGTCCAACAGCAAAATGACGTCATCGTCCTCCAGGTGCTCCATGATGTTCAATGAGCCACTCAATTGTTCCATTCTAAATTTTGAGACTTGTTTTTTAGCAAGCTGCTTTTCTAAATTGAATTGGGGGTTATCGATTGATTTGCATCAACTTGTGTTCACCCCTTTTGTAAGGGATGTCCATAAGGAGGGGCTGACACAATGGCCGAATAAGGTGGGCAACTGGGGGTTTGGAATGGAAAAATCAATTTGTGGACCCTCCTTATTTGTCGGCTTGAAGTACTCTGGAAAAGACATAGACAGAAATCCCTCGGGTGCTGAAGAACAAGCGTGGTCCCGCAAATCCAGCGTCCTTAGGAGGAGGTGCAATTTTGATAAAAAAATTCCGAACTCTCCCCCCATTCAGACAAGACTTTTCCCATATATCTCGGTGAAATTAAAGAAAAAAGGTTAAAGTCGCAGTTGTAACGCCAAAGAAGATTCAATTAAGATTCATGGCCAACAATCACGCGAACAAGCGTTCATCAACTCTAAAGCCGCGAATTTTGGGTTTAGGGGGACTCATGCACAACACTTGGAGATAAATATATACATGCAAAGAGCTAAGAAAAGGGCAGCCCCTTCTGCAAATAAAAACTTATGACCACTCACTTTCTGATTGACTTTCCTCAGTTCCAAACTTTGACCCCCAAAATCATCACCAAGAACCTAAATTAGTATCGCCCATGATCTGTCATGGTACCAATGAAGACATCGAAGTTGAAATGCGCTTCTCGTTAAGACTTTGATCAATTCAAGCGTGTGTGCAAGCCATGGAAGTGTTGTGAATGGTGGGAATCTTGACCAATGTTTCGTCGACTGACAGCCAGTGAAGGGACCGCTGGCTTGAACGCGACATTGTTCTCCATTACGTTGAGCATGCCATCACTACTTATTGGGTTCATTCAACCCTGTCCATGATTTTTTGCTCTTCAGGGAAGAATTAAATTCACAATATGCAAACCTAGCATATTAAGGCCTCATTGGAACCTAACTTCATGCATTCTCCAATGTAAACACGTTGAACAACGCTACATCACGGTTCAGATTCTCGCCAGAATTGAGCTTGGATTCAACGCAGCGTGAAGACCGTGCATTAAGCATTGACATTGTTATACACGGTTCGTTGGTCTCCTGCCAACGTCACAGTCCTTTTTGGCTAGGCGTTGTTGTCACTTCGTTGCAAAGACTCTCACCATCGCTCGTTTGGTTCAAACCAAACAAGTTCCATCGCTGTTGTCCTTTTTGGTTTGTGCAGTTTGTTATTTATAGTTTTTGGAAGTATTCTCATCGTCGTTTTGACGTTAGGGTTGGCCTTTTACCTGCGCCTTCAATAACCCAAAAAGTTGGGATCTTTTTACCGTTTCGGTCATGCACATAGCTTTACTTAGTTCATAAGCATTCAACTAGCTCTTCTTGTACTCACAAGCCCTTAGTTAGATTAAATCGTACAAGTAATGAAAAGAAATCGTAAATATATAATACAAAAACCTAGATGGCATGTAGATGATTATTGCATCACAAGATTAGTTAATTCATAATTAATCTGGTTTCATCTCGTGCAGTATTGATCTTTGTTACCTCGATTAGGAAACTCATATTTATTATTTACTTTAGTGCATGTTAAGTTTTATGCATAGCTCACGGAAATCCTATCCTGATACTTAATAACGAGACATTGTACAATGTTGTCCAATACGGTTTGGGTTATTTCTTTCCTCATCTTTTACTTTCATTGTTATTATTAAATTGGATTTGTATTTGTTTGAGTATCCTTACATGATTATTTAGATTTCCATTTCTTCTAAAAAAATCAAAAAATAAGAAAGGAAAGATTGCATGCAAAGCCTTTTATAAAATGAAAAGGTACCCATAACGAGAATTACATCTCTTTAGTATAACTGAGTCCTCGGACTTATAAATCTCTAGTTCGTAGAAGTAAGCAATCTTCCGCGTCTTACTCAACTCCTAACCTTAGTGGCAACTCTAGTTAGTTATAAGAAATAAAATAATAATGAGAAACCAATTTGTCATCGGTAGGGTTTGAGAGAGTTTCTACGAAGCGTAAGTGCCATCTTGCAAGAGGGTTATTTGCGCCTCCTCAGCAATTCATTAAACTCCCTCAGGTTCACCTCGGGAGGGTCACAACACATTGAAACAAAATTAGTTCTTCAAATAAGACTAGAATGAAGTAATGCTTTGTACTCATAATAGCAAGACTTTTCTAGACAATGAACAAAATTTTTGAAAAATTTCAAGTAATGAGTTTTCCGTGAACATGAATATCGAGTCATTTGGATGAAAAAGAAATGAGGGGTCAAATTTTAGACAAACAAATATATAAATAAAATAAATGATTCTTTAAAGAAAGGGAAAATCGGTGTCGGGTGGTGGCATGCCTAATAAGAGCATGTTGCTTGGCGCTTGCAATTCAAGTCTCTGCCCCGCTTTGGTTCTTTATTGCCTAGAAGCCCAAGTCTGCTAAGGAGTGAGTCGAGAGCCATGTGCAATATCTCTATGACGCTCTATAAATGCCCAATGGCCTTGCGTAAGGCCCGAGATCCCTTGCGCTTCTGATTTGTCCATGCGAAGGAGAAAAACATTTATTTCTTCAAGGTAACTTTTAGTTTGAAGATGACAAAATATTTTATGAGAGCTAATATGCGTATTGAATGTGCGGACGAAATATCCTCTACATATATAAGTTTATATGTAGGTGATGTTTACAGCATGAAGGACTTCCTTACTCTGCATATGGGAGAAGAAGATACTTAGTGGAAAGTGTTAGATTTGAAAGAATATTTTGATGTTGGCGAACAAGCGAGGGACATGGGGTCATCGAGGTGCTTGGATAGACCAAATAGAAGGAGAACAATTTGGGCAACATGAATACATTAATATGCTTAGAAAGATCTTAGTGTAGAAGGTGAACAAATCGAGATTAGGAGAAACCGCCAAGTTTAGATTGACCACGCTTTACTCAAAGTACTAGAAAGCAGAGATTGAGCTCTAATTTGATTTGATTCAAATTCAAATTAGTGCTCTTTGTAGCCAAGGAATCCACAGAGAGACTTTGTGGAAAAGTTAGATGGGGTTGCCATTTTTGACTAAGTAGAGGGAGTGTCAAGCAAGTTTGTAGAAGCATTTTGATTTATTTCGGGCAAAGTTCATTAATTAGCTTCAGATAAACATTTTCAGCGAAGAACAACCGAGGCCAATTTGGACCTGGGCCAGGCTGGGCTCACTCTAAGCCTTCGCTAGCACCAAGCGAGGGTTGCCAAGCACTCGGAAGTCACTAGCTAAGGGGCCACTAGCCCTTGTAACTACCACGTGGCAGGCTCCAGTAGGACCAATGCATGTCATTCCGTATTTATTTAAGCCATGAATAAGACATACATGTCTGCACATGTCGCGAAATTAGTTAGTTGCATGCCGTTACATCGTAAACATGTTTCGCATCGAAATCATTGATTCACCTGAACTTGCATTTTATGCCATTGGATTATGCCTTTGATGTTTGGATACGTACTAGATTCTTCCTCGTAATTTGATTTGCATGTCATTTTTTGCACCTATTAGAATATGTATGTTCGGTTCAATATCTTGATAGATTCACTTTTTTTTTATTAGAATCATATGCATCGAATTCATGCATGTTGTTATGATTGAATTCACTTTTGTTATTGGAATCGTATGCATTGGATTCATTGCATGCTGACTGGATTCGCCTTTGTATAGATCCATCCATGTTTGTTTGATTCAAATGCATCGGATTCATTTATTGCAATTTTTCTTAGAAGAACACAGATCACACACAACACGATTAGTCGAGCCCTTATTCATTCCGTGACAAGGTGATTTCACCTGAGAGTGAGTAGCGAAGTTTTTTAATGTTCTAAACATAAAAAGAGAATTGTACGTGTATTACGTTAGAAAATCTCATGACAGAAGAATGTGGTATCAAAATGGCAATGTGGAAGGTGCTAACCCTTTTCAGCACGTTATCAAATCCTAGGACCTTCAATTTTTATCATTTCTTTATACTCTAGTTGACTTTTATGTTCGCAATCAATCTAAAAATTGATTGGTGGCAACTCTTATAACAATTTAAGAATTTGGATCACAGTGGCTTACCTTGACCGAGGAAGGGAAGAACATAGATGTTTATTGGATTTCTACTCTAAAAATGTTTACTTCTTTTTGAAAAATCCGCGAGAGACACACTATAGTGATTATGTCATATGTTTTGTAAATATTTTGGTTTCATGTTCATTGAATTTGTCAGGTCATTAGAGGAGGCATATCTAATTGATGGATAGACTTTATGCTAAAAAGTGATGATATTCATGATGAGGCCATGATCCAAAGTCTGATGCTTATGGTAGTGCAACGGTATAGCTTTTGATTTTTTTTCATAATTAGACGAGTTCCACCGTAAAAAAATTGACTGACAAAATTGCATTATCAATTTCGAACGGCGATTTTGACAAACTTTTTAATGTATAAATCAAGGCTTTTGTTTAACTTTAATAAGTGTTTTCTATATTAAAAAAATTCGATAGATGAGATTAAAAATTTTAAATTGCTCGAGATACAGTCGACACTTGTCCCGACGTGAAGAACAAGGTGAAGTCTTGGTATATTATTCGATTTTTTTGCTAAAACTCGCAATATTTGGACGAAAGATTTTTAGTTTGTCTAAATCATTTAATTAGAAGTTAATTTTGTCTTATTTAAGGAAATTGTTTTGAGAATCCGTGCAAGGCATGAGCTTACGTGTAGTTTCACTTCATTTTGCCTGGAGGCCTTAACTTGCAAATTTCATCACTACCTGTAATGGTATTTCAACTCTAGCGTGGCAAATGAAGTAGCAGTACCTAGAAAGGACTAAAGCTTTTAAGTTTTCTCTTTGCTTAACCATTCATGATAAATAAAATCGTCAAAAGATTTAGGACTAAATTGACCAAATTGAAAAAAATTAGGATTGAATTGGCTGCGGTATAATGGGTTTAGGACTTTTTGGACAATTATCCTTGGATATCAACTATAGTGCATAGTCATTCCTTACATTTAAGCAATAATTTATTTTGTCATTTTTTTTTATTTACGTGGACACCCCCCTCAATTCGGAAAAATTAGTTGGACACCCCCTTAAATCGTAAAATTTACTCGGACACCCCTTGCATTTTCAAAATGCACTCTGCCCCTTTGTCAATTCTTAGGTTTAAAAAAATTGATCGAAATTGAGCAATCTAAATTAGCATTTTCGAATTGTCGTTGGATCAATAAATTTGACTTTGGAATTAATAAAACTCCACATAACCAAGCAAGAGACACGAAAACAGGGTCGAGCTTAAATGACCCTACCTTCTTGATTAGAAGTACACATATTTCTCTTGTTCAAAATATCATTTTGCATTTTTGTGTTTTTGAACATCATCGTTCATCGTTCGATGCCAAATGCGTAACCCCTAACTTAAAAATCTTCTTCCACGCTCAACTCCCAGTTGAGCATGATTCATCGCGTGGTTCTGTCTAAATCGGCCTAGAAGTACTTCCCCACGAAGAAGCTGATGAAGGAGAAATCTAACGTGGTTTTAGAAGCATGAGAAGCATGAATCGTAAAATCCTCTGGAGCAGATGCTTATAATCCAACGTGGTTTGAGAGCCTCGTGGACAAAAACTACCTGCTTCCTCTCTCTCTCTTTACCAATAAAAGCTCCTTATTAAAGTCAAACCCAGGAGGACTACAACAAGACTAGTTAACAATACACGAATGACAGGTAAGTTTACTTTTGCAAAAGAAATCCGTGCATTAACTGATGCGGTACAGTATAAGCAATCCTTTAAATAAGTTGGTCGCATTTAATGGCCAATAAAGTGTGATTTACCATATCAATGTACTGAGTAGGATGCCAGTGCAATTTTAGTTTAAATGATTGTGATATTTTCGATATTTAAGAATGTCTATCATGTCACATAGAGTATAAATAGAGTGGACCAATATTCATGTCACGCCTCGGACCCTACCGAGCCCGCGACATCCCGACAACGGTCGATCATTTGAACGCAACGTCCCAGGACGTGTCGTCGACCCAAACGAATTACGCAAGCGGAAGCATATAAAATAACCCAGACAATAAAAACATGACCAAGGGATAGAACATCGAAATTTAATAAACACGTAACGTTATAAAGTATTCATTAATATAAAATGATAACCCAGCTTCCAAAGTCAGCCACAATTTTCAAAAGGGGGCGGCGGTGGACAAGCCTATCTTCTCTACAAAAAGGTACTCAAAATACAGGGTAATTTGATTTATCCTTCAATCCCTGTGGTACTCTGGCGGCCTCTCCAAATCGATTACGGTCACGGATCTGAAAGTGGTTATGTAATAACCGTGAAAACAAGTCTCAATAAGCAACAACCTAAACCTCACCTAGGCCAATGTGTACCCAGACCAATCTAACATACGAACTACCAGTCAATACAATCAATTTCACATGAAAGGCTTACCTCGCCTCGAACCACGTGCCAATCCTGCATATTAGTTCAAGCATGATAATGCAAGAATAAATCGCCGCCACATCACAATCACCAGCACACACACTTCCACTCGAAATCGAACAATCCAACCAAGCATCCACACGCACCTTGAACCAAACCAATCAGTCACATCACGCACACGCGTCCAACCAATTTTCCTTCTCACGGACCACCGTCAACACGTCTTAAGTCCGGTCTCACAGACACTCAAGTCACACAATTCGATCAAACCTAATGCCCACCGTCAACACGTTCCAAGCCATACTATTCACTCAATTCCAGTGGCCGCCGTCAACACGTCCCAAGCCACAATGTTCAAACAATTCCAATGACCGACGTAAATACGTCTCGGTCCAACACACCTTTAACGGGCCACCGTCAACACGTCTCAAGCCCGCATTCCAGCTGGCTCATCGGCTGTTCTTGCCTTCACACGGACCGCCGTCAACACGTCCCAAGTCCGCAGCCCTCCGATCATTCCAGGCTAATTTCTCATAGGCAGGCACACGCCACTGAATTAAATCAAACTCACACCAATAACATCAAACCACTTATACCCAACATTCAGTTCAAATTCACAGTCGTCACCTCATCCACTGACCCGACGTTCAAGTCGGTCACGCACAATTTTCCAAATCAAGCATACTATTTATTCCAATTTAAATATCACAATTCAATCATAAAATCACTAAATTAATGCACGCCCTAGCCGTTCTAACCCGAGACTAGTCACTGAAATACCAAAAATACTAAGTAGGGTCTAGAAAGTCGCTTACCAAGTTTTGGCCCGGGAAAACTCGGCTCGGGTCTAAAATGGCCTGAGTGAAAAGTGTCGACTAGGCACACGCGCGAGCGTGGAGGTCGGCCACGGGCACGGGCACGGGCTTGGCAGGCGACGGGCAACGGGAACGGGCGCGGGCGCAGGCAATGGGCATGGCACGGGCATGGCGCGGGCACGGGCTTGGCCGGCTGGTTGGCTGGTCGGCCGGGCTGGCCGGCTGGGCTGGTCGGCGGCGATAGAGACCGGCGGCGAGCGGCTGAACAAGGGGGGGTAAGGCTGGCCAAGAGGTGAGGGGGAGAGGGGAAAGGAGAGGGAGGGGCTGAGGGGTGGGGGGCGGCAGCCGGACGAGCCGGCGGGGCGGCACGGCGCGGTATGGCGGCGTCATGTGGCCGGACGAGGTGACCGGCGGGCGGCGAAGCTCGTGGGCTCGGGCTCGGGCAAAACGGATAGGGACGAGGCCGGGGAAGGGAGAGGCAGGCTGGGGGGTGGGTCTCGCGGCGTCTACGGGGCGGAGGTGGCGGCCGGACGACGCGCCGGCGAGCTGGGCTGGCTTCGGGCGCGACGGACAGCGGCGACGAGCTCGCTACCGCGCGCGCGAGAGAGGAGGAAGGGAGCGGCCAAGACGGCTGGCGGGCGACGCGGCGGAGCTTGTCGGGCGGCGCGGCGAGGCGGTCGGGCTGGCGACGGCGGCGTGCGACGGCCAAGCGAGCTCAGCGGCATGGGCTGGTCAGGCGAAGCAAGACGTGAACTAAGCAGACGCGGGGAAGCCAAAGAAGAAGAAGAAGAAGAAGAAGAAGAAGAAGGAGGAGGAGGAGGAGGAGGAGAGACAGTGGGTGTCAGAAGGGGGTGGGTGGGCATGCAGAGGGAGACGTGAAGGAAAGAGAAAAATTTGCATGGGGAAGTTATCTAAGGGGACGTTGCGAAGGGGGGAACGTGCGCGGCAGGGGGGAAAAGAGAGAAAGAGAGAGAGAGAGAGAGAGAGAGAGACGCGCGCTGGGAAGGGGGTCGGCAGAGAGAGAGGAGAGAGAGAGAAAAGAGGGAAAAAGGACTGATTAAAACTTTTTGAGCGCGATCCAATAGATACGGTTCGAACTAAAAATCAACCTAACGGTCCCGATTTAAATTCGGAAAAAGGCCTCACAATCCACGAAAAAAAAACCCAATAATAATCTAAGGTAAATGGCCAAAATAAAATAACCCAAGACACACTACGAGAGAGGTCTACCAGTCCAAATTCGCACTCGGTCAAAAATTCACTTTCTTGTTATCCCTGATAATGTCGACATTGGCCACAATAATATCGACACCGTCCAATTTATTTCGTCTCGAAACTCCCAAAAATCGACTGCCAAGTTCAGTGTCTAAATAACGACCAAATTCGATCGAGTGCGATTCTAGCAAAATTTCAAATTTTAAAAATAAGAATCCGAGAGTGATCAGTTCCCGGGCGAAATTCTATTATAAGCGCACTGACGAATTACACGTTTTATAAATCCTAAAAATGGGCCAAAATCCGAAATGTCACAATTCTTCCCCCTTTACAAAAATTTCGTCCTTGAAATTTACAATCCAACCCAACTATTCATACAAATGGGGATATTGGTGTCGCATCAATTCTTCACTTTCCTACGTCGCACCTTCGGTCCCATGGTGCTCCCAAATTACTTTGACCATTGGAATTTTCTTGTTCCGCAATACTCTTTCTATTATGTCCTCGATCCGCACTAGTCTTTCCACGTACGACACCCTGTCGTCCACGTCTACTTGCTCAAAATTCAGTACGTGGGTCAGGTCCGGTTCGTACTTCCTCAACATAGACACGTGGAACACATTATGAACATGAGATAAATTTGGTGGTAACGCGAGACGATAAGCCAAGGTGCCTATTCTCTTTAATACCTCGAATGGGCCCACGTACCTCGGGCTCAATTTTCCTTTCTTACCAAACCACGACAATCCTCTCATCGGTGACACCTTGAGGAAAACGTGGTCCCCCACTTGGAATTCCAACGGCCTACGCCTTCGGTCCGCATAATTCTTTTGGCAGCTCTGAGCGGTCTTTAACCTTTCCCGGATAATCTTTACCGTTTCCACCGACTGCTGAACCAACTTTGGACCCGTTATACTTCTTTCTCCTACCTCATCCCAACACAACGGTGTTCTGCAAGCCCTACCATATAATACTTCAAATGGTGCCATTCTGATACTCTGCTGAAAACTGTTATTGTAGGCAAATTCTACCAAATATAATTGTTCTTCCCACTTGCCCTGAAAGTCTAGCACACATGCCCTCAGCATATCCTCCAAAGTCTGAATAGTCCTTTCAGACTGGCCATCCGTCTGCGGGTGATAGGCCGTACTGAATTGCAACTTAGTTCCCATGGCTAATTGCAGACTTTTCCAAAGGTTCGCAGTAAACCGGGGATCACGGTCCGAAGTGATCGATACCGGTACTCCATGAAGACGAATTATCTGACGCACATATAATTCTGTCAGCCTTTCTAGCTCGAAGTCCTTTCGCATTGCCAGAAAGTGCGCTGATTTGGTCAATCTGTCTACTATTACCCAAATGGAGTCGTGTCCCCTCTGGCTTCTTGGCAGTCCCGTTACAAAGTCCATTGTGATGTGCTTCCATTTCCATTCTAGGATTTCCAACGGCTGCAACATTCCACCAGGTTTACAATGTTGTGCCTTCACTTGTTCGCACGTCAAACACTTAGCCACATGCTTGGCCACATCCACTTTCATTCCATTCCACCAATAATGCTGACGAAGGTTCTGATACATCTTAGTGCTGCCCGGGTGGATACTATAATTGCTCCTATGAGACTCCGACAAAATCTCATCCTTAAGTTCCAAATCATTGAGCACGCACAAACGTCCTCGAAACTTAAGAATTCCCTCCTCAGACACTTGGAAGTCCGGTTTTCTCTTAGTGTCATCCATACTCACGATTTTCAGAAGCTCAAGGTCCGTAGACTGCAACGTTTTGATCTTGGCTTGCACTTCCGGCTCAATCCTTAATGTCGCCATTAGACTGGAGAGATGTCCTACCTCGAACTTAAATTCTGAGTCCCGCGCTCCTTCCAATAGAATCCACTCTTTAACCAACAATTGCGCAATGCTCGATTTCCTGCTCAAGGCATCCGCTACCCAGTTGGCCTTTCCGGGGTGATACAATATGTCACAATCATAGTCCTTAAGGAGTTCCATCCATCGACGCTGTCTCATATTTAATTCCTTTTGGGAGAACAAGTACCTTAGACTTTGATGGTCCGTAAAAATCTGAAATTTCTCCCCACACAAATAGTGTCTCCAAATCTTAAGGGCGAAAATAATCGCGGCTAACTCCAAGTCATGCATTGGGTAATTCGGCTCATGAGGCCTCAATTGCCGCGATGCATATGCCACCACTTTCCCGTGTTGCATCAACTCGCATCCCAATCCCTTTAACGACGCGTCACTGTAAATCTCATATCCTCCCGGACTTGACGGAATCGTTAACACTGGCACAGTTGTCAATTTCTGTTTTAATTCTTGGAAACTCCTTTCGCACTTATCCGTACATTCAAACCTCGTCTCCTTCTTTAATAACCGTGTCAACGGCATTGCTAATGCCGAAAATCTCTCCACGAAGCGTCTGTAATACCCTGCTAAACCCAAGAAGCTCCGAACCTCAGTTACCATTGTCGGCCTTGGCCAATTCACGACAGCTTCAATTTTCGCAGGGTCCACTGCAATTCCTTCTCCGGATACCACATGTCCTAGGAATGCTACTCGATGAAGCCAGAATTCGCACTTACAGAATTCGCTAGAAATCCTTGGCATCCTTCATCTAATAGCTTCGATACCTCGAGCGACGAAATCCAGGGGATCGAGGTTCCTCCTCGGTTTCCCACAAACTCAAATCTAGGATGTCCAGCTGGATTAAAGTGGATCACCTTGCTACTACAGTCCATAACAACTTTTTGTTTGACTAACCAGTCCATACCGATAATCACATCAAAGTCATGCATACATAATACTGCGAAATCTATCATTCCTTCCCTATCGCCAATCACTATCTTACAATCAGGACATCCTAACGAAGTCAACACTTTATCATTCAGCGGAGTAGTAAGACACAGCATAACCTGAAGCGATTTTGGCTCAATCCCAGATAATTCAACGAACTGCTCAGAAATAAATGAATGCGACGCTCCCGGAGCAAACAAGGCATATGCAGCATGATTACAGAGAGAAACCATACCTATGACCACGCCCGGCGCGTCCTACGCCTCCCTCCTTGCCATTGCATACACCCGTCCTTGGGCCGGCGGCCTACTCTGATTTGCCTGCTGGATAGCTCTGAACTGATTTCCATTCCGGGGCGGCGGCAGTAGTAGTGCAGGCTGCCCAGCTTGTCTATTGTTGGGGCAGTCCTTCATCTGATGGCCCCTCCCGCCACACACAAAACATGCCCCGTTCCTACTCGGGCAAGGTCCATTTCCATGTCTCCCTCCACATAGCCTACACGGGGCATTCCGATAACGGTTTGGCTTCCCAATAGCCCCCCGAGTTGGCGGGACGAAGCGACTATTCCCCATCATGGGTCTCTTCCCGAATTGATGGTTGTCCCTAGCCGGGACATACCGCGATCCAGAAGCGACAGCTTGATCCGTTTGATCTCTCTCGATTGCTTGAGCCTTTTCATATATTTCATTATAGCTCATCAAGTTCAAAGAAATCATCTGACTATGAAGGTCCGGCTTCAGCCCATCCCGGAACCTTCTAGCTTTATCCATTGGGTCCTCTACCATCCTGGGGGCAAATTTGGACAATCTTGCAAATTCGGCTCCATACTAGTCCACTAACGACTGACTCTGTCGAAGCCTTATAAATTCAGCCAGTTTCTACTCTCAGGCACTTTCCGAAAAGTATTTACCATTGAAGGTCTCGGTAAAGATAGTCCAATTCGGAGCAATACCAATGGGGAACACTTGACCCCTGGTGGCCCTCCACCAATCACTTGCATTGTTCTTAAGCTGGTAGACTGCTAATGTCACTTTCTCTTCCTCAGTGCACCCCAGCACCTCAAAAGCCTTTTCTAGCTCCTCTACCCATCTTGGTGCAGCCTCGGGGTCACATTTTCCATCAAATTTTGGGGGTTTCAGCCTCAGGAACTGTTCTACTAGTTTGGACATCAACCTGATCATATTTACTCACATCATACCCGGATTTCCACCACTCACATTATTCCTCTGATCCCCATTATTCCCGATTATCTCACTGGCACCTGCAGCAGTGACAGTGGCACTCCTTTCTCCGGTCTGTCTACCCGATAAAAATCCTGCTTCCTCAAGTACCCTCAACATTTCATCCAATTTAGGATCCCCCACGACTCCAGCTTGCGGGGCTACACGACCTCGACCTCGACCGCTCATCTTACTGATTCTCACAATTGCTCACCTGCTAAGTTCCACACAGGAATTAGAAACCTAGGCCAACTATACAGTCTAAGCCCTAGGCAATGAATCACAACACAATTCATTCAGCAGGTAGTCAATCACAAATAGCACCCAATCACAACCAACGAGTTCGTGTACTTACCTCAAGTCCCGACACACCTGCACCTCACATATATTGCATAAAAAACACTTAGCAATCACAATCATACTGTCTGAGGTATGCATAACACGCGAGTCTCCCTAACTGTCTACCTCAAAGTCATCGCTCCTTATCACTCCAGGCTTCGACCGACTTGAATCGAGCTGACCTTGCTCTGATACCAATTCAACTGGAGATGTCACGCCCCGGACCCCACCGAGCCCGCGACATCCCGACCACAGTCAATCATTTGAACGCGACGTCTCAGGACGCGTCGCCGACCCAAACGAATTACTCAAGCGGAAGCATATAAAATAACCCAGACAATAAAAACATGACCAAGGAATATAACATCGAAATTTAATAAACACGTAACGTTATAAAGTATTCATTAATACAAAATGATAACCTGGCTTCCAAAGTCAACCACAATTTTCAAAATGGGGCGGTGGTGGACAAGCCTATCTTCTCTACAAAAAGATACTCAAAATACAGGGTAATTTGATCTATCCTTCAATCCCTGTGGTACTCTGGCGGCCTCTCCAAATCGATTACGGTCACGGATCTGAAAGTGGTTATGTAATAACCGTGAGAACAAGTCTTAATAAGCAACAACCTAAACCTCATCTAGGCTAATGCGTACCCAGACCAATCTAACATACGAACTACCAGTCAATACAATCAATTTCACATGAAAGGCTTACCTCGTCTCGAACCACGTGCCAATCCTGCATATTAGTTCAAGCATGATAATACAAGAATAAATCACCGCCACATCACAATCACCAGCACACACACTTCCACTCGAAATCGAACAATCCAACCAAGCATCCACACGCACCTTGAATCAAACCAATCAGTCACATCACGCACACGCGTCTAACCAATTTTCCGTCTCACGGACCACCGTCAACACGTCTTAAGTCCGGTCTCACAGACACTCAAGTCACACAATTCGATCAAACCCAATGCCTGCCGTCAACACGTCTCAAGCCATACTATTCACTCAATTCCAGTGGCCGCCGTCAACACGTCCCAAGCCACAATATTCAAACAATTCCAATGACCGACGTAAATACGTCCCGGTCCAACACACCTTTAACGGGCCATCGTCAACACGTCTCAAGCCCGCATTCCAACTGGCCCATCGGCCGTTCCTGCCTTCACACTGACCGCCGTCAATACGTCCCAAGTCCGCAGCCCTCCCATCATTCCGGGCTAATTTCTTGTAACAGCCTGAATTTTCGATCCTTTTCCCGGGATTTAAGAAATGAAATTGATCAATGCACTATAGTGAGATCTCACTCGGGACCCGCGCATTCTCGGGATGCTAACCTTAGGGGTAAGGCCAGTACGGGATTGAGTTCGCACAACCAAAGGACTTGACCTTGGTTCGATCTTCGACCATATCAATTGACGAGGGAATGTTTTGAGCCAATCGAGATCGGTCTATTTGATTGATCGTGTCCGAAGGGCACTAGTGACAGACCTTCGCAATTATTTGACAATCGAGGTCGCCTTGGTTCGAGCAAGCTTAAACGTGATTTGACTTAGTGTCGATCACGGGTCGAGAGCACGTAATCCCAATGAGCCACCCGTTAGCCAGAGATAAGCTAAAGTCGTGATTGTTCAATTTTAGTCATTTCTTGGAATTCGGGCCGGGGAATCGAGAATTTTGAAAGTGACAATTTTGGGCTGCCGATGACGTTTTTGGCTTGGCCAAACTTGGGGCCACCCATTTCTGCAAAAAAAAATGGATTTCGGTCCGGGGCCGGAAAAATTACGGTTTTGCCCCTGTGGGTACCGGGGCAAGATTCTGAGGCCGTTTTAGGTTATTTTTCGCGGCCAAGGTCATTTTGGGGTGGCCACGCACATTTAGAGTGATTTTGGACAAAAACGGGAATTTCGACAAAAATTGGAAAAATAATATTATTTTATTCCCGGAACTTCGTAGTTGATTTTCGAGAGCTTAAAAAGTGAATTTCGCGATTCCGACACCATATTAGGTTGGCCACGCATATATGGAACGCGTATGTTCGAAAATTGGAATTTCACCCCGGGACCGGAAAATTACCATTTTGCCCCTAGGCCATTTTTAATTAATTCCGAAAATTAGATTTTATTTTGGGATTAACCAAGGCTAGTTAAGGTTAAACCAGGTCTGGTCAACCATGGTTAAGGGCAAATGACCATTCTACCCTTGCTTATTTGGATTAGAACAAATTTGGGCCATTAGATTAGGAGTAAAATTGTCCAATAGCCTAAGATTTTGACACTTGGCACCCTAGTCTACATTGTTTGACCGTTTGACCAGACATATTAGTCTCTCTCTCCCACGCACAGCAGCATTCAGCAACTTTTTTCCCAGAATTCCCCTTCTTCTCTTCCATTTTCTGGTTCTGTAGTCCCGGTTCTGCAATTTTCGGTACTGTTCACGCCAGAACAGTACCGGCCAGAGCTGTCCCCACCAAGCCAGCACCACCAGCAACCATTCCCACCTCTGTCTAGCCACCATAGAACCAAAACAGCCTTGTTTTCCCTATTTTTCTCTTTCTCGGTCTACAAACAGTACCGCCGGAGCTTCGCCGGAGCTCCGATCGCCGCGCCGTCACCACCAGGAAGTCCGGCACCTCCATATGTCACCGTCCAGCCCAGTTCGTACAGTGTCCGTACGGATTTACTGTTCACGCCCGTACGGATTACTGTTCATTCTGTCGGAAAAACGTCTCGGCTGTCGTCGGCACGTCGCCGGCCACCGTTTCCCAGCCGTCCGCACAGTGTCCGTGCAAGTGGTACTGTTCACCCGATACTATTCACAGTACTGTTCACCGTCCGTTCGCCGGCGACGTCGCTGCTGCTGCTGCTGCTGCTGCCGTTCTGTTCCCGGCCCATTTTGTCTCGCTTTTTAGGGTAAGTGTTTTCCCCAAATGTCATTTAGGACCTCGGGTATTTCTAGGCTCGTTTAGGACCCGGTTTAGACGAATTTGTGAATATTTTGTGAATGATTTGGTGGCTGTTTAAGATTGAATTAGGGGCTGGATAATTGATGGTTATGGACTGATTGGCGACGGAAATTTGAGGTTTAGGAGGTTCGGTTAGGACTATGATATTGAGGATCGATCGAGGTTGAATGGTGTGATTAATTGGAATTGTATTCGCTTGATCGGGTTATTGAATTAATTGTTTTGTGTGCTGTAGTTGGTTCGTTCTGAATTGTGCATTGGACTGAACGGAACGCGTGGTGTGCCGTGTGTGTGGCCGTGAGGTGTGGTGGCGTGTAAATGTGTATATGCATTGAATTTGTGTAATAAGTGTATATGGGTTGTGGAATGTATTCATGTGATGAGAATATGTGCATTTGTGATGTGTATGGGAGGTGTGAGATCATGTGTGATAGCGTGTTTGAGTGGCCGTGTGGTACGTGTGATATGAGTGAAACAAAAGTATGGATGTGAAGGATTGGTTGGAAAAGTGGGTCCGTCCTGAGGCGTGTACGTTTACGCGGGACGATGCCGTCCCTGACGAGGTGACGATGCCCGGCCTGACGTGGTCAGAAGATCGTTGGCCTGAGGCGTTTTACGCGGGCGCGGTAGAAGGAAAGTGTGTGTAGGATTCCGTCCTGAGGCGTGTACGTTTACGCGGGACAATGCCATCCCTGACGAGGTGACAATGCCCGGCCCGACGGGGTGACGATGCCTGACAAGGTCAGAAGACCGTTGGCCTGATGCGTTTTACGCGAGCACGGTAGTGGTGGAAAGGTTGAGAATGAACAAGAATTGGCGGGACGAGTGAAATTAAGAAAGTGACGTGTGGTGTGAGTTAAGGTGCGAGTGTGTTTGTATCGCGTGATGTGATGCTTAATTATGGGGTAAAAACTACTAGGCACGGTATGGGACGTGCCCAAGTGGGTTTTATTTTGTAATTGAGACACGTGCGCGTCTATGATTCATTGCTGCAATATGTTGGCTGTGTTATTATCTAACGTGCAGGGGCGTGTATGTTGGATTCTAGGTAGGGTCGTGTGTGGTTGTTAGTCTAATTGATGGTCGTGTGTTACTCGTGTTTTCGTCTGGCGGTACGTGAGTGCCTACGTGGGGTTTGGGGTTGTACGCTTATTGAGATTCGTCTCACGGTTGTATAACCGCCATTTTCAGACCTCCAGCCATAAACCTGGGAAGTGCGCCTTTTCTTTTTGGACGTTCAAGGAACCGCTTTTGATGCTCGGTAGAACTGCAAGCAAGTGTCCGGAGACTCAAGCCCGAAGAATCAGGAGCAGAACGGAAGGCGATCCTTAGATTTTCCCAAGGGCATTTTAGGGGTTGTGTAAATCGGGTTGACCCATAGGGAAGTTAGGTTAACCAGACCCTGATCTTATGTTATAACGGTGATTTCGGATGTTGGTTTGCTATACGTGTCAGTAATATGATGTTGTATATTTGGTGTAGTGGCTGTATAAAATGCTGTAGTCGGTGTTTGATTGTCTTGGTGTTCTACCCCCTTGTCGTCATTATTTGTCCGGGGTTTTGTTATTCGCTTCCACATGTGGCTCTGATGTTTGGGTTGGGTCGGCGACGTTCCTGGGACGTCGCACAAATTCGACCGGAGCAGGGGATGTCGCGAGCTCGTAGGGGTTCGGGGCGTGACATTTCTCACAGGCAGGCACACGCCACTGAATTAAATCAAACTCTCACCAATCACATCAACCACTCATACCCAATATTCAGTTCAAATTCACAGTCGCCACCTCATCCACTAACCCGACGTTCAAGTCGGTCACGCACAATTTTCCAAATCGAGCATACTATTTATTCCAATTTAAATATCACAATTGAATCATAAAATCACTAAATTAATGCATGCCCTAGCCGTTCTAACCCGAGACTAGTCATTGAAATACCCAAAATACTAAGTAGGGTCTAGGAAGTCGCTTACCAAGTTTTAGCCCGGGAAAACTCGGCTCGGGCCTAAAATTGTCACGCCCCGGACCCCACCGAGCCCGCGACATCCCGACCATGGTCGATTATAAGAACGCTACGTCCCAGGATGCGTCGCCGACCCAAACGAATTACGCAAGCGGAAGCATAAAGAATAACCCAGACAATAATAACATGACTAAGGAATAGACATCGAAATATAATAAACACTAAATATTTTAAATCCTTCAATATTACAAAAAGGCCACCCGGCTTCCAAAAAGAATCAACAACAGTTTTCAAAAAGGGGCAGTGGGTGACAAGCCTATCTCCTTTACAAAAAGGCACTCCGGCGGTCTCTCCGAGTCCATCACGGTCGCGGATCTGAAAGTGGTTATGTAATAACCGTGAGAACAAGTCTTAATAAGCAACAACCTAGACCTAACCTAGGCTAATACGTACCCAGACCAGCCTAACATGCGAACTACCAGTCGATACAGTTAATTGCACACGAAAGGCTTACCTCGCCTCGAACTGCGTGTCAATCCTGCATATTAGTCCAAACATAATAATGCACATACAAATCACTGCCACATCACAATCACCAGCACACACACTTCCACTCGAAACCAGTTAATCCAAACAAACACCCAACCCATCAAACCAATCATCCACACGCACTATCAGTCAATCCAATCACACGTTCAACCAACCAATCCAGTCACACTCAGCCAGCCATTTCAATCACACTCAAATCACATGCGTGACTGAACATCTATCTCACAACTCGCGCCACTGCGCCTCAAGTTCACTCTCATTGGCTCACAAGCCTCACATTTCAATCAGTACCCATGGCCGCCGTCAACACGTCCCAAGCCATAACAATCACTCAATTTATCCAGTGGCCGCCGTCAACACGTCCCAAGCCACGATATTCATTCAATTTCCAACGACCGACGTAAACACGTCCCGGTCCAATCACACCTTTAACAGGCCACCGTCAACATGTCTCAAGCCCGCATTCCAATTGGCACACTGGCCATTCATGCCTTTACACGGACCGCCGTCAACACGTCCCAAGTCCGTAGCCCTCCGATCGATCCGGGCTTAACCTCTCACAAACAGGCACACGCCACTTATTTCAATCAAATCCACACCCAATCACATCCAATCACACATACCCAACATTCAACCCGAAAACACAGTCACCACCTCATCCACCAATCCGACGTTCAAGTCGGTTATGCACAATTTCACAAATCAGGCATACTATTCACTTTAATTTAAATACCCAAAATTGGTCATAATACCCAAAATACTAAGTAGGGTCTAGGGAGTCGCTTACCAAAATTTGGCCCGGGAAAAGTCGGCTCGGGCTCAAAATTGCCTGGAGAAGAAGTTCTGACTGGGCGCGGGCGCGGGCCACACGGGCGCGCTGACCGGCCAAAGTGGGCACAATGGCCGATCGGCGTGCCTAGTGGGCGGGCGCGGCGAACGCGCGGCGTGCCCGGGGCGCTCGGGCGCGCGGATGGGCAACGTGCTCGGGCGACGGGGCACGGGCACGGGCACAGGCACGGCCACGGGCAATGGGCACGGGCTTGGCCGGCCGGTTGGCTGGCCGGCCGGGCTGGGTTGGCTGGCTGGCGGCGGCTGGCCGGCGGCGGCTGGCTGGCGGCGACGGCGACCGGCGGCGACCGGCGGCGGTGGCTGAACGGTGGACGGGGAAGTGGCTGGCCGGGCGGGGGTTGAGGGGGAGAGAGGAAGGGAGAGGGAGGGGGAAGGGCTGAGGGGCTGAGGACGGCGGCGGACCGGCTGAGGGCCGGCGAGCTGGCCGGCGAGGCGGCACAGCGCGGCCGGACGAGCTGCTGGACAGGGGACGGGGAGAGCTGGCCGAAGGGGGGGTGAGGGGGAGAGAGAGGGAGAGAGGGAGGCTGAGGGGCTGAGGACGGCGGCGGACCGGCGGAGGGCCGGCGAGCTTGGGCGGCGGTCGGCTGGCAGGCGGACGAGCAGGCAGACGCGGGGAAGGACGAACGCAAACAGAAGAGGAAGAAGGAGAAGGAAGGGGAAGGAGAGAGAGAGAGAGAGAGAGAGAGAGAGAGAGAAACAGAGAGAGGGACATGTCAGCAGGGAGCAGCGTGCAGAGGGGAAGGGACGCGCGTAGAGGGGTAGTGTGCATGGGGAAGAGGGGAAGGAAAAAGGGGGAGAGAGAGAGAGAGAGAAATTTAAATTTTAAAATTTAAGCGCGATCCAATGGACACGGTCCGAACAAAAAAATTGACTTATCGGTCCCGATTTAATTTCGGTAAAAGACCTAATAATCCACAATAATCCCTGACAATATTCTAGGGCATACGGCCAAAATAAAATACTCAAACCACACTACGAGGGAGGTCTACCAGTCCAAATTCGCACCCGGTTCAAAAATCCACTTTTCCACTATTTTTGATAATGCCGACGCTGGCCACAATATTTTCGACACTGTCCAATTTATTTCGTCCCGAAACT
This sequence comes from Syzygium syzygioides, assembly GCA_031216285.1. Classification (NCBI taxonomy): domain Eukaryota; kingdom Viridiplantae; phylum Streptophyta; class Magnoliopsida; order Myrtales; family Myrtaceae; genus Syzygium; species Syzygium syzygioides. The sequence continues at coordinate 24,207,996 of CM062246.1, forward strand.
CCCGGAAATCGACTGCCAAGTTCAGGGTATAAATAACGGCTAAATTCGATCGAGTGCGATTCTAGCAAAATTTCTATTTTTAAAATAAGAACCCGAGAGTGATCAGTTTCCGGGCGAAATTCCATTATAAGCGCACTGACGAAATACTCGTTTTATAATTCCCAAAAATGGGCCAAAATTCGGACTGTTACAAAAATGGCCCGGGTGAAAAGTACCGACTAGGCACACGCGCGGGCGTGGCAGTCGGCCAAGGGCGCGGGCGCGGGCACAGGCGCGGCGACGGGCAACGGGCACGGGTGCGGGCGCGGGCAACGGGCACAGGCGCAGGCATGGGAGCGGGCAACGGGCACGGGCGTGAGCACGGCACGGGCACTGCGCGGGCACGGGCTTGGCCTGCCGCTGGGCTGGCCGGCGGCGACGGCGACTGGCGACGAGCGGCTGAACAAGGGGGGGAAGGTTAGCCTAGAGGTGAGGGGCAGAGGGGAAAGGAGAGGGAGAGGTTGAGGGGTGGGCGGCGGCGAGCTGGCCGGCGGGGCGGCACGTCGCGGTACGGCAGTGGCATGTGGCCGGATGAGGCGACCGGCGGGCGACGAACCTCGCGGGCTCAGGCGCGAGCAGAACGGACAGGGAGGAGGCCGGGGAAAGGAGAGGCAGGGTGAGGGGTGGGTCTCGCTGCGTCGACGGGGCTGAGACGGCGGCCGGACAACGTGCCGGCGAGCTGAGCCGGCTCCGGGCGCGACGGGCAGCGGCGACGAGCTCGCTGCCTCGCGTGCGAGAGAGGAGGAAGGGAGTGGCCGGGGCGACTGGCGGGCGACGCGGCGGAGCTGGTCGGGCGGCACGGCGCGGCGGTCAAGCTAGCGACGGCAGCATGTGACGGCCAGGCGAGCTCGGCGGCGTGGGCTGGTCGGGCGAAGCAAGACGCGAACGAAGCAAACGCGGGGAAGCCGAAGAAGAAGAAGAAGAAGAAGAAGAAGAAGAAGAAGAAGAAGGAGAAGGAGGAGGAAAGAGGAGAGAGAGAGTGGGTGTCAGAAGGGGGTGGGTGGGCATGCAGAGGGAGACGTGAGGGAGAGAGAAAAATTTGCATGGGGAAGAGATCTGAGGGGACGTTGCGAAGGGGGGAACGTGCGCGGCAGGTGGGGAAAAGAGAGAGAGAGAAAGAGAAAGAAGAGGAAAGGAGAGAGAGAGAGAGAGACACGCGCTGGGGAGGGGGTCGGCAGAGAGAGAGGAGAGAGAAGAGAGAGAGAAAAGAGAGAAAAAGGACTGATTAAAACTTTTTGAGCGCGATCTAATGGACACGGTTCGAACTAAAAATCAGCCTAACGGTCCCGATTTAAATTCGGAAAAAGGCCTAACAGTCCACGAAAAAAAAAACCAATAATAATCTAGGGCAAATGGCCAAAATAAAATAACCCAAGACATACTACGAGGGAGGTCTATCAGTCCAAATTCGTACCCGGTCAAAAATTCACTTTCTTATTATCCCTGATAATGTCGACGTTGGCCACAATAATATCGACACCGTCCAATTTATTTCGTCCCGAAACTCCCAAAAATCGACTGTTAAGTTCAGGGTCTAAATAACGGCCAAATTCGATCGAGTGCGATTCTAGCAAAATTTCAAATTTTAAAAATAAGAACCCGATAGTGATCAGTTCCCGGACGAAATTCTATTATAAGCACACTGACGAATTACACGTTTTATAAATCCCAAAAATTGGCCAAAATCCGAAATGTCACAATTCATACATTAAAGTTATTCGACAAAAGTTAGTGTATTATAAAACGAGGAGGACTCTTATTGAGTTTCGAAACACGGTCAATTCGTTTAAATACTAATTTATAGTCTATTAATGAAATCGCTTGCTTTTTTTAGGTTTGGGAAAAGGGGGAATGTAGGTACAGCTAGTATAACTATTCCTAGGAACATCAATACATCAATTGTTTAGACAAGTATTATTATCAGTTTTTCCACCGGACCATCCAAAGTCATGTGGGGCCGCAGAGTGAGTGAGAGGACAAAATAGAATATCACATTCGGAATTCCATTTGTCTTTAAAATATTATTTTTGAAGTTAAAAACAATTCAAAATGACTAAACATAAATGGATATGTGCTGTGATAATTATTTTTGGACGATTGACCTTAAATAGGGCTGACATTTCACATGATATAAATGTAATCACTTTAGAAGCCGGGCAAAAGGAACAAATTGTGAACAAAAGAATATGGTAGTAGTTTGTCCAAATATATATATATATATAGTAGTAAATGGTAAAAAGAATTGGTAAGAATTTTCGCGGACATTGCTCTTGCAAATCAAAGGCTCATTTGTTTAGAATCTAGTTTAAATAAAAAGTATATTTTCCTTTCCTTATCAAAACTCGGAATGTTATCCAAATTTCAAAAGAACATATATGTGAATTTATTTGTGAATGTATACTATGAATGTTTTGTGAGATTACGGATTGAAAAAATTGAAATGAGAGCATTGCAAAATTTAAAATTAAGTGGAAAATGAAAAATAAATATTTGTCGAGACATGTAATAAATTAAATTGTGAAAAATTTAAATATTAATGAAAAAGAAAATTGCAAGGGGCAGAGTGGGAGACAAAAGCTAGATATTCTGAAAAATATAGTATTTTCGTCGTATAGACTATGGAGAATAGAGAATAGGGAGCGGCCATTAAACTTTCCTTATTCGACACAAATTAAAATCGAAAAATATTTGCATAAGCCTATCCTTCCATGTCGGCCATCTACCACTCCATGCATTAATCGTTACGTATACCTAATGGACCCACTTTTCACCTTTACTCTATACCCTCCGTCAATCTTTCTCTGTTACTATTTCTCTTTGTGCCTTATACTCGTCTGCAGTCTCTCTCCCCATCGAGAATCCATGAAGTAAAAAAATTTCAGAAAATCCGAAGAGTTTATGGAAGTGAAGATGAGCCCCCGTGAATCGGACTCCAAAGGTCGCACCGTAGAGATATTCAATGGCTTCAAGCTTCTGTACAATCCACCACTCGCTCCAAGGAACCTACCTCCACAAGAAGTAAGAGCCTTGTTTAGTTCCTCTTTCTCTCAGTATATATGATGTTTGTGGTTGTTTGCTTCCACTACTATGCGGACGAAGAAGGTTCAGATTTCAAGTTTAGCTTTTAGTGTTCTATTTATTTTATTTCCCTTTTTTAAGTTGCGACATATAAGATTATACACCCCAATTTCTATGTGATAGGATGATACTCAATCGGGAGTGACGTAAAAGAATTTGATATGCACTTCACAAAGTTGTAAGTTCTGATCATGTGTGATCTTCATATTCTATATTGATTCTTAAAAAAAGGTTGGAACATCATGGTCAAAGAATATATTTGGTGACAACACACTACAAAAAAACACACTTTTTCCAACGAAAATTTCCAACGAAAATTCTGGAAAATTCGTTGGAAAGGGAATTTCCAACGAATTTTCCAACGAAAAAAAATTCGTTGGTAATAGGTTGTTGGAAATTTTTCCAACAAAAAATTTCAATTTTCGTTGGAAATTTGCGACGAATTTTATTTCGTTGGAAAATTTGTTGGAAAATTCGTGACTAAATTCGTTGGAAAAATTAAAAAAAAACTTTTTGGTCAAAAATTCGTGGAAATTTTTTTTCCAACGAAAAATTTTTCGTTGGAAAAATTACAAATTTTGTTCAAAAAATTGTGGAAATTTTTTTTGGTTGAAAATCGCGGAAATTTTTTTTCTGACAAATTTTTTTTTTTCGAAAAATCGCCCTCGCCGCCGGCGAGGGCTAGCCTCGTCGCCGGCGAGGGCCGAGCTCGAGCTCGCCGGCCATGGCCGGCGAGGGCCAGCCTCGTCGCCGGCGAGGGGCGAGCTCGCCCAGATCTGGGCGAGCTCGAGCTCGCCGACCATGGCGAGCTCGGCCCTCGCCATGACCGGCGAGAGGCGAGCTCGCCCCTCGCCGGCGACGAGCTCGAGCTCGCCCAGATCTGGGCAAGCTCGCCCCTCGCCTGCGACGAGCTCGAGCTCGAGCTCGCCTAGATCTAGGCGAGCTCGGCCCTCGCCGACGACAAGGCTTGGTGGCGTCGGGGGCGGCCCAGGTGGCGTCGGGGGCGTCGAGGGCGGCCAATGGTGTCCTCGGGGGCGTTGGGGGCGGCGTCGGGGGCGGCCCTGGAGGCCGCGGCAGCGCCGCGGGGAGGGAGCCGACGTCGTACCGGAGCCGGAGGAGAAGGGGGGGCAGCGGGGGAGGAGCCGAGACGAAGAGAGAGAAGAAGAAGAACGAGGAAGAGGGAGAAGCTGAGAGGAAGAAGAGGGAGGGAGACGCTGGGATTGAACGGCCCGGCGCGCGCGCTCACCTCGGGGGCAGAGGAGGAGAGGGGGAGACCGGCGGCGGGCGGCGGCGGAGGGGCGGCGGGCGGCGGCGGAGGGGCGGGGGAGGCGACGAAAATTGGGGGGAGGAGGGGGGGCGCACGAGAGGTTTAAGTGAGAGAAGGAGAGAGAGGTCGCAACAAGGGAGGAGCAGCGCAGGAAGAGAGAGAGAGAGAGTGAGTGAAAGTGGAAATTGAGAAATAGGGGAAAAACGAGCGCGAAAAATTTGAATAAAGAAGAAGTAGGCATTTCGTTGCAAAATTCGTGGGAAATTTCCCACGAATTTTGCAACGAAAATTGTACATACTAAAATAATTACTCGGAAAATTGAAATTCGTTAGAAAATTCGTTGCAAATTTCCAACGAATTTTTTTTCGTTGGAAATTTCCAACGAATTTACCAACGAAAATTGTACACACAAAAATAATTACCCGGAAAATTAAATTTCGTTGGAAAATTCGTTGGAAATTTCCAACGAAATTATATACACTAAAATAATTATCCGGAAAATTAAAATTCGTTGGAAAATTGGTTGGAAATTTCCAACGAATTTTTTTTCGTTGGAAATTTCCAACGAATTTACCAACGAAAATTGTACACACAAAAATAATTACCCGGAAAATTAAATTTCGTTGGAAAATTCGTTGGAAATTTCCAACGAAAAAAAATTCGTTGGAAATTTCCAACGAATTTTCCAACGAAATTATATACACTAAAATAATTATCCGGAAAATTAAAATTCGTTGGAAAATTGGTTGGAAATTTCCAACGAATTTTTTTTCGTTGGAAATTTCCAACGAATTTACCAACGAAAATTGTACACACTCAACTAATTGCCCGGAAAATTAAAATTCGTTGGAAATTTCCAACGAATTTTCCAACGAAATTATATACACTAAAATAATTATCCGGAAAATTAAAATTCGTTGGAAAATTGGTTGGAAATTTCCAACGAATTTTTTTTCGTTGGAAATTTCCAACGAATTTACCAACGAAAATTGTACACACAAAAATAATTACCCGGAAAATTAAATTTCGTTGGAAAATTCGTTGGAAATTTCCAACAAAAAAAAATTCGTTGGAAATTTCCAACCAATTTTCCAACGAAATTATATACACTAAAATAATTATCCGGAAAATTAAAATTCGTTGGAAAATTGGTTGGAAATTTCCAACGAATTTTTTTTCGTTGGAAATTTCCAACGAATTTACCAACGAAAATTGTACACACTCAACTAATTGCCCGGAAAATTAAAATTCGTTGGAAATTTTGTTGGAAATTTCCAACGAATTGGTTTTCGTTGGAAATTTCCAACTAATTTTCCAACGAAATAAAATTTGTTGGAAATTTCCAACGAATTTACCAACGAATTTTTTTTGTTGAAAATTTCCAACGAATTTTGCGACTAAAAAATATTCGTTGGAAATTTCCAACAAATTTTATTTTTTGTTGGAAAATTTGTCGCAAATTTGAGACGAAAATTTTTCGTTGGAAAATTTTCGTTGCAAAAATGTGTTTTTTTTGTAGTGACAGTTCAATTTGAATTTGTGGTCTTCAAATTCTTAAGTAATCTAGAAAATCATTACCATTTGCGACAACATCGAAATGCATTTCACACCATTACTAGAAAATTTGAAGTTTGCATATTCATAATCAAACCGTCAGCGGATATATTATTTGACACTGACCTTCCAAAAATGCTGAAGCAAGCACAGAATGAAACAAAACATCCATAGAGATGGCGAAGATCATGACTAACTATAGTATCATTTTGTGAACGTGCATATCATCGCTACTTCTACATCACTCCTCCGTAAGAGCATGAAATTTTGCCAAGACCATGGATGCCAAGGAGTCGAAAATTGCATAATTAAAATGTCAAATTGGAAAATTAATCTATGAAAAGAAAACTTGGGGGCGATTAATCTTGATATTATCAAAATTCAAATCTTAGAGGATAATTGAGCAAATTGATTTGATATTATCACAATAAGAGAAGAGAAGAGTTTCTTATTGTTAAGATAGAGTATGTCTTTTAGAATTCGAATTATTAGGAAACGAGGGACATCTCTTACTCTTGAAAGAAACCCTAATTGTCAGCCCTAGGGCTCAATCCAATTAATCCAATTAAGTTCAAAACCATTAATGTAAGTCTATTTGTCGACAATCCAATTTAGATGTAAAGATAAGCAGTCTTATCACTATTAATTATAATGTTCATAGTATTTATGCATATATTTAACTAATATTTTTGTCTAGATTTTGGAATGATCCTTAATTGTTTATGCAAAGAGCAACTAAATAGGTTATCAAAATTTAGGTGTCGACGGATTCATGTTTAAGAGGAAGCTCCTAGGGTTACCCCGTTTCAGTGACCCCCTGGGCTTCATTAATACCTCCATTTGTATTTTTTGGGCCAACCATTAACTCCTCCTTGAACCACAAAACAAGTGCAAATCTCTCTCTCTCTCTCTCTCTCTCTCTCTCTCTCTCTCTCTCTCTCTCTCTCTCTCTCTCTCTCTCTCTCTTCTGAATATATTGTACACACAACAGCTAGATACTGGCGAACAGATGTCTTTTTTTAATGGCTCATCTCTCTGAAGACTGATAATGGACAAGATGTAGAGTTCCCAAAAGTTCTTTACGGCTGCAGTTTACACAAACTTAGAAAAGAAAGGAAAAAGGAACATCTTGCGGGTAGCCAGCCATATTTCAATGCCTAAGATAATCTAGATCTGCAATGTACAACCCTCCTGCTAGATAGAGCATACACACTCCACTTGAATAACAATTAGAAAACGAAAGAGATGGATCTAATCGGTGAATCTATCGGATCGCACTACTGTGCTCTCCATCTAGTAGGCTGCTTCAATGGGCTAGGATTACAAAACTGCCCCGCGCGTTTGACCTTTTTTTATTTCTTTGAGACAGAACATTTGACTCCAATGCCAAGTTGTTGACACCCAAAAATATACCAAGTCATGATGGGTCGACGTTAGGTTGTTGATGGAGCTAGCAGGCAACGCGATCACTAATCGGTGATTAGCCGATGCCAAATTAATGTCACGATACCCATGGTCATCTAAGAAGAGCAGTAGGCCGGGATGGTCATCGACGTGCAATGATAAACAATCAGTAGTAAGCGAAGACTAGAGAAAAGTCAAGCCCAAGGACATGCCGAAGATCATAACCGCTTATGATAAGAACGAGCAGTTAAGGACGTTCTACATGAAGCCAGGTTAGTTGTAATTTGTAATTTAACAATAACCGCACGATGACAGTTCTATTTTGTACAAGGCTATATAATGCCAAGAAGCATTAGTTGTAAATGATCTGCAATCCATAACATTTGTGCAATTTTTATCCAATTCCAGTTTCCAGTTTTATCGATTTGCTATTCTTTATTCTTTAAATTCTCTTGATTCGCTTTAGTTACCATCAGTAATCCTTATTATGCAAATTAGTTCCTATCAGAATCGCCACAAAGCCCAATTCATATTAAAAATTAAAGATCAAACTTTTGCTAAAAGGTATTTCATCGTCCGCGATCCTATTTCGGCAAAACGCAAGACTACTAGTCAAAACTTTAAACCCAGATCTCCTCTAGACAACTAGAATAGAAGAAAGAAAGCCAGAAAGATTGACAAAGGAAAATCAATCTCCCCCGTCTAATGAACTAGTGACAACCACAGCGATAGTCGTTGGAGTTCCAAGAAGTGAACTTGATCAAACTCCAAGCTAGTCGATCGCACTTGATCAAACCACGATGGCTATTTTGGATCCCAGACACCACTTTGCTTTCGATAGGCTTGCTACAAGATGAGTTGACGGTAGGATACACCTTAAATAACAAAGAAGAATCGCATGAGACGACATTAGTAGAGGAAAATTCTCAAAATGTTGCTGCATATGTGTCACTTTGGTGGCCAAGCATTTACATAAAACACCTTTTCTATGCATATTCACTCATGACCAGTCTGAATAAGTTACGAAATCTTATGTATTTCGTAATATCAGAAAATTTAAGTTTAACGTTATATTCTTGAATCTCAAATGCCCAAGCCAAATTACGTACATATTCGCAAAATAGGTTAGATGACCCTTGTACCATACTAAAGGGAGTGACTAATGCTACATCCCTCATATATTATAGTAATTTTGCAGCACCTCGCTCCTGGAAAATTATGCATGTATACCAATATATCTCGAAAGACCGCATGGTGCACAACGCAAAAAAAGCTGTCATGCACCCACGCACGTTTCTTCCGCACGTGCCAATTGCCTTGCACACGCGTACAGTCTTCTGCAACCTTTATGCGGGGATGACCAGTTAATGACCTGCTGTGTTTTTTCTTTTGGACGAATTTAAAGACACAGCAAATCCGACACTTTTGGAGCGCAATTAAAGCTCTATTTTTTATTTTGTTAAATATTAATCATCGAAAATCCTGATTAAATTCTATAGTAGTTCCTAATTTATCGAGAGATAGACCCAATAACGGAAAAGCTCCTGAATAACTCTATAGCCAGTCAAATGCATTCTCGTGTAAATGCATAATAACTCAAAATTGCACGCAATCAAACTGTCATTAAGATCGGAAATAGAATCACGAAGCTTACCCATGCATCTACTAGCCTAATGACAGTCCAATTATGAGGAATTTCTACCATTAACACTAGGTAAAATTACGAGGAATTTTGCCCATGCATGCAGGTGCCCCGAATGGAATTGATTCGAAATTAAAGGCGCAAAATGACCAACATTGCTGTGGGTAATATGATAATCAATCCAATATAGACATATGAATAGAAATTGACATCCAATTTGAAGCTCGTCTATTAGGTCTAAAATTTATTCCAAAAATTTCTGAAACTTCTATATCACAATTCCCACGACCCAGATCAAATCACCCCAAGAAATTAATAGAATAGAACTGATATTCAACGTAGAAAAGAACCCCCACAAATTGATAAAAAGTCCTAACGGATTATGGTTTAAAATCACCATTTCCTGTTTATTTTAGACTGTGGTCTTTTGGGCAAATGGTTTGGTATTTTCTATGTTTTACTAGACAATGATAAGAACATAATCATGACTCGCAAAAAGAAAAAAGGGAAAATACCACCAAAAACTCCAAACTATGACACTTGTGACAAATTTATTCTGAACTTTTTTTTGTGACATGAAAAATCCTAAACTATGCCACTTGTGACACATTTACTCCACAATACTTTGGTCATGGGCATTTTCATCTTTTTCCTTTTTCTGTTTTCTTTTCCAACAAGAGCAGCCCTCGCCGGCATCGGGCGAGGGTGACCCTTGCTGGTGTTGGGCTAGGGTCGCCCTCACCTGGGCGAGCGAGGGCAACCCTCACCCGACGCCGGCGAGGTTCGCTCGACGTCGACGAGGCAGCCCTCGCATGACGTCGGCGAGGGTTGCCCTCGCCAGAAAAAAAGGGAAAAAAAGTAGAAAAAGGAAAAAGACAAAAATGCCCATGGCCAAAGTATTGTGGGGTAAATGTGTCACAAGTGGCATAGTTTACAGTTTTTCGTGTCACAAAAAAAAGTTCATGGTAAATTTGTCATAAATGACATAGCTTGGGTTTTTAGTGTCACAAAAAAAAAGTTTAGGGTAAATTTATTACATGTGGCATAGTTTGGGATTTTTGGTGGTATTTTCCCAAAAAAAAAACACTCAAATTTCGACATTTTATTACCAGAAGAAAAGAGATCACGTCAGTAAATGAAAGCACACATAGGGAAGAACCAATTGCAAATTGACCCTGGACTGAGCAAAATTTTGATTTTTTCATGTACTTTTGGAGCCACCACGTGACTATCTCAACCAATAGTGATCGTCATGTGACCGATCAAATCACTGAGACTTCCTCACAATAATATACTAGGCAAAGTCAACAACGATCAAAACATTAATTGGCTCATCATTATTACAAATTCAAGTATTACGAGATAATTGGTATTAGCGGAAATCTTAAATCCAGTCATTGCAATTATTTGCCAAGAAATATACACGAAACGCATGCAAATCATTAACCTCTTTATCATCATTAAGGATGGCACATGATATAGTTCAGAACTCTGGAGCTCAGACACATCAATAACACATCAAGAATAACTCAAAGTTTGAAAAGCTAGAACAAAAAATAAGCTCCATTATTGGATATGTTGATGACAAACATTAGCCTCAGAACTACCAAAAAAAAAACATTAGCCTTAGAAACCACTTATCTTACCAAAAAAAAAAAACATTAGCCTCAGAAAAGTGATGCCTACACAGTTTATGCCGTAAATTATCTTAACAATCTTATTATCAACTTAAAGCATGAAATGGGCTTCGGAACACAGCTGCAACCCTCAGTAAGCACATGAACATCTGGGCAAGATCCGGACAAGCATCACTCTTCCTATTGTGGGTCCCTTGATGAAATTCCGTGATTGGAAAAGCAGTAAATGGCACATGCATTGTCAGTAAGAGTGCACTGAATTTTGAACACTTTTGGGATGCTAAATGTCTAACTACATCCTCTTGCCATGAAAAAGAATGTGAATAATCATAAATAATATTGACACAGATCTCTATACTTAAAGGGCTGTCTGAATGCACTGAATTATTAAATTTTGTATGATCTCGAAACAAAATAATTAGTTGTTTCTGGCATCACACACAAAGGGGAGAGAATCTTATTATGCTAGAATCAGCACCAATGAGATGTCACATCCAGATTTGCGCTTTACATGTATAATACAAAGAGTCAGAAAACTATAGTTCAAAAGTAATTTTGCAATGAGTTCACCTCAAGAATGAGAACTACCTTCAACAGCAAGTTTGACTTGGGTTATAGTCAAATGAAGAGATTAACTAACAGGAATAAGAACAATGAACAATATATTCAGAATAAACCAAGCATTAAGAATGAAGAGCAAGGATGTTGTCTTACTTCATCTTGAAGACCTTTATAGCATCCTCATTGTGATTGACTACTATGATACAAGGAAATCTATAGCTAGAGGTATTATTAATCTTAGCATGAGCATCACTTCCTACTGCCACATCAAGAAAAATTGTCACAGTGCCCTAATCCGTGCCATTCCCTTTTAACAGGCTACACTCTAGAAGGTCATACCATGCAGCCCACTTGTTCTATGCACAAGTAACTGACAATCATTCAATATGCAGCAGAGTTGCATCATAATACCATACATGATGTCGATGATGTTCAGAGAAGCAATAATCCTAATCCAAAGGTCTTATTTAGTCATGCAAAGCAATGAGAGGATTCAACAGGAAGAATCAATGCATGCGGATCTAATGAGAAGCTTGAGTAACGCGAGACTTGTGAGGCTTTGGAGCTGAAATCCAAATATCAGCATTCAGCATATATCTATAATACTTAAACAAATTATAAATTCCACAATGTTGAAAACAGAAAATGAATAAAAAAAGATGGAAAAATGGCAAAGAGAAATGATAGTCATGTTACAGGGTTCTATGAAACAGAGAAGAAAATGAAATTCATTTTATCATTGCGTAGACAAATTATTTCAAGGCCTTCTTTTCTGTATGTATGAGTTTCCAAAGCTTACTAATTATCTCAGAAGCATGAAAAGGTTATCATCTGATCACTCACTTGAAATATTTACAACTGAAGAACTCAAATTCGAGAGTTTGCTCAACCAAGAACCCCCTATAGGTTTAGTAATTCACGATAGGGATCAAGGGTGAAGATACTTCTCCTAACAGAGTCTAACCAACAGATTATCAACTAACTTCATCTCTAAACAAAGGACATGATGTTCCATTTCTCATATGGCAATCCGGCTAAGAATACCCAGTCTAGAGAAAAGCTAGATTTGATAAACAGGGCATCTGAAAATTGGCCAAAAGAAAAGACTGGGTTTCTGAAACTCTACCTTTCTTTTTTACTAGGCAAGTTCTATGCCTATTCATAGCAACCATTACATGGCTCAACACCACTCCACTGAAGCAACTATACTTAGTGTCGGTCTGGACAAGTGTACCCACCATCTCAAGATGTGCACCTTATCCTTGATGTGTCAAACTTCTGAATGGGTTCTTATGCAGCCAACGACCCACTAATTCTATGCTACCAATTTCATTATCCTTTATATAATTACAAAAAATCCCACTGGGCCAGTTTTATTTACCTGGAATGTGGGTAGATAATTCTCCAGACCAAGGGTACAACAACATATTTTACTGAAAAAAACCATTTACGTATGGATGAGAGAGAGAGAGAGAGAGAGAGGTGTTCAGCAAGATTTCCAAAATTACGGAAAGCCCCAGCTGCAGTTCTCTCTAGCTGGTTGAGAGAATTGATTGAAAAGTAGAATTAAAATGAGGCTTCCTGAATTCTTCTCAATCAATATGAATGGGGATGAGTGCTAGAAAGACCATAGCATTAGATTTTGAAAGAGCTTTATTTGGAGGGGTCCTTCAGGGAGATGTTGCTAGCAGGCACAATGCTCAAGTTCATTGATTGATAAAGTAAACTTTGGTTCGTAAGGTAGAATTGCTCTATTATGCTCATAAAGGCCTCTTAAAGAGTTCATTTAATTATTGGTCCATTGAAAAAGATCGATCATTTCCCTTAGGTCATCCAATGTAAATGGCTGCCAACTACAAGATTATAACATTCTTTTGAATAGACAGTTCATCTGATTAAAATTGTTGATCGTCGTTCATACCATCTGGGTTTCCTCATTCATAAAAATCTTGAAGAAGAGAAATCGCTTCTGATGCCATTATACCTCCACAACATTTGAAACACTTTGATCCAGAATTTCTATTACCGCAAGAGAAACAAGAAAAAAGTTGGAAACATTCATAAATCAGGTAGACACATGAAAGGGGAAACATAGATGAAATTTATGTGAAAACCACCCAATGACAGATTCCATTTGCAAAACATGTCCAAATATCAAGCAAGATATAATTTAGCAGACTAATGAAAGCACTTTGCAAAAAAAGGTACCTTCTAAGCAAAAACAAGTTCACCAATAAAGGAATGTGCTCAACGTAGGAAGTTTACGCTTAGGTCCTAAGAATATCAATTTTAAGAAATGTCTGTACTCCAGGAAATAGGTTTTCAGGCAAGTAAATTATCTCTGAAGTGTAACCTATGTCCTTGGAGAACAAACAATAGCTGTAAACAGGGGATACTTCGGGGCTTTTAACATGGATGGCAAGTTCTCTTCAAAGAGATATTGGCACGGGGAATCTGATAGAGAGAAGATTTGCAAATGACTTGTATACTAATACTGGCTAGGATGGGTTTCAATTAGCTACATCTTCCAAACATTGCATATTGACCATGCCCACCGTTATAACAGCAGTCTCATTCTCTCTAACATGAAACTAGTTGATGTGGGGCTTATGGGGAAAATTATTATCAAGTGGCAGTTTAACCAACGCGGAATCACGGCTCTCCCTCTCGAAACACCATGCGATCACCACCACCTAGACCTGTCAATTAGATGGGTCAGGTCCAGTTTGAGTCGGATCGAAAATGATCCGACCAGAATAGACTCATTTAACCATTTTTGACCCATTTCCATATAATATAAATATAATGACCCATACCCAATCCATACCCGACCCAACTCATATTGCTAAAACATTTTCATATTTAACTCGATCTAGAAAAACTCTTTCCCAAACCAATAAGAGAGTGCGGAGTGAGTGAACGCGAGACTTAATGAGGGCAAGAGAGATGAGTTGAGTTTAAATGCTGTAAACCCATTTATAATCGATTTAACATCCATATTATGTTTATACCTATTTATGACCCATTTAGTGAATATAACTAACTCATTTATGATCCATTTATTAATATATGAGTTAAGAAATGGGTTTATGATCTATTTTGATAGATCTACCACCACCACACCACCTCTGCCCACCACAACTGCAACCGCAACCACCATGCTGCCATCACCTTCACCACAACCACCTTTGACAGCGAAGAATGTATTACATCTCCACCACCATCAACCACCTAGGCAACCACCACCTCCATTGCCATCTCTCATTGGGGCTAGCTGAGGCGGAGACCTCGGGATTGAGATCTCATCACCTTGAATCAGCAGTCGTGACCTAAGATTCAATGTTGTAAGACATCGGACTCGAGACGACAACCTCAAGCGATGGTCAGGGATAGTGAGAGAGATAATCACAAGCTCTAGCGCGGCAGATGGCAGCAGCACTACATGGCCTCATGGCGTTAACGAGCGGCAGCAATGGCACTGGACTAGTTTGGATGACGGCTGAGCATGGAAGAAGATGATGAAGATGAAAGGGAAAAAAAATAAAAAAAAAATTAAAATTAAAAATTATTTTTCTAATCCATTTCAATGGAGTGGACGCTCCTATTGATCAATGTGCATCGTTTATACCGAATAAGTGAGTCAATTTAATGAAATTTTTATTTTATACTAAGTTGTAATATTTACTTTCCAATTTCAATTAGTCCTGTTAATTTATCAACGATTGTACGACATATTCAACAAAACCAAAACCAAGTAGAAAACAATGAAGAGTTGAAGATTACCGTTCTTGTGCTCCCTGTGTTACAAAGATCCTTCATTCTCTCTGCTAAGCCAGTTCCTCCCAATGCTACAAGCAACTCCAAAAACATCAACCTCTCACACCAATGGAAAGTCATTCTTTCACCAGCAGTTTTCCTAAACAGAAGTGGTTGTTTGCATCTAGTAAGAGAACTCTCATGGGAGAAATTCAGCGAAACTCTCAAGCAGCACTTGCCTATGCCTCCATTACTAAAGTGTGACTGCCACTGTGATTTGGACATATAGCTAAATACGTAAAGTGTATATATATAAATAATTTCTGATAAAACAAAAAGTATATAAGCAAAAGTATAGTCAAGAGAGATCTACCTTCATGAATTAGTGGAACAATAATTAAAGAAAATTAATAGTAAAAATATATATAAGAGAACATCAACCATAGGCATAGCCAAGGTTTTTGCATCTCCTAATGAAACTCGTCTACATGTTCTTCAAAAAATTGTGAGCTAACATGCTTCTCTTCCTATTTCTTGTAGAGGAAAAGCTGTGAGTATAGCCAAATCGCTCTGCAGTGAAACCTCTATTGTCATTTCCACACTACAAAAGACAGAAGATAATTCTATATGACTATTTCGTGAAGACTTCATTGAAGGGGTAACCATTGTGATATATGGGTCATGTGGAGTGACGAAAGATATCACGAAGCCATACCTGTATGCTAGCTTATAAACATCTCTTACAATTTAAGAAGTAATGAATACTAAGAAAGCCTAATTGTGAATCAGATCACAACATGACACGACCCTAGAATTCTTCATATTCACAAGTAAACTAATGAGAAAACTCTGTTTTACCCCACATATGACAACAGTACTTTCTAATAGTCAAAGAATCACAACATTCCCAACCAGATGTCAAAACAGAGTTCTTCAAAGCTTATACCTCTAATCTTGAAAAAAACTAGTTCTTCAAATGAGACCAGAATGAAGTAATCCTCTGTACTCATAGCAGCAAGATGAAAAGTAACTCAAGGACAAGGAGTGTTTCGAGGAGCATTTCAGGTAACTAGTAAAACAGAGAACTAAAGTTCTAACCAGTTCATGCAGACATTTTAGGAGACTATTATTCAGTCTTTTTTGACATAATGTGCAAGTTCAAGGTGGCACAAGAACATGAATAGTCCAACCAAAAACCATAACCCTTTCTTAATGTACCACAGCTTCAAATTTAATGCCAGATGCAACTTCAAATTGGGGAAAGTGTTAAACTTCCTAAGCAACCTGAAACCTACAACAAGCAAATGAAGTTCAAGTATGTGTAATCAGGTCTAGTATATTATAGGCAGAGATATTGTGAAATTCATTTCAACATGAATAAGAATGGTTCTCCATTGTGGTAAGGAAGACTCAGGCAATTGAGAAAATAGATAGATAGCAAAAACTTATGGACTTCAACCCCTAGCAACACAAATTCATCCACAGGAAATTTAAAAGAATCTGAGCGAGAAAGACTTTTTAGGATAGTGAAAGCTATAAAACGAAGAGTTGACTAATCCCAATCAAAGGAAATAGTTTCCACTTCTCGTGCAATACATAAGCAAGCATTGGTAATTGAGTCAAATGTGCCAGTCCATTGAGATTTTATTGTGCTTTTATGACTACCAGTTTCTATCACTAACATCGCTCAACTTGAGCAAGACAGAACTCGAGAGTACTTAGTTTGGCACCACAGGTAAACTAACTTAACTTGGTACCGTCGATTAGTTAAAAACTCCAGCAACATCGCAAGAGAACATGAGGTGAAGTTGAATTTCATCCAAAGATGAAGAAGCTTTTTTAAATTTCATAGACCCAATGAAGGTACAGAGGGGCTGTGAGAATGCTAATAGCGGGGTTGAGGAGAAAAATTGATGGGGATTTTCAGAAAAGGACCAACTTTAAATTCTAAATCAGAAAAGAGAAGGCAGGGGAAGTACCTTTCTTTTGTTTGGGTAGATTACTTTTCTTTTTACCAAGTGGAACTTCCTTCTCCCTAAATGCCACAACCTCTCAATCTCTCTCTCTCTCTCTCTCTCTCTCTCTCTCTCTCTCTCTCTCTCTCTCTCTCTCTCTCTCTCTCTCTGTGCTAGAGAGAGATAGAAAGTAGCTATTTCCAAGGCTCTGAGTGTTCTCACTTTGATTAAATTCTGCCAAGGGATATTTAACTTATGAAGAGTTTTTTTTTTTTTTTAAGGTCAATGCCATAAGCAAAGTGAAACTCACTGCTCAACAAAAATGCTTGCATGGAGCCTGTGGATGGCAATGCCATCCAAAGCAAGAGTTCCTCCCAAGTCTTCCAACTTTCAACTTGCCCAACTCATACAGCTGAGAAATACTTGAGCACTCTTAGCCTACCAAACTGAACCAATCAATTTCACACATCATGTTGGTTCCACACTGGAGCTGATAGAAAAGCCATGTATTCCACATGAATTCATTGTCTATTACGTCCCAATAAAAGTAAGCCCATATTAAATAGGGCCCATGTAGCTGCTCCACTCACATCAATGCTAAACACGATGAGCAATTTTAGGATTCTTACATGTTCGTGACAGGAGAAATAACCTCATGCCCTTGCTACCAATAATCCTCACAAGAGTATATGCCACTTTTAAAGTGACGAAAGCAGCTGGAATCTCTCCCAACGATCTCACGATCAACAATCTTCGCAATAAGTTCAACTGCGGAATGACAATCACCACAAATGTGAAGATTCTTCGTTACAGTTACCCTACTGCCCTCAATAGTACCAATCAATGCAAATGCAATGGCAAGCCTTTTACTATGGTAAAATAACGAGTCTTCCTTCTGTTCTTCTTCCATGTCATGGAGAGAGATCCTCTTATCTGGAACATAACCCAATTCCTTCAACTTCATTCCAGCTTCCAATACATGTTCTCATTCAAAGGGTAGGAATTATCCCCAAAAGAAATAAATGCTTTTGTCCCTATATAGTAACCCAACTGCTACCTAGTTGCTTCACAATCCCTCTATCCCTCGTAGTTACTCTTAATATCGAGACATCACCCCACCTATTAGCAGCAGCATTTAAATTGTACAGCAAAACATAAGCAGCACTACAATGTGCTTCTAGCTCAAGAATATCGTTTGCAGCTCTTTCTGCCAAATCTATGTTATAATACGCCCTGCAAGAACTATGCAAAGCAAGCCACACTATGGAGTTAGCTTTAAGGAGCATGTTTCTAGCAAGATCATCTGCTTCCTCTAGCTTCCTATATTGTCCTAGGACATCCACCATGTATTTGTCACGGGATTGTCGGCCTGTGACACATGCATAAAGCTCATGCGTCAATTCAATGGAAGTGTTTTCACTAATATATCTAAACAAGCATCTCCCCTTCCATAACATCTCAGCATAACTACAGGAAGAAAGCAATCCCATGAGCGTGATCTCATTTGGTTGTACAAGTCCATGTATCATTTGGCTAAACAACTCCATGGCCCACATGCTTTGGCCATGTTGCGCACCCGCAAACAATAGCATTCCATTTGACAATGTTCTTCACTGAGTCTTTTGAACACCCAACAGCATCATCAACGTCCACACTTATTATACATGGCTACAAGAGAATTGCCAACAATAACATCACTTCCCAACTTCAGCTTAACTCCTGACTCATGGACCTCCTCCTCGATCTAAAGACTCTAAACCACAGCAAGAATATAAAGCACTCACAAAGGAAGATTGATAAGAAGAACACTTATTCTCTTCATGTCATTGAACACATTCAGGGCATCTTCATGCCTAACATTTGAGCCATGACCAGTTAGAAGAGCCACGCATATGACCACATTCCTATCCACTACTTCATTGAAGACTTTGGTTGCTTTGTCAATTCCCTTGCAATTAGCGTAGAACGTGATGAGAGAAGATCATACAAATCCACTGAGGCAGAATCCTAACTTGAAAACATGACCATGAATCCGCACACCAAGAGGAAAGACAATGCGCAGGCACTCGACGCACATGTCCAAAAGCTCGGATTGAGTACAACACCAGACTTGAACATTCTTTCAAAAACAATTAAACCTTCTTCACTCTTACCATTTTGGTCAAGCCCACCAATCATTGAAGTTCATGAAATCACATATGGAGAAGGCACTTGCTCAAACAACTTCACAGCATTGTCCAACCTCGCGTTCTCATTGTACCCATGAAGCATCACATTTGATGCAGCGAGATCTCTTATGGGCATCTGTTTGAATGATCTCCCAGCCCGCTCAACATGTAACCCAACAACACTTGGTTCGGGCATTTCATTAATTAAGTCCCCGCAGTCTAAGCAGCCTTTGATCATTGTTGTTCCAACAAGTGGCATCTCTGGCGAGCATTTCGAAGAACAGTTTCAGGGCGTCCTCAAGGCGACCATTTTGCACGCAACCCGCGATCATCTTTGCGATCGAACGAACATTGGGAATTGAATTATGTCCACAACCTCCCGAGTTTCATCCAGCTTTCCGTTTGTTAAGGTGTGCGGAGGCTGCGGGACTGTCATGAGTCGCATAACTCCGCATGATTAAAGAAGCGTTTGGAGAGTTGTACATAGGTTTCGCACGAACCAAGCCATGAAGAGGGAACGAGTGTGTGCAGGAGCATTTGAGATTCGGAAAGATGGCGCGAAATCTGATCATGACGTCGAGCTTCTCTACTCCTATTGTCCCCATGGGCAGGACGCGGGATTTTGGCTTGCTGCTTTGAGGAGATGACCAATTTGTTATGTGGATTAAAGCCTGTATTACTGCTCCTTAATATCTCTTATGGTGGCTTGGAGGGCTTCTTCAAGGAACAAAAGTTATCAAGGCATATAAAACACTACTTCATATGAAAATGGTAACAATTTTGTTTTTTGCAAAAAAAAAAAAGTCTGTTTTTTCCACTTCTTCTTCAGCTAACACGCTTCTTATAATAGTATTTTGATCATATTATTCTCTGCGGGTCCCACCTTTTGCGACATCCTCCATTATTTTGTTTCTTTATTTTTCTTTTCTTGTGTATCTCACCTTCCTCCTTCTTAATTCTATCTGTTATCTCTCTCCCGGATGTAATTCTAGCCCTCTCTTATTCCTCTTAATTAAATATGATTCGATCAAAAAAATTAAATCTAATCATGATTCAATTCTTGGTCGTAATTCATCAATTATCTGGAATGAATATAACCCTCTCTCTTCTCAATTCCACTCCAAAAATGATTTTCATTTTCCAATTAGCTAAGAAGATGGAAAGAAAGGGAAAAAGAAGAAAAAGCTTCAAAATCAAATTTCATTTTTTTCACTCTCATCGGAAGCGATTGGAGATATTTCATTGCTAGGTTTAATCTTTTTATGCTTCTTTGTTTTCGTCATCAACTACCGAATTATGACCATGAACAACATGACTCCCAACATAGTCATTGTCAACTGAATTATGATCATGAACTACAAGACCACCAACATCGTAGTCCTCCTCCTCTTCTATCTCTCTCTCTCTCTCTCTCTCTCTCTCTCTCTCTCTCTCTCTCTCTCTCTCTCTCTGGCTTTGATCTCTCCATTTCTTCTTCCTCTTCTTGTTTACTATGACAGACATATTGTGTAACCTCTACTTTAGCTAACTACTCTTGACTCTCTCCCTCAATTTCACCCTCAGCATACCATTTCTTCTCTTTCATTTCTCCCTAATTCACTCACTCTCCTTCACCCACACAAACTATTCTTTTAACCACCTCGATAAACTCTTTTGGTACTTAGAGAGAGAGAGAGAGAGAGAGAGAGAGAGAGAGAGAGAGAGAGAGAGCAATTAGAGGGAAATCAATCAATGGCGTCGTTCAACCACATGGCGAGCATTCTCCTATGGATCTTTTATCGTCCGAGCTTCATCCACCCCTAGTTCACCGAGACCTATTCTTGGGATACTGAGACCGACACCGAAGCCCGCCACCACTACCACCACCTCCTCCAATAACTTCGACACCCTCATCCCCAATATCGTCTCCCCCTTCCTCAAACACCACTTCGAGCTAGCGCCTTTTACTCCTACTGCCACTCCCTTAGGGTCCGACTGGGAGGCTACAATGTCAAAGCATAATGAGTCTCTATTGTAACAACCAACCTGACCACCAACATGGTTTTCTAAGAGAGATAAGATAGAAGGTGAGACCCACAACAAAAGAAAAATAAAGAAACCAAAAGGACATCACATTTGAGAGAAAAAAAAGGAAATTTTGGATAGAATAATATAAAGATGATGAAAAAGCGGGCCCTATGGAGGATAATATGGTCAAAACACTAAAATAGGGAGTGTATTATGGAATGACCGGAAAAAAACGTGGCAAAAAAAATTATTTGATAATTTTATTTCGTATTTATATAAAATCTTGTCTAACAATAGTAAGATATAATAAAAACATAAAAATCCACGGCTAAAATAACTTCTACCCTGGCTATATTGACCACACTGAAAAATGGTCAATGCTTCGTCTGACCGGATCTTTTAACCCTTTGTTTAGTGTCAATTGGGCCTCCATCAACGTTTGTCTTCTGATTGTGTCGTGAGAACGCGAGGAAGATCCTCTACACCAATGATTTCAAGTAAGTAGTCGCAGTAGATTTCTCATTCTCGATCTTTGATTGTTTACTCGGGAACGGTAGATATGTAAATTTAAAGTGTAAATTAGGAGATTCAAGAGGTTTGAGTATATGGAGGTTGATGGATACTCAAAGACTAAGCTAAGTCTAATTGATCAAACTTTATGAAACATCATATACTAAAAGATTAAAAATGACTTTCTAACAAGCCTAATGCTGCGGAAGCAAACAATCGAACAATAAAATAGACATAATAGAGAAAATAAATCGGACACCGAATTTACATGGTTCGGTCGTAGTGGTTTACGTCTACAGGAAGAGTAGTACGAAATTTCACTATAGATCAAGCAATACAATAGAGATTATGACCATACTCAAACACTCTAAGTATTTCCCAAATCTCAATTACACCCAATAATTCACGCAGTGTTTAGTCCCATAATTTCTCACGAAATAATCTATCAATCTCACAATTGAATTATACATAAATTCTTACACAAGAATTTAATCGATTTTAACACTTGACTTCTTCGTATAATTTCACAAAGAAACCTTCACTGCTCGAAGATCCACTGCCAAGCACCCAGTACGTATGGACGTCGCTCAGAAATTTGAAACCCACGGCACTCATAGTGAAAACGGCGCTTCAAGAGGACTTCTCTGTTCAAAGCATCCCCTGACCTACATAGAATATATGGTCAACGAAGTTGACATCCAAAAAGATTCATAGAGGAGAGTTTTGTATTCTGCTTTGCTTGATTTCGTACGTCCGCAAAATATCCAATTCGAAATATTCAAACTTCCATAATTGATAATTAATCTCACGTTGGATTTCATTTATCAGGCTCAAACTCGAGACATTTTAACATCTAAAAAAGCCATAAAATGAAAGATTTGTTTGAATCTTTGTTTGAGCAGGTTTCTAGATCGAGCTGCAGTTGTCACAGGAGGCGTGGTTTACATGCCGAACAAATGCGAAAGAATTTACTCTTTTGGAAAATACCTAAACTTGATTATTTAGATCTCATATCCCTATATGTCGGCAGTGGAAACAATTACACATGCACAATATATGCACGTTTTGTGCTCGTCCTGTATCATATATTTAGAGATGAGCAAACAGAAAAACCACCCCTAGACAGTATCATAATTGTCTCATAGTCATAAGATTGATTAATTCGGTACATCATGCTTTGGTGCTAATGCTGGAGCTGGTACAATGGTCAAAATTTGTGGCATAACATACTCCTCCCACAGTTTGTCCACAGGCTGGTCAAGTAGGATCACAAAGAACGTACCGGAGTACAAATGCTCCATCATTGCGTGCAGGTCCGACACGAACCCATGCCTCATCCCACTACAGAACTCAAGGAATTATGCCATCGCGGCTTACCCATCGTCCCATCTGGATTTGGGCCCTCTCGGCGGCCAATACTTTAACGGCCATCCAGCCTTCAACCGGATGTAGTCAGCAATGCCCATGATAAGGCCAATGGGCAGTGCCTATCCATTGCTGTATGCGAGCACTTTCGTGGTATAGGATCCCTATGAACTCGGCCTTCACATCATGGTCATAGGCTTGGAGGTAGTGTGTGCGTTCACTTGGAATTGGCTACCATTGTTGGTCGTGATGGGGGATATCCATTGGGGTAGACGCTCTCAACGATCATGAGCATCATTGAGTAGCCTCTTCCCCCACTGTCGCTTTGATCGAACATCTCTAAGACGAACTCTGTGATTCGTGTCACCACTTTGTCAATGGGTATGTATGTATAAACAAGTCTTGAGTTTTCAACCCAACTGGATAGTTAATTACTCGACAAACTAATCTTGACAAAATATCACTTTATTGTCGTTTCATGAGGCACACGATAGTTCTACCACTGTCTAAAAGGTTATGCATCGGTATATAAATGGTACAAATTACATTGTCATGCCTTTACACCATTTGTCATCCATAGGTTGCCACTTGTCCAATATTGTCTGATGAGTATGGGGGCGAAAACATTTTCTTTCACGAAGATTCATCTTTCTCCACTTTAAACTCAACTTCTCTCTCCCCAATATTTTTCTCTTTTCCCAGTGACAATTTAAATTTAGGATGGCCAATCCGGGCACAAAACCTGGACACCTTGACCGGATTGTTGTGGTGCAGATTGATTTCCCAGCGAAGTTGGAGAACAAGGTCGTGGTTCACAATTGTAGCATCAACATTTGCGCCGTCCATGGGATTCCGAGCAAATCGTTGTATTGATCTTCCTGTTAAGTACCTGAAATGGAAAACATACACAACCAACCTAGCTATTGCCAACATATTCACACTGAGTCCCATGCTCCAGATTTGCTTTCCCAAGCCATGCATGCACCACATTTTTATGCCGCTCCTCCACCGTTCCCTTACATGCCTCCATACTACATGCCTTGTTATCACCCTCAGCATTTCTCGCTCCTCCAATGTATGGTCATTTTGGCTACTACCACTTGCCACCCTTTGTACATGAAGCCTACGTGCTGCAAAAGCCTGCTTTTGACGTCAGATGCAGGATTCATTCCCAGAGACCATTTTGCCACCTTGAAAAATATAGTTGACATGCTCTCAGACGTGTACCGGCCGATTCCACAGGGTCAAGTTTCAGCCCATGAGCTTAGGAATGAACATGGAGCCAGACGAGAAGCTTACAACTCCACGAATCGAGTGGATAATACTGGTGTGGATAGGTGGTTTAAGGAAACGGAGTGAAAATTTGGAGATGTTATCCGGAGAATCGATCATCCTAAGTCGTCAACAGCAAGCTCTTACCATCATTTAAGTTCACTGACGGGACAATGGTTGCTCCTCTCCCAAAAGGGTTCGAATTACCCAATCTACGTCGGTACGATGGCTCAAGAGACCATTTGGGTCAAGTTGAATTGTTCTGGGTTTCCATGAGTCTGCACACAGCACCGTATGCGATCATAAGTCGAGCATTCCTAGAAAGCCTAACGAGGCGGCTAGAAAATGTTTTAGTGTATTGCAGCCACGATCTGTCAGCTCATTCTATCGACTGGTTGGTAGATACACTTCCACACGACGGAAATTAACCTAGTAGTTAAGTGAGCAGCCGGGAGAAAACTTGAAAGATCATCGCCGTTTGTTTAATGAAGTAGCCATTGAGTTCCCACACCTCCCTTCTGACGCTGGCTTAGCTGGGCTTAAACCTGCAAAATGAAATGGGACCAATAAAGAACTACGCAAATCCTAGTGTGACAATTATTTAAATGCAATCAGATGATGATTTTTCCTAAGAAAAGTGATTGATGATTTTTACTAGATTACCTAATACCATAACACCACATTTCACAAACCCAGACAAACAAATGAGCTACAAGCAGATCACTAGATCATTATCTAGAAGTAGAATTAAAACATTAAACACCCAATTGACCTCCAGAAGCTAATAATATTTCCATCAAGTGTGCAGTAATAATAGAGTAAACCACAAATTCAAATCAACCACTAGACTGAACCATGAACAAAGAATTTGTTCCTCCCACAAAGAAAGAAAGACACATCCCCATATCAATTTGTAAAAAGATGATTTGATCCTTATTTTTTTATTTATAGGTAGACTGAGCTTTTACTTCACAAAAAGAAAATGTAGGAAGACTAAAATTACGACAAGTTCATAGAATAAGGACTTGCTAATATCACGAAATTTACTACTCTAATGCATGTTACGAGTAAAATCAGAACATTTCCAGACTTGGGAACTACGAAGTAAAACTAGTGCATCAATTGAAGGAGATCTAAGACAAATTCCACAGATGGGATCACTTTCTTGAAACAAAAAGGATAAGGTAGCCCACAGAAGCGTCTTAACAAGGCTAACTATTTACAATTAAAGCTCCAAACAAAAATGGACAGGGAATGAACTATTTCAGCAAAAAGAAAATTCATTGCAGCTTTACCCATATCAACAATTCAAGGAAGAAACAGTAAATACATGGTTCCTAATTCTGAACAAGCATTCAACGCATGCAAACACACTAAGTGAAAGAAAAGAACAACACACTAAGGTAGTGCTTGTTTTGCGGAAAATGAGTGATTTGAGAAATATTTTTCCGAAAAATGATGGCTTATATGTTTAGAAAAATAAATATATGGAATTTCATCGTGTACGAAAATAGTTAGGCATGGATTATTATCGATAATGAAAGTATTTTCTGTTGACTGGTTTTTATAAATGATATAAGCAATCATTTTTTGGAAAATGTCTTTCAAATCGCTCATTTTCCTATAAACAAATTCACCCTAAGTATAACCTGCTCACCTCGACTCACCTCACTTCCAATCATGACCGAGAATGACGAACCACGCTGGATATTGAATTCATGGTAAATGAGACCGGTGACGATCCACAACCGGTGCGCCCCTAAAAGTCCCTGGGTAAGACGTCGCTGGCCTTTGAAACAGAGCAACAACGGAGACGTTAATGGCGGATGGAAGCAAAGAAGCGCATGTAACCAAGACGAGGAATGCAGAGAAAGAGACGGATTGAGAGTCCACGGACATGATCATGGCGTTGTCGTGCAAGTTCAGTGAACTTCTCTGGACTTCAATCTTCGAGAGACTTGCTTTCGCTCGATCACTGATCCAAAGCTTGAGGTCGCCACCACCGAGTCATCGATTATCTCTATCGTGAACTGGTACTTCTCGAAACAGAGTCCAGCTTCGTCATTTCATTGAGGAAGACACCTTCCTTGCAAACTCGATTCCTCCTCCACAGCGCAATCAACGGCAATGCAACTCAGAAAAAGCGAGGGCAAAGCAGGAATGAACTGAAATCATATCTAGAATTCAATCGGATACAAAACAATCTGATTCAGCTGCGGGCGTCATCAACGAGTCAGCAAAGGCCACAAACGGCTTCAAAACGTTGCCCTCAGAATATGGCCGAACTTAAGGGATGGGCTGGAGATTTATTATTTTCTTTTCTCTCTTCTTTTTCTTTTTCTTTTTTCTTTTATTTTTCTTTTATTTTGTTTTCATAGAAATGCATTTTCAACTTGCCGGCAATTTTTTATGTGTTAAAATCTCCCTAATCGACTCTTTAAAAATAATTTTCAGCACTAGACAAAAATTCAAGCTTATGTGTCCTTGTGGACCTGTGCCCTCTTATACTAATGCCACTTAACACAAATTGATATAAATCAATTAGTTTATTACAAAATTACAGTGGAAGTTCCAAAGGTCCTTAAAGGCATTCAGCTTTGGAATGGAACACAAAAATCACAATATTGTTACCAAATTTTGACATTGAAGATGGGTAGAATCAGACTCAATTTCTTTCTATCTGATAATAAACGAATCTTTTATAAACTTTTGATATAAGAGTATAACTCTTGTAAAATTGCAATAATGTTGAGTTTGATCAAATGTCAATCAACCTTAATATGTGCCTCAACTACATGCACATATCATAAAATGAATCCATGCCTTACAAGAACTAAGCATCTCCCAAAGGAGATATTATATATATATATATATATATATATATATATATATATCGCTAAGTTGATTCACTTAGTAACATGTTGTAAAGTACTCTATATGATGAGCTCATATAATCAAAACTAGCCAAGACCTTCATATTTTCAATCTAGTATTTCAAAAGAGACAATCGAACAAAACTTCAAGAGTTTTGATGTCTTTTTTTAACAAACTTGCTTGTAGGTGGAGAATGCAACCAATCAAAATGGCACATCTTATCCTGTCATGTCCTGAACCCTACGAGCGCGCGATCATCCCTTCGTGGTTGTAAAGTACACGACATCTCAGGACTTGTCGCCGACCCAATCGAAACACTAACGAGCAACGCATGCGGAAGCAACCTCGAACTCTCCATACAACATATAAACAATGGGATAGTAGAGAGACAAAGAATACATATCAACAAAACACTCTTATAAACATAACATCGATTACAACACATACATTTGCAAGCGTTCTACGAGGCCACCATGTACGAACCACGCACAACAAAAAGGATCGAGTGGTTGGTAAGCTTAACTCCTCTACAAAAGGGGCACTCAAAAGATGGGGTAACTTGACCTATCCTCAATCCCCGTAGTATCTTGGCAGCGTCTTCGGATCAATCACGGTCGCGGGTCTAAAATGGCTTGGTTAAACAACCATGAGAACACTTCTCAATAAGCAACTACCTAAGCCCCG
The DNA here is from genome assembly GCA_031216285.1 of Syzygium syzygioides. NCBI lineage: Eukaryota > Viridiplantae > Streptophyta > Magnoliopsida > Myrtales > Myrtaceae > Syzygium > Syzygium syzygioides. The sequence continues at coordinate 24,235,770 of CM062246.1, forward strand.
CTTAGGCCAAAGCGTACTTTCGAACAATTCTAAACATGTAATATCGACATCCAACATGTCATGACAATCACAGGCGCCCTTATCTTGCCTCGGTACATACATGAGCCCTACACGTTAGAATATCGCCATAACATGGCAATTCGCTCCTCGAGCACATAATGCAACCACATGACGTAAACGTGCATAAAACGGTTATTAATTCAAACATACTTAACAGCAACACAAGCACATTGCATTCCCCAGTGCATAACACACGATTATAAATGTCCAGACTATTAACAGCCCCTCAGGCCACCGAACTCCCACCGGTCTTCTGGCGTAATCAGGCATCGTCCCGTTACTTCGGGGACGGCAACGTCTGGAACTCTCGCCCAAACGGCATTCCACAAAAGAGCATCGATCCGGCCTCCACCGCGATCAGCAACGTCTAGAACCCCTGCCTAGACGGCATCCAAACCCCCGTCGGGCATCGTCTAGAACCCCTGCCTAGACGGAACGTGCCGTGACCATGCACACACCTCAGCAATCATTATCAATTCTCATATTTATAAATTAGCCCAATGTCAACTAAATCCACCAAAATGTCATGGTAACACCAATCAGTTCCCGAGAGAGAGAAAAACCGAGTATGCATAGAATCGGGGCCAAACTGGGCAGTAACATAGTCACCGAATTTCCTTTAAAATAAATAGTAAATCAACTCCAAAAATTATGAAATTTGGATATATCACACCAAACATCTTGATGAAAATTTCTTACGAAGGACTCAAAATCCAGTTCAAATCATAACTATGTATTTTTTCCCTTAGAAGTCAGACCAAAAATCGGTTCCTTTGGACAGGTCACCCGTCCCCAAAACACGTTTCACTCAATACCCAAAACACCTTAAAAAATTCTGAAATTTTTATATGATATAGACACAGATGTTATTAAAAATTTTCGTGAAGGAATTTTGTCAAAATAAGGTCTGAAAAAATTTATAGAAAATCGGAAAGACCAAACAGTCGGGTGAACAGTAAATCCGGCAGACTATAGACGGTCCAAAGATGGACTTACGAATTGCCCTAATTGATCTCCAACAATTTTGAATTTAATATATGTCAAACTTCAAGAAGTTACAAACAACTTTCATGAAGAAAACTTCCTCAAATTCGGCCCACACAAGTCACAGTAAAAATAGAAAAATCCAGTGACGCAGCAGCAACCTTACCGGAAAATAACCAACAAGAACCACCAAACAAACCAAGCACAACCAGCCACTAAACCAACTATCCACGGCCTTTAAACCATCCCTAATATGTTCATTAGTCACCCCTTAGCCTAGTCAAGAGTTAGAAAGCCACTTACAAGAGAGCCTAAGCAAGACAACCTAGCAAGGGAGTAAACAAGAGCCTTGGCACGGCAATGGCTACTTCGGCGAAGCAACGACGAGGGCGGACAGCGGATGGCAACTCAGGTGGTCGGTGATGGTGGCTGAGGGTGGCTAAGCAAGGGGGCTGGTTGGTCTGGTGAGCAGCAGCAAGAAAAGCAAGAAGTAACGAAGCAAAATGAAGAAGAAACAGCAGCAGCCGCAGAAACAGAAGTGAAGAAAACCCAGAAGAAAGAAAAGAAAAGGAAAAAGGGAGAGAGAAGGGAGAGTTGGTCAGTAGCAGAGGACATGGGGGCAGGGGGAAAGAAAGAGAAGTCAGCTGCATGTGGGGGTGTCAGCTGGCGTGGAGGAAAAGAGGAGTCAGCGGTCAGCAGAAGAAGCATGAGTTCAGCAGCAGCAAGGGTGAGGAGTCAGCAGAAACAAAAGCAACGTGGGGGAGTCAGCAGACGTGAAGGAAGAGAGGAAATCAATGGAAAAGAAGGGTCAGCCGGCGGAGGAGGAGGAGAGAGGAGAGAGAGAGAGGACAAAAGTTATAATTTGTCATCGAGTGCGAATCCAACGGTCACGGTTCAAACTCGAAATCGATTTAACGGTCCACAAAAAAAATCCTAATTATAAATTAGGAAAATGGACAAAAGATAATAATTAAAACACACTACGAGGGGGGTCTACTAGTCCAAATTCGCACTCGGTCAAATTTTCACTTTTCCACTATTCCTGACAATCTCGACGCTGGCCACAATAATATTGACACCGTCCAATTTATTTCGTCCTGAAACTCCCGAAAATCGACTACCAAGTTCAGGGTCTAAATAACGGCCAAATTCGATCGAGTGCCATTCTAGCAAAATCTCTATTTTAAAAACAAGAAACGAGAGTGATCAGTTCCCGGGCGAGATTCTATTATAAGCGTATTGACGAATTACACATTTTATAAATCTCAAAAATGAACCAAAATTCGGAAGGTCACATATCCTACAAAGAAATCCAACACGCCAAGTGTGCGCGATTAATAAGAATCGATATTTCATACGAATGACTAGCCTTGTGATCATAATAGACTCCCCATTACGACAGAGTATATAACTTGTCAATTGGAGCCTCTCGGTGAAGCTAATTATGAGACAATATCAATCTAAGACAGCTTATCTCCTTTGGGCAAACAAGCCTCCTAGACTGGTGTGTTTCACTACACTGCCCCAAATCCTCAATGTATAGAATACAATAACGCTCTCTAGGATGTGATTGTATATCGTAAGATAATAATCATCCTATGAAGATCACGAGTTATGAGTGCTCCACAAGTCGCAATGAGTGAACCACTTTGATGGTCAAATACCCATATCAAAATGTGCAAGTATTCTCGAAATCGGGATGTCAAAAATAATCAATAGTTACATGAGCAATTCCACCATTCTCAATATGTGAAACACTATGGTGCTTAAGCACATATTGAATCACGTGACATCTCCAAACATGAATGCTCAAATAACATGACAATATTATTGAAAGCTTAAGAGTTCTTAAATACCCAACATTAAAATGCAGCAAATTCAATCGATTAGAATTCAATTGGAAACAAAATAACTTGATTCAGCTGTGGGCGTCATCAACGAGTCAGCAAAGGCCACAAACGGCTTCAAAACGTTGCCCTCAGAATAGGGCCGAACTTAAGGGATGGGCTGGAGATTTATTATTTTCTTTTCTCTCTTCTTTTTCTTTTTCCTTTTTCCTTTTATTTTTCTTTTATTTTTTTTTCATAAAAATGCATTTTCAACTTGTCGGCAATTTTTTATGTGTTAAAATCTCCCTAATCGACTCTTTAAAAATAATTTTCAGCACTAGACAAAAATTCAAGCTTATGTGTCCTTGCGGACCTATGCCCTCTTATAATTCTTTCACGAAGGATGTGTAACAAAAGTAGCACTCTTACTATTGCCACTTAACACAAATTGATATGAATCAATTAGTTTATTACAAAATTACGGTGGAAGTTCCAAAGGTCCTTAATGGCATTCAGCTTTGGAATGGAACACAAAAATCACAATATTGTTACCAAATTTTGACATTGAAGATCGGTAGAATTAGACTCAATTTTTTTCTGTCTGATAATAAACGAATCTTTTATAAACTTTTGATATAAGAGTATAAATCTTGTAAAATTGCAATAATGTTGAGTTTGATCAAATGTCAATCAACCCTAATATGTGCCTCAACTACATGCACATATCATAAAATGAATCCATGCCTTACAAGAACTAAGCATCTCCCAAAGGAGATATTATATATGTATCACTAAGTTGATTCACTTAGTAACATGTTGTAAAATACTCTATATAATGAGCTCATATAATCAAAACTAGCCAAGACCTTCATATTTTCAATCTAGCATTTCAAAAGAGACAATCAAACAAAACTTCGAGAGTTTTGATGTCTTTTTTTTTACAAACTCGCCTGTAGGTGGAGAATGCAACCAATCAAAATGGCACATCTTATCCTACAAAGAAATCCAACACGCCAAGTGTGCGCGATTGATAAGAATCGATATTTCATCCGAATGACTAGCCTTGTGATCATAATAGACTCCCCATTACGACAAAGTAAATAACTTGTCAATTGGAAACTCTCGGTGAAGCTAATAGACAATATCAATCTAAGACGGCTTATCTCCTTTGGGCAAACAAGCCTCCTAGACTGGTGTGTTTCACTACACTGCCCCAAATCCTCAATGTATAGAATACAATAACGCTCTCTAGGATGTGATTGTATATCGTAAGATAATAATCATCCCATGAAGATCACGAGTTGTGAGTGCTCCACAAGTCACAATGAGTGAACCACTTTGATGGTCAAATACCCATATCAAAATGTGCAAGTATTCTCGAAATCGGGATGTCAAAAATAATCAATAGTTACATGAGCAATTCCACCATTCTCAATATGTGAAACACTATGGTGCTTAAGCACATATTGAATCACTTGACATCTCCAAACATGAATGCTCAAATAACATGACAATATTATTGAAAGCTTAAGAGTTCTTAAATACCCAACATTAAAATGCAGCAAATTCAATCGATTTTACTATACATTAAAAACCTAAAATCCTGACTGAATGCTTTAATTCAAAATAAAGTCTCCGATTTATCGAGAGATAGATCAACAACTGAAAAGCTGGTGCATAACTCCATAGCCGGTATTTGGTCTCCACCGAAGAAGGGCTCGCTAAAGATAAATGTGGATGGGTTGCTCGGTGTGGGATCATCCGCTCGAGCCATAGTTGGTGTGTGCAGAGATGAGTCGGGGAAGATGGTGGATGGCTTTGCAAGGGAGGTCTGGGCATCCTCAATCTTGCAATTAGAAACCTTAGCTTTGTTGGAGGCGCTGAAGTGGTTTGGTGCACGAAGGGGAGCCTCTTGTACTTTGGAGTCGGACAATTTAACTTTGATAAGCATCCTCACAGATCAAGACAAGCTTCTTTGGGAAGTGTGCGCTGTTACAGCCGAGTGTAAAGCTTTAATGGGCTCGTTCAAAGACATTAGGGTAGTACATTGTGCTAGGTAGGCCAACCGGGTAGTGGATTGGGTCGCTAAAGCCCAACGTCTTAAGATTTTATCATGTAATTGGCTCTCTAAGCCTACTCAAACCTTGTGGGACTTTTTATGTTCCGAGGCCCATCTATCTTTGTTATTCAGATTTTGCTTATAAGTAATGAAGGCTAATTTTTTCGACCCAAAAAAAAAACCTCCATAGCCAGTCAAATGTATTCTCGAGTAAATGCATAATAACTTTGATATTAATCTCGACTAAACAACCTTTAAGATCCGAAAAAGTGTCAAGATGCTTACTTATGCATCTGATAGCCTAACGATGGTCCAATTGTTAGGAATTTGTACCATTAATATTCGATCTCGTCTAAACGAGAAACCGAAATACCCAAAACTCGATTCAGGTGTCCTCAATGGATTTCATTTGACTTTAAAGCTGCAAAATGACCGAAATTGCCATGTGTAGCACGATAATGAAGCCGATTTGGAAATATAATGAGAAATCAACATCCAATTTGAATCTTGTTTTACTTGGTCATAAGGTAATAATTCCAAAAACTTACGACACTTCCATATCGAAATTCTCACGACCCAGTTCATCTCACTACATGAAATTCACATAGTAGAACCGATATGCATTGTACAACAGAACTCTCCAACTAATTTCGAGCAATTGATAAGTAAAATTGTCGAATTGCACTACATGATTTTTGGTTCTCTTATTCATACCAAAATCTTCGAGTTTAAAATACTTGATGCTCAGATTAAATTAGGGCACGGAACTCACGGAGTATAAGAATCATTGCATGGGTAACAAAAGCCATAAATTAATTGTCCAAAATAAAATACAAAAAGGTCAAATTGCAAAATAACAATTCCGGTTTGCATGCCCTTCAATATTTGAAGGGCACCAAGATTTTTGTGTACTCTTGGAGCACCACGTAACTATCGTAACCGATCACTACATAACCAATCAAATCATTGAGGCTTTCCCACAATTATATGCTAGGCAAAGTCAACAATGATCGCGACATCAACTGACTCAACAATATTATAAATTCAAGTATTTATGACATAATCGGTACAATCAGGAAGCTTAAATCCAGTCAATGCATTCTTTGCCAGGGAACCCATGCGAATCACATGCAAATTATTGACCTCTTTTATCATCATTAGGGATCACGCGTGATATGGTCTAGAACTCTGCTGCTCAGACACATCAATAGCATTGCCTAGAATTAACTCAAAGCTCGAAAAACTCAAAAAAGAAAAAATCAAGCAGATTGCAGAATAATGTCGATGACAAAAATTAGCATCAGAAAAGTGACGCCTCCAAAGGGTTATGCTGTAAATTATTTTAACGATTTAATAATCAAGTTAAAGCATAGAATGAACTTGTGATTGTAGCTGCAATCCTCAATGAACACATGACCATCTGGGCAAAAACTGATCTGGACAAGAATCGAGCTTCTTCTCTCAAGCCCCTTGCGGAAATTCTGTGATTGGAAAAGTAGTAAATGGTACATGCATTGTCAGTCAGAGTGCACAGAATCCTCTAAGCCTTTTCATGGAATGCTAGATATTTAACTACATCTTCTTACCACAAAATAGAATGCTAATCATCGTTAGTAACATTCACATGGATCTCTATATTAAAAAGGCTGTTTGAACAAACTATGAATACAAAATGTTTTAACATCTTATGACAAAATAATTAACTGTTTCTGACATCACATACAAATGGGAGAGAATCTTATTGTGCTAGAACCGCTACCACTGCGTCACATCTAGATTTGTGCTTTGCGTGTAGAATACAAAGAGTCGCAACACTATAGTTCGAGTTATTTTGCGATGAGCTTAACTCAAGAATGGGAACTACCTTGAACTGCAAGTTTGACTTAGGTTATAGTCCAATGAAGAGATTAACCGACAAGAATAAGAACAATAAACAGTAAAATCAAAATAAACCAAGTATCAGGAATGAAGAGCGAGGATGTTGTCTAACTTCATCTTGAAGACCTTTATATTGTCCATGTTGTTATTGACTCCCATCAGACAAGGAAATCCAAAGCCATAAGTATACTCAATCTTAGTATGAGCATCATATCATACTGCCAAAGCAAGAAACATTGCGACAGTGCGCAAATCAACGTCATTCTATTGTTAACAGGTTATAATATAGAAAGGTCACAGAATGCAGCCCACTTGTTATATGCACAAGGAACTGATAATCATTCAATACCCAGCAAAGGTGCATCAAAAAACTTTACATGAGGTACATGATGTTAAAAAAAAAAACAAGGAATCATAAGTTGAAAGGTCTTACCTAGTTGTACAAAGGCAGGAGAGGATTCAACAGGAAGAATCAATGCACAGAGATCAAATGAGAAACCTGAGTAACCCGTGGCCTGTGAAGCTTTGGAGCTGAAATCAAAATATTAGCATTCGGCATATATCTATAATACTCAAACAAAAAAAAATTCCACAATTTCGTAAACAGTAAATGAATGGAAAAGGAGGGGAAAAATGGTGAACAAGAATGATATTCATGTTACAGGGTTCTATAGAATAGAGAAGAAAACCAAATTCATTTTATCATTGCATAGACAAATTATTTCAACGCCATCTTTTCTGTATGTAACGAGTTTCCAAAGCTTTCTAATGATCTCAGAAGTACGAAAAGGTTCTGGTCTGATTAGTCTCTTCAAATATTTGCAAATAAAGAGCTCAAATTGGAGAATTGGTCGACCAAGAACCATATGTGTTTAGTAATTCACAATAGGGATCAAGGAAGAAGACATTTCTCTCAACGAGTCTAACCAACGGATTATCAACTATTAAGATACTGGACTTCGTCTTTTTCCTTACATCCCATTTCTCAAATGGCAATCTGGCTAAGAATACCCAGTCTAGAGGCAAGCTATATTTGATAAACAGAGCATCTGAAAATTGGCCCAAAAAGATGACTGGCCATCTGAAACTCCTAACTTTTCTTTACTGAGCATATTCTACACCTATTCATAGCAACCATTACATGGCTGAAAACAGCTCCACCCAAGAAACTATACTTAGTGTCGGTCTGGTAAAGTGTACCCACCATTATAGTTTCCTAGTTCATAAAAATCTCACAGAAGAGAAACCGCTTCTGGTGCCATTATCCCTCCACAACATTTGAAACCCTTTGATCCAGAATTCCCATTACTGCAAGAGAAACAAGAAAAAAGTTGGAAACATTCATCAATCAGGTAGACACTTGAAAGGGAAACATAGATGAAATTTCCATGGAAACCAGCCAATGTTCCCGATGATTCAGCATTTCTACCTAGTTCATCTGCTTGAAACCCACAACAGATTCCAATTGCAAAACGTGTCCAAATATCACAGCAGAGATAATTTAGCAGACTAATTGACAAAGCATCTGCAAAAGAAGGTACTATGCAAGCCAAAACAAGTTTGCCGATAGGAGAATATGTCTTGTTTAAGAAGTTTACATTTCGGTCCTCAGATTATCAATTTTAAGAAATGTCTTTACTCTAAGGAAATAGGTTTTCATGCAAGCAAATTATCTCTGAAGTGTACCATTTGATTCAATTGACAGTAACTAGGCTCTATTAGCGGGCATTGACCTTGGCAAAATTCTTGGATCAAATCTAAAAAGGATGTGTGTTTGGGGTAACTATGGCTTAAATTTTTTTACTTTAACAATGCCTTTGGAACATTCCATATTTTCTCTTCTATGAAAAGCCCAATGTCCACGGAGAACAACTAACATGCTGTAAACAGGGTGATACTTAGAGGCTTTTAATTCAGATGAGCAGCTTCTCTTCAGAGAAATGGTGGTACCAGCATCTCAATGAGAGAAGAAATGTGGATGATTTGTATACTAGTACTGGCTAGGGTGGTTTTCAATCAGCTATGTCTTCCAAACATTGCATAGGAACCATGCTCACCATTATAACAACAGTCTCATACTCTATTGTAAAACTATGCAATAATTAGGGCTAGTTTTTGAGCTCAAGAGGGAGGAAATTCAGCAAGGTAGTCCTTTATCTGCAAGATGAGTCCTCTTGCTTGATGTCGTATTCAAAAAGGCAATGAGCTAGTTCATGTTTCCCACACTACTTTTGACTCATAGTCAGATTATTAAGAGCAGGATAACTATAAATTTCAATCTCTAAAAGTCAAGAGTTTTCATGGTTTATTTCCTTTTCCTTAATTTTTTTTGTTAAGATGCATCCTTAGTACATCTCTTGCTTCTTCTCCCTGTACTTGAGCTGTTGTTCTTTAAAAAATACTAGAATAGAAAAACAATGTCCACAATCTAGATTAGCTACTTCATGTACTGCATAAATCATAATGAAACAGATCCTGTTTCAACTTTTTAACTTTTGTGTCAACAAGCTTAGAAAAAATGAAATGTTAGATCATAGCAGCGTCAGACAGATGAAATATCATTCTGGAAACACAAGCCAAACACCACAACTTAGTAGGCACCTACTCTCACGTATGCAAGAAGAGACAATTACAACTAATAAACACAAAAAGAGGTTTCTTTATCAAGTACATTGCCCGTGGCATATCAAAAAGCATAATTTACTCATGATTCAAATTTCTTTGCAGATTTCCAGATTTAACCATGACAACACTAAAGACATCAAAAATCTCACTGCAGTGAGAAAACGTGATAAACAAGGGGGAAAGGAAACAAGAAAGAAGAAACTAATGTTAGCTTAACTTGTAGCACTTCCCAGAACTGTACATCTTCTTGGGCATATGAAAAGAATACAGAAATGTCTAACAAATCACAAAGAATTCAAGGAAAAGGAAACAAGGGGGAGAAATTTAGAATTAATATATACTTGAATTCTTGACGCTTCCTGAAACTCCACTTAAGGATAGAAAAGATGGAAAATAAGTTCCATAAACCTCCATTCACTTTCCTGGTTCTGTGTTGCAGTATTTAAATAGCGACAACAAGCAGACCTACTACGAAATCACATCCATCAGTAATCAACATAAGGATGACCTCCAGTAAGCTTTAGTAGTCAATCATCATACGTCACAATTACAAAGTGGAGCTAAGTAGCTATGAAATCAACAACAAAAGTAAGTTCAGAAATGCATGCCTTGGAGCTACTTGAATGCAACCCAGTATTGAGCCAGAGTCTCTCATTTGCACAGCCATAATATACTTCCTTTATACCTAAAAAGGGGCAAGACAAATCTTATTATTTAAGAATAAACCAATTTAGGAAAGTTTAGTTTTATTTCAGTATGACCAATAGATGTACCAATGATCAATAATGTTGCTGCAGACATATGCATGGTTCACATGTCACATAAAGGGAGCATGCTGAAAACTTCACTGCAACTTCTGTAGCTGAAGATCCAGTCATCTGCCACTGTTCCCAAAGGACATCAAGAGCGTCCATCTCTGCATGTCTTGTTGCCTATGAAAGAGCAAGAAGAAAAACAAAGCAAGCATATCAAATTTAGGAGCTTTGTCAGAAAGATGGTTTCTCACAGTGTAGGTTAGCATAAATTTAGGAAATGCATTTCATGAGGAATGTTTTCTCCTTCAAGTTAACTAATTGAGAGAATATATAATATAGATCAAGGCATATACTACATGAACTCAACAATTTTTGCTTGGTTGAAGTTGCTGAGAATCTCACATGGAAAAAGAGGCTTCTTACTGGATTAGCCACCTCCACCTTTTATAACAGTATTTTTATATATACCCTGTAGCAAGCTACCTTTATTCTTTCAGTATGTTCCACAAGATACTAAAAGGGCCATATATTTTTCGTATTGACCATTCATTACTATCCATAAAATCATTTATAGTAGTGTATTGTCACCATAAAACTATAAATAATTGCAGCAATAGACTATTAGTTATGAGATGATCTCTACCAGATACCAGGCTTAAACTATTTGTGTACATGTGGCCATTGGACAAAGAAATGTCTCAAAGAGTTGGTTCTTAAATCTTAAAAGGCAATACAATGCACACAATGCATTTTTATACCAAGTAAGAATACCAAAGTCAAGCTAACATTCAGCCTAGGAAAACAACGTTAGGAACTTCACAAAAACAGATAAAGACCATAACATGGCTCTGGACAGAGCACAATGGTAAATGAAAAACACAACACATTGTGCATAATAAAGCAAGAATATTGCTATTGTTGGCCTTAGTCATATCTTATGAAAGAATAATGCGAACAAAACCATGTACAGCCTAATTATGCATGCAAAATTCCACTATCAACATATTTGTTCAGATATATTATTGAAAACCATTCACTAATTAGACTAAAATACTAATCATCTTCATTAGAAAATAAGGTAACACATCTGAAATGCACCTAGTTACTGAAAATCAGTTTCTTACCCAACTGGAACTTCAAGGCTGTCGAAAGCAAGCTCTACCTTATATAAGAAAAGCAAATAGGTCTTGTTACTGGTTAGGAAAACAAAACATGCGGATAAGAGTAAAAAATTCTCTCATGCATTACAGGCAATTCAAGAGGAAATCAGCATCAAGTTGCTACCAGTAGAAATATTCAGCATGTCTCGTAGCTACGGATCGAATGAATGCATGTCTCATAGATATATGATCAAGATCTTGCAAATCCTGTATAATAGACCGGTCACAACCTTCCAAGCAATGGTTATTACCACATACTCATGCCGTAATTCAGATGCGAATCCCACCCAACTCTTAAACTGATAAGGTTCTAACAACACTAAAAGCAAAAACAACAACTAATTTGAGAAACTTCATGTTGCTGACTCCGGTGAGTCTTATCATTGGTACCTCATAAGCTTATCTTTCCATTAATTAGGTTTCACTCAAACATTCAAGAAGCTTCCAGGAGCTTTAGCTTATAGGTCAACTTCCTCTGCAAATGCTATGGCACATAAGCATAAAAGGAGAACACTAAACTGTTGCGATGGCCTCAGAAATCAGAATTGACAATCAGCTATTGTAGCGCCGTACGAATCGAATTCAAAATCGAGCTAATCTACAGCAATCTACATGAAGCCCAGAACCTCAGGAGAGAATCGTTCACCCCGAGCTGCTCTATCACTTTCCATGGCTTCGGTCGGCGATAGTAGCCTGTCGCCTCCCGCTCGCCGGTCTCCGTAGCCGTCGATTCGCTCGGGACTTTGTCAGTTTCGGGAAGACCAACTCCTTCTTCTGCTCGTCGCTTCCGTCAGCAGGCGGCGATCTTCCGTTTCGTCAGAGCTCGGTGGTGGCGTCGGATGGAGGAAGATGAGGAGGAGTCGTGATGCTGAAAGTGGCGTCGGTGGAGAGAGAAAATCTGGAAGAGAAGTTGAAAAAAAAAAACAGAGAAAAAGAGATAAAAAGAGAGGAGAAAACGAGAACAACAAGTAAGAAAAGAAAAGAAAAAACATCTGGGAGCTCTCACTTACCTACGAATTGCTTCCTTCGCAAATCTCTCGATCGTTCTCTTCTCCATCGGTCGAAATGGAGGAAGTCGACGTGGTCTTGACTCGCTTGCCCTGGGCGGGAATAAGCTCATGCTTTCTCTTGGGTGCTATTTGTTCATCTCTCTCCATTCTGATTTGATGATCTTGCAGGTCTTCCTCTAGATCTGTTTCGGTCGAACCATCTCTGTGCATAAGTAAACTCTTAACTTCTGAATATGTGGATTCATAATCCATCTCGTAGAGTAAAGCTGGATCAATTAGCCGATTATCTTGGAGCATGACTTTTAGATTGTCCTCTAGTTTCTTGCAAAATATTCGGAATCCCCACTTTTTCATATATTCGCCGGATACCGTAAGGTCAAATCGTACATGACTCCCGTCAATTCGACCAAAATTGAACTTTGGTGGTGCGAGATAATAAAGATGTAAATTATCCAACTGCAATGGTTCCAAAAAGCACGACCTATTGAAGCACTCTTTGCCATTAATGTGGGTAACAATACGATATGTGGCACCATTTACTTCTCGATAATTATCCTTATTTAGAACGAAACAGAGAGCAAATCCAAAAAACTTGTCGTACAAATCTTGTGAAGCCATGAAAGATATGGAATCCTCTTCAATAGGGATAACCCACTCCGGCATCTCTTCTCGAGGGAGAAAAATATTGCATATACGCTGAAACAAAGATAGATCATTAGAAAGTCTCATGTGATAGAAATCATTCCCATAAAAGTCCGGTAGCCAACTCCACTACATGCATTTTCTTAAGCAAAAAAAAAAAAAAAAACTCTATTACATGCATACACGTGCAGAATCACTTTATATTTGTTTGATTTTCTTAAGCCTCCAAATATTGCATTTTCTGCTATTGCAATAAACGAGCACATGCCCAATCCAGCATATAGTCCACATCGATATGCATGCGTGAGAGAGAGAATCTAACCTTGTAATCTGGCAAAATATTAGCCTTGGTCAACCCTCTACGGACAAAATCATGAACTGAAGTTAAATATCCACAATTTTGCAGAGATTTGCAATCATCCGCCTGAAGAGAACTAAAAAATGGTGCAAGCTCGGGAATATCCTGTAATAGATGGCAATTTCTAACACCCAAACTGGACAAATGATGACGCTTATTGATGGATGTAGGAAGGCTAGTTATATTGTTCATCGACAGAGATAATACTTCCAAAACGGGAAAACAGGAAAGATTCTCAAGAAAGTCTACTTCGGACAATTCACATCTCGAAAGGTCTAAAAGAGATAATTTTGAAAGTTTGGTCTTCATGCAAGGATCGGTTGAATCCTCGTACTCTGGAAACCTGATTAAACTTGTGCATGAATTAAGTTCCAATTGTCGAAGGTTTTGTAACTTGTAAATGCTAGACGGAAGACTTGTTAGGTTCTTGCAATAACCTACGTTCATTACCAGCAAAGAGACAAGATTTTCTATTGATGCAGGAAGTCCTTTGATAGCGGTTCTTATCAAATAAAGTATTTGTAGGGCTTCGAGTTTATTTGGAATATCAGGAAACCTTTCAAACTTTGTGCAATTTTCAAAGCGGAGAGCTTGAAGATTTGTTGATTTGAGCTCATTTGGAAAAACACTAAGTTTAGAGCACCCCCGGAAATTCAACTCCTTTAGCTTGCCATGATATGCGATAGACTCGTGGGCTTCTACCAAGTTTTTACAATTACAGAGATCCAATTCCTCGAGATTTGGAGTACACGAGAGGTCCGGCATGTGAACCAGCGACTCGCAGTCACTGAAATTAAGGTACTTCAAATTTTGGAAGCCCTGCAAAAACAGCGAAAGTAGCTTTGATAAACATTCTAAAAGGGACAAAAAAGGGGTGCTTGTATGATGATGTTGCTTCCTTACATTTAAACTGTGGAATTCCCGTTATCAGAATAGGTTACTAATAAAGCATTTCCTGTATTGATATTTCAAGAAATTATTATACTTTAGATCGCCAATCGTAGATATTGAGCAGTTTATTTATTTAATATAGATGTGATCTGCTGCGGAGTCTACAAATAGGCCTATATAAGTTGTTGTACCTAGATGGGGGAGCCAAACTCGTGAAATGATGCTAATTTATTATCGGATGTCATTCACGTTGTCCACAGTTTTATAACATTGATCATTAATAATATCATAATTTATTTGCAGAGGCTAAGCTTGATTGAGGATTATAAAATTGGCTACACGACACATGGGGGAGATTGGGTTTCTCGGGGAAAGGATATGTCATAATTACATATCCTTGACCGTTATATAATCAGTATTGACCGGGTGAAAGCTTGCCCGAAGTGGTGTCACGTGGCACACGCATGAACGAGTTTTACCCAGTAATTTAGTTTTCATCGTCACTTTAGCAAATCAGAGATAACTCTTATGATTTTACATTTTACATATTATTTGTAAGAATTCAATAACATATAGATACACAATATAAAAATCAAATAAAATTGCATTAGACAATTATTAAAAAAATTAGAATTTAAAAATCCCAAATTAATTCGCAGATTTACTCCAAATTAATTTTCGTTTCACAAAAATCCTAAATTGGTACCACCATTATACAATTACCACAAATACATTTTCCTCTAACAAAAACGATCCCAAACTGGTACTTTTGACCCAAATCGACCCTCTATTAGTAGACGAAAACTGATTTGGGATGAAACTGTGCCGTGCGTCATGCACGTGCCAATCACAAAATTCAAGTGAAGTGTCACGTGACAAGCATGCAAATATGGGCCACATGACAAAACTATGCCTTGCGTCATGCCATGTGACAGTCATAAAAGCATGGTGAGTGCCATGTGGCAAAGGCGGATGTGGGCCACATGACAAAACTATTCTGCGTGTCATGTCATGTGGCAATCGCAAAAGTAAAGTGAAGCGCCACGTGGCGAGAATAAGAGCGAAGACACCGCTAGTTATGGCTTTAACTATATATCATGGATGAATGGGGAATATAAATAATATCACAATGTAATTGTGTAAAAAATAATAAATCTTACTTTTTTTTTAAGTCATGCAAAGACAATGAAGCCAACTTTGAAAAGCATTCGGAAGAAAATAAAAATTTCACATATCCAATTCAAAATCTGGCTCTAACTTTCCATTAAGAAACTAGTGGTATGACTCTACTGGATCACTTATATTGATTTAGTTGTGCCCACATTACACACATTACTGGGAAAGTTCCTAATAAATACTCTATTATGTCCACTTAGAAGTGCTACTCCTTAAGAAATGATTTAAGCAATTAACAATGCCTTGTTTTACAGAAAAGTGCATTCAAACCTTTGACTGAGCTAATTTTATTGATGCTGGACCAACCCCGCCGTTTATGTATGTATATTGGGTAAGTTTCGTCATATTTTTGTTTCCCTTTTGTTCTTTCACTATACAATTTTTCTGTAAAATAAGAAAGTTTATATGTAAACAACTGACAGCAAATTGAATTTGAGTATCGTTTTTTGGTCGCTAATTTTGAGTATTTGCACTAGGTAGATTTGATCTAATTTTGAAATATATCTATGTCGGTAGTTAGAGATTAGAAAGCATGTAAACTTCATCTATAATATTATATAAGGTAAAGATGATCTCCTACTTTAAAAGATATCAATCTTTTTCTTTTATATTCCTTCCATCAATTATAGTCAATTACTTATTTTACAGATATTATACCACGTGCAGATACGTGAAATTGATTATTTTAATTTTTATCTCTCACATATCTTGGTATTAAAATTTGAAATTTCTAATGATGCAATGACCTTCATAAATAATTTTCGTATCTTGAAATATCTTTCTCTTTCCACATATACGTAGAAAACTTCTTTGTATTGTATATTTTATAAAAATGTTTTTTTTATAACCATGTATATTTTATAAAAATGTTTCCACTGAGTATTTCTAATAAAGTTGCTTGCTTAATTTTTCAAATGCCAATTTTGCTGTACGTAAAAATATTTGTAACGCAAGAAGCTAGGGTCCTTTTGAAATAAAATAGAGAAGTGGTTTCTAAAACATAAAAACACCGCTCCCTTTACTAGTACATATAATACGCATATGCACTTACAAATGAAATAGATAATAAAAAGGTCTATGTAGGTAAATGCTCACCTCAAATTGTTTTAACACTCCTGTGATATTGCCTTCGCTCATATAAAGTCCCACTAATTTATTTGGACCAGAGGAAAATTCTGGAATCTTGCGAGCACATCCATGCCATTCAAACCATCTAAGCTTATTAGGAAGACATATAGGACCGTGGAAGGAATCATGCACGTTGCGCAAGATGAGCAATCTCAGCCTTTTCATTTTTGTAAAAGCATCAGGATTGATGCACATCTCTGTCAGCTTTGGTAGCTCCAACACTATGGCTTTTACAACACAATCTCCCTGTATATTCAAGACTGGTTAGGTTATTCATGTAAGTAAATAGAGTAAAAGATAAAAAGCAAAATTTTGATGGTATTTGCAATCTTACCTCATCGCTTGATAGAACATCAAAAACATCACCATACCGCCACAGTCTACTGCGTTTCTCGGGATTATCTCGACATTCTTGGTTCGCTATTTCCATGCCCATGAATTGAATCAAGTCATGCATTTCTATTGTGGAATCATTTCTTATCAAGGACCTCTCGATAAGAATTTTTAATCCTATTGTTGCGTCAAGATCGCAACTATCGAGAACTTTCTTTACATACACACTACTCTTCCCCTTAAAAAAGCAGGCAATGTCCAAAAAAATCTCTTTCTCATTTTCATCTAGTCCATCATAACTTATTTTAAGCACATCATTGATTTTATTGTCAGGAACTCTAGAAAGCTTCTTTAGTGTACTTTCCCATTCGTGTTCTCTTCTACCATATAAGAAGGAACCTAGCACCTCAAGTGCTAATGGAAGGCCATTAGCATAATGCAAAACACTATTCACTAGATCTGTGCTGATTTTCAATATTTGGTGTGGCAGAAAAGCATGCTTACTAAGCAGCTCATGAGCTTCACCGTCATCCAATGCTTGAACTTCATACACATGATCTTGGTTTATGCCATGACAAGTTAGCAAATGTCTATCTCTTGTAGTAATGATGATCTTGCTCCCATTACCAAACCACTTGTCACTTGCTAAAGTATTCAATTGGCGCAAGTCATCTACATCATCAAGGATGAGGAGAACTTTTTTGCGACCAAGTCTGCATTGTATTAGATGAATACCTCCATTGACATTGGACACTCCTAATCTTTGTCGAGGTAATAGTACATCATTTAGTAATGTTTCTTGCAAAGTAACTAAACCCCCGTTGCCTTTTGAAGTTTCTCGAACATTTGCCAGAAAACATGAACCCTCAAATTGTCTGAACATAGCATTGTAAAGAGCTTTTGCTAAACTTGTCTTCCCTATACCTCCTTGTCCCCATAATCCCACCATGAGAACACCATCATCAGAGTCGAGATTTAACATCGATTTCAGCTTAACAACTCGGGAATCTATCCCAACCGGATGCTTAGCAACATACAAAGGTGTTCGGGCTAGGTAAGTGGAGATCTTCTCCACAATTTCTTGTATAAGCTCCGACTCATCTCTGACAAAAACGGAAAAGGAAGTTGTGGCATCATTTTAGGGATTTGAATAAGCAAATAACGAGCATTCAGTAGCTAACAACAACAGAGCAATGTCTAATAAAAAAAATGACAGAGCAGTGCGCCATATTTTCAGATTATCAAAGCTCCACACCAATCAAAATATGTTCAAGGTTTTAAATTTTATTTATGCACGTGATTATGTTCTTTTTTTTATATATACTTGATGATTTACTTATTTTTCTTTTTGACCGTTATATGTGATTTATTTATTCACTTAATTAAAAAGCGCTATTTAGGACTTTGAACGGTGATTATGATTTCGACGTCAAAACTATTAAATACCCTGAAGCACGATGTTATTGCCTTACATGGCCTATAAACACTAATTATCCAACGAAATGGGGTAAGTGCAATAACACTATTTAACATTTTGTCTATTGGTCGATCAGGTTTTAATATTTTATTCTGTTCAAATGAGTAAGTAGATTTTTCAGCCGATAAAGTCCCAGTGTCAATTTTCTATTATTGGAAAAGCCACGTGTCTATTCTACGGATAGCCAGATGTGATTTTTTGAACTTAAAGTGCCACTTGTAACGAGTTTGGGACTTGGTTGACAAAAATAAAAAGTCTATAGAGCTCAATTTACCAAAATGAAACGTGAAGACCTCAATAGCCCACTGATAAAATGTCTAGAACTTCTATTACACTTTGAGAGGGCAGCAAGGATCCAAAAGAAAGAGATACGGACCTTACCCGAATGAAACAGGGCTTAGCAAAGGCTAAAGGCAGAATTCTATTATTGGATGCCCAAAGATAGGTTTCTTTTCATGCTGGCGAATTTTAATAAATATTGGCAAGTGTCAAAAAACTGTTGGGAAAGAAAAAAGATTGGCGATTGTTTCTTTCACATTACTTATTAATAACTTACCAACAGCTTTATGAAATCACCAACAACTTTTTATACATTGCACATTACCCATTTTGTACTAACTTACCAAATTTGATTCGCATACCCATTTTGTACTAACTTACCAAATTTACTAACTTTATTTGAAATTACTAAAAGAAATTAAAGTGATTTACCATCTTTGATAATACTAAATAATTATCTATAAGTTTTGAATTACCAACCCTTGATTAAGCTACTTATCAATGTTTACTTGTTCTTTTAATTTGCCAATTTTTCTATTGGGTTGACAACTCTAAATTAAGTTACTTACGAACTCTTTTTTGAAATCGTCAATCTTAATTAGAGTGATTTATCAATTTTTCTTCGATTTAGTTACCAACTAGTTTTAAGTTAATAAGTCTTGTTTGAGTTACTTGCAATTTTATTTTTCTTTTAATTATCAATTTTTCTCAAATTTTATTTATCTTTCTTAACTACACTTAGACTCATCAACTCTTTTATGAAATTACTAACTTAAACATAAGCAACTTAAGAATTTGCAGGAATCATAAGATGAAGCATGTATACATATACTTACAAGCATGTGTGCGTCCATTTATTTATTTATCTTTAAAAATTTTAAAACAATATGTATACTTGCTTGTAAAGATTACTTTGCTTATAGAAAATATGGACTCCACTCTACTTACCCATCATTCAAATACCACCCGGACAAGTTACCAGCATCGGAAAGAGCTTTCTTCCATATCTTCACTTTCTCTGAATCCTTCCCGAACTTGGACTCGTGCTTAGCCAGAGCTCTCCGATAACTCTTTCTGCCCCCTCTCACTTCTCTTGGGTCCACTTTATAAAACACTGGTAGAATGGTGAGGTTCTTTTGCTCGTTGCACTCCATAATCTTGGACACCTCTTCTAAGCACCATGTTGAGGAAGCATAGTTCTCAGAGAAAACGATGATTGAGATGCATGATTCTTCAATGGCCTTCATAAGCATCGATATTTGGTCTCCCTTTTTCAATTCCTCGCTATCTTGGAAAGTGTATATTCCAATTTGATCTAAAGCTTTGTAGAGATGACCGAGGAAGTTTTTACGCACGTCCGCACCTCTGAAACTCAAGAAGACGTCGTAAATCTTTTCGGGTTTCGATGAAGAAGCCATTGGATGATGGAGTTCTAACAATCGGAAACGACTCTTAGACGAAGATTTGAAACTGTGTTTTCAGGTAGTTCATCCACCACTTGATCTTCTTCGGGTAGGGTTAACAAAGAATAATATTAGAAATTTGGAAAATGAAAACCGCGTACGACCTCGTGACTCAGGCTTCTTTGTGGCCGACGAAAGTAGAGACTAGCAATAGATCACAAACCGACAAACAACTTTGGTGGTCTTCCTCGAAATTTCATCCCTATCCCCCGAGAAGAACAAGTCAAGAGACAAATGATTACACGCACAATCAAGTGTGGACAAATCACAAACTTCGTGATCTTCCTCGAAATTTCGTGCTCTGATGGCCACAAGCTTCTTTGTGGCCGACAAAAGTAGCGGACAAACAACTGTGGGGCGGTGGACTCTTGTGACATGGTGATAGGCTCGCTAATCCTAAAAATTTTGGGTTAATATCATGAAAATTTTTAAATTGGTACATGTACAATAATTTTATTTTGAATTATTTTTTATCACAAAAAATTTCAAACTGATACACCTATGATAAATTTACCCCGAACCATTTTTTTTACCATAAAAAACCTCAAATTGGTACACTTGTGACAATTTTATCCCGAACTATTTCTTTAACCACCAAAAACCCCACACTGGTACACCTGCGATAATTTTACTCCCGAACTAATTTTTTGACCACTAAAAACCTCAAACTGGTACATTTGTGAGAAATTTACCCTGTGTTAGTGTCTATTAAATTATATTAATATCACAAAAAATCACAAATTAATAAACTTGTAATAAGCATAGGGGTAAAACCTAAAACTGGTACATATGTCAATTATCACGTGTCATTAAACTTATCAATTTGACAGTAAAATTTAAAGGAAACTAACGGAGGGTAAATTCAGGTATATCAGTTTGGGGTTTTTTGTGGCAAAAAAATTAGTTCGAACGTAAAATTGTCACAGGTATACCAGTGTAGGATTTTTTATGATCAAAAAAATAGTTCGGGGTAAAATTGTCACAAGGGTACTAGTTTAAGATTTTTTATGGTCAAAAAAATAATTTAGGATAAATTTATAACAAGTGTACCAGTTTGGGATTTTTCGTGATATTAACTGAAAACTTTGCTAGCATCCTCGTAATGGAAATGGCATACGTCTCTTTGTTGGATGATTTGCCTTCCATATATTAAAATCCGTGAGGGATTTGCAGTCTTAAAAAAAGAAGCAGTATGTATTCCCATATTGCACGTGATCAAGCAATCAAGTTGATGTTCAAGCCTTGTGAAAATTCAGGCTTCGTGCATATTAAATGTATATGACATAGCATCAAGTTTTTTTTTTTTTGGTAAGGTAAACATGGCATCAAGTTTTGTATTGGTTTTAAACAAAAATCCCATTAGAGTTGTCTCCATATGTGGTGTTTAAATAGTTTACGTTTGCTTTATCACATAATTCAAATCTTTTGGAGATTGAAATTCCAAATAAGAAAAGCACTGTGGACTCGTGTAGAAAATGGTAAAATTAAATGGTTAATCGTGCATAATGCCTTATGCTGAATTATGTGGATCAATAATGTTGACAATCTATAGTTTTTACGCCCAATTATATTTAAATTCTCCATTCTCAATCATAGAAAAGTAATGGTTAAGAAGATAAATCAGACTTATATAAAAGTGTCACATATTGATACATTATAAATGGATATGCTGTTTTAATCAGCTTATTAAATAAATGAGCCAGCGGCAGCTCATCCACAATTGTTTGTTTTTTTATTGAGAAAACATTAAGATGCTTTCAAAGCATGGTGTCATCAACCACCAAAAACTAATTATTCAATTTCAAGTGTTATGAATTTTTGACTTTCCTCTAAAGCAAATTATTATGAACGAATAATTATGTGGTGGTTTGGGAACACCTAACCTTTTCTCTGTTGGCGCACGCTACAATTGTTCTATCGCTTCAATATGGCTAAGGAGCTTTGTTGATTGTAATTTATAACCTCTCATCAACAGTGCCACTTGTTTTGGTGATATATGCCACTAACACAATGTGTTTTTGAGAAGTGGTTTTAGAACCGAAAGCTGGAGTCTACTATATTCAGCAGTTCAAGTTCAATTTATCTTCTTTTCTCTTTTAGCACCAAAAGAAAAGAAGAGTGACGACTTTTAAGTCAAGCCTATGCAATTTTTCCAAAGTGCGAGGAAAAAGTCTCGAGCTTTATAGTTAGAGGAACCACGCTTCAAGAAAGTAATGAAGATGGCGTATTTATTTCTCTTAAAATTCTATTAATTATTATGTGCGCAATTGTCACAGCATCAATTACTAGTACGATAGTTATTATGCATATGGACGGTCCTTTTGAGAATTCAGTGGAAATAATATCACCTGTCTAATCTGGATTTGCTAAATCTCCTCTGTTGAAAGGATGGGCATCGCATAAGACCCATCTTATGTAATGTGTACGATCCAATCATCCTTTGTAAACCGAATTTATTAAATGAATTTGTGAAGTAAGGGGAATGATCATAATGTTGCAAGTGGATCAGATTTTTAGCCATGTTCCTGATCCCTCGATCGCAAGAGATGATATCGTGGCCTAAGAACGAGTTCTAATGATCTATTTATAGATGTAAGAGGAATTTGGTCAGCGAGTAGCACAATAACTGAACATAACCAATGGAAGATTATAAATTCTCATTATAAATTCTCAACCTCAAATTTCTTGTCATCAAATTCAAGTCAAGTTTGAATGTTTTAAGTGTATTGCTGCGCACCGAGCAAGGCTTTCTCAACCGTGAGACAAGGTATCTTCTTTTTCTCCTAGCACTAAAAGAAAAGAAGAGTGATTGACTTTTAAGACAAGCCTATGAAATTTTTCTAAAGCGGAGGGAGAAAGTTTTCAGCTTTACCAGTGAGAGGAACGACGTTTCGAGATAGCTATGAAGAGAGGTTTTATGCGAGAGTAAGTTTTTCTTTCCTAATTTGCCATAGGTGAATTGTCCAATATATCCCCATTCAAATGCAGAATAAAAATCTCGAGGCAAAAAGTAGTGGGTCCCAATTCCAGAGGCAATTTTGAAGACGAGCAAAGCGGCAAAAATAGAGTGGCTATTTTAAGTTTAAGCAGGAGGCAGTGTCTTAACTCTGGATTTGCAGCAGAGGCAACATAATTTATACGTGATGATTTAGAGAGTTTTCGATTTAGATCAATCAAACAGTTCACCCATCAACTGCGAGATCGACGATCTCTCTTTCATTTGGGATAGTCATAAATCCACCATGGTAGCATTCGAGTTGGTATTCAGCCGGTCGAACGGAGATTTTGGAGAAATCTCGGCCCCTCACATATTTCTTTTAACTCTGTTATCCAACATGAAACGAAAGAGACGCGCGACTTTTCCTAGAAATCGGGTAAATGATGGTGCCTGAGGATGGTCCAAGACATCTAAAGTGTGAACACACGGACTAATTTTCACCGGAGACCGCATGTCTGTGGCCGACAAGATTAGGGAGCAGTGTAGATCACTACTGGTCCTCGTGGCACTCGGTTATTGCAGGGACCGACAAACAACTTTAGGGTTGGTGGATTCTCGTGATCTAGGTCATAGGCCCGCTGATAAAACCAACTTTGGTGGTCTCCCTCGAAATTGCATCCCCAACCTCCGAGAAGTTGTTCTTTCCTTGCCATATGGGGATTTACCACATAACCCACTCAAGAGATATACAAATTACACGCACAATCAAGTGTACCAGCAAAAAATAATTTTACATCTATTGATAACATAAAACTTTAGAAAAAAAAATGATGCGGAAGTATGGACCAAGATATGTAAAAGGTATGAACACATGGACTTATTTTCACTGAAGACGGCATATCAGCTTCGAGGAAGTGGCTTTGATCTGTTTAGTCTTCATTTTTCTGTTTGTAATTGAAGTATTTCATGTCACTAGGTTAGCTTTTGTCAAAGGCTCTAATAAATAAAATAAAAAAACTTTTCTGGCTTCCTTGAAAGGGCGTTCCCAACCTCCAATGTGTTTTTTTTTCACTAAATAAATAATTTTACACATGACTACTCAAAAGATATAAAATTATATGCACAACTAACTATATATAGGTCTAACCTATTTCAATTTTTTTATCTGCATAATTACTAGCAAACCCATGAAAAAAATCTGCAAGTCCTAGGAACAAATTAAGTTTTGCCTTGACCTGGAATAGCAATTTTGATATAGAGTAATTAGTACACAATAGCGCTTTTACGACAATATATCATTCAGAAAAACACGGTAATTACGTATGGATCAAGATATGTAGAAAGTGTGAACACGTGCACTTATTTTCACCATCGTGTTATTCAGAGTATCTGATTGACACAAGCTTCGTTATGGCCGACAAAAGTAGTGGAGAAACAACTTTTGGGTGGTGGATTCTTGTGCTCTAGTCATAGGCTCACTAATCAGAAAAACTTTGCTAGCTTCTTCGAAGTGGCATCCCCAGTCTTTGAGTGGTTTCCTTTTTACTAAGTAATAATTTAACACATGACTACTCAAATGACATATAAATCACAAGACAAATATACATTTTGTATATAGTAAGATAATCACAACATTCCTCGCCAAATGTCTAAAGAGTCAATTTTTAAAAATTTATACCTCTAACTTTGTATTGACACAAATTTTTTCTTGGAGACTTTTCATTCATTTCATGAGAAAACTAATAATCGAGTTTGTCAATAGTGATGCGATTGGATGCTTAAACAACAACATTTGCTTAGCTTAGTCCCACACTCGAACTTCTTCATTTTAATCGGCCTAATGAACGGCTCGACATGCGAGATGAATTAGCATTCATAACTCCAAAATCATGGCAGTTAGCTTCAATTTCATGATAGTGCGATTGGTCCCAACTCCAAGATTGCAGGAGATGGTCTTAACTCTAAGATAGTGGGACTGGACATGATTCCAAGTTAGTGGAATTGGTCCTAACTCCTTGCTGTGAATTAAGATATGATTCGGCCAATCATGATTACAAGAATTGTAGAGGCTTGGATAAAAAACTACCAAGATGAGGATCAGATGAGTCAAGGATGGCCAAGAGAGCAGACTTCGATGAAAAAACAACCCGTTTTTCTAGAGGATTTTTTAAGGAGCAAAATACTGTCAAGAGATTTGGATTGCACGAAATAAAAACATGGTCAAACACTCATGGAAGGCCCTCTGCCTGCTGAACAAAGCTTTCTTTACCATAAGACACGGCATCTTCTTTTTCTCTTAGCATAAGAAGAAAAGAAGAGTGACAACTTTTAAGTCAAGCCTATCAAATTTTTCCAATGTGGTGGGAAAAAGTTTCCAGCTTGACGAGTTAGTGGAACGACGCTTCAAGATACTCATGAAGAATGTGAATGACCAGGAGACGACCGGGAGAAGATCGGAAGCTGATGCTTCCAGCTTTGTTACGATGAAAAGGTTAGGCCAACAATGGTAAGGAAAAGCATTGAGAAATAAATGCATCATAGATATCCACTTATACGAGTGAAATAATTCAACTTAGGTCTTATTTGTTGGCTGTGGAATCAGACTACCTAATGAATTGGAGATTCAAAATTTTGGATTTTTCATTTGAAAAGATATTTTTAAACTTCGAATTGAATTACCAAGCTACACTTGTTAAAGAAATTTCACTACCACCGTAGTTATACTACATCACCATCAAAATCATGGGACAATTGAGTCACCAAGGACCTCGAGGTTAGCTTAGTGTTAGTATATTTGCTTCTCTTCACCCCAATTGAGATTGACTATAAGGTTTGTGTGAGAGAGACGATAAGAATATTATACTTTGAAATACCTAGGACCCAAGAGCCAGGTTCATAACCTCAACAATCTGGTCCGGGGATCCCTGGTCAGCCTCGTGAACCTACGCTTAAGCCCAAGACCCTAGCAGTTGACCTGGGAATTTGACGCTTAAGCCCAAGACCTTAGCGGTTGACCTGGGACCTTGGCACTAGCGGCTAGGACTAATTGGTCAATTGAAGATTCTGTTTAGGTAATGAATGGATTCTTCTACCACTATTGTTGGCATCATCTTGCTCCATCCCTCTATCTATATTATTATATAATTACAATCAAACTAATCTAGTTTATTTTCCTCAAATGGTAGCCATTTGGATTACTAAAAGTTCATGAAATAGCTTCTATTATTGTGGAAGTGACTTTCTAAAATTCTCCTTATTTTCTACAATTTTCCTAATTGCCTCAAGGATTACTCTATATTTTAGGTAATAAATTTTTTCATTTTCACCCTTGCCCCTTTCTCTTCTCATTCATCTATATTATACCATTAATAATTAATATTTCCTAATACTTATCCAAACGACCCCTATAGAGACGCATCGGATATGGGAAGCTAGTCACATTTTCTTCCTCATCAAGTGTAGTACGAGAGCATATATGTCTTCTTTCAAGGATCTCTTCTCAAAATAGAGAGTGTTAATGCCAAGCCAGATCTATAAAGTTGTACATCCAAAAGTTCATTGCCATAGACTCATGGTGGCCTTCAATAATTTGCTTTGCATGAGTTTTTAGATTTTCTGAATGGATACAAGTACTTCTCACTTTGCAATTATTAGAGTAGCCACCCAATTTTTTTACCAATACTTGATCACACGGACAATTCTTGAATAGCACTCGCTACAGTAGAAAATTTCTCTATTTCAAATGTGTCAAAGCCTTGAGCATTGAAAAAAAAATTTAGTTGAAATAACGATCGATTGGTGTGATTGGGCTATGCTTTGCAAGATCAACAACGCTCAATTTTCCCACTTAGAGAGAACCCTCAGTTGATGGCCAAAAGAGAGAAAAAACAAGGCTATCTGGAGTTTGAAAAGATTGATTGGGTCAAGTGAGCTGGCCAGGGATGAGATAAGAGAGGAAAAACAGAAAGCCGGTCATTTGGTGATTGATTAAGGAAAATCTGTCCGTGAGCTTTGGAGACAATGAGAAAAGGATTTAGTGGTTCTTTTTTTGAAAAAAAGAGATAAATATGAGAGATGGGGACTCTTTACAAAAGTAAAACCGATCGTGAGCTTCAAGGCGGGATGGCTTTCGGTGGCTGGGGGTTTCAAAAAGGGCAATTTGAGTGACAGTTGGAAACTAATGGAAAATCAGAATTAGACAAGATTAGTAAGCTGTGAGTGGAAGAAAAAGCTTGAGGGTCGAAAGGTGTAGGATTTGTTTCTCATGTTACTTTGATATGAAATTCGCTATCTTTAATCCCCTTCACATGAACTTGTCTAGGGATGAATTATGTTGCCTGGTTGTTCCCTTTCCATGATGGTTTTAGACAGTGTATGTTTCGTCCATGTTCGGTACCTTGAACTATCCCGGAGTGACCTCGTTGTTTGTCTGCATGATTTTGCTTCATCCAGCAGTTCCTGTTGCATTAGATTTGCTTTTACGTTAAATTCATTAGATTTTGCTTCATCCAACAATTTCTCATCGTCGTTTTTACGTAGTATTGGCCTTTTACCTGCACCTTGAATAACCCAAAAAGTTTGGATCTTTCTACTGTTTTAGTCATTTCGGTCATGCACATAGCTTTACTTAGTCCACAAGCAGTCAATTAACTCTTCTTGTACTCACAAGCACTTAGTTAGATTAAATCGTAAAAGTAATGAAAAGAACTCGTAAGTATATAATACAAAAACCTAGATGGCATATTAGATGACTACTGCATCACAAGATTAATTAATTCATAATTAATCTGGTTTCATCTAGCGCAATATTGATCTTTGTCACCTAGGTTAGGAAACTCATATTTATTATTTATGTCACGCCCCGAATTCCCAACGGGCTCGCGACACCCCTTGACGGTCGATCATTGAATGCAACGTCCCAGACACGTCGCCGACCCAACCCAAACATCAGAGATTAGGTACACGCGAAAACAGATAGAAACAACCTGGACAATTAATAATGACAAGGGGTAACAATAGCACAAAACAATAACTGTAATTCCTACATTTAGCAGATACATACGACGTCCACAAAAAGACAATTCTCATGCTAGGCCACAACAACAGAACCACATTCCTCAAAAGGGACGATGGTCCGCAAACTTAACTCCTCTACAAAGTGGGGGACTCAAAATACCGAGTACTTGACCCGTCCTCGATCTCCGAGATATCGTTGCAACGTCTCCAATCACTCATAGCCGCGGATCTGAAATAGTTATATAATAACAGTGAGAACGAGTCTCAATAAGCAACCCCCTATATTCCATGTAGGCCAATGTGTACCCAGACAAGTTGTACATGCAATCTACCCCATAAACTATAAGATTCGCATCATTACACTTACCTCGCCATCGAATCCATGCTAACACTGCACGTTAGTCATAAATAGTAACTAAATAGCACATCGCAATTGCTCAAACGCCAACCACACTTGCACGCAATTCATCTTACTAATTCAACCACACATTCAACCAGCCAATTCAATCACACACTCAACCAGCCAATTCAGTCACACTCAACCAACCAATTCAGTCACACTCAACCAGCCATTTCAATCACACTCAAATCGCATGCGTGGCCGAACATCTTTCTCACGACCTGTGCCACTGCGCCTCAAGTCCATTCTCATAGGCACACAAGTCACACAATTCGATTAATTCCAATGGCCGCCGTCAACATGTCCCAAGCCATACCATTCAATCAATTCCAGTGGCCGCCGTCAACACGTCCCAAGCCACACCGTTCAATCAATTCCAGTGGCCGCCGTCAATATATCCCAAGCCACACTATTCAAGCAATTCCAGTGGCCGCCGTCAATATATCACAAGCCACACTATTCAAGCAATTCCAGTGGCCGCCGTCAATATGTCCCGGTCCAACACACCTGCCATCGTCAACACGTCTCAAGCCCGCATCCATTTGGCACATCGGCCATTCATGCCTTCACATGAACCGCCGTCTACACGTCCCAAGTTCGTCTTTCCATTTGGCACACTGGCCAGTCAAGCCTTCACACGGACCGCCGTCAATACGTCCAAAGTCCGTAGCCCTCCGATCAATCCGGGCTTAAAATCGACAGGCAAGCACATGCCATTCAATTCGGTCAATTTCACGCCAATTGCATCAAACAACCCATATTCACAACTCGCCAATCAACACGTCGTACAATTCAAATTCAATCACCACATTTTCACAGATGTCAATCTGACATGCCATCACACTCAATTCAACTCATACTCTCCACATCGATTCACTGACCTGACATTCAAGTCGGTATACTTAGGCTAAGCATGACAACGATTCTGTGCCCGGGAATAGATTCTGCTTAGAAATGATTCTTTTTGATTCTGTGCCCGGGAATAATTTCTGAGCATTTGAAGGTGTTTGATAACTGGTCAAAATTTCTATTTCTGGAATAGAAAAAGAATAGAAATGCGTTTGTTAACTGTAGAACTGATTCTATTCAAAAAAAATTTCAAATGCTTTTTAGAACTTGGTATTTACAATTCTCATGGAGTACTTATCAATTATTTTTTTCTTGTAAGTGAAGGAAACATAGTGAACATGATGATATGAATATACCAAGTATATACATGGTGATGTCCTCATCAAGTCAAAGTGTCCATCAACACAAAGTAGCATCAATTGTTGAGAAATAGAATCTTCGCAGTATATAGAAAAGAAATGAGAAAAAAAAATTAGGACCATGATGCTCGCAAAGTCAATTTGCCAAAAATTCCCTTCTATCAATTCTTAGGGGGTGGGGCTACTTCCACCCCCATTTTATATGGAACCACGCGTTTTTGTTTTAAGTGAATTTTAATAATGTTTTAGAATTGTCTATGAATGAAATCAGGCTCCTTGGTTTAAATAAAAAATTCCAATTGTTTTATCGATTCACACTTTTTGTACAGGACTTAAAATGGTCAATAATCAAGGAAAGAATATTCTAAGGTTATTTTGACCCTTAACTTTGAATGGAAAGTAAGTGAATTTTAATAACGTTATTAATATTTAACTGAGTATCAATGGCATAAGGGTGTTACTGTCACTTTATATAAAAAGGTGGTTTCATCCAAAATGGGGGTGGCAATAGTCCAGCCCTTCTTAGGGAGGTCAAGTTGATTCGATGCTTTGAAAAGAGAACCTCTAAGTAACGCAAGCACTTAGCCGCACAAACGGAAGCTTGAGGTGCAGCTTGCTTGGCGAAATATGATAGCTGTGGTGCAGAGATTCAACTTTGTGCATAAGTGTACAACCTAAAGTCGTTCTGCTCAGGTGATATGTATAAACATATCACTATATATAAAAGAAACGCTATTGAAATTCATCATTTCGTGCATAAAGTGTACAGCCTAAAGGTCGTACTTAAAATAGTCAACAAACAAGAGAGGCACACAAAAATTCAAAACACATAAGAATCATCTCCTATCGTCATATAGTATTTAAAAACAATATTACAAAAGTCGGAAATACAATATCATGGAATCTCGGGCATATTGTTATCCCTTGCCATTTTATTTGCAATACTTTTCCTAAGCATGTTTATCTCAGCTGCTTGCTCATGTAATTTATCATCTATAACCTCCACTTCTGTAGCTCCAAGTGGATACTCCGGATCTCCATAATGGGAAATTTTTTTGTCCATCTTGTCTTGATCATGAATGTAATTATAGAGAGCACAACATGCAATTACAATAAGTGCTTGCTTTTTAATTGTAAATGGAGGCATGTGTCTCAAGATGGTGAAGCGATTCTTTAATACTCCAAATGACCTCTCAATGACATTCCTTAGTGAAGAGTGCCTATAGTTAAACAATTCTCTTGCTGTTGTTGGCCGTCTCTGACGCCCCCTATAATCGTTCAAATGATATCGTTCACCTTTAAATGGAGTTAAAAATCCCGGAAGTGATGCATAACCAGAATATACCACATAGTATTTGCCTATAACATGGTATATATAAATTTGTTATGATATGCAACCATAATACAATCATAAAGAAAGTTTCTTCTTATAGACAAAGCAAATACCTAGTGGTGGTCGAGGAAATTGCAGTCGAGGAGTCTCGAGTGCTGCCGAAAGCACTCGATAATCATTGGCAGATCCTTCCCACCCAAAATACACAAAAGTAAACTTCATATCAAATGAACAAACACACATCACATTCTGGGTGGTATTCCCTTTTCTACCTCTAAATGTGACCTGCTGAGACACAGGGATGGAAGCATTGATATGGGTGCCATCAATAGCACCTACACAGCCCTGTACATTTATAAAAATCTAATGTTATACAAGATTATCAACTACATGTATTTGATAGTGTAAACTCCAAAAATAAAAATCATACCTTGAAGTATCGTTTATGATTAGGATTCATAAGAATTTCCTGTGGGACAACATCAAAGGACGGTGGTTTGATAACCTCCTTTGACAGTTTGATAATTGCTTTCAACACTATTTTGAAATACTTGCTAATTATTTGTCCTGAATGTTGAAATCTCTCGCATAAATCTCTATTGGAGTTATTATGACAAACCATGGATAAGAAGATCCCAACTTGTTCATCTATCCTAATAAATCGACTATCTATCAACCAACCTCTTTCCCTAATCAATTCACATAGGTTCATAAAAACATGTCTCTCCATCCTTAAGGCTTCATATATTCTATCTGAATGTCCATAAACAATCTCCCTTATCCGTTCAGCTCCTGATAGTTTGCTGTCCCTAATAGGTTCCCTCGTATACATGGACATGTCCTCTGCAATTATGCATAACCATCCTATCAATATGTGAATATCATCATCATCCAAGAATTGTTCATCTGGATCTACTCGCCCATTAGACACACTATTTGATCCCCCTTCCATAGTACCTATATCATCACACAAATACAATGTAAATTAAAAAAATCCAATGACAATCAATAACATAAGTCATAGAATGATAGCAAACCAAATATATAAATGGCAGCCAAGCAGTTTGTCGTACCCATGGCACCACAAAAGTACAAGAGTCTCCATATCAATATCTTTAAAAATCAAATATCAAGTACTAACATAAGTCATAGAATCAAATAAAACCCTATGCAATCCACATAATATTTCCCAACATCTACTAAAGAGATTGAAGAAGTGCATTTTTCCATTCAGTAGGGGTTTTGATGAAAGCCTCCCTCCATGTGGCACTAACACATGCTCGTTCTACTGCTTTGCTGTATAGATTTGGTCCCAAGTCAGGAATACTAAGCAGGGCATCAATGATAGCGGATGCAGAGAAGGGGTCCACAGGTGGTACTGTGACCCGTGAGGTGGTAGGGCCACTAATAGATTAACTTGTCTTAGTTTTGATTAGTTCCTGTATAGCTTTGCAAGTGTCAGCAATGGAAACTGAGGTATTGTTTCTTCTCCTCTTGGCATTTAGAGTCTATCAAATTTGTGCTTTTCATGAACTGGATCAGCACTATTGCCGGATGTAAACACTGTCTCATCAATGTGGTGATCACTTAAGTCCTTTGGATCACCGTTTGCATCGCCATTGCCATCACCATTGTCCCCTTCCTCAGACACTGTCAAATCTTCGGCATTTCCTATGGCATGATCCCCAGTAGCATATGTACCACCAAATACAATACACAACTCAGGATACTGGGGAAATCCATCCTTCTTGAATTTTCTCCACTCACTATTATCCTGCAATTTTCAGAATAATGACATGTCAACAACATAATCAAACATTCTAAAACTTACATCTACAATGACATCAAAATAATCAAAAGTTAAAAGATACCTTGATGTGAGATTCCTAAATACTTGGATCGTCGACAACTACAGTTTTATTCACATTATCCCAGCCAAATCCGGATTGCGAAATAAGCTTCTTAAAACTACCATACTGTTTTCTCAGTTTGTTCACCTTGTTCTTGAACTGAAGTAGGGTATACTGATATCCCGACTGTTTGATGAATTTAGCATGTATATTATTCTACCCAGCTTTGTTGTAAGTACAAGAGGTGCGATTTCCCTTTTTGACCTCCTCAACCAACAAACTTACAAACATGTTGGTTAAAGGCTCGGTCCACTTTGCATTAAATGTCTCTTTCTGAGATGCCATGTAACCTTGATAGGTTGAGAATCATATGAGCCATGCATTAAATCAATAACATAGGCATGTAGAAGTTACGAGTAATACATGCGACCATTGTCAAGAGAAGAAGCATCTATATTGTTCTTCTGAGAATGAAAGAGAACCTGCTAAGGGCCCAATTTACACTAAAGAAAAAAGAATTTAGCAGACAAAACTCATTGGCCAAAAGAGTAAAATACAAGCTATCCAATTATTTTAAAACATTTATCAGTTGTAGCGGATGTCCCATGTAAACCCGAGACTCAAATCTTAATTCTTAAGAGCATTTCGTATGCTGCTATTGTCACGCCCCGTACCCCATGAAGGCTAAACCTACGCGCTAAGGTCGAAGTGAGGTGCGACGCTCCCAGGATTGCGTCACCGACCCAAAACCCAAATTAGAGAGTACACGTCACATGCGGAAACGACGTATATAATATATATACACCCGGACAATTTAAAACGCAACCATGAATAGCAAGAGGTAATAATACACAGCAAAGCAAACTAGTATGTATACATTCTTTAAAACTCATACAAACTATTTATTTACAACAAAAAGAACACACTAGCGAGGTCACTAAGCAAAAAGGATCGGTGGCCTAGGGAATCAGCTAACTATCTGGGAGAGGGTTACATTCAAAAAGAGGGTTAGTCTAGACTCCTATCACTGGGATCTGCTCTACGGCTCCCTGCCTGGATTGGATGGCGCAGCTGACTCCTCAAAAGAATCCTCCTCAGATCTCACCTCCTCGTCCGATCCAACTTCCTCCATTTCTCCTGCTGCCTCGGCATCCTACGGACGGGGGTCTGGAAAATTCGGTTTTACCACAACCGTGAGATAAACTCAGCAAGTAAAATTCCTAATCCTAAACTAGGCTAATATGCACCTCCAGCAAATAATAAAAAGGCATAATTCACTGAACCAATAAATTTATTAAATAGTCCTTAGGGCCCTTAGCCCCAATTTCTCTACTCCAGCCCTGCAGGTTAGGCTCCCAATAATAATATATCTCATGAACAGTTTAATCGACCCGAAGGCCATGACCCAGTGGTCATCGACAGTTAAATCGACCCGAAGGCCATGACCCAATGGTCATCACAATTAACTCGACCCGAAGGCCATGACCCAATGGTCATTGACAGTTAAATCGACCCGAAGGCCATGACCCAATGGTCATCACAATTAACTCGACCCGAAGGCTATGACCCAGTGGTCATTGACAGTTAAATCGACCCGAAGGCCATGATCCAATGGTCATCACAATTAACTCGACCCGAAGGACATGACCCAGTGGTCATTGACAGTTAAATCGACCCGAAGGCCATGACCCAATGGTCATCAATCATTCGACCCGAAGGCCCGACCCGTCGGTCACAATTATAAATCGACCCGTAGCCCTGACCCGTCGGTCACAATTATAAATAAAACCAATGTGGACATTCACAATCAAAGGCCCAATTAAATCCCAATGGGCTTCAACAATTTCAAGTCAATCCATAGTCAATCCACATCAAGGCCCATTAAATTTCTAATTTCATGGCCCATTTAAAATTTTCTAATTTGGGCCCATTAAATCAAAATTCGGAGCCCATGAGGCCCATCCCAATTCAGCCCTCAATTTCTCTCTAATTTACCATTAAACCACCATAATTAGTCCTAATTAAGTCTACTAATCAACCCTTGCAGAAAACACACTCAATTAGGCCCTAATTATCATAATTAAGCCTCTAATCTAGCACAATTTAGACTAATTTAGGGATTAGTGGATTTACTCGCCTATTAGCGACGCGAGACGACGGGGACGAGCGGCCGATCACCGGCAAGCGGTTCAATCGACGGCGGCGTCCCAAGGCAAGCCGGCGGACACGGCGGCGCCGGTGAGGTTCTCGGCTACCTCACGGCCAAAACAGGGGAGGCTGAGGTTAGAGGCTGTGGATGGGAAGAGAGGGACTGAGGGGGCAAGGCTGGTCGGCGGTGGTGGCGCTCGGCGGCGGACGGCGGCGCAGCACCGGCGGGGCGAGACCGGCGACGCTGCTGCTGCCCTCTCGCCTAGAACAGGGCAGCGGCTGCGGGCGGCGGAAGCCGAGGGGGACGACGGCCGACGGGGCTGGGGCGACGCCTGGGGGCCGGCGAGCGGCGGACGAGTCTAGCAGCTCCGGCGTCGCGGCCTTCTCCGACGTGAACAGCACCGGCGGGGCAAGAACCAGGCCGGCGGAGGAGGAAGAGGCGTGCGGGGGAAGTTGATCCGGGAGAGAGAGAGAGAAGAGAGAGAGGAAGTCTGAAGAGAGGAGAGAGAGAGTCAAAAAGCTGGTCAAAGGGACTTAGTGGAGTCCACGTGTCGTAATCCTAGGGCTTCGGACAATTTGCCCTTCAATCCAAGGGTCCAATTTGAATTTCAACCACAAAAGCAAGGGTATTATGGTCAATTGCCCCCTAACTAAACCTAACCAGGTCTGGTTTGTTCCCCTAACCCTAGTTAGACCCCCAAAAAAATCAATTAAAAAAATTCGGAATTAATTAATACAACCTAGGGGCATTTTCGGTAATTTTCCGGTCCCGGACCGAAATTCCAATTTTCGCACATACGCGTTTCATACGTGCGTGGCCAACATAATATGGCGTCGGATTTGCGAAATTAATTTTCTAAGCCCTCGGAAATCGTCCGCGAAATCTCGGGAATAAAATAATATTATTTTCCAATTTTTGTCGAAATTCAACTTTTTGGCCAGAACCGCTCTAAATGCGTGTGGCCACCCCAAAATGACCTTGGCCGCGAAAAATAACCTCGATCGGCGTCCGAATCGGGTCTCGGTGTGCCCGGGGGCAAAACCGTCTTTTTCTCAATTTCTACCGGATTTTCAGTTTTCAACCGCACTAGTCCCAAACATGAATGGCCACTCTAAATTGACGTCCGTCCTGTGAAATAGTCGTAATTACCCTTGACATTTTGATATCGAAGTTCGTGCCCAATATTGCAATCTAATTTGCTCGTTTTGCAGTTTTAGGGTCTCTCGCTAACAGGTGGCTGTTTAGGTGTTACGCGTATCGACTTAAGATTGTCCGAGTCATGATGGCCTCAATTTCGAAACAACGAGAGGAACTACACTAGTACCGGGGTCGCGATCGTTTGGATTAAAATCGGGGTTCATTTGTCAGGCGTACTTTCGGTCGTGCGAAATCACTCGCAATCCAATCGTACGTTACTGAAAATATCGACCCGTCATTTTTCCTAAGATCGGCCTATATTGGTTCAAAATATTTCCTCGACGTTCGTTGAAATCGGCGCTCAATCGCGGTCGGGTTCTTGGTCCACGTACCTGATCCTATTTAGCCTTTCCTTTTTGGTTAGTATCCCGTGATTGATCAATTCCGGGCGAGACTTACTAAAATTACACGAGAATTCACATACACTTTATTGGACACAATAACGGGTCAAAATTCGGGCTGTTACAACTCTTCCCCCCTTATAAAAATTTCGTCCTCGAAATTTGTGCTTCACGCTTGCTCCTCAAACAACTGGGGGTATTGACGTCTCATGGCCTCTTCGCTTTCCCAGGTTGCGCCCTCTGTCCCGTGGTGTTCCCAGACTACCTTGACCATCGGGATTGTCTTATTCCGCAGTACTCGATCTTTCCGATCTTCAATTCTGACTGGTCTCTCCACGTACGACACCCTGTCGTCCACGTCAATCGTTTCATATCTTAGCACGTGTGTCGAGTCTGGTTCATACTTCCTTAGCATCGACACGTGGAAAACATTGTGTACTTGGGATAAGTTAGGTGGCAGGGCAAGTCTATACGCCATATCACCAATCTTTTCCAAAATCTCGAACGGTCCGACAAACCTCGGGCTCAGCTTTCCTTTCTTGCCAAATCGGGATAACCCTTTCATAGGTGACACCTTGAGAAATACATGGTCTCCAACTTGAAATTCCAAAGGTCGGCGTCTCCGATCGGCGTAACTTTTCTGTCGACTTTGCGCTGTCTTTAGTCTTTCTCGGATAACCTTGACAGCTTCTACTGTTTGCTGTACTAACTCTGGGCCCGTAATGCTTCGCTCACCTACCTCATCCCAGCACACTGGAGTCCTACACGCTCTGCCATACAAAGCCTCAAATGGAGCCATCTGAATGCTCTGCTGATAACTGTTGTTGTACGCAAACTCCACCAAATGCAACTGTTCTTCCCATTTACCTTGAAAATCCAGTACACATGCTCTCAACATATCCTCCAGAGTCTGTATCGTTCTTTCTGATTGACCGTCAGTCTGCGGATGGTAAGCTGTACTGAACTGCACCTTTGTCCCCAAGGCAGTCTGCAGACTTTTCCAGAAACTTGCTGTAAACCTCGGGTCACGATCTGATGTAATCGTCACCGGCACTCCATGCAGTCTAACAATCTGCCTTACGTACAGCTCTGCATACTTTTCTAATTCAAAATCCTTGCGCACTGCCAGAAAATGCGCTGACTTAGTCAGTCTATCCACTATCACCCAGATTGAATCATGTCCTCTTTGGCTTCTCGGTAATCCCATTACGAAGTCCATGGTGATGTGTTCCCATTTCCACTCGGGGATTTCCAATGGTCGCAGCAATCCTCCAGGTTTACAGTGTTGTGCCTTTATCTGCTGACACGTCAAACACTTAGCCACATACCTGGCCACATCCGTTTTCAATCCGTTCCACCAATAATGCTGTCGTAGATTCTGATACATTTTCGTACTGCCAGGGTGGATACTGTAATTGCTGCGATGAGCTTCTCTTAATAATTCTTCCTTAAGCTCAGCATCATCAGGCACACACCATCGTCCTCTAAACTTCAGGACTCCATCCCCTGACACTTGGAAATCTGGTTTCCTTGCAGTGGCATCCATTTCCACGATTTTCTGAATCTCTTGATCCGTGGACTGCAGAGCCTTAATCTTGGTTTGTATCTCCGGCTCGATCCTCAAAGTAGCCAGCAGATTCGATACATGGCTCAATTCCAATTTAAATTCCGAGTCTCGGAGCCTTTCCAATAACGTCCATTCCTTAATCATCAAGTGCGCCATACTTGATTTGCGACTTAATGCATCCGCCACTCGATTCGCTTTTCCAGGGTGGTACATGATGTCGTAATCATAGTCTTTCAGGAGTTCCATCCATCTACGCTGTCTCATATTCAATTCTTTCTGCGAAAACAGGTATTTGAGACTCTGGTGATCTGTAAAAATCTGAAACTTTTCCCCACATAAATAATGTCTCCAAATTTTGAGTGCAAAAACAATGGCAGCCAACTCTAGGTCATGCGTCGGATAGTTCAACTCGTGGGGTCTTAATTGACGTGACGCATATGCAACTACCTTCCCATGTTGCATTAACACACAACCAAGTCCTTTGAACGAAGCATCACTGTATACCTCGAATCCACCAGGTCCAGAAGGGATAGTCAAAACTGGAGCTGTCGTCAGTCTATGCTTAAGTTCCTAAAAACTTCGCTCGCAGTTGTCGTCCCATTCAAACTTAGTTTCCTTTTTCAATAATCGTGTCAAGGGCGTGGCTATCGACGAAAATCCTTCCACAAAACGTCGATAATAGCCAGCCAATCCTAAGAAACTTCTGATCTCCGTCACTGACGTCGGCCTGGGCCACTTAAGCACTACTTCAATTTTAGTCGGATCCACACATATCCCTTCTCCCGATACAATATGTCCAAGGAATGCTACCTTGCTAAGCCAGAACTCGCATTTACTGAACTTCGCATAGAGCGCATGCTCCCTTAACGTCCGTAGTACTTCAGTCAAATGCACTTCGTGTTCTTTCTGACTCTTCGAGTAAACCAGAATATCATCAATGAACACGATGACGAATTGGTCCAGAAATTCCTTAAAAACTCTGTTCATCAGATCCATGAAAGCTGCAGGGGCATTCGTCAAACCAAAGGGCATGACTGTAAATTCATAATGCCCGTACCTCGTCCTAAATGCAGTCTTGGGTATATCCTCCTTCCGAATTCTTAACTGATGATACCCTGTCCGTAGATCAATTTTGGAAAATACTGACGCTCCTTGCAATTGATCGAACAAGTCGTCGATCCTTGGCAGTGGATACTTATTCTTTATAGTCACCTGATTCAACTGCCGATAGTCTATACATAACCTCAACGTCCCGTCCTTTTTCTTCACAAACAGGACTGGCGCTCCCCATGGAGACGCACTAGGGCGAATAAACCCTTTATCCAGTAATTCTTGCATCTGAACTTTCAGTTCCTTCAATTCCGACAAAGACATCCGATACGGGGCCTTAGAAATTGGCTCTGTTCCTGGGGCCAATTCTATTACGAATTCCACTTCCCGTTCTGGCGGCAAACCCGGTAATTCTTGAGGAAAAACCTCGGGGAAATTGTACACTACAGGGATTTCTTCCAACTTAGGTTCCACCAATGTCGGATCCTTAACATTAACCAAATATCCCTCGCAACCTTCCTCGAGCATCTCAGTTGCCTCTACTGAGGAAATCTAAGGGATCGAGGTTCCTCCTCGATTTCCCTGAAATTCAAACCTGGGACGTCCAATTGGATTGAATTGGATCGTCCTACTGCCGCAATCCATAACGGCTTTCTGCTTAGTCAGCCAATCCATACCAATGATCACATCGAAATCATACATGGCTAACACAGCTAAATCAATCCTTTCCTCAACATTCCCAATCACAATTTTACAGTCCAAGCAACCCGAAGATACTAACACTCTATCATGCAGTGGGGTCGTCACACATAACATGATTTCAAGTAAAACAGGCTCCAGACCAATTAATCTAACAAACTGCTCTGAAATAAACGAATGGGTTGCCCCGGGATCAAATAATGCATAAGCAGCATGTTCACAGAGAGTAATGATACCTGTGACCACGCCTGGCGCGTCCTCAGCATCCTTTTGCGCCAATGCGTATACTCGTCCTTGCGCAGGTGGTCTGCCCTGAA
Source organism: Syzygium syzygioides (assembly GCA_031216285.1). Classification (NCBI taxonomy): domain Eukaryota; kingdom Viridiplantae; phylum Streptophyta; class Magnoliopsida; order Myrtales; family Myrtaceae; genus Syzygium; species Syzygium syzygioides. The sequence continues at coordinate 24,275,942 of CM062246.1, forward strand.
TAGCCGGTGGGGGATTTCCAGCCTGATTCCCGATTCTAAGCGGCTGTTGTTGTCCTGAGGGTCCCAAAAGTCGTTGCTGGGGGCAATTCTTTATCTGGTGCCCCATACTCCCACAACGAAAACAAGCTCCGATCCTATTTGGCGTCTGACTGGGCTTCCCTATAATTCTTTTCGGGGGCGGAACAAACCGTCTATTATTAACCATTGGTCTCATTCCAAAACGACGATTGTCCCGATTCGGAATAAACCTCGAACCCGATGCTGTTATCCTTTCTATCTGATCTCGCTCCATAGTTTGGGCTCGCTCATACGGTTCTCGATAATCTCTGATATTCAACAAAAGCATTTGAGTGCGAAGTTTTGGTTTCAATCCATCCCGAAATCTTCGAGCCTTATCCAGGGGATTCTCAACCATCCTTGGGACAAATCTGGATAATCTGGTAAACTCTGCCTCATATTGTACCACTGTCATTGATCCCTGGCGAAGCCTCATGAACTCCGCCATCTTCTTCTCCTGGGCACTCTCTGAGAAAAACTGTCCATAGAAATGCTCAACGAATATCGCCCAGGTCTGTTCCATAAACTCCGGAAACACTCTATCCTTAACCGCCTTCCACCAATCGTGGGCATTATCCTGCAGTTGATACGATGCCAAAGAAATCTTCTCTCTCTCAGTACACTCCAACAGGTCAAACGCTTTTTCTAACTCCTCCACCCAACGCGGGGCGGTTTCTGGGTCACCTCTGCCCGTGAACTTGGACGGTTTCAGCTTAAGGAACTGCTCCACCAACTGGTGCATTGGTCTCGGTGCCACCATTGGTTGAGCTTGCACTGGCTGTGCTTGGGCTTGATTCTCATGGACGGCAGCAACTGCTGCAGCCTCAGCAGCCTGAGCGGTCGTGTTCTCTCTTTCCTGTGCTTGCCTATCCATCACATTGCCAATTCTTTCTAACGCCCTGAGAACTCCTTCCATGCGCGGATCTTCCGCATGCCTAACATCAGCTCTGGGGTTAGCTGCAGCCCCAACACCAACTCTAGGGTTCTCTCCCTCTCTAGCACCCACACCGAGATCCTCTATCGCTCTAGCTCTAGCACGACCTCCACCTCGAGCTCCTCTTCCGGTGCCCCTCCTTGGGACTCTTCCCACTCGTCCTCTTTCACTGTTCATCCTAATACTCTGAGTGCTCAACTACCTAATATAATTCCATCCAGGAATTAGAGACCTAAACCAACTAACCGGTCTAAGTCCTAGGTAGGTATCAATACAAAAGCATTTAAACACTCAGCATGCGGCTAGCACAACGGCACATAAATTTCACCCAAGAACTTGCACACTAACCTTGGGTCCTGCCGCACCTGCACAATACTGGTTCAATCAATCATCACAACATTCAAACACAAACATTCTGGAGGTACACTTAGCACACGAGGTCAACCTATGGCTACCCATGGTTACTTCTCCTTATCACTCCAGGGCTCAACTAGATTAAACAGAGCTGTCCTTGCTCTGATACCAATTCGAACGGGGATGTCACGCCCCGTACCCCAAGAAGGCTAAACCTCCGCGCTAAGGTCGAAGTGAGGTGCGACGCTCCCAGGATTGCGTCACCGACCCAAAACCCAAATCAGAGAGTACACGTCACATGCGGAAACGACGTATATAATATATATACACCCGGACAATTTAAAACGCAACCATGAATAGCAAGAGATAATAATACACAGCAAAGCAAACTAGTATGTATACATTCTTTAAAACTCATACAAACTATTTATTTACAACAAAAAGAACACACTAGCGAGGTCACTAAGCAAAAAGGATCGGTGGCCTAGGGAATCAGCTAACTATCTGGGAGAGGGTTACATTCAAAAAGAGGGTTAGTCTAGACTCCTATCACTGGGATCTGCTCTACGGCTCCCTGCCTGGATTGGATGGCGCAGCTGACTCCTCAAAAGAATCCTCCTCAGATCTCACCTCCTCGTCCGATCCAACTTCCTCCATTTCTCCTGCTGCCTCGGCATCCTACGGACGGGGGTCTGGAAAATTCGGTTTTACCACAACCGTGAGATAAACTCAGCAAGTAAAATTCCTAATCCTAAACTAGGCTAACATGCACCTCCAGCAAATAATAAAAAGGCATAATTCACTGAACCAATAAATTTATTAAATAGTCCTTAGGGCCCTTAGCCCTAATTTCTCTACTCCAGCCCTGCAGGTTAGGCTCCCAATAATAATATATCTCATGAACAGTTTAATCGACCCGAAGGCCATGACCCAGTGGTCATCGACAGTTAAATCGACCCGAAGGCCATGACCCAATGGTCATCACAATTAACTCGACCCGAAGGCCATGACCCAGTGGTCATTGACAGTTAAATCGACCCGAAGGCCATGACCCAATGGTCATCACAATTAACTCGACCCGAAGGCCATGACCAAGTGGTCATTGACAGTTAAATCGACCCGAAGGCCATGACCCAATGGTCATCACAATTAACTCGACCCGAAGGCCATGACCCAGTGGTCATTGACAGTTAAATCGACCCGAAGGCCATGACCCAATGGTCATCAATCATTCGACCCGAAGGCCCGACCCGTCGGTCACAATTATAAATCGACCCGTAGCCCTGACCCGTCGGTCACAATTATAAATAAAACCAATGTGGACATTCACAATCAAAGGCCCAATTAAATCCCAATGGGCTTCAACAATTTCAAGTCAATCCATAGTCAATCCACATCAAGGCCCATTAAATTTCTAATTTCATGGCCCATTTAAAATTTTCTAATTTGGGCCCATTAAATCAAAATTCGGAGCCCATGAGGCCCATCCCAATTCAGCCCTCAATTTCTCTCTAATTTACCATTAAACCACCATAATTAGTCCTAATTAAGTCTACTAATCAACCCTTGCAGAAAACACACTCAATTAGGCCCTAATTATCATAATTAAGCCTCTAATCTAGCACAATTTAGACTAATTTAGGGATTAGTGGATTTACTCGCCTATTAGCGACGCGAGACGACGGGGACGAGCGGCCGATCACCGGCAAGCGGTTCAATCGACGGCGGCGTCCCAAGGCAAGCCGGCGGACACGGCGGCGCCGGTGAGGTTCTCGGCTACCTCACGGCCAAAACAGGGGAGGCTGAGGTTAGAGGCTGTGGATGGGAAGAGAGGGACTGAGGGGGCAAGGCTGGTCGGCGGTGGTGGCGCTCGGCGGCGGACGGCGGCGCAGCACCGGCGGGGCGAGACCGGCGACGCTGCTGCTGCCCTCTCGCCTAGAACAGGGCAGCGGCTGCGGGCGGCGGAAGCCGAGGGGGACGACGGCCGACGGGGCTGGGGCGACGCCTGGGGGCCGGCGAGCGGCGGACGAGTCTAGCAGCTCCGGCGTCGCGGCCTTCTCCGGCGTGAACAGCACCGGCGGGGCAAGAACCAGGCCGGCGGAGGAGGAAGAGGCGTGCGGGGGAAGTTGATCCGGGAGAGAGAGAGAGAAGAGAGAGAGGAAGTCTGAAGAGAGGAGAGAGAGAGTCAAAAAGCTGGTCAAAGGGGCTTAGTGGAGTCCACGTGTCGTAATCCTAGGGCTTCGGACAATTTGCCCTTCAATCCAAGGGTCCAATTTGAATTTCAACCACAAAAGCAAGGGTATTATGGTCAATTGCCCCCTAACTAAACCTAACCAGGTCTGGTTTGTTCCCCTAACCCTAGTTAGACCCCCAAAAAAATCAATTAAAAAAATTCGGAATTAATTAATACAACCTAGGGGCATTTTCGGTAATTTTCCGGTCCCGGACCGAAATTCCAATTTTCGCACATACGCGTTTCATACGTGCGTGGCCAACATAATATGGCGTCGGATTTGCGAAATTAATTTTCTAAGCCCTCGGAAATCGTCCGCGAAATCTCGGGAATAAAATAATATTATTTTCCAATTTTTGTCGAAATTTAACTTTTTGGCCAGAACCGCTCTAAATGCGTGTGGCCACCCCAAAATGACCTTGGCCGCGAAAAATAACCTCGATCGGCGTCCGAAACGGGTCTCGATGTGCCCGGGGGCAAAACCGTCTTTTTCTCAATTTCTGCCGGATTTTCAGTTTTCAACCGCACTAGTCCCAAACATGAATGGCCACTCTAAATTGACGTCCGTCCTGTGAAATAGTCGTAATTACCCTTGACATTTTGATATCGAAGTTCGTGCCCAATATTGCAATCTAATTTGCTCGTTTTGCAGTTTTAGGGTCTCTCGCTAACAGCTGGCTGTTTAGGTGTTACGCGTATCGACTTAAGATTGTCCGAGTCATGATGGCCTCAATTTCGAAACAACAAGAGGAACTACACTAGTACCGGGGTCGCGATCGTTTGGATTAAAATCGGGGTTCATTTGTCAGGCGTACTTTCGGTCGTGCGAAATCACTCGCAATCCAATCGTACGTTACTGAAAATATCGACCCGTCATTTTTCCTAAGATCGGCCTATATTGGTTCAAAATATTTCCTTGACGTTCGTTGAAATCGGCGCTCAATCGCGGTCGGGTTCTTGGTCCACGTACCTGATCCTATTTAGCCTTTCCTTTTTGGTTAGTATCCCGTGATTGATCAATTCCGGGCGAGACTTACTAAAATTACACGAGAATTCACATACACTTTATTGGACACAATAACGGGTCAAAATTCGGGCTGTTACAACTCTTCCCCCCTTATAAAAATTTCGTCCTCGAAATTTGTGCTTCACGCTTGCTCTTCAAACAACTGGGGGTATTGACGTCTCATGGCCTCTTCGCTTTCCCAGGTTGCGCCCTCTGTCCCGTGGTGTTCCCAGACTACCTTGACCATCGGGATTGTCTTATTCCGCAGTACTCGATCTTTCCGATCTTCAATTCTGACTGGTCTCTCCACGTACGACACCCTGTCGTCCACGTCAATCGTTTCATATCTTAGCACGTGTGTCGAGTCTGGTTCATACTTCCTTAGCATCGACACGTGGAAAACATTGTGTACTTGGGATAAGTTAGGTGGCAGGGCAAGTCTATACGCCATATCACCAATCTTTTCCAAAATCTCGAACGGTCCGACAAACCTCGGGCTCAGCTTTCCTTTCTTGCCAAATCGGGATAACCCTTTCATAGGTGACACCTTGAGAAATACATGGTCTCCAACTTGAAATTCCAAAGGTCGGCGTCTCCGATCGGCGTAACTTTTCTGTCGACTTTGCGCTGTCTTTAGTCTTTCTCGGATAACCTTGACAGCTTCTACTGTTTGCTGTACTAACTCTGGGCCCGTAATGCTTCGCTCACCTACCTCATCCCAGCACACTGGAGTCCTACACGCTCTGCCATACAAAGCCTCAAATGGAGCCATCTGAATGCTCTGCTGATAACTGTTGTTGTACGCAAACTCCACCAAATGCAACTGTTCTTCCCATTTACCTTGAAAATCCAGTACACATGCTCTCAACATATCCTCCAGAGTCTGTATCGTTCTTTCTGATTGACCGTCAGTCTGCGGATGGTAAGCTGTACTGAACTGCACCTTTGTCCCCAAGGCAGTCTGCAGACTTTTCCAGAAACTTGCTGTAAACCTCGGGTCACGATCTGATGTAATCGTCACCGGCACTCCATGCAGTCTAACAATCTGCCTTACGTACAGCTCTGCATACTTTTCTAATTCAAAATCCTTGCGCACTGCCAGAAAATGCGCTGACTTAGTCAGTCTATCCACTATCACCCAGATTGAATCATGTCCTCTTTGGCTTCTCGGTAATCCCATTACGAAGTCCATGGTGATGTGTTCCCATTTCCACTCGGGGATTTCCAATGGTCGCAGCAATCCTCCAGGTTTACAGTGTTGTGCCTTTATCTGCTGACACGTCAAACACTTAGCCACATACCTGGCCACATCCGTTTTCAATCCGTTCCACCAATAATGCTGTCGTAGATTCTGATACATTTTCGTACTGCCAGGGTGGATACTGTAATTGCTGCGATGAGCTTCTCTTAATAATTCTTCCTTAAGCTCAGCATCATCAGGCACACACCATCGTCCTCTAAACTTCAGGACTCCATCCCCTGACACTTGGAAATCTGGTTTCCTTGCAGTGGCATCCATTTCCACGATTTTCTGAATCTCTTGATCCGTGGACTGCAGAGCCTTAATCTTGGTTTGTATCTCCGGCTCGATCCTCAAAGTAGCCAGCAGATTCGATACATGGCTCAATTCCAATTTAAATTCCGAGTCTCGGAGCCTTTCCAATAACGTCCATTCCTTAATCATCAAGTGCGCCATACTTGATTTGCGACTTAATGCATCCGCCACTCGATTCGCTTTTCCAAGGTGGTACATGATGTCGTAATCATAGTCTTTCAGGAGTTCCATCCATCTACGCTGTCTCATATTCAATTCTTTCTGCGAAAACAGGTATTTGAGACTCTGGTGATCTGTAAAAATCTGAAACTTTTCCCCACATAAATAATGTCTCCAAATTTTGAGTGCAAAAACAATGGCAGCCAACTCTAGGTCATGCGTCGGATAGTTCAACTCGTGGGGTCTTAATTGACGTGACGCATATGCAACTACCTTCCCATGTTGCATTAACACACAACCAAGTCCTTTGAACGAAGCATCACTGTATACCTCGAATCCACCAGGTCCAGAAGGGATAGTCAAAACTGGAGCTGTCGTCAGTCTATGCTTAAGTTCCTAAAAACTTCGCTCGCAGTTGTCGTCCCATTCAAACTTAGTTTCCTTTTTCAATAATCGTGTCAAGGGCGTGGCTATCGACGAAAATCCTTCCACAAAACGTCGATAATAGCCAGCCAATCCTAAGAAACTTCTGATCTCCGTCACTGACGTCGGCCTGGGCCACTTAAGCACTACTTCAATTTTAGTCGGATCCACACATATCCCTTCTCCCGATACAATATGTCCAAGGAATGCTACCTTGCTAAGCCAGAACTCGCATTTACTGAACTTCGCATAGAGCGCATGCTCCCTTAACGTCCGTAGTACTTCAGTCAAATGCACTTCGTGTTCTTTCTGACTCTTCGAGTAAACCAGAATATCATCAATGAACACGATGACGAATTGGTCCAGAAATTCCTTAAAAACTCTGTTCATCAGATCCATGAAAGCTGCAGGGGCATTCGTCAAACCAAAGGGCATGACTGTAAATTCATAATGCCCGTACCTCGTCCTAAATGCAGTCTTGGGTATATCCTCCTTCCGAATTCTTAACTGATGATACCCTGTCCGTAGATCAATTTTGGAAAATACTGACGCTCCTTGCAATTGATCGAACAAGTCGTCGATCCTTGGCAGTGGATACTTATTCTTTATAGTCACCTGATTCAACTGCCGATAGTCTATACATAACCTCAACGTCCCGTCCTTTTTCTTCACAAACAGGACTGGCGCTCCCCATGGAGACGCACTAGGGCGAATAAACCCTTTATCCAGTAATTCTTGCATCTGAACTTTCAGTTCCTTCAATTCCGACAAAGACATCCGATACGGGGCCTTAGAAATTGGCTCTGTTCCTGGGGCCAATTCTATTACGAATTCCACTTCCCGTTCTGGCGGCAAACCCGGTAATTCTTGAGGAAAAACCTCGGGGAAATTGTACACTACAGGGATTTCTTCCAACTTAGGTTCCACCAATGTCGGATCCTTAACATTAACCAAATATCCCTCGCAACCTTCCTCGAGCATCTCAGTTGCCTCTACTGAGGAAATCTAAGGGATCGAGGTTCCTCCTCGATTTCCCTGAAATTCAAACCTGGGACGTCCAATTGGATTGAATTGGATCGTCCTACTGCCGCAATCCATAACGGCTTTCTGCTTAGTCAGCCAATCCATACCAATGATCACATCGAAATCATACATGGCTAACACAGCTAAATCAATCCTTTCCTCAACATTCCCAATCACAATTTTACAGTCCAAGCAACCCGAAGATACTAACACTCTATCATGCAGTGGGGTCGTCACACATAACATGATTTCAAGTAAAACAGGCTCCAGACCAATTAATCTAACAAACTGCTCTGAAATAAACGAATGGGTTGCCCCGGGATCAAATAATGCATAAGCAGCATGTTCACAGAGAGTAATGATACCTGTGACCACGCCTGGCGCGTCCTCAGCATCCTTTTGCGCCAATGCGTATACTCGTCCTTGCGCAGGTGGTCTGCCCTGAATAGCCGGTGGGGGATTTCCAGCCTGATTCCCGATTCTAAGCGGCTGTTGTTGTCCTGAGGGTCCCAAAAGTCGTTGCTGGGGGCAATTCTTTATCTGGTGCCCCATACTCCCACAACGAAAACAAGCTCCGATCCTATTTGGCGTCTGACTGGGCTTCCCTATAATTCTTTTCGGGGGCGGAACAAACCGTCTATTATTAACCATTGGTCTCATTCCAAAACGACGATTGTCCCGATTCGGAATAAACCTCGAACCCGATGCTGTTATCCTTTCTATCTGATCTCGCTCCATAGTTTGGGCTCGCTCATACGGTTCTCGATAATCTCTGATATTCAACAAAAGCATTTGAGTGCGAAGTTTTGGTTTCAATCCATCCCGAAATCTTCGAGCCTTATCCAGGGGATTCTCAACCATCCTTGGGACAAATCTGGATAATCTGGTAAACTCTGCCTCATATTGTACCACTGTCATTGATCCCTGGCGAAGCCTCATGAACTCCGCCATCTTCTTCTCCTGGGCACTCTCTGAGAAAAACTGTCCATAGAAATGCTCAACGAATATCGCCCAGGTCTGTTCCATAAACTCCGGAAACACTCTATCCTTAACCGCCTTCCACCAATCGTGGGCATTATCCTGCAGTTGATACGATGCCAAAGAAATCTTCTCTCTCTCAGTACACTCCAACAGGTCAAACGCTTTTTCTAACTCCTCCACCCAACGCGGGGCGGTTTCTGGGTCACCTCTGCCCGTGAACTTGGACGGTTTCAGCTTAAGGAACTGCTCCACCAACTGGTGCATTGGTCTCGGTGCCACCATTGGTTGAGCTTGCACTGGCTGTGCTTGGGCTTGATTCTCATGGACGGCAGCAACTGCTGCAGCCTCAGCAGCCTGAGCGGTCGTGTTCTCTCTTTCCTGTGCTTGCCTATCCATCACATTGCCAATTCTTTCTAACGCCCTGAGAACTCCTTCCATGCGCGGATCTTCCGCATGCCTAACATCAGCTCTGGGGTTAGCTGCAGCCCCAACACCAACTCTAGGGTTCTCTCCCTCTCTAGCACCCACACCGAGATCCTCTATCGCTCTAGCTCTAGCACGACCTCCACCTCGAGCTCCTCTTCCGGTGCCCCTCCTTGGGACTCTTCCCACTCGTCCTCTTTCACTGTTCATCCTAATACTCTGAGTGCTCAACTACCTAATATAATTCCATCCAGGAATTAGAGACCTAAACCAACTAACCGGTCTAAGTCCTAGGTAGGTATCAATACAAAAGCATTTAAACACTCAGCATGCGGCTAGCACAACGGCACATAAATTTCACCCAAGAACTTGCACACTAACCTTGGGTCCTGCCGCACCTGCACAATACTGGTTCAATCAATCATCACAACATTCAAACACAAACATTCTGGAGGTACACTTAGCACACGAGGTCAACCTATGGCTACCCATGGTTACTTCTCCTTATCACTCCAGGGCTCAACTAGATTAAACAGAGCTGTCCTTGCTCTGATACCAATTCGAACGGGGATGTCACGCCCCGTACCCCAAGAAGGCTAAACCTCCGCGCTAAGGTCGAAGTGAGGTGCGACGCTCCCAGGATTGCGTCACCGACCCAAAACCCAAATCAGAGAGTACACGTCACATGCGGAAACGACGTATATAATATATATACACCCGGACAATTTAAAACGCAACCATGAATAGCAAGAGATAATAATACACAGCAAAGCAAACTAGTATGTATACATTCTTTAAAACTCATACAAACTATTTATTTACAACAAAAAGAACACACTAGCGAGGTCACTAAGCAAAAAGGATCGGTGGCCTAGGGAATCAGCTAACTATCTGGGAGAGGGTTACATTCAAAAAGAGGGTTAGTCTAGACTCCTATCACTGGGATCTGCTCTACGGCTCCCTGCCTGGATTGGATGGCGCAGCTGACTCCTCAAAAGAATCCTCCTCAGATCTCACCTCCTCGTCCGATCCAACTTCCTCCATTTCTCCTGCTGCCTCGGCATCCTACGGACGGGGGTCTGGAAAATTCGGTTTTACCACAACCGTGAGATAAACTCAGCAAGTAAAATTCCTAATCCTAAACTAGGCTAACATGCACCTCCAGCAAATAATAAAAAGGCATAATTCACTGAACCAATAAATTTATTAAATAGTCCTTAGGGCCCTTAGCCCTAATTTCTCTACTCCAGCCCTGCAGGTTAGGCTCCCAATAATAATATATCTCATGAACAGTTTAATCGACCCGAAGGCCATGACCCAGTGGTCATCGACAGTTAAATCGACCCGAAGGCCATGACCCAATGGTCATCACAATTAACTCGACCCGAAGGCCATGACCCAGTGGTCATTGACAGTTAAATCGACCCGAAGGCCATGACCCAATGGTCATCACAATTAACTCGACCCGAAGGCCATGACCAAGTGGTCATTGACAGTTAAATCGACCCGAAGGCCATGACCCAATGGTCATCACAATTAACTCGACCCGAAGGCCATGACCCAGTGGTCATTGACAGTTAAATCGACCCGAAGGCCATGACCCAATGGTCATCAATCATTCGACCCGAAGGCCCGACCCGTCGGTCACAATTATAAATCGACCCGTAGCCCTGACCCGTCGGTCACAATTATAAATAAAACCAATGTGGACATTCACAATCAAAGGCCCAATTAAATCCCAATGGGCTTCAACAATTTCAAGTCAATCCATAGTCAATCCACATCAAGGCCCATTAAATTTCTAATTTCATGGCCCATTTAAAATTTTCTAATTTGGGCCCATTAAATCAAAATTCGGAGCCCATGAGGCCCATCCCAATTCAGCCCTCAATTTCTCTCTAATTTACCATTAAACCACCATAATTAGTCCTAATTAAGTCTACTAATCAACCCTTGCAGAAAACACACTCAATTAGGCCCTAATTATCATAATTAAGCCTCTAATCTAGCACAATTTAGACTAATTTAGGGATTAGTGGATTTACTCGCCTATTAGCGACGCGAGACGACGGGGACGAGCGGCCGATCACCGGCAAGCGGTTCAATCGACGGCGGCGTCCCAAGGCAAGCCGGCGGACACGGCGGCGCCGGTGAGGTTCTCGGCTACCTCACGGCCAAAACAGGGGAGGCTGAGGTTAGAGGCTGTGGATGGGAAGAGAGGGACTGAGGGGGCAAGGCTGGTCGGCGGTGGTGGCGCTCGGCGGCGGACGGCGGCGCAGCACCGGCGGGGCGAGACCGGCGACGCTGCTGCTGCCCTCTCGCCTAGAACAGGGCAGCGGCTGCGGGCGGCGGAAGCCGAGGGGGACGACGGCCGACGGGGCTGGGGCGACGCCTGGGGGCCGGCGAGCGGCGGACGAGTCTAGCAGCTCCGGCGTCGCGGCCTTCTCCGGCGTGAACAGCACCGGCGGGGCAAGAACCAGGCCGGCGGAGGAGGAAGAGGCGTGCGGGGGAAGTTGATCCGGGAGAGAGAGAGAGAAGAGAGAGAGGAAGTCTGAAGAGAGGAGAGAGAGAGTCAAAAAGCTGGTCAAAGGGGCTTAGTGGAGTCCACGTGTCGTAATCCTAGGGCTTCGGACAATTTGCCCTTCAATCCAAGGGTCCAATTTGAATTTCAACCACAAAAGCAAGGGTATTATGGTCAATTGCCCCCTAACTAAACCTAACCAGGTCTGGTTTGTTCCCCTAACCCTAGTTAGACCCCCAAAAAAATCAATTAAAAAAATTCGGAATTAATTAATACAACCTAGGGGCATTTTCGGTAATTTTCCGGTCCCGGACCGAAATTCCAATTTTCGCACATACGCGTTTCATACGTGCGTGGCCAACATAATATGGCGTCGGATTTGCGAAATTAATTTTCTAAGCCCTCGGAAATCGTCCGCGAAATCTCGGGAATAAAATAATATTATTTTCCAATTTTTGTCGAAATTTAACTTTTTGGCCAGAACCGCTCTAAATGCGTGTGGCCACCCCAAAATGACCTTGGCCGCGAAAAATAACCTCGATCGGCGTCCGAAACGGGTCTCGATGTGCCCGGGGGCAAAACCGTCTTTTTCTCAATTTCTGCCGGATTTTCAGTTTTCAACCGCACTAGTCCCAAACATGAATGGCCACTCTAAATTGACGTCCGTCCTGTGAAATAGTCGTAATTACCCTTGACATTTTGATATCGAAGTTCGTGCCCAATATTGCAATCTAATTTGCTCGTTTTGCAGTTTTAGGGTCTCTCGCTAACAGGTGGCTGTTTAGGTGTTACGCGTATCGACTTAAGATTGTCCGAGTCATGATGGCCTCAATTTCGAAACAACAAGAGGAACTACACTAGTACCGGGGTCGCGATCGTTTGGATTAAAATCGGGGTTCATTTGTCAGGCGTACTTTCGGTCGTGCGAAATCACTCGCAATCCAATCGTACGTTACTGAAAATATCGACCCGTCATTTTTCCTAAGATCGGCCTATATTGGTTCAAAATATTTCCTTGACGTTCGTTGAAATCGGCGCTCAATCGCGGTCGGGTTCTTGGTCCACGTACCTGATCCTATTTAGCCTTTCCTTTTTGGTTAGTATCCCGTGATTGATCAATTCCGGGCGAGACTTACTAAAATTACACGAGAATTCACATACACTTTATTGGACACAATAACGGGTCAAAATTCGGGCTGTTACAACTCTTCCCCCCTTATAAAAATTTCGTCCTCGAAATTTGTGCTTCACGCTTGCTCTTCAAACAACTGGGGGTATTGACGTCTCATGGCCTCTTCGCTTTCCCAGGTTGCGCCCTCTGTCCCGTGGTGTTCCCAGACTACCTTGACCATCGGGATTGTCTTATTCCGCAGTACTCGATCTTTCCGATCTTCAATTCTGACTGGTCTCTCCACGTACGACACCCTGTCGTCCACGTCAATCGTTTCATATCTTAGCACGTGTGTCGAGTCTGGTTCATACTTCCTTAGCATCGACACGTGGAAAACATTGTGTACTTGGGATAAGTTAGGTGGCAGGGCAAGTCTATACGCCATATCACCAATCTTTTCCAAAATCTCGAACGGTCCGACAAACCTCGGGCTCAGCTTTCCTTTCTTGCCAAATCGGGATAACCCTTTCATAGGTGACACCTTGAGAAATACATGGTCTCCAACTTGAAATTTCAAAGGTCGGCGTCTCCGATCGGCGTAACTTTTCTGTCGACTTTGCGCTGTCTTTAGTCTTTCTCGGATAACCTTGACAGCTTCTACTGTTTGCTGTACTAACTCTGGGCCCGTAATGCTTCGCTCACCTACCTCATCCCAGCACACTGGAGTCCTACACGCTCTGCCATACAAAGCCTCAAATGGAGCCATCTGAATGCTCTGCTGATAACTGTTGTTGTACGCAAACTCCACCAAATGCAACTGTTCTTCCCATTTACCTTGAAAATCCAGTACACATGCTCTCAACATATCCTCCAGAGTCTGTATCGTTCTTTCTGATTGACCGTCAGTCTGCGGATGGTAAGCTGTACTGAACTGCACCTTTGTCCCCAAGGCAGTCTGCAGACTTTTCCAGAAACTTGCTGTAAACCTTGGGTCACGATCTGATGTAATCGTCACCGGCACTCCATGCAGTCTAACAATCTGCCTTACGTACAGCTCTGCATACTTTTCTAATTCAAAATCCTTGCGCACTGCCAGAAAATGCGCTGACTTAGTCAGTCTATCCACTATCACCCAGATTGAATCATGTCCTCTTTGGCTTCTCGGTAATCCCATTACGAAGTCCATGGTGATGTGTTCCCATTTCCACTCGGGGATTTCCAATGGTCGCAGCAATCCTCCAGGTTTACAGTGTTGTGCCTTTACCTGCTGACACGTCAAACACTTAGCCACATACCTGGCCACATCCGTTTTCAATCCGTTCCACCAATAATGCTGTCGTAGATTCTGATACATTTTCGTACTGCCAGGGTGGATACTGTAATTGCTGCGATGAGCTTCTCTTAATAATTCTTCCTTAAGCTCAGCATCATCAGGCACACACCATCGTCCTCTAAACTTCAGGACTCCATCCCCTGACACTTGGAAATCTGGTTTCCTTGCAGTGGCATCCATTTCCACGATTTTCTGAATCTCTTGATCCGTGGACTGCAGAGCCTTAATCTTGGTTTGTATCTCCGGCTCGATCCTCAAAGTAGCCAGCAGATTCGATACATGGCTCAATTCCAATTTAAATTCCGAGTCTCGGAGCCTTTCCAATAACGTCCATTCCTTAATCATCAAGTGCGCCATACTTGATTTGCGACTTAATGCATCCGCCACTCGATTCGCTTTTCCAGGGTGGTACATGATGTCGCAATCATAGTCTTTCAGGAGTTCTATCCATCTACGCTGTCTCATATTCAATTCTTTCTGCGAAAACAGGTATTTGAGACTCTGGTGATCTGTAAAAATCTGAAACTTTTCCCCACATAAATAATGTCTCCAAATTTTGAGTGCAAAAACAATGGCAGCCAACTCTAGGTCATGCGTCGAATAGTTCAACTCGTGGGGTCTTAACTGACGTGACGCATATGCAACTACCTTCCCATGTTGCATTAACACACAACCAAGTCCTTTGAACGAAGCATCACTGTATACCTCGAATCCACCAGGTCCAGAAGGGATAGTCAAAACTGGAGCTGTCGTCAGTCTATGCTTAAGTTCCTAAAAACTTCGCTCGCAGTTGTCGTCCCATTCAAACTTAGTTTCCTTTTTCAATAATCGTGTCAAGGGCGTGGCTATCGACGAAAATCCTTCCACAAAACGTCGATAATAGCCAGCCAATCCTAAGAAACTTCTGATCTCCGTCACTGACGTCGGCCTGGGCCACTTAAGCACTACTTCAATTTTAGTCGGATCCACACATATCCCTTCTCCCGATACAATATGTCCAAGGAATGCTACCTTGCTAAGCCAGAACTCGCATTTACTGAACTTCGCATAGAGCGCATGCTCCCTTAACGTCCGTAGTACTTCAGTCAAATGCACTTCGTGTTCTTTCTGACTCTTCGAGTAAACCAGAATATCATCAATGAACACGATGACGAATTGGTCCAGAAATTCCTTAAAAACTCTGTTCATCAGATCCATGAAAGCTGCAGGGGCATTCGTCAAACCAAAGGGCATGACTGTAAATTCATAATGCCCGTACCTCGTCCTAAATGCAGTCTTGGGTATATCCTCCTTCCGAATTCTTAACTGATGATACCCTGTCCGTAGATCAATCTTGGAAAATACTGACGCTCCTTGCAATTGATCGAACAAGTCATCGATCCTTGGCAGTGGATACTTATTCTTTATAGTCACCTGATTCAACTGTCGATAGTCTATACATAACCTCAACGTCCCGTCCTTTTTCTTCACAAATAGGACTGGCGCTCCCCATGGAGACGCACTAGGGCGAATAAACCCTTTATCCAGTAATTCTTGCATCTGAACTTTCAGTTCCTTCAATTCCGATAAAGACATCCGATACGGGGCCTTAGAAATTGGCTCTGTTCCTGGGGCCAATTCTATTACGAATTCCACTTCCCGTTCTGGCGGCAAACCCGGTAATTCTTGAGGAAAAACCTCGGGGAAATTGTACACTACAGGGATTTCTTCCAACTTAGGTTCCACCAATGTCGGATCCTTAACATTAACCAAATATCCCTCGCAACCTTCCTCGAGCATCTCAGTTGCCTCTACTGAGGAAATCCAAGGGATCGAGGTTCCTCCTCGATTTCCCTGAAATTCAAACCTGGGACGTCCAATTGGATTGAATTGGATCGTCCTACTGCCGCAATCCATAACGGCTTTCTGCTTAGTCAGCCAATCCATACCAATGATCACATCGAAATCATACATGGCTAACACAGCTAAATCAATCCTTTCCTCAACATTCCCAATCACAATTTTACAGTCCAAGCAACCCGAAGATACTAACACTCTATCATGCAGTGGGGTCGTCACACATAACATGATTTCAAGTAAAACAGGCTCCAGACCAATTAATCTAACAAACTGCTCTGAAATAAACGAATGGGTTGCCCCGGGATCAAATAATGCATAAGCAGCATGTTCACAGAGAGTAATGATACCTGTGACCACGCCTGGCGCGTCCTCGGCATCCTTTTGCGCCAATGCGTATACTCGTCCTTGCGCAGGTGGTCTGCCCTGAATAGCCGGTGGGGGATTTCCAGCCTGATTCCCGATTCTAAGCGGCTGTTGTTGTCCTGAGGGTCCCAAAAGTCGTTGCTGGGGGCAATTCTTTATCTGGTGCCCCATACTCCCACAACGAAAACAAGCTCCGATCCTATTTGGCGTCTGACTGGGCTTCCCTATAATTCTTTTCGGGGGCGGAACAAACCGTCTATTATTAACCATTGGTCTCATTCCAAAACGACGATTGTCCCGATTCGGAATAAACCTCGAACCCGATGCTGTTATCCTTTCTATCTGATCTCGCTCCATAGTTTGGGCTCGCTCATACGGTTCTCGATAATCTCTGATATTCAACAAAAGCATTTGAGTGCGAAGTTCTGGTTTCAATCCATCCCGAAATCTTCGAGCCTTATCCAGGGGATTCTCAACCATCCTTGGGACAAATCTGGATAATCTGGTAAACTCTGCCTCATATTGTACCACTGTCATTGATCCCTGGCGAAGCCTAATGAACTCCGCCATCTTCTTCTCCTGGGCACTCTCTGAGAAAAACTGTCCATAGAAACGCTCAACGAATATCGCCCAGGTCTGTTCCATAAACTCCGGAAACACTCTATCCTTAACCGCCTTCCACCAATCGTGGGCATTATCCTGCAGTTGATACGATGCCAAAGAAATCTTCTCTCTCTCAGTACACTCCAACAGGTCAAACGCTTTTTCTAACTCCTCCACCCAACGCGGGGCGGTTTCTGGGTCACCTCTGCCCGTGAACTTGGGCGGTTTCAGCTTAAGGAACTGCTCCACCAACTGGTGCATTGGTCTCGGTGCCACCATTGGTTGAGCTTGCACTGGCTGTGCTTGGGCTTGATTCTCATGGACGGCAGCAACTGCTGCAGCCTCAGCAGCCTGAGCGGTCGTGTTCTCTCTTTCCTGTGCTTGCCTATCCATCACATTGCCAATTCTTTCTAACGCCCTGAGAACTCCTTCCATGCGCGGATCTTCCGCATGCCTAACATCAGCTCTGGGGTTAGCTGCAGCCCCAACACCAACTCTAGGGTTCTCTCCCTCTCTAGCACCCACACCGAGATCCTCTATCGCTCTAGCTCTAGCACGACCTCCACCTCGAGCTCCTCTTCCGGTGCCCCTCCTTGGGACTCTTCCCACTCGTCCTCTTTCACTGCTCATCCTAATACTCTGAGTGCTCAACTACCTAATATAATTCCATCCAGGAATTAGAGACCTAAACCAACTAACCGGTCTAAGTCCTAGGCAGGTATCAATACAAAAGCATTTAAACACTCAGCATGCGGCTAGCACAACGGCACATAAATTTCACCCAAGAACTTGCACACTAACCTTGGGTCCTGCCGCACCTGCACAATACTGGTTCAATCAATCATCACAACATTCAAACACAAACATTCTGGAGGTACACTTAGCACACGAGGTCAACCTATGGCTACCCATGGTTACTTCTCCTTATCACTCCAGGGCTCAACTAGATTAAACAGAGCTGTCCTTGCTCTGATACCAATTCGAACGGGGATGTCACGCCCCGTACCCCACGAAGGCTAAACCTCCGCGCTAAGGTCGAAGTGAGGTGCGACGCTCCTAGGATTGCGTCACCGACCCAAAACCCAAATCAGAGAGTACACGTCACATGCGGAAACGACGTATATAATATATATACACCCGGACAATTTAAAACGCAACCATGAATAGCAAGAGGTAATAATACACAGCAAAGCAAACTAGTATGTATACATTTTTTAAAACTCATACAAACTATTTATTTACAACAAAAAGAACACACTAGCGAGGTCACTAAGCAAAAAGGATCGGTGGCCTAGGGAATCAGCTAACTATCTGGGAGAGGGTTACATTCAAAAAGAGGGTTAGTCTAGACTCCTATCACTGGGATCTGCTCTACGGCTCCCTGCCTGGATTGGATGGCGCAGCTGACTCCTCAAAAGAATCCTCCTCAGATCTCACCTCCTCGTCCGATCCAACTTCCTCCATTTCTCCTGCTGCCTCGGCATCCTACGGACGGGGGTCTGGAAAATTCGGTTTTACCACAACCGTGAGATAAACTCAGCAAGTAAAATTCCTAATCCTAAACTAGGCTAACATGCACCTCCAGCAAATAATAAAAAGGCATAATTCACTGAACCAATAAATTTATTAAATAGTCCTTAGGGCCCTTAGCCCCAATTTCTCTACTCCAGCCCTGCAGGTTAGGCTCCCAATAATAATATATCTCATGAACAGTTTAATCGACCTGAAGGCCATGACCCAGTGGTCATCGACAGTTAAATCGACCCGAAGGCCATGACCCAATGGTCATCACAATTAACTCGACCCGAAGGCCATGACCCAGTGGTCATTGACAGTTAAATCGACCCGAAGGCCATGACCCAATGGTCATCACAATTAACTCGACCCGAAGGCCATGACCCAGTGGTCATTGACAGTTAAATCGACCCGAAGGCCATGACCCAATGGTCATCAATCATTCGACCCGAAGGCCCGACCCGTCGGTCACAATTATAAATCGACCCGTAGGCCTGACCCGTCGGTCACAATTATAAATAAAACCAATGTGGACATTCACAATCAAAGGCCCAATTAAATCCCAATGGGCTTCAACAATTTCAAGTCAATCCATAGTCAATCCACATCAAGGCCCATTAAATTTCTAATTTCATGGCCCATTTAAAATTTTCTAATTTGGGCCCATTTAAAATTTTCTAATTTGGGCCCATTAAATCAAAATTCGGAGCCCATGAGGCCCATCCCAATTCAGCCCTCAAGTTCTCTCTAATTTACCATTAAACCACCATAATTAGTCCTAATTAAGTCTACTAATCAACCCTTGCACAAAACACACTCAATTAGGCCCTAATTATCATAATTAAGCCTCTAATCTAGCACAATTTAGACTAATTTAGGGATTAGTGGATTTACTCGCCTATTAGCGACGCGAGACGACGGGGACGAGCGGCCGATCACCGGCAAGCGGTTCAATCGACGGCGGCGTCCCAAGGCAAGCCGGCGGACACGGCGGCGCCGGTGAGGTTCTCGGCTACCTCACGGCCAAAACAGGGGAGGCTGAGGTTAGAGGCTGTGGATGGGAAGAGAGGGACTGAGGGGGCAAGGCTGGTCGGCGGTGGTGGCGCTCGGCGGCGGACGGCGGCGCAGCACCGGCGGGGCGAGACCGGCGACGCTGCTGCTGCCCTCTCGCCTAGAACAGGGCAGCGGCTGCGGGCGGCGGAAGCCGAGGGGGACGACGGCCGACGGGGCTGGGGCGACGCCTGGGGGCCGGCGAGCGGCGGACGAGTCTAGCAGCTCCGGCGTCGCGGCCTTCTCCGGCGTGAACAGCACCGGCGGGGCAAGAACCAGGCCGGCGGAGGAGGAAGAGGCGTGCGGGGGAAGTTGATCCGGGAGAGAGAGAGAGAAGAGAGAGAGGAAGTCTGAAGAGAGGAGAGAGAGAGTCAAAAAGCTGGTCAAAGGGACTTAGTGGAGTCCACGTGTCGTAATCCTAGGGCTTCGGACAATTTGCCCTTCAATCCAAGGGTCCAATTTGAATTTCAACCACAAAAGCAAGGGTATTATGGTCAATTGCCCCCTAACTAAACCTAACCAGGTCTGGTTTGGTCCCCCTAACCCTAGTTAGACCCCCAAAAAAATCAATTAAAAAAATTCGGAATTAATTAATACAACCTAGGGGCATTTTCGGTAATTTTCCGGTCCCGGACCGAAATTCCAATTTTCGCACATACGCGTTTCATACGTGCGTGGCCAACATAATATGGCGTCGGATTTGCGAAATTAATTTTCTAAGCCCTCGGAAATCGTCCGCGAAATCTCGGGAATAAAATAATATTATTTTCCAATTTTTGTCGAAATTCAACTTTTTGGCCAGAACCGCTCTAAATGCGTGTGGCCACCCCAAAATGACCTTGGCCGTGAAAAATAACCTCGATCGGCGTCCGAATCGGGTCTCGGTGTGCCCGGGGGCAAAACCGTCTTTTTCTCAATTTCTACCGGATTTTCAGTTTTCAACCGCACTAGTCCCAAACATGAATGGCCACTCTAAATTGACGTCCGTCCTGTGAAATAGTCGTAATTACCCTTGACATTTTGATATCGAAGTTCGTGCCCAATATTGCAATCTAATTTGCTCGTTTTGCAGTTTTAGGGTCTCTCGCTAACAGGTGGCTGTTTAGGTGTTACGCGTATCGACTTAAGATTGTCCGAGTCATGATGGCCTCAATTTCGAAACAACGAGAGGAACTATCACTAGTACCGGGGTCGCGATCGTTTGGATTAAAATCGGGGTTCATTCGTCAGGCGTACTTTCGGTCGTGCGAAATCACTCGCAATCCAATCGTACGTTACTGAAAATATCGACCCATCATTTTTCCTAAGATCGGCCTATATTGGTTCAAAATATTTCCTCGACGTTCGTTGAAATCGGCGCTCAATCGCGGTCGGGTTCTTGGTCCACGTACCTGATCCTATTTAGCCTTTCCTTTTTGGTTAGTATCCCGTGATTGATCAATTCCGGGCGAGACTTACTAAAATTACACGAGAATTCACATACACTTTATTGGACACAATAACGGGTCAAAATTCAGGCTGTTACAGCTATTGGACTTGAGCCATTGGGTACTAAGGACTTGAATGTTGACGATATCTGGAAGGAATCAGTAGTTGTTGGGACTGTGGACAAAGAAAAAGCAGAAGAGAGGACCCTGAACAAAAACATAAGAAGTATCATCCTTTACTCTCCCCTGCCAAGCCTAAAAGTAGCCACGATAAGAATAACAAGGAATTGCCTAAGTTTTTATGCTCTTTCTTTCTTTTGGTGTACTGAATCTGCAGTTATTTATACAGGTAGGAGATCCAAGTTAATATTAAATAAAACTTCAAGTCCTCAACCTATAAAGGCCAAAGCAAAGAAGTTGCTTCTCCAAACTGTCCCCAGAAAAGTTTTGACCTGAACTGTTCTTGGAATTAAGTGAAAACACAAATAATAAGCCAAAATTATATTATAAAGTATGACATATTTGTGTGCATATGTTCATCTTTTCACGAAAGTCACAATAATAACAATTGTAAGAATCCATATTACCACTAAGTTGAGGCTACTACTAAAGGCTTGGGTTGAAGTTCCTAAAAGAAAGCTGTTTGTTTCAGCTAAGTAAAGAGCATAACGCCCAACAAACAATACCCATCTTTTCATGGCATGACCCATTTTGCAATTCACATGATAGCATGGACTCTCAAAATCTCGCACTAGCTTTCCTCCTATTAATTGGCTCTGCTCATCAATGCTGAACTCCCCAAAAGGTGAGATTTTCTGGTCATCTAAGAAGTTAAGTCACAAAATTGAAAAATAAACGGACTAGCATTCCAATCCCTTGATCCAACAATGTTCTTGTCAGCATATAACTTAAAGATACTTCAGGTACAGCAAGCTTGCTCACTGACAACTAATGAAAAATACAACTAGACAGCAGTGCAAATTAAGTCTACTTGCCTACACACTAGAATGTTAATACTTCTAATGGTCTTTTTATGCGCATACTGCACAATATAATGCACCTACAGAAGTAATATAGATTGTCCACCATGGATAACCACAAGAAAGGCAGCCTTGGCCCTACCAATAGTCCACAGGATTATTGGCAATTTCATGAAGTTAACATAGTCTTGTCATACTGCATTCCAAGCCAAGGACCATAAGAAAAGCTCACATATCAATGAAACCTTCATAAAAAATGGTTCCTCTTGTTTTCTTTGCTTGGCATAACAAATGGCTCCATGAATCTCCAACTGATAATAATCAGAACTAGAACAATGAAGAGAGAAACCATTTCAATAACAGGTGAGGATTTTACCTTTGTGAATCAACTTGGACAAATTACAGAAAGCAATTGATAGAAGCGTGGAGCTTAATTCAGGCGAAACGAACTACTACTCAAATTGATTAATCACCAATCAGCCTATGCAATCTGATGAAGAAAAATAGCATAACCATTTAACAAAAGAAAATCACCACCCCCAATGCAAAAAGGATTTCCGTTGTGAAAAGTAACACAAGATAAATAGCACCAATGACCAATACCATATCACCATAGTTGCATGAAACAGCCTCACAAGCTAGAAAAAGAAAAACAGGGAATGGAACCAATTGTGTAGTCGAAGAGGAAAGTTTAGGTTTTGAGGGAAACCCACGATTACAACACGCAAACGTGAAGTGGGCAGGCGTCAAAAACTGGGAATTTGAGGCCGCAGAATGAATTTGCGGAGATTCAGAGCCACACGAAATAAGCAGAGGCAGGTAGACGATGGTGTTCTCACCAATTTGGTGGAGGGATTAGAGTTCACACAAATGAACAAAATGGTTGAGATGTGACCGGGAGAGGCTAATGCAGGTAGGGATAGAGTTGGCTCGCAAGCGAGCCCTCACCCAGATCGGTTGTCGCCAAGATGGGTGAGCGCGGCGGAACTTGCTCGAGCGAGCCCTTGCCCAGATCTACAATGGCAGCGGCACTGGCATCTGTCGCCAATCTGGGCAAGGGCTCACGTGAGCGAGCACCGCCGCGCTCGCCCATCTTGGCGACGACCGAGGCTTGAGTGAGCGCCACCGTTGCCAACCCCTCGCCCAGGTCGGCGACGACTCTCTCAAGTGGGCGCCGCCACGCGAGCCCTTGCCCATATCGACGACAGTTGCCCGAAGGCCGCCGTCGCAGCAACGTCCCTCCATAATTGCAACTCATCACCAAGAACTCACCTCGAACAAGAAGGAGCAGCCTCGTCGGTGAAGAAGGAGCAGCAGCCGCGAACTCCATAAGTAAAATGAGTTCTAGGTAGGAGAAGAAAACGAAGTTGTTGTTTTTGATTCTTTCGTTGTTGTTTTTTATTCTTTTTTTTGTTCCGAGAATCAAGAAGCTACTTTTTTTTATTCTTGATTCTGTTCCAAAATTGATTTTGGGAACAATTTTTTGCAAAAATATGCCCAGAATCAAAAAATTAAACAAACGCATTTCTGTTCCCAAACTAATTCTGAGAACAAAAGAATAGAATCAAACACTGGTTGGCAAGTTATCATGCGCAGCCTTAATTAATCCAAGTCAATCACACACGCCACGACAATTCAGTCATGTTATTCATCTCAATCAGTCACCAAATTAGCCACTAATTAAGCCTCACAATTATCACAATTTAATCTAACAAATATGCACATACGAATATCGAACCTAATCCACATTTAGCCCCTAAACCGGTACTAATTACGTCCTAAATAAGTCTAATAATACCCAATGTACTAGGTAGGGTTTACGAAGTCATTTATCTAAGTTTGGCCTGGAGAAAATCGGCTCGGGCCTAAAATGGCCTGAGTGTACACTACTGACTAGGCGCGGGCGAGGGCGCGAGGCTCGGCCATGGGCACAGTCATCGGCCACGGGCATAATGCCCGGCCATGGGTACAAGCACGAGCACGGGCGCGGGCACGGGCACGGGCACGGCGGGGCAAGCTGGCCGGCTGGGGCGGTTACGGCAGCGGCGGTGGTGGCGACGGCGGCAATGCGGCGCGACGGCGAGCAGCGGCGACATGGCCTCCCCATTTTTGGCGACAAAGATAGTCTGTCGATAGGAGAGAGAGAGAGAGAGAGAGAGAGAGAGAGAGAGAGAGAGAGAGAGAGAGAGAGAGAGAGAGAGAGAGAGGTTGGACGACGGAGATGGTGGTTAAGGAGAGAGAGGCTGGGTTGAGGGGCGTCGACGACGACGGCAGCGACCACAAGATGGCCGAGCCAGCGGGCAGTGAGCTGGCGGGCTGGCAGGCTGGGTTGGCATAGCAACGCAATGATCGGGCGCGGCGAGCTCGAGCAATGGGCTGGGGCTTGCTCACAACGGCAATGGTGACGCGAGAGGAGCAGACCAGACGGCTGGACTGCAGCCGGGACTCGTCGGGCGTGGTCGCAAGCAGCGATGTCTTCTGGTTCGCAGAGAAGTGGCGATCTATTCGGGCGGCGATTGGTCGGCGCGATGGTGGGAGGAGGACGGCGTGGTACCTGGCGGGGTGGCAGCACGGTGGCGGTGACGAGCAACGGGGCGGCGTCGAACAGAGCAGAGGCCAGATGCGGCTCGTCGGGGAAGAAGGAGACCGAGAAAGAAAAAGAGACATAGGGAAGAGAGAGAAGAAAAGGAGAAGAAGAAGGAAGAGGAGAGAGAGAGAGAGAGAGAGAGAGAGAGGTGTGTCAGAGGGGGGCGTGTGTACGTGATGGACGTTTGCATGCAAGGGGAAAGAGAGAGAGAGAGAGAGAGAAAGAGAGAAAGGGAGAGAAGGAAGGAGGGAGAGGACAGACGCGTAGGGAAGAGAGAAGGGAAGATGTGCGGGCAGAGGGTTTTCGGCATGATAGAAGGAGAGAGAGAGAGAGAAAAAGGGAGGGAGAGAGAGGACAGACGCGGGGGAAATGTGCGCGGCGAAAGAGAGATGAGAGGAGAGAGAAGGAGAAAGTCAAAGGTAATTATCGCGATCCAACGGTCATGGTTCAAATCCAAAAACGATCTAACGGCCCACAATAATCTTAATTAATAATTTAGGAAAAAGGGTCCAAAGAAAATAACTCAAAACACACTATGAGGAAGGTCTACTAATCTAAATTCGCACCAGGTCGAAATTTCACTTTTCCGCTATTCCAGACAATCTCAATGTTGGCCACGATAATCTCGACACCATCCAATTTATTATGTCCCGGAACTCGAGAAATTCGACACTAAAGTTTGGATTCTAAATAACGGTCAAATTCGATCGAGTGTGATTCTAGAAAAATCTCAAAATTTAAAAATAATAACCAGAAGTGATCAGTTCTAGGGCGAAATTTTACTACAAGCACACTGATGAATTACACGTTTATTAAATCCCAAAATTGAGTCAAAATCCGGGATGTCACAATTTTTCTCCCCTTACAAAAATTTCGTCCACGAAATTTACAACCTTACCCAATTATTCAAGCAAAAGGGGGGTTTGGTGTTGCATCAACTTTTCGCTTTCCCTTGTCACGCTTTCTATCCCATGATGTTCCCAAATCACTTTTACCAGTGGGATTGTCTTGTTCCGTAGCACCCATTCCATTTTGTCCTCAATTCTAACCGGCTTTTCTAAGTACGACATTCCATCGTCCACGTCTACTACTTCATAATTTAGCATGAGTGTCGGGTCTAGCTCATATTTCCTTAGCATAGACACATGGAATACATTGTGAACATAAGACAGCTTTGGTGATAGCGCGAGACGATAGGCTAAAGTGCTAATTCTCTCTAAGACCTCGAATGGACCCACGTACCTCAAGCTCAATTTTCCTTTCTTGTCAAACCGTGACAATCCTTTCATCAGCGATACTTTAAGGAAAACGTGGTCCCCCACTTGAAACTCCAAAGGTCTACGCCCCTGGTCCGCATAATTCTTTTGGTGACTCTAAGCGATCTTAAGCCTATCCTAAATAACCTTGACCGTTTCGACTGATTGCTAAATCAACTCGGGACCGTGATGCTCCTCTCACCAACTTCATCCCAGCAAACCGGTGTTTTGCAAACTCTGTTATACAATGCCCTATAAGGTGCCATTCTAATACTCTGCTGATAGCTATTGTTGTAGGCGAATTCAACCAAATGTAGCTGTTCCTCCCAACCATTCTTAAAATCCAAAACACATGTTCGCAACATGTCCTCCTAAGTCTGAATCGTCCTTTCAAACTAGTCATCCGTCTGGGAATAATAGGCCGTGCTAAACTGTAACCTCATTCCTAATGCCGTATGAAGACTTTTCCAAAAAGCGGCAATAAACTTAGGATCATGGTCTGAAGTAATTGTCATTGGCACTCCGTGCAGACAGACTATTTGTCGCATATACAAATCGACATACCTTTCCAAGGTAAAATCCTTTCACATTGATAGAAAATGTGCTGACTTTGTCAACAGATCCACTATCACCCAAATCGAATCATGGCCCCTTTGACTTCTTGGTAGTCCCATAACAAAGTCCATCGTATTATGCTCCCATTTCTATTCGGTGATTTCCAATGGCTGTAACAATCCACCCGGCTTACAATATTGCGCCTTCACTTGTTGGCATGTGAAATACTTAGCCACATATTTGGCCACGTCCACCTTCATGCCGTTTCACCAATATTGCCGTCGTAAGTTTTGATATATTTTCGTACTATCCGAGTGAATGCTATAATTACTACAATGTGCTTCAGACAAAATCTCTTCCTTCAGTTCTGTATCACTTGGCACACATAACCGTCCATGGAATTTTAAAACCCATCCTCGAATACCTGAAAATCCGATTCCCTTTTTGTGGCATCCATACATCAAAATCTTCTGAATCTCTGGGTCCGTAGATTGTAAAGCCTTAATCTTAGTCTGAATTTCCTATTCAACCCTCAATGCGGCAAATAGACTTGAAAACATGGCTCACTTCAAACTTAAACTCTGAATCCCAGACTCCCTCCAACAAGGTCCATTCTTTGACCATCATATGCGCGATACTCAATTTCCAACTTAGTGCATCCGCTACCTTATTAGCCTTTTCGGGGTGATATAAAATATCGCAATAGTAGTCCTTAAAGAGTTCCATCCAACGACGTTGTCTCATACTTAATTTCTTTTGGGAGAACAAGTATCTTATACCCTGATGATCCACATAAATCTGAAACTTCTCCTGACACAGGTAGTGTCTCCAAATCTTAAGAGCGAAAATAATCGCGACCAATTCCAAGTCACGCATCGGATAATTCTGCTCATGTGGCCTCAATTACCTCAATGCGTATGCCACCACTCTTTCGTATTGCATCGGCACACATCCCAATCCTCTTAACGACGCGTCACTGTAAATCTCATATCCTCCTAGACTTGACGGGATCGTCAATACTGGCGTGGTCGTCGACCTCTATTTTAATTCCTGAAAACTCCTTTTGCACACATCCATCCATTCAAATTTCCTTTCCTTCTTTAGCAAACACGTCCATAATGTAGCTAACGCTAAAAACCTTCCCACAAAACATACTGTAATAACCTACCAGACCCAAGAAGCTCTAAATCTCGATTACCATTGTCGGTCTTGGCCAATTCATGATGGCCTCAATCTTTATCGAGTCCACTGCAATTCCTTCCCCGGGTATCCCATGTCCTAAGAACGCCACTCGATGAAGCCAGAATTCACACTTATTAAACTTAGCGTAGAGTGTATGTTCTCTTGAGGTCCGTAGAACCTTTTTCCAAATGTAACTCACATTCGGCGGAACTCTTTGAGTACACCAAGATATCGTCTATGAACACGATTACAAACTGATCCATAAATTCCTTAAATACCCGATTCATTAAATCCATAAAGGTTGTAGGGGCGTTCGTTAGTCCAAACGGCATCACCGTAAACTCATAGTATCTATACCTCGTCCTAAATGCCAACTTCGACACGTCCTCCTTCTTGACCTTCAATTGGTGATAACCAGTCCTCAGATCAATCTTACAAAATATTCACGCCCCTTGTAACTGGTCGAACATGTCATTTACCCTTGGCAACGGCTGTTTATCCTTAATAGTCCCTGATTCAACTGTCTGTAGTCAACACACAATTTTAATGATCCGTCCTTTTTCCTCACGAATAACACTAGCGCTCCCCCCTGGAGACGCACTCAAACAAATAAAGCATTTATCTAACAATCCTTGCATTTGAACCTTCAATTCTTTCAACTCTGACAACGACGTCCAAAAAGGGTGCTCTCTAGATTGGTTCAATCCCAAGGCTAACTTGATTACAATTTCCACTTCTCGATTAGGTAGAAATCCCGGCAATTCCCAAGAAAAGACATCGGGAAGATTACACACCTCGGCTATGTCCTTTAGCCTTGATTCCTCAACCAATTAATCAGCCACAAATTAATTATCTTTTTACACCTCAAAGACAAAGCTTAATCCATCCAAATTTCAATCCAACAGTCTCTGAAAAACAACTCACATCTGTTCTTTACAAAATCTGTAATCCCTAAGCAACACTCATCCATCCCAACTCATCCAAGAATATCGTCAGTAATTTAGGAATCCTTAAGTCGATTGCGCCTACCCACTATAAGCAATTATACGTCGTACATGACCAATAGAGTTACAACTTCAAAATCATCGCCTATTGTACTCAATACCATCTCATAACGTATCTAGACTTTCAAGGCACATCCTTCACTTCCTTCTCAGCCACAACATACACTTTTCCTTATGTCCTTAGTCGATTCTGATTAATCTGCGGGGCAACTCTTGCTTAATGTCCTACCTGCGGTCGCTGCGATTGCATTAGTGACCTAACCTGTCGGTTCAACAATTTCTCACTTAGTGACCTTACTGTCCACATCCACAACATGCTCCACTTCTACCTTGGCAATGGCCATTCCTATGCTCCTTTCCACAAGACCAACATGCAGCGTTGGAGTAGTAGTTCGACTTTCCAAAGTTCTTTCTTAACAAAGGGACAAGTCTCTTGTTCTCGGTCGTAAGCTTCTTCCCAAAGTTCCCATTGTCCCTAGCTGGCGTGTATTGCGATCCATGTATGGTAACCCTCTCATTCATATCCCTTCCAACCGTTTAAGCCTTATCATACAACTTATTACAATCCTTTAAGTTCATTAGTATCAACTGACTGCGGAAATTCGATTTCAGTCCATTTTAGAACCTTCTTGTCCTATCCACATGATCATTGACTATCCTTGGTGCGTACTTAGGCAACCTTAGAAACTCGACCTCGTACTGATCGACTAACATTCAATTTTAGCAAAGCCGAAGAAACTCTGTCATTTTCTGTTCTCGCGCACTCTCTGAAAGTATCTCCCATTGAAGGCCTCAATAACGACACCCTAACCTGGAATTATGCCCTCTGAAATATCCTACTTCTGGGGCCCTCTTACTAATCCTTTGCATTTCCTTAGAATTGATATACAACCAGGGTCACTTTTTCCTCATCAATGCACCTGAATACCTCAAAAGCCTCTTTTTTTTTTGTCCTCTGTCCAAAGTAATGTAGTCTCAGTGTCACCTCTTCCCATCGAACTTTGCAAGTTTAAATTTCAAAAATTTTCCAACCAACTGACGCATCTATCTGACTGCATTAACTTACCCTTGACCTTGATTCCCAACATTTCCATTATGCCCATTATTTCCATTGGCGACGGCAACAATGGCCTCAGCATCAGTACCGACAGTAGCATTTTGTTCATCAGTCTATCTTTCCATTAAAATTCCAACTTCCTCAAGTACCCTCAAAATCTCATCTCATCTGGGATCCCCTACAACTCCAACTTGCGGATTTACACGACCTCGACCTCGACCTCAACCTCTTCCTCAGCTACTCTTACTCACAGGGTTCATACCACCCACTTACCTGCTATAATTCCCCTAGGGAATTAAAGACCTAGGCCAACTATACCAGTCTAAGCTTTAGGCAGTAATTCACAATAATTCACTAAGCAGGCAGTCAATCACAACACCACTCAATCACAAAGAACAGGGATCGTGCACTAACCTCAGGTCCTGACGCGCCAACATTTCATATATTAGTGCATAATATCACTCAGCAATCATAACCAAACAGTCTGGGTAACGCATGGCCAACAAATCTCCCTAACTGGCTACCCTAAAGTCATCGCTCCTTATCACTTCAAGCTTCGACCATCTTGGTTCGAGCTGACCTTGCTCTGATACCAAATCAACGGGGATGTCACGCCCCGAATCCCCAACGGGCTCGCGACACCCCTCGACGGTCGATCATTGAATGCAACGTCCCAAACACGTCGCCGACCCAACCCAAACATCAGAGATTAGGCACGCGCGGAAACAGATAGAAACAACCCGGACAATTAATAATGACAAGGGGGTAACAATAGAACAAAACAATAACTGTAATTCCTACACTCGGCAGATACATACAACGTCCACAAAAAAATAATCCCCATGCTAAGCCACAACAACAGAATCACTTTCCTCAAAAGGGACGATGGTTTGCAAACTTAACTCCTCTTCAAAGTGGAGGACTCAAAATACCGAGTACTTGACCTGTCCTCGATCTTCGAAATACCATTACAGCGTCTCCAATCACTCATGGCCACGGATTTGAAATGGTTATATAATAACTGTGAGAACGAGTCTCGATAAGCAACCTCCTATACCCCACGTAGGCCAATGCATAACCAGACAAATTATATATGCAGTCTACCCCATAACCTATGAGATTCGCATCATTACACTTACCTCACCATCGAACCCATGCTAACACTGCACATTAGTCATATCATGATAATGCAGCAATAGTAACTAAATAGTACATCGTAATTGCTCAAATGCCAACCACATTTGCACGCAATTCATCTTAATAATTCGACCACACATTCAACCAACAAATTCAATCACATGCTTAACCAACCAATTCAGTCACACTCAATCAGCCAATTCAGTCACACTCAATCAGCCATTTTAATCACACTCAAATCGCATGCATGGCCAAACATCTTTTTCATGACCCGCGCCTCTGCGCCTCAAGTTCATTCTCACAGGCACACAAGCCACATAATTCATCAATTCCAATGGCCGCCGTCAATACGTCCCAAGCCATACCATTCAATCAATTCCAGTGGCCACCGTCAACACGTCCCAAGCCACACCGTTCAATCAATTCCAGTGATCGCCGTCAACACGTCCTGAGCCACACTATTCAAGCAATTCCAATTACCGACATAAACACGTCTCGATCCAGTACACCTTTAATGGGCCACCGTCAACACGTCTCAAGCCCGCATCCATTTGACACATCAGTCATTCATGCCTTCACACGGACCGCCGTCAACACATCCCAAGTCCGTCTTTCCATTTGGTACACTGGCCAGTCAAGCCTTCATACGGACGGCCGTCAACACGTTCCAAATCCGTAACCGTCCGATCAATCCGGGCTTAAAATCAACAAGTAAGCACACGCCATTCAATTCGGTCAATTCCACGCCAATTACATCAAACAACCCATATTCACAACTCGCCAATCAACACGTCGTACAATTCAAATTCAATCACCACACTTTCATAGATGTCAATCTGACATGCCATCACACCCAATTCAACTCATACTCTCCACATCGATTCACTGACCCGACATTCAAGTCGGTATACTCAATTAATCCAAGTCAATCACACGAGCCACGACAATTCAGTTATGTTATTCGTCTCAATCAGTCACCAAATTAGCCACTAATTAAGTCTCACAATTATCACAATTTAATCTAACAAATATGCATATACGAATATCGACCCTAATCCACAATTAGCCCCTAAATCGGTACTAATCACGTCCTTAACAAGTCTAATAATACTCAATGTACTAGGTAGGGTTTAGGAAGTCACTTACCTAAGTTTGGCCTGGAGAAAATCGGCTCGGGCCTAAAATGACCCCAGTGAACAGTGCTGACTAGGCGCGAGCGAGGGCACGACAGGCGCGGGGCTCGGCCATGGGCACGGCCCTCCGCCACGACTCGGCCACGGGCACAATGCCCGGCCACGGGCACGGGCACGGGCACGAGCACGAGTATGGGCACGAGAACGGGTACAGGCACTGTAGGACGGGTTGTCGGCTGGTCAGCTGGGGCGGCTGTGGCAGTGGCGATGGTGGCGACAGCAGCAAGCAATAGCGACACGTCGCTGCGGCGAGCAGCAGCGACGCAGCGTGGTGGCGAGCTGCTTTCCCCCAGCGACTGGCTTGGTGGGAGAGAGAGAGGGAGGGATGGTTGGACGACGGGGATGGTGGCTAAGGAGAGAGAGGTTGGGCTGAGGGGCGGCAATGACGGCGACAATGACCATAAGCTGGCCGAGCCAGCGAGCGGTGAGCTGCCGAGCTGGCGGGCTGGGTTGGCACAGCGACGCGGCGACCGGGCACGGCGAGCTTGAGCAGTGGGCTGGGGCTTGCTCATGGCGGCGGCGGTGACACGAGGGGAGCAGACCGGACGGCTGGATTGCAACCGGGGCTCGTCAGGCGTGGCCGCAAGCAGCGACGTCCTCTGGTTCGCCGACAAGTGGCGATCTGTTCGGGCGGCGGTTGGTCGGCATGCCAGCGCGAAGAGGACAGCGTGGTGGCTGGCGGGGTGGCAGCGCGGTGGCAGTGACAAGCAACGGGGCAGCGTCGAGCAGAGCAAAGGCCAGACGCAGTTCGTCGGGGAAGAAGGAGACCAAGTAAGAAGAAGAGACAAAGGGAAGAGAGAGAAGAAAAGGAGAAGAAGAAGGAAGAGGAGAGAGAGAGAGAGAGAGAGAGAGAGAGAGAGAGAGAGAGAGAGGTGTGTCAGAGGGGGGCGTGCATGCGTGATGGACGTTTGTATGCAGGGGGAAAGAGAGAGAGAGAGAAAAACGGAGAGAATGAAGGAAGGAGGGGGCAGACGCACGAGGAAGAGAGAAGAGAAGACGTGCGGGCAAGGTGTTTTCGGAGTGACAGAAGGAGAGAGAGAGAGAGAGAGAGAGAGAGGACAGATGCGGGGGAAACGTGCGCGGCGAAAGAGAGAGGAGAGAGGAGAGAGAAGGAGAAAGTCAAAGGTAACTATCGCGATCCAACGGTCACGGTTCAAACTCAAAAACGATCTAACGGCCCACAATAATCTTAATTAATAATTTAGGAAAAAGGGCTCAAAGAAAATAACCCAAAGCACACTACGAGGGAGGTCTATTAGTCCAAATTCGCATCCGGTCGAAATTTCACTTTTCCACTATTCCTGACAATCTCGATGTTGGCCACGATAATCTCGACACCGTCCAATTTATTATGTCCTGGAACTCGAGAAATTTGACACCGAAATTTGGGCTCTAAAAAACGGTCAAATTCGATTGAGTGCGATTCTAGCGAAATCTCAAAATTTAAAAACAATAACCGGGAGTGATCAGTTCCCGGGCGAGATTTTACTACATGCACACTGACGAATTACACATTTATTAAATCCCAAAATTAAGTCAAAATCCAAGATGTCACAATTTACTTTAACGCACATCAATTTTTTTGCATAGCTCATGGAAATCCTATCCCGAACCTTAATAACAAGTCGTTGCTCAATGTTGGCCGATACGGTTTGGGTTATTTCTTTTCTCATCTTTTACTTTCTATGTTATTATTAATTGGATTTGTATTTGTTTGAGTATCCATAAATGAATATTTATATTTCCATTTCTTCCGGAAAAAATCAAAAAATAAGAAAGGGAGGAATGCACGGAAAGCCTTTTATTAAAGGAAAAGGTACCCATAATGAGAATTACCTTTCTTTAATATAACCGAGTTCCCGGACTTATGAATCGCTTGTTCGTAAGAGTGAGCAATCTCCCGTGTCTTCCTTGGCTCCTAACTTAGTGGCAACTCTAGTTATAACTAGAGAAGACACAGGAGATTGCTCACTCTTACAAACAAGAGATTGCTCCTAACTTAGGGTTTCAGTTTCTGTCGACAAAACTCCCTCTGTAGTTTGAAGATGACAAAACATTCCATGGGAGCTAATATGTGTATTTGAGTGTGCGGATGCAAGTGATGTTTACAACATGAAGGGCTTTCTTGCTCTGCATATGGGAGAAAAAGATACTGAGTGTAAAGTGTTAGATTTGATAGAACTTTTGGATTTTGGTAAACATGCAAGGGACATGGAATCATCAAGGTGCTAGATGGACCAATAAAAGGAGAGCGACTTGGATATCATGAATATATCTATATGCTTGGAAGGATCAAGTGTAGAAAGTGAACAAATTGAGATTAGGCAAAACCACCATGTTTGGATGGACCATGCCGTAGATGAAGTTCATGCCAAGGATGGAATGGACAATACTCAAAGTACCGGGAAACAAAGTCGTAGCTCTAAATCGATTTGATTCAAATTCAAATTGGTGTTTTGTAGCCAACCTTTTGAAGGCTTGGAATCCATAGAAAGACTTTGTGGAAATGTTTTCGGCTAAAAACAACTCTTGAGAAAGGCTAGAAAAGCCTTGACCAAGGCCATTTGGGCCCTGACCCGGGCTAGGCGCACTCTAGGCCTACGCTAGCGCTAGCCACTCACTAGCTAAGGGCTCACTAGCGCTAGTGACCATGCATGTCAGTGGTGTATTTATTTAAGCCATGAATAATACATACACGTCAGCACGTGTCGAGAAACTAGCTAGTTTCACGTCGTATATCGTCAACATGTTTCGCATCAAAATTATTTATTCACCCGAACTTACAGTTTATGCCATTGTATTATGCCTTTGATGTTTGGATACATACTAGATTATTCCTCGTGATTTGATTTGCATGTCATTTAGCATATGTTAGAATATGTATGTTCGGTTTGATATTTTAATTAGATTTCCTTTTTTTTATTAAAACAGTATACATCGAATTCATTCACGCTCTTATGATTGAATTCAGTTTTGTTATTGGAATCATATGGATTGGGCTCATTGCATGCTATTTTGATTGGACTAAATTCGCCTTTGGATGATGTGTCAGTGTTTATTTGATTCAAATGCATAGGACATATTTATTGCAATTTTTTCTTAAAAGAACATGGATCACACGACACAATCAGTCAAGCTCTTAATCACCCCGTGACAAGGTGATTTTATCTAAGAGCAAGTAGCGAAGTTTTTTTTAAATTTTCTAAACATAAAAAGAAAATTATACGTGTATTACATTAGGAGATCCCATGACATAAGATTATAGTATTGAAATGGCAATGTGGAAGGTGCTAACCCATTCCCGCACGTAATCAAACCCTCGGCCCTTAAAGTTTTATTTGCTTTTAGTCTAGTTGACTTTTCTTTTTAGAATTGACCTAAAAAATTATTGGTGGCAACTCTTACAACAATTTAAGAATTTGGATCACAGTGGCTTGCCCCGACCCAGGAAGGGAAGAACATAGATACTTAGACTTTTGAGCTGAACTATCCAATTTCTACTCTAAAAATGTTAACTTTTTCTTGAAAATCCACAGGGGACATGCTATGGCGATTATATCATATGTTTTATCAATATTTTGATTTCGTGTACATTGAATTTGTCAGGTCATTAGACGAGGCATGAGTAATTGAATGATTTCAAATACTTTATGCAAAATACTAATGATATTTACGAAGAGGCCATGATCCAAAATTTGATGCTTATGGTAGTGCAAAAGTATAGCATCAATAATTTTATTTTTTCATAATTAGACGAGTTCCACTATAAAAAAATTGATTGGAAAATTGCAATATTAGCTTCAAACTTGCGATTTCGACAAACTTTTTAATGTATAGATCAAGGCTTTGTTTTAACTTTAATAAGCGTTTTTATATTAAAAACTTCGATAGATGAGATTAAAAATTTTAAATTTCTTGAAATAACAAGGTGAAGGTGAAGTCTCGGTATATCATTAGATTTTTTTGCTAAAACTCGCAATGTTTGCATGGAAGATTCTTAGTTTGTCTATGGCTGTTAAAATGGATCACAATTCCATATTTTAATCCATATTTATGAAAATGGGTCGTATAAGGGTAATCATGAAATTAAGATATGGGTCATAAATGGGTTTGAAAAAGGAAAGCCTAAACAAAATGGGTTTTATTCGGGTCTTTTACAAACCCATTTTCAACCCATCATCGACCCAACTCTCTCCTTTCTCTCCTCTACTTCGTCTCCATCTTCCTCACCCCCCTCTCTCTTCCGACGAACCTCCCCAAACTCCACCCGCTCTTACCAAGACCCTCGAAATGAAGCGGAAGTCCCAGCTCGACTTCGCCACCTCCGGTCAGCCCCGCGATTACTCCATCGAGTCCTGGATCTACGATTGGAGCTTCGAATCGGCAAGGTATGACGGCTCTTGTAAGGAGATATTCAAGGGATGGAATCGCCAAATCTTCAGCTCACCTTCATCCTCGTGGAGTCCTCCGATCGAGCACGAGCGCAATGAAATCTTTGCAGACCCCTCCAAGTTTGATTCTGATTTTCTGCACGTTTTCGTTGGAGGTCATTTGCATTGCAGCAATTGCTTTGTGGATGTGTGTCATCGCGAGATTTGAATGATGGAAAAAAAATCCGTCGCAAATTTGCAACGGAAAATAAATCGGTCGCAAATTTGCGACGAAAAATTAAAATCCGTCGCAAATTTGCAACATAAAAAAAATCCATCACAAATTTGCGACGGAAATAAAATCAGACGCAAATTTGTGACGGAAAAAAATAATCTGTCGCAAATTTGCGACAGAAATAAAATCGTACGCCAATTTGCAACGGAAAAAAAATCCGTCGCAAATTTGCGACAGGATAAAAAAACCGTTGCAAATTTGCGTCGGAAAAAAAATTCGACGCAAATTTGCGACGGAAAAAAAAAATCCAACGCAAATTTGCGACGTATTTAGCGACGGAAAAAAAATTCGTAGCAAATTTGCGATAAAAAACAGTCGAAAAAAGGATTTAGCCACGGATTTAGATTTAGCCACGGGAAAAAAAGTCGTTGCTAATTAGCGACAGATTTAGCGATGAAAAAATCAAATAAATGTTAGTAATTAAGTAAAATAACAGTTAGTAATAGAAAATTAATTGGTATTAAATCGTAAAATGGGATTAGTAAGTCATGCAAAAAGAAGCATGACTCAATATAAAAATTGGTAAGTTAAAAAACCAAATGGGTAAGCAACTCAAATTAGAGTTGACAATCCAAAACTAATTGGTAACTTAATTCGGCAAAAGTTAATGAGGCACGCAAAAAAGTTGATAATTTCATGTCATAGAAGGTAAATTCAAAACTGTTAGAAAATTAGAAATGTATTTTTGTTAGAGATAAGAAAAGTCAGTAATTTCAAAATAGAAAACCAAATAAACATTGGTAAATAACTCAAATAAAAGAAGGTAAACATAAAACTAGTTAGTAACTTGATCGAAAAAAGTAAGTAATCACTCTAATAAAAGTTAGTAATTTCTAAAAGAGCCAGTAAATTTAAAAAGTTGAAAACCAGTGCAAATAAAAGTAGCAACTTAATAAAAAGCTAGTAAATTTGAGTAAATAACAAATAAATGCTAATAACTCAAATGAGATTTGGTAATCCAAAACTAATTGATTTTATTAGAGAAATTTACCCAAATCACGCAAAGAAAGCTAGGCTGATAGTTTCATATAATACTCGGTAAATTTAAATTATTGGTAAGAAATGTAAATAAAAGTTCGTAAACAATGACAGAAGCTTTGTTTGGTTAGAGATTAGAGAAGTTGGTGTAGAAACAAAATGAAAATAAACATTGGTAAGTAACTCAATTAGGAGTTGGTAATGCAATATGGTAAACTTGATAGAGGAGAAGTTGGTAATCCCTCTAAGGATACGTTTATTTTGCGGAAAACTTAATAATAAAGGAAAGTGTTTTCCGGAAAATCATTTTTCATGAATACGTTTAGTTTTCATTCGTTTGGTAATATACGATGGAAATCGTTTTCTGATATTTGGATTTCATTGGAAAATGATTTCAATCTCATGCCTTTATTTTAGATCAAAAAATAAAAGAATTTTTAAATATTTTTATTTTAAAAAAATAGAATTTCTTAATTATTTTTTATTTATCATTTTTATTTTCCTTTTTTGTAAAAAATTTGAATTTTTTAATTATTTTTTAAAAGGTTGCTAATTAGCGACGGAAAAATAATTCATCGCTAATTTGCGATGAAAAAATAATTTGTAGCAAAATCCGTCATTAATTAGCGACGAATTTCGTTCATCGCAATTTTTTTATTTTCACAATTATTTTTTAAAAGGTCGTCGCTAGTTTGCGACAGGAACTAAATTTGTCGCTAATTTGTGACGGAAAAATAATTCGTCGCAAAATCTGTTGCTAATCAGCGACGAATTTCGCTCGTTGCAATTAATTTTTTTATTTTTTAAATTATTTTCGAACGAAACTTATTGCTAATTTGCAATAGAAAAATAATTCATCGCAAAATTCTTTACTAATTTCATCGCAAAATTACACTGCCAAGAAAAGATTGAGCCACGGAAAATTAGCAACGGACTTTCCGTCGCTAATTTTGCTTTGGCCGCCCTCACCCCCATTTTCTCTCTGTCTCTCTCTGCTGATTCCTCCCCCTGCTTCCGCTTCTCGCTTCTGCTTCTTCCCTCTCCCCAACACCCCCGAACCTCTCGCGCTCGCTAAGGGTTTTCGATACCCCTTCCCCCCTTGCGCTTCCTCCGGCGACTCCTCGCCATGGCCTTCGGAGCCCTAGAGGCCGCATACCCCGAAGGGTCGGCGGCTCCGTCCCCCGTCAAGGGCAAGGAGGAGCTCCCCGAGAAATTAGAGGCGGAGGAGGCATAGCAAGAGGACTGAGAGATCGCCGCTCTCGAGGAGGAGGCCGAGGCTTCCGACGAGGAGGCTCTGCTGGTCGCCGCCGAGGCCCCGCCTGCTGCATCGCCTTCGAGAGGCCATGCCCGTGATGTCCATATCTTGAGTTGTGGGTTCCTGCTCATCTTCTCGGCCTACAGTGCTGCTCAGAATCTCGAGAGCACCATGAACACCGTGAGTTTTTCGATGAACACCGTGAGTTTTTCAAGTCGATTTCGTTGGAATTTTGGGTAAATTGATAGAAGAAATCCATGGTCGTGAAATGAAAACCCAGAGGCAGATTTTGCACTTCTGGGTCTAAGGTTGCTTTAAGGAATGTTTTTTTGGTTCGTTTGACGTTGCGTTTTGGTTTGATGAGTTTCTTGATTTTTGTTGCAGGCGGATAATTTGGGCACGACAGGCAACGCGAGTAAAGAAGAAAGGTAGACAGGCAACACAACAAAGAGATATAGAATCTACAGTAGAGAACATTAGTGATTTGGAGGATGATCAAAGCCATCGTGTGGGGAAGTCGCTTTTATGCTCAGTGAAGTGGGAGCGCATTATTTTGGATGAGGTGAGTGAATGGGAGTATCTTGCAGTGATATGAGTGCTAACATAGTTCAATGCTTTGTAACCGATATAAAGATTTCGATATGTTCATGCTGGCAACACATGATTCGTTATTTTGTTTGGCTGGGTGAAGCCACGCATGAATGCGTTAATTTGCTCTTGGCAAGACAAATTTCTGTAAGATTAGGCCTTTCGATTTAAGGTTTGATTACTTTTAGGGAACCGTATATGCATGTTCTTTTCCACAATTTATCAAAAAAACTTCTATCCGGGATCTCTTAGTATGATTTGCTTCGTGATCTTTGAACATTCATCTGCATGTACATTTCCCACTTATGCCTATGCAATTTTATTCAATGTAGGCTCACTTTGTCAAAGATAGGCGATGTAATACTGCAAAAGCAGTTCTCGGACTGGAGTCTTCATATAGATGGGCTTTAAGTGGAACACCTCTTCAAAATCGTGTTGGGGAGCTCTACTCTCTTGTAAGTTTCTATTTTATACGAGTGGTTAATTATTATTCACCTTCTGTAGTCAATCACATTGTCCTGTAATAAACTTTTCGGGTCCGTTTTCTTCGAATCGTGCCGTATTCATTCTACTTATGTCAAGATTGTGATTGCAGAACACTTGATTATAGGTATGTAAAGTTTCAATCACAAGATAATCGGGTTATATTTTCCCATGGGTGGTTTCTGGTATAAGAGGCAATCTCAGCCTGCAGAACCGTAGTCGTTCATGTTGACACAAAATGGTTAGAGGCAACTGCACGTGCAAAAAGACCGGTTTAGCGACTTGGTATACCAAATAATGTGGCAATTTTTGCATAGATATTTAAAGAAGCAGTGCATGTGGCATTCTTTGCAAGAATACTTAGGGTCTCTATGAATGGTAAAGTACAAGTTAGCTACATCCATTTAATCTTTGCTACTCGGTATTACGGGTTTAAAGTGTCATAGCCATGTTCTTCTAGGCAATACATCTTTATTAATTTTATCCTCATGTGAAGGCTGCAACCTCCTAATCTCAAGTCTCAATTCAGCCTGCTGCTAAAGTGTTTGTACCTCAGGCTTCAGTTTCCATCAATCTTCTGCCAAAACATTTGTACCTCAGGCTTTGGTCTCATCTTTCTGACACATTAAGATCTGCAGTGTTGGGGCTAAGCCTTCATGATAGCTTTTTGATGTGGATGTGACTTTATACTTTCATCTACACATTATTTTTCCTTTGTTTGAATGTGATATGCCTGTGTATAAGTTATCGAGACTCTAGGTTAAGAGTGTGACATGATTCAGATCTCATGTTGCTACGTAGTTCTCACAGGACGTCTTGATCTTGATGCAACTATTACTGGAATATCTCCCACCATGGTGGATGTTCCATTTAGAGAACAAGTCCATACTTGTATCTTGCCCTGTGAGATACGTGTTTAAGGGCTATTTTCTCATATCATTATTCATTGAAGCATGCACAAAATTTGTTTCTGAATATATCCCTAACCTTCAAAATCTTGGTCTACAGTTGG
This sequence comes from Syzygium syzygioides, assembly GCA_031216285.1. NCBI lineage: Eukaryota > Viridiplantae > Streptophyta > Magnoliopsida > Myrtales > Myrtaceae > Syzygium > Syzygium syzygioides. Next base: position 24,316,784 of record CM062246.1, read on the forward strand.
TAGTAGATATGTGGATGCTATTGATTTGTATGTTGTATTTGACATGATTTGGTGGGTTGCACCCTCTTGGGTACCATAGTGGAGAATGTCCCTAAATTGATGATCATCCTGCCAGGGGGAAAACTGCAAAGAAAAGAGAAATTGAAGAATCTCTTTATCTTTGATTGAGTGGCAATGACATATCCAAAATGGTGAACTATCAAGCATCATGCTTGTTAAAGAATTTTTTTTTTTTTTGGGATGTTAGATTCTTCTCCTAGATGATAGAGTAGATATCGCCTTCTTAATGTAAAGACCTTGAAAGTTTGGATAGTGGGGCCATTGTGGAGCTTGTAGCTCCTATATCTAGTTTATATTGCTAATGACATCTTATTGCTTTTAAGAGTGAAGCATCAAATAGGTATAATTTAAAGAAGAGTTCTATGTGGGATATGTTTGGCAGAGTAAAGATATAGGTATACTGTGAAGAATATCACAAATACTATAGACTGAGGGTGTACACAATAGATGGATGCATCTTTTACTTAGATGATCTTTCTAATTTTTATTTCCTTTTGCCATTATATGTGAGGAATTCCTCTTCAATTTTGTTTGTTGTCTGGGTTGACTTCACTTTCATTATCTTCATCAATGCAATCTCACTCTTTGTTTTCTGCATTAACTTTATCGATTGATCTTAGAGCTTCACCTGTTGATTGCATGCACTGAGTTCAGTGAATGTATTTTTCCTTTGTTACCTATTTTGTAAGTCTGTTGTTCATTTGCAGTTCCTCAAAACAATGTCCTGAATGCTCTCACGGTACTGTACGGCACTTTTGTTGGTGGAATCGAGTGAGTTGCATTTTCATTGGTCCTTTGGCCTCTCTCTTTTTTTTGGGGGCAAATCATATGGAATGTTTTCATTTGAACTCTGATATGGAGTATATATTCTATCTAGTATATAGCAAATCCTATACAAGCACATGGAAATGCCATTGGCAAAAGGCGAGCAATGATATTACTAAAACACAATTTTGAAAAACATTTTGCTGAGACGCACAAAAAAGGGAAGGGCTGCTGATCTTGCACTTCCACCTAGAATTGTGAGTTCTCTTGCATTTGTGTACAATTGCAATTCGGCATGTCGAAGATTTTTAACTTAAATCCACCGCTTCCTGCTCTCTTCACTTTCCCTGCAGGTTACTTTGAGGAGGGATACACTGGACATTAGAGAAGAGGATTATTACACATCATTGTACAATGAGAGCTAATCTAACCTTGTGCGGTGTGCATATTGATTGGTAGGTCCATTAATCTAGGCTTCTTAATTTGCTCTTTCAGAGGATCAATTAGACTGAAAATGTGTTACCAGAAATTTCTAGCAATTGCTTTCATGGCCTAAAGATATATGAATGTTCTAAGTGCAATCCTTTTAATTTTGGATGCGAAATTTTGGCAATTGTAGGTTTTTCACTTTCTTCTCTGGGCTTGTGGGACTTTGAGTTTCGCATTGTATGTCAACAAGTGAATGTCACTTCTTTGGAGGAGGTGATGAAGTAATTCATGCAAACCTTATAGGAGAAAGCAGAGTGGGCGCAAGATTGGAAGTATCTTTTCATACATATCTAGGATAAGCTTTGCTTCAGCATCTTCAATGCCAGAAGTGCAGTTGGCCCGATATTTTCCTGCCTTGGAAAGAATTGCCACCCTAAGGTTGCTTAAGCAAGTGCTTTAAAGTGCTCAAGATTCTTTATTCTCTCATTATGTGTACTATAAAGAAAAATATGTCATTCTTGTGGAAAATGCAGATCAATGTATTTCATTTTCATATTATTATAATATTTCGATGTTATTAAGTGCTTAATCAATGTTAAATATAAATTGTAGGAATTAATTTTGCTGTTAATTAGATTTAAAATCGAAGTCGTCCCTAAACAATATTCGTCGCAGAGTTCGTTGCTAAAGAATTAATAAAAATTCGTTGCTATTATTGACCCAAAAAAAATTACGGACACAAAAAAAATTGGCGAATTAGCGATGTATTTTTTTTTGTCAAAATTAGCGACGAATTTTGCCATGAATAATTAGCGATAAATAATTAGCGACAAATTTTGCAACGAATAATTAGCGACAAATTTTGCAACGAATTTCGTAACGAATAATTAGTGACGAATTTTGCAACGAATAATTTGTGATGAATTTTGCAATGAATTTTGTGACGAATAATTAGTGACGAATTTTACGACGAATAATTTGCCATAAATTTTGCAACACATAATTAGCGACGACTTTTGCAACGAATATATTTCGTCGCAAATTAGCGATGAAAATTGATATTTTTCGTCGCTAAATTTTGCGACGCTGCATTAGCAATGGAATTTTTTTTCGTCGCAAATTCGTTTAGGGATGAATTTTGCCAAATTTTTCGTCGCAAAATTTGTCGCTAAAACCTCATTTTTTTTGTAGTGGAATTTTGCGATTAATTTTGCAACAAATTTTGCAAAATTTCCGACGAATAAAGTCTATGGCTAATTTGTGACGAATTTTGTGACAGATAGTATTCGTGGCTAATTTGTGACGAATATTTTTCCGTCGCAATATTTTGCGACGCCCTATTAGCGACGGAATTTTTTCTGCCACTAATTTCATCGCAAATTAGATTTGCGACGAATTTTACCAAATTTTTCATCGCAAAATTCGTTGCTAATCCTTTATTTTTTTGTAGTGCGTGACAAGGTGATTTTACCTAAGAGCAAGTAGCGAAGTTTTTTTAAATTTTCCAAACATAAAAAGAAAACTATACGTGTATTACATTAGGAGATCTCATGACATAAGATTATAGTATCGAAATGGCAATGTGGAAGGTGCTAACCCATTCCCGCACGTAATCAAACCCTCGGCCCTTAAAGTTTTATTCACTTTTAGTCTAGTTGACTTTTCTTTTTGGAATTGAACTAAAAAATGATTGGTGGCAACACTTACAACAATTTAAGAATTTGGATCACAGTGGCTTGCCTCGACCTAGGAAGGGAAGAACATAGATACTAGACTTTTGAGCGGAACTATCCAATTTCTACTCTAAAAATGTTAACTTTTTCTTGAAAATCCACGGGAGACATGCTATGGTGATTATATCATATGTTTTATCAATATTTTGATTTCGTGTACATTGAATTTGTCAGGTCATTAGACAAGGCATGAATAATTGAATGATTTCAAATACTTTATGCAAAAGCCTAATGATATTTACGAAGAGGCCATGATCCAAAATCTGATGCTTATGGTAGTGCAAAAGTATAGCATGGATAATTTTTTTTTTCATAATTAGACGAGTTCCACTTTAAAAAAATTGATTGGCAAATTGCAATATCAGTTTCGAACTTGCGATTTCGACAAACTTTTTAATGTATAGATCAAGGCTTTGGTTTAACTTTAATAAGCGTTTTTATATTAAAAACTTTCGATAGATGAGATTAAAAGTTTTAAATTGCTTGAAATAACAAGGTGAAGGTGAAGTCTTGGTATATCATTAGATTTTTTTGCTAAAACTCGCAATGTTTGCACGAAAGATTCTTAGTTTGTCTAGGACTGTTAAAATGGATCACAAATCCATATTTTAATCCATATTTATGAAAATAGATTGTATAAGGGTTACCATGAGATTAAGATGTGGGTAATAAATGGGTTTGAAAAAGGAAAGCCCAAACAAAAATGGGTTTTATTCGGGTCTTTTACAAACCCATTTTCAACCCATCACCGACCCAACTCTCTCCTTCCTCTCCTCTACTTCGTCTCCATCTTCCTCGCCCCCCTTCTCTCTTCCGACGGACCTCCCCGATCTCCGCCCGCTCTTACCAAGACCCTCAAAATGAAGCGGAAGTCCCGGCTCGACTCCGCCGCCTCTGGTCAGCCCCGCGATTACTCCATCGGGTCCTGGATCTCCGATTGGAGCTTCGAATCGGCAAAGGTACGACGGCTCTTGTAAGGAGATATTCAAGGGATGGAATCGCCAAATCTTCGGCTCGCCTTTGTCCCCGCCGAGTCCTCCGATGGAGCACGAGCGCAATGAGATCTTTGCAGACCCCTCCAAGCTTGATTCTGATTTTCTGCACGTTTTCGTTGGAGGTCATTTGCATTGCAGCAATTGCTTTGTGGGTGGGTGTCATCGCGAGATTTGAACGACTGCATCAGGATCTTTCACGAAATCGCTCATGGGACACAGACGAATCGGAGCTCCACCCCGAGCACCGCACTATCTTGTGCGAGCTCCACACGCTGACGAAGATGGTCCGTGACGAACTCAACAATGCCTTTCGTGGCCGTCAACTACGAGAAGTCCGCCGTTGTCAAGGCTACCTCATTGGGGCTGCTGTCATCGGCGCCATCGGCCGCCATCGGGGTCCAAAACCTAGCGCTAGGGTTTTCATTTTATTTTGCAAAATTTATTTAATTTTGAAGAACTGTTTGGCCTTTTTATTTGTTTTTTTTATGGGTTATACAGGTGGGTTTAGGTTGGGTTGGGTATGGGTCATTTAAATTACTCACTAAGTAAATGGGTCAATGTAAGTTAAATTGGTGGATTTGGGTCAAACCCATTTATGATCTACCCAAATCTGATCTAACCCACTCATTTGCCACCTCTAGCTAAAAATGACTAAAGTCATTCATGATGAATAGAATCATTAAAAGATTTAAGACGAAATCGAAAAAATTAGAATCGAAATGGTTGCTGTATAATGAGTTTATGGCTTTTTGGATAATTATCCCGGAAAATCAACTATATGGCCTAGTATTTCCTTACATTTACGCAATCAATATTTACTGTCATTTTTTTGCTGCTTGTACTGATAAGTGTATAGTAATTAGAGACGGAATAGAGCAAGTAAGTTGGGTAGCCAAAGATACTCTCTAATATGAAATAAGTAGTAACAATATTTAACAAACTTATTTTTTAAGAAAAGAAATGTAATTATTAACAATATTTAAATATGTTATTATCTCTTTAATTGTTTCAGACTGAGACATATATTAGAATTCTTAACTAATGCGGCAAAGTACAAGTAATCCTTTAAATAAGTTGGTCGCATATATTAGAGTGTGGTTTACCATATTAATGTATTTAGCAGGGTGCAAGTGCAATTATAATTTAAAGGGATAAGTGCATTCAAAGTCTTAAAACTTGTCACGAAAGTGCAATTGAATCATAAAACTTTCATAATGTGTAATTAAGTCCTAAATATTATTAAGAAAGTGCAATTGAGTCCTAAAACTTTCAAAAAGTGCAAACAAGTCCTAAAACTTGTCACAAAAGTACAAACAAATCATAAAACTTATCAAATTGATTCAATGAAATCATTCCATTGATTGCACTTTTTGAAAGTTTTAAGATTTGATTGCACCTTTGTGATAAGTTTTAAGACTTGATTGCACCTTCGTGATAAATTTTAGGACTTGATTGCACTTTCGTGACAAGTTTTAAGACTTGATCGTATTTTTTGAAAGTTTTAGGACTTACTTGCACTTTCCTAATAAGTTTTAGGACTACTAGTGCACTAATCCCTAATTTAAATGAATGTGAGGTTTTTGATGTTTAAGAATGTCTGTCATGTCACATAGAGTATAGATAAAGTGGACCAATATTCATACATTAAAGTTATTCGACAAAAGTTTTTTTTTTTTTGGTAAAGGTAAGAATATGTATTACTTTTCAGTACACTATATACAAACTAATGCCAAAACCATCCTCTGACCCAATTAGGACATGGAAATGTCCAGACAAGGCCAAAGATGGTTCTGCAAGAACTAAACAACATGACAAGAGGTCAAACAAATACAAACAGAGCTAAAAGACCGAATTAGGAGGACATCCGAGTAACTTCAAAGATTAAGGGTGGAAGCTCCCATTTCCTTTGTAAAATACGGTTCCTAGGTGTATCCTGAACTCCCCCAATGGATATGGCTTTATCTTTTACAACTTTGTTAAGATGCTTGCGCATACCCGGGATGTAGACACTCTTGTTCTTAAAGATGGCGTTGTTCCTCTCAGTCCAGATAATATGAATTAGTGCCCCAAAGGAAAATCGGGAGAGGCGGTGTGCGAAAGAATCTCCACCGCAGACCTTCATTGCCCACAAAATAAGTTCTTGCCAAGGTCGATTGCACCATGGAAGGTTGCATTTGGTTGCCCAGAAGGAAGCCAGCCTACTAGTAGAAGGACACTCAAAAAAGAGGTTATTCGACAAAAGTTAGTGTACTATAAAACAAAGACTCTTATTGAGTTTCGAAACACGGTCCTTTCGTTTAAATACTAATTTATAGCGTATTAACGAAATCGCTTGCTTTTTTGAGGTTTGGGAAAAGGGGGGTGTTGGGACAATTAGTATAACTATTCCTAGGAACGTTGATACATCAATAATTTAGACAAGTATAATTACAAGTTTTTCTACCGAACCACCGAAAGTCACGTGGGACCACAAAGTGAGCGAGAGGACAAAATAGAATATCACATTCGGGATTCTATTTGTCTTTAAAATAATATTTTGTAATTTTTTTTAAAAGATGAAAACAATTCAAAATGACTAAACATAAATGGAAATGTGCCATGATAATTATTTTTGGAGGACTGACCTTTAGTAGAGCTGACATTTCATATGATAATATAATTATCTTAAAAGTCGAGCAAAAGGAATAAATTGTGAACAAAAGAATATAATAGTAGTACTAAATGGTAAAAAGACTTGGTAAGAATTTTTGCAGATATTACTCTTACAAATCGAAGGCTTGTTTGTTTAAAATCTAGTTTAAATAAAAAGTATATTTTCCTTTTCTTATCAAAACTCTAAATATTATTCGAATTTCAAAGAACATACATGCGAATTTATTTGCAACGTATACTGTGAAAGTTTTGTGAGATTACGGATTGAAAAAATTGAAATGAGAGCATCGCAAAATTTAAAATTAATGGGAAAATGAAAAATAAATATTGTCGAGACATGTAATAAATTAAACTGTGAAAAAGCTAAATATTAATGAAAAAGAAAATTGCAAGGGGCAGAGTGGGAGACAAAAGCTAGATATTTTGAAAAATATAGGATCCTTGTCATATAGACTATGGAGAATAGAGTATGGTGAGGGATCATTAAACTTTCCTCATTCGATACAAATTAAAATCTAAAAATATTGCATAAGATTGTCCTTCCATGTCGGCCATTTACCACTCCATTCATTAATCATTACGTATACATAATGGACCCACTTTCCACCTTTTCTCTATACCCTCCGTCAATCTTTCTCCGTTACTATTTCTCTTTGCGCCTTCTCCTCTTCTGCAGTCTCTCTCCCCATCGAGGATCCATGAAGTAAAAAATTTTCAGAAAATCCGAAGAGTTTATGGAAGTGAAGATAAGCCCCCATGAATCGGACTCCAAAGGTCGCACCGTAGAGATATTCAATGGCTCCAAGCTTCTGTACAATCCGCCACTCACTCGCTCGAAGGAGCCCACCTCCACGATAAGTAAGAGCCTTGTTTAGTTTCTCTTTCTCTCAGTATGTATGATGCTTGTAGTTGTTTGCTTCCACTACTATGCGGACGCAGAAGGTTTAGATTTCAAGTTTAGCTTTTATTGTTCTATTTATTTTATTTCTCTTTTTTAATTTGCAACTTATAAGATTATACACGCCAATTTCTATGTAAGAGGATGATACTCAACTGGGAGTGACGTAAAAGAATTTGATATGCACTTCACAAAGTTGTGAGTTCTGATCATGTGTGATCTTCACATTCTATATTGATTCTAAAAAAAAGGTTAGAACATCATGGTCAAAGAACATATTTGGTGACAACAGTTCGATTTGAATTTGTGGACTTCAAATTCTTAAGTAATCCAGAAAATCATTACCATTTGTGATAACATCAAAATGCATTTCACACCATTACTAGAAAATTTGAAGTTTGCATATTCATAATCAAACCGTTAGCAGATATATTATTTGACACTGACCTTCCAAAAATGCCAAAGCAAGCACAGAAAAATGCAGTCTCTACGGCAAACTCAAAAGCTCAATGGATGGAACAAAACATCCATAGAGATGGCGAAGATGATGACTAACTAGAGTATCATTTTGTGAACGTGCATATCATCGCTACTTTTACATCGCTCCTAGTTGAATACTATCCAAATACATAAGAATTGCGGGGTATTATAATCATGTCGCTGATTAAAAAAGGAAAAACATAGAGGAATAAAAAGGTAAGTTCCAAAAGCCAAGCCCGCTTCGTACGCACAAAGGAAGCAACCGCAAACATAATATGATCACAATCATTAAAAAAAAGAAAAAGAAATGCATAGATAGGAGAGAAGGGACTGAACAGAGCTCATGCTTCTCGTGGAGGTAGGCGGCAAGCGAACACGCCCAAACTCTTCACGATCTCCTTCCCAAAATAATATTGTTTAGCTTGCATAAAATAAGATCACAAAACCCATAACATTATTGTCAATTCTGTGCAAAATCCAAAGGAAGATAAATCGACCGCTTGGACTTACATGACCAAAATTATTGCATTTCTTTTCAAGCTCACCAATCTTCTTCAGCCTTGGTCTTCTTCAACTTTATTTCTTCGATATGTGAGACGCCAGTGAAGGAAGCTCCAGTGTTGAATATCACGGACGGGAGAGAGCATCGCGAGGGCTTCTCAGGAGTAATGGAGACGTCGGCTTCCCTGGAGGCTTGACTGGTCGCGGCAACAAGATGTTGGACTGTAGGTACGCGGGTGATTTCGTTGCTGGTCGTGGACAAAGGCACCGGTAAACCTGCAAGAAAGCACCGAGAAACTCAAGAGAACTAGCTGGAAGGTTCACCAGCGTCGTGGGTATGCGCGGTGCACTAGAGGTGGGGCTGGTTCGCGGTGGGTCAGCGCTCCTCGGGTCGATTTGAGCGTTCAAAGATCACAGACACCGGCGTCAGTGCAAGACCGGCTGGGTATTGCGTCGATGCGGTTCAGATGGTGCAGGTGGTGCACCATGGAGACGGTGGTGAGATGCAGTGCAGCGGCGACAGGAGCCACCACAGCGTCGTCGGGATGGAGGTGGTGCGGGAAAGCCTCGGCGGCCTTGGCTTCAATGATACTCCGTTGAAGAAGTGAAGGCGTGGAATTGGAGTGCGAAGCGTGAATATTTTCGAGAGAGAGAAACTTGGCCTTCTTTCAAGCTTTGAAGCATCCAACAAGGAAACTCTTCCCTTTGTGAAGGCAAACGCTTTCCCCTCTAAATTGTGGCCCGTCTCCCTCCTCCCTTCTCTTTACATAATAGAGTTTATATAGGGCGACGATTAGGGTTTCTTTCAAGAGTAAGAGATATCACTTGTTTCCTAATAATTCGAATTATAAAAGATGTACTCTATCTTAAGAGTAAGAAACCCTTCTCTTCTCTTATTGTGATAATATCGAATCAATTTTGCTCATTTATCCTCTTAAGATTTGAATTTTGATAATAGCAATACTAATATCAAATCAATTTTGCTCATTATTCCCCCTTAAGTTTGCTTTTAATAAATTAATTTTCCAATTTGACATTTTAATTATGCAATTTTCGACTCCATGCATCCATGGGCTTAGCCAAAATTTCATGCTCTTTATGGACTCAATCCAATTAATCCAATTAGGTTCAAAATCATTCATTTAAGTTCATCAATCGTCGGTCCAATTTAAATGGAAAAATATATGGGCTTATTACCACTAATTAAAATGCTCTTGTTATCTATTTGCAAATTTAACTAATATTTTTGTTTAACGGTTGGAACGATCTTAATTTTATATTGGTGACTGCCTAGGCCTCATTAATACCTCCATTTGTATTTTTTTTGGGCCAACCATTAACTCCTCCTTGAACATGGAATAGCTGGATGCTGGCGAACCGTTAACTCCTCCAAAATCACATTTTATTTATTGGAAGTACGCAGGAATAGATTCCATTTTGCGTGAAAACGACTTCAGTTCCACACATCGCTCGCTCCACCCAAAGCACTAATGGGGCTTTGTTATGATCCCATGCTTTATCCCACCTTTTAAGCACGTGGAAAGGGCACGGGTTTGCTCTTCGTTTGGGCACGAGGGGATCCCAATAAGAAGGATAGAAATATTGAAAAGTATGTATAAATAAAACATCCAAAAATATTCCTACTTTTCTTCCTTATATTTTTACTTTTTTAAATAAATCTCTTCACTTTATCTAATCAAATTCCTTTATTTTCACAAACTTTCTTATCAAATCTCCATGATATCAAATTCGATCAAATTCAACTAAAGTGACCATCGAACGACGGTATGGATGCCCAAGTGGACATGCATGGAAAAGTTTAATTAATGTAAACAATGTGGGAGTATGATGTGGATAAAATTTAGCCAATGTGGATACCCATGTCGTAAAATTTAGTCAATATGCACGTGCATATAGGCCAAAATTCATCCGCGTTACGGTACAACATTGCTCAAGGGCCACATCAATTGGATTCGGCTGAACATGGTGTCGGAGGAAATTGATTAGAATTTGATTTGTGAAGTTAGAATATATGAAATTAGTAGAAGTTCAATTAGACAAATTCAAAGTATAATAAGTCAATTAAAAAAAGCGTAAAAGTATAGGATGCAAAACAGAATTTCCCTCAAACAAACTTTTAAACCACATAACTAGAGCATCCGCGGCCAGTGGATAACCAGCACTATTACTTACAAGGCGTAGGCGATGGATGCCTCAAAGGTCCTTATTGCAATTTGCAACCATACATCGTTGTACCCTACCTATAATTAAAATAAGATAAAATCACGGAATGAATGACTGGGAGTTCAAAACCTTACCCCTACGGGAGGTACATTATTGATGTAACATATTTTCTGCATAATCGTCATAAAATGAAACACCACATGTACTGATGTAACAAATCCTTTTATCAATATATCAATTGAAAACCAAAATACAATAACGACACTCCTTGTTTTCATTTCTAAAGAACATTCCATTGCAACTTAACATTAATTCATTTAACCGATGAATAATAACTTAGTATAAAAATGAGGCATTAGCTTCTCTTTTTTTCGAAAGTTCCCCGGATTTTGCGAGAGATGGGTGCATGTTTCATAGGAAGCTCCCAAGGTCCGTTTCGGTGACCCCTTGGCTTCATTAACACCTTCATTTGTATGCTTTGGGCAATAACTCCTCCTTGAAACACAGAACAAGTGCAAATCTCTCTCTCTCTCTCCCTTGTTTACAGTTGTATTCTTTGGGCAATAACTCCTCCTTGAAACACAGAACAAGTGCAAATCTCTCTCTCTCTCTCTCTCCCTTGTTTACAGTTGTATTCTTTGGGCATTAACTCCTCCTTGAACCACAGAACAAGTGCAAATCTCTCTCTCTCTCTCTCCTTTGTTTACATTGGACACGCAACAGCTAGATGCTGGTGAACCAGATGTCTTTCATGTCCAAAAAAAAACACCAGATGTCTTTGTTTTAATGGTTCAGCTCTCTAAAGACTCTGACAATGGACAAAATGTAGAGTTCCCAAAAGTTCTTTAAGACTGCAGTTTACTAGGGATGGCCTGGCCGGATCGCTAGAGAATCTATCTTAGACTCTCACAAACTTAGAAAAGAATGAAAAAAGGAATAGCTGGGAATAATAAGGAAATAAGAAAGCATTCAGGAAGGCCGAATGATAGCGATTCCGGTCGTACAGAGAGAAAGGCAAGAGGTGCACAAAAAAACAAAAAACAAAAGGAATTCAAGTGGGTTTTAGTTTGAATTTTTTTTTTGGTCGAGGTTTTAGTTTGAATTGACACACTATTTTCCTATCAATTTCGTTTTGTTCTGGCCGAGCACAGCTTAAGAAGCATCCAGTTCACAGAAGATTTAGGCCATGCAATCCTCATCCACCTAATCGCCATTGATTCAGATTTCACTTCACGTTCATTAGCTTTCAAGCAAATTTGGCACCAAAGTGAACTCACATTGCAGAGACTTCTGGGAATCGAACCTAAAAGCCAAAAAACCGATACCCAAAGATCATATACCAACCGGATAGAGCTCTAAGTCTGAAACATACTCCTCTCTGGATCAAGTAATACATATTTCCCCACCCTGATGTTCGTCTTCTTCAACGAAAATGCTTGAAGGACTGTCGGGAGACCAACGGATGTTTATGAACCCCAAAGTCCACTCTCAGAAGCCGGATAACTAGCTCCTCCATCACAAAGTTGATCACAGTAACAAGCGTATTCTCATATTAAAAGATACCAACATGTTCTAAGCGACCGTACTGCAGTTTTTGCCGGCTTATCTGCAGCTTGGAGAGTCAGACCCTTATACCTTTATTCTTACATATACTTGAGCGGCATTTAAGGTTTTCCTTGTGGCTTTGTGCCGCAGGAAACTCCTTTTGCAATGCTCGTGGAAATCACGAAGCAGGCAATGGCACATTGCGATAAGAAAGACGTTTTCATTGTTGGCAGCATGGGTTGTAAGAGATGATGTGAGTTATGCGCTCAGAGCGAGGTGGAAAATTGTTTGCGACAGACAATAGGTACTGCATCAAATGATATTGGTATCAGCACGCCTGAGTGGAGGAAGGAATTCAAGCAGAACCAAATTGACAAAGCGCCAGGGAGAGTAAATCCTTTTAAGGCACACTGGAAATCACTCCGCTAGAACAAAGAAAAGCGACAAAGAGCCGCTCGAACAGCTATGCTTTACACCTCGAGATCGCATCTCAGCTGTGCCAGAAATCATCTAGGATTCTCGACTAACGGTCATTCCTCGCAAAAGAGGGAGCCTCGAGAAAGAAAGACTCCAACCTCACATTATGCACGACCAGCTTTTCAGAAGGAAAAGAAGAAGAAGAAGAAGAAGAAGAAGAAGAAGAAGAAGCAATGGTCCTTCTGGGTTCTGGCGTATGATGCTAACTAAGGAAAAAGAGAGAAGATAAAGAACAGGGAACACTTGAAAATTTTTCCCAGAGAGGCTCCAACGTCGGCACCATATTAATGGAGAGAGAGCGAGAGCAAAATCTGTACAAACCCTTCTCAAAATGACCATACGTGTACACAAAAAATAGAAAAAACAACAGATCCCATCTGTTTCACATTATTCTCTTTCTTTTCCATCTGGTTTTTCACATCAGATGAGCACCAATCATACTTCTTTGATCTTGAAGAATCCAAGGCGGTCCGAGAGATACAAGAAGATCCAACATTCCTTAGATTTCTCCAAGATCAGAGAAGTCTGATAGATGTTCCAGCATTTATCAATGACTATTCTTGCTGCTAAAACCGGCATGTGTATGAGAGAAAAATTGAAGGTGAAGTGGAAGGGGGTTGTCTCGGCTTGAAGAGGGGAGAAGAGCGGGGAAGAAGAGTGTGTTTTTGTGTAGAAGAAGAGAATAAAACGGAAAGAAAATGAGAGGTGGATGGAGAGCAGGAGGTCACGGGCAATATAAGCCGTGTGGAATATAACAGTGTCACTTTCTTACCTCAAAATCTATATCATCTTAAACAAATTAAATAGAAATTGAAAAATCATTATGTTTTAAGGACCATAATCATTATGTTAATAGAAAACATAGCACAAACACCTTTTATTTAGAAAATTGGGCAATATGAAATTCGAAATTCTTCTAAAACAAACAACATCCATGAAAAAAGAAAAGAAAAGAAGAGATACCTTTAAATATAATAGAAAAGTTGAAAAGAGCGAATGATGGAGTTTGGATTGATATTTAATGCTTCTCAGAAAATGCTCATTAATTAAATAAACACAGAGCTCAAACCACGCTTCCTCTTCCTCTTACACTTTGACAGACCAAATTGCATTCCATTGATCATCAAATTCCTTAATTTATAATGTTTTTGCAATGGAATCCTTGCCAATTTATTTATGGGAATCTACAAGTAAATAGCAATACAAAATTTAAATACTCACAAAAGAGATAGATTGCGGACTCTTTCCTATTGTGGATAATGACATAATTTCATTTGTCCAAGTAGAGCCAAGCCATACCAAGCAACCCCTCGTGGGGGCACGACTGATTTGGTGTAACAGCCCGAATTTCGATGTAATTCCGGGTTCAATAAAACTGATATTAATTCGTATTTCATTTTAGTAAGTCTCGCCCAGAGCTGATCACTCTCGGGATACTAACCAATGGGGTATGGCTAACTAGAAAACGGTACGTGAACTGGGGACCCTATCGTGAAACGGACACCGATCACGAGAGACACTGATGGAATATTCTGGGCCAACGTGGACCGATCTTAGGAAAGAGTAATGGATTGGGTTTGGCCAAGGCCAACGATGTACAATAGGGACGCAGGTGATTCTGCAAGATCGAAAGTACACGTGGTCAACCAGTCCTGAACTTGAACCGAACGATCGTGACCTCTAGAACTAGTGATAATTTCTCATTCTCTAAATGATCGAGATCATTATGGTATGAATAGCCCTAGGTCGATACGCGTAATCTCTAAACAGCCGTCCGTTAGTGAGACTCTGAAATTGAAAGTTTAGTGAGTTTTGTTCACGGAATTGAGTCCGGATTTCGATGTCGATTTTCAAAGGTTTAAGAGACTATTTTTGGGAATCTAATGTCATATTACGCTGGTCACACACGTTTGGAGTTAATACGTGTAAAAATTGAAATTTCGATCTGGGGGTAAAAAATTACGATTTTGCCCCCGGGACACCAGTATTGCTTTTCGAGGCCAAATGAGGTTATTTTTCGAGACCAACGCCATTTTTGGGTGACCACGCATACCAAGAGTCGTTATGGCCAAAAATTGGAATTTCGACAAAAATTGAAAAAATAATATTATTTTATTCCCGGAACTTGGCAATCGATTTTTGAGGACTTAAAAAGTGAATTTCGCAAATCCAACGCCATATTATATTGGCCACGCACATATGGAACACGTATGTGCGAAAATTGGAATTTCGCCCCGAAACCGGAAAAATGACGGTTTTGCCCTTGAGCTAATTTTTGGTCCGATTTTTTTTGGGCAAAAGGACGCTATTGGTGCCATAACTTGTGTATGGAGATCACTCTGGTGCCATAACTTCTTTTCGGATCACTTTGGTGCCAAAATCGAAGAAAAAAGATCACTTTAGTGATTCCGACCAAAATTCCGACCAAAAAAAGAGCCACATCAGATTTCTGGCGAGCCACGTCAGATTTTCGATGAGCCATGTCAGCATCGAAAATTAATAAAAAAAAGAGTCACATCAGATTTCCGGCAGCCATGTCAGCATTGGCACTAAAGTGATCGTTTTTCAAAAAAGTTGGCACCAAAGTGATCCAAAAAAAAGTTATGGCACCAAAGTGATCTCCGTACACAAGTTATGGCACTTGTGGTGTATTTTTTCCAATTTTTTTGGGATATTTTTAGGATAATTACCAGGGTTATCAGCTCAATTATTGGGGCTATTGACCATTTTACCCCTCACTTTTTGGATAAGGATGGATTAGAACCGTTATATTAGAGGCGTTTTGGTCAAATCACGTGGATCGGCGACACGTGGCGCCCCTAAGCTGCTATATTTGACCAACTTGGACTGCTTTCTCTCTCCTCTATCCCCCTCCTTCGGCAGAACCACCCAGACCAGCAGCTTCTCCCCCATTTTCTCTCTTTTCCTCTCTTATTTGGCTTTGCCGGAGCAAGCCGCCGCCCGCCGGAGCACCGCCGCCCGCCGCCCGCCGTCGTGCCTCCTCGTCGACCACCACAGCCCCCAGCCTTAGTCTAGCCCTTGTCCGACCCTTTCTCTCTCCCTTTCTCTCTCTTTCTCTCCCTTTTTCTCTCCCGGAATAGGACCGCCGCCGCGTCGAATCCCCACTGTTGCCACGCCGGAGCTCGAATGGGCGAGCTGTTGCCACTGTGACGTCACTGATGTCCATACGTTGTTGTACGTCACTGTCTGTACGGTGTCCGTACAGTCGGGGGTACTGTAGCACCGTATGGTCCATACACCATCGTCGGGAATTCGCCACCGATTTCACTGTTCACCAGTGATCGACCGCCGTTCCCCGTCGTCGTGACCTTGGATTAAGTGAGTAAAATTTCTAAACCCGGATTAGGACTGATAGTGCATTTTTTTGGACTGGTTTAGGAATGCTAGTACTGGCAGTGAAAAGTATTGTGTACCGATTCATAAGAATTATTATCGGGAAAATTGTAGTGAATCATTGAAAATTTATTGGAGAGAGTAATTAGATTGATTGGCCAATTTAGGAGCCCATTGGAAGATTACTGGGTATGTCTGGGTTGACTGGTTGTACGTAATTTGTGCTTAATTGTGATTGATTCGTACCACCATGTCGCATGTTGTGTGGCTGATTTTTGTGGAGTGCAATTGATCACTGTTTGGTTTGAAATTAATTATTGAATTGTAAATCGCACGTTGGGCCACACGGTATTAATTGGGCCAATTGAGCACGTATTGTGATAGTGAGTGATTGAATTTCATTGGTGCTCATGGTGCATTGCATCGCATAACATGGACACGCATTATGTATGCCTAGAGTGAGGCATGTGGTGGAATTGTGCGAGAATGCGTGTCTGTCATGAGTGTGTGATCACCTAAAATACCCTGAAGCGTCATACGCTGGGTTCAGATAATAATGAGTTGTGTGATCACCTAAGGACCTTTGGGTCGTGACCTTCGGGTCAATACTGTCCTCATGCACTGTGAAGCAGGACGATGCCCGGTACGTCCAGAAGACGACCATCCTCATGCACTTTGAAGCAGACTCTGGTTCGTAAAGAGATCAGTGTTGCGCCTCATGCACTTTGAAGCAGGCTATAGACATTGGGCTAAATCGGTTGCTGCGCCTCATACACTTTGAAGCAGGCTAGACGCACCGGGCCGTGAATATTGTTGACTCGAGTCATAATAAATAATAAATTGGGCAATTGCCAGTGTGCTAGTGTGGGCCAGTAGGTCGGGTAACGCACATGACATGTCGATGACATTTGCATGCATAAACATGCATGGACTGGCATGCGAGTATGTGAGACTCTGTGCATGAGTATGTGACTGGCGTACGTGTGATAAGGTGTGCCATGTATGTGCTGTGATTATTATACATTGAACTGTCTAACCTGCAAGGTTAGAGAATCGTTTGATTGTTGTTGCATTAGGGTTTCAAATATTTGTTTTCGGTCAGGAGATTGCATGTTAGCCTAGCCTAGGTTTAGGGGTTATACTCACTGAGATTCGTCTCACGGTTGTAGTAACCCACATTTTCAGACCCCTAGCCGTAAAGATGCCGAATTCGCCACTTTTTGAAATACCTGTACATATACACCAGTATACCAATACATACACTATGGAGAATGGGGAGGCTTATGTGAGATATAGATCCTTGGTGTTTATAAACGTAGGAGAGTATTTCCATCAAATCTAGGAATACGTGGCCTGGTGCCTGCGAGACGCAGATGGCAACCTCAAGTGACCCCTTAGGACATTCGATATGCCGATTGCCCAAGACGGATTGATGATTCCATGAATGGCGGATGGTGAGATAATCAATCCTCAGGATGTATACGATGTAGACGGCGTGGATGAGCCCGATGAGACCATGCAGGGAGAGCCTCAAGTGATCGCCGAAAATGCTGATCAGCTCGAAGATGAAGAGAAGGAATTCGAGGATATGGACGTAGATGACGAGGATGAAATTGGAGAGGTTGCTGAAGTAGGGTCCGATGAGGAGATAGGAGTAAATGACGAGTTAGGACTCTATTTAGATCCGGAGTTGGAGCCGGACTCCGAGAATGAGCGAGCACAGGCCATGGATTCGGAAGAGTCAAGCTCTAGCAAGGGTGCCTCCGAGGAGAGATCAGATGATTCCACCGAGTCGTCCGACCCTGACGGGGAGCCATAGGGTCGTCCAGTGTCCTTAGATAGTAGTGAGGGCCGCTACTTTTGAACCGTAGCCCTCTATCTGAGTTTTAACCTGACCCCCTTAGCCACTTATCCCTTTTTGACCAGGTGGCTGTTGACCGTTTTTATAATTTGCTGTGCTTATAAATATTGTACAAATGATTTTTAATAGTAATGTAAATGTGTAACTATTTTCTATGATGTTGTTTGATGTATGGCTATCATTAGTTCATATTGTAGTTGTCTGGGTTTGTTCATTTGTGCTTCTGCTTGTACTTGATCTCTGTTTGGGCGTGGGTCGGCGACGCTTCCTGGGAGCGTTGCACCAAAATCGACCATTGGCAGGATGTTGTGCTTCGTGAGGTACGGGGTGTGACATTTGGATTAGTCTTTTTAATGACCATTAAATAGTAACTATTTTTTAGATACGTGATGTCTTCTCAAGCATGGTGAATGTCTCCTTCTGTTGGGAGCAAAAATGCTCATAAAGCTCTTTACAGGGTAGACATGCTCGTGGGCCATGGCCGAGCTATATGGGCAATGTATGAGCTATGCACGATTCACGTGGCATAAGATGAGTATATGGATCAATGATAGAGAAAATTTGCCGCGGCCAATTAAATGTAGCACATCTAGACAAAGATGGATCTGATCCCATCCATTCCTAATACTCATCCAGTTCCTCGATTCTTTCATGTTTTAGCACTCAATTAAGACGGCTAATTAAAGTTTGTTAGCACACCAAACAAAGGCATATTGTGCTCGTTTCGCATTCAACGCCTTAGTACCGAATGTGTGTGTCCCCTAGAATTCATGGAATTTGGTCAATTATTCTAAGTCTTGCGCATCTTGTTTAATGTGCACAACATATGGTCTAAGAATTTTTCAATCCCATATACTTTAGCTATGTTCACTGTTTCCATTAAACATGAACTTGGAGGTTGGGTTCGATTCAAAGGAGCACGAAATGGAGCGTGGGATGGTCAAAAAGCACCCTCCGGTTCATGTGAATTTGGTCCAACCCAATGTGATTGTTACAAAACGTGGGGGAACTTTGCAAAAGCCAAAAATGAGCAGTGTCCTCTTGTACCATCGTAACAAAGTCTGCTCTTAACCGGTTTGGTGCAGGGTTCTTAATAAGAGAACCTTTCCGACCTTCCTGAAAAAGAAAAAGTGAAGTGACCAAAAAGAGGTCAAAAAATATCCTATTACTCCCTATCAACTTATAAAACAAAAGGAAAATTCCAAATAAGGATTAAAAGTGCTCTCATTTTTTCAAATGGGAACTTGAAGTGAATCATGTGTTAAATAAAGACTCAAAGTGCTATCATTTTCTCAAATAAGGGCTTAAAGTGAATTTTGTCTCAAATAAGAGTTTGAAGTGACTATCTCAGTCTCAAAAAAGGGACTCATCTCACTGGAGTCAAGGGCATTCTTGTCTTTTAATTTTTTTGATTTTTTTTCCTTTTCAGTTTCTTTCCATAAAAAAACAAACTCAATAATGAAAAAAAAAACAAAGGGGAGCCCAGCCTTACCTATGGCCTTCGCCCTATTGCTGGTGGGGCAACAACAATTGTCACGCCCCATACCCCACGAAGCTCAACCTCCCGCCAACGGTCGATTTAGGTGCAACGCTCCCAGGATGCGTCGCCGACCCAAACCCAATCAGAGAGTAAAGTACATGCGGAAATCACGTATATAAATATGTATATATACACCCGTACATAAAAAACACATGAGACCAAGGTAGAACAACCATCATCATAAGAACATACACTCGTACTAATATAGTAAAAACCTTTTTACACTATCCATTTGTACAACTCCAAAAACCTCAGCATCAGAAGACAACTGCCACTATACCAAAAAAGGTAAGTGGCACCGCTGGTTAGGCTAACTTGGGTAGGATCGCCATTCAAAAAGAGACGGTCTTCGCTTCCTAGGGTACCAGCCTGCTCTAGGGCTCCCAGTCAGGGTCCGTGGACTCCGACTTCCCTGACTCCATATTCTCGGCTATGATCCTCTCGTCCTCCAAATCTATCTCTAACTCTGGGTCCAGATAAAGACCTAACTCGTCATCTTCCTCAGCTCCTATCTCCAAATCAGACCCCCACCTCCGCTACTTCCCCGTGATCTTCATCAGAGTCTAGATCCATGTCCTCCGGCTCGTCCTCTTCCTCGGCATCTTGGTTTTGATATTCAGCTATCACCTGTGGCTCCTGTAGCTCCCCCTCCATAGGCTCATCAACGCCATCTACATCGTAGACATCCTGAGGATTAATCACCTCACCATCCGCATATAAGGGTTCCATCAATCCATTTTGGCCGATTAGTACGTCAAAAGTTCTAAAGGGTCCTCCTAGGTTTCCGTCAGCATCCCTCAGGCACCAAGCTATGTACTCCTGAGTTTGATGGAAATACTCTCCCACGTCCATGGAAACCACTGATCTGTATCTCACATATAACTCCCCATTTCCTATGGGGAATGAGGTAGTATACTGCTGTATCTGTATAGGTATTCCAAAAAGTGACGGATTTGGCATCTTTACGGCTAGGGGTCTAAAAATGTGGGTTATTACAACCGTGAGGCGATTCTCAGTGAGTATAACCCCTAAGCCTAGGCTAGGCTAACATGCAATCTTCTGACAGGCAGAACAACATAATACACAAACAATGACTTGGCCATCGGCCCAAATAGAACATAAGAATTACCCTGCAGGTTGGGCAGTTCACTAAATTCCTCAAGGCACATGTGCAAATACAATGGTCGCACGTGCGCTACACACATGCTCATGCTCACAATATCTATCTCGTATGTCGGGTCATGCATTCTATGCATGCAATGCTAATGTCATGCTATGCCTTTATTTCGGTTCACCCCGCACACTGTCTCAATTATTTATTAGGACTTGAGTCAACAATGCTCACGGCCCTATACATCTAGCCTGCTTCAAAGTGCATGAGGTGCAACCCCGATCTGGCCCAGTATCTCTAACCTGCTTCAAAGTGCATGAGGCGCAACATAGTATAGTTTCCTTACAAACCAGAGCTTGCTTCAAAGTGCATGAGGCGCAATACTGATCTCCTTACGAACCAGAGCCTGCTTCAAAGTGCATGAGGATGATCGTCTTCCGGACGTACCGAACATCGTCGTGCTTCAAAGTGCATGAGGACGGTATCGACCCGAAGGTCACGACCCGAAGGCCCTTAAGTGATCACACAACCCATTATTATCTAAACCCCGCGTAAAACGCTTCAGGGTATTTTAAGTGATCACATGCTTACGGCAGGCACGCATTCTCGCACAATTTCAATTCATGCCTCATACTCGTCATACGCAATGCGTGTCCATGTAATGCCACACCATGCACTATGAGCATCAAACAATAATTCAACCATAGTCGGTGCGAACTTGGCCAACCTTGCAAATTCTCTTTCATACTGATTCATGGTCATCTGACCTTGGCGCAGTCACATGAACTCCATTAACTTCCTCTCTTGGGCGACTTCAGAAAAGTACTTCCATACAAACTTTCGACAAACACTGCCTAATTCAATTCTGTACCCTCCGGGAATACTCTATCATTGGTGGCTTTCCACCAATCATTCGCACTACTCTGTAACTGATATGCCGCCAGCATCACTTTCTCTGTATCGGTGCACCCTAATACCTCAAATGCCTTTTCTAATTCCTCTATCCTATCTGGGGCAGCTTCGGGGTCACCTTTGCCATTAAACTTTGGGGGCTTCATTTTGAGAAATTGCTCCACCAATTAGGGCATCTGTTTGACTATCGCTGGTTGGGCTTGCCTTTGCTGGGCTTGATTACCTTCATTGCCAGCAATCGGTGCAACCTCAGCAGCCTGCGCGTAAGCTGCAGCCCTTTCCTGCGCTTGCAATCCCATAACACGTCCTATAACACGTCCTATCTCCTGTAGGGTGTTCATCACCTCGTCAAACCTTGGATCTCTAGCCTCACGGATCCCTTCGCTAGTCTGGACTTGAGGCTCCTTTCCCCTTCTCCTGCTTGGAGTTTGAATAATGTCCTCGAGTCGACGGTCTCGGGCCTCTTGGCCTCACGAACTCGACTGACCTTGGGATTCCTTTCCTTTTCTTCTGTTCATCCTTACCACTCAGCTATTCCACTACCTGCTATAATTCCACGAAGGAATTAAAGACTTAAACCAATCTATCCCAGTCTAAGCCCTAAGTAGGTATGAAAACAACAATTAAGCAATCAGCATGCATCTTACTGGGAATTAATCAACTCATCACCCAAGGGTTTTGCATACTCACCTCAGGTCCTGCCGCACCTGCACTTTACGGGTCAATCAGCCAATCAATTCAAACATAGGCACACACTGTCAGGAGATACATGTAGCACACGAGATCACCCTATTGGCTACCCATGGTCCCATCGCTCCTTATCACTCTAGATGTCAACCAAATTTGACCAAGCTGACCTTGCTCTGATACCAATTCAAACGGGGATGTCACGCCCCGTACCCCACGAAGCTCAACCTCCCGCCAACGGTCGATTTAGGTGCAACGCTCCCAGGATGCGTCGCCGACCCAAACCCAATCAGAGAGTAAAGCACAAGCGGAAATCATGTATATAAATATGTATATATACATCCGTACATAAAAAAACACATGAGACCAAGGTAAAATAACTATCATCATAAGAACATACACTCGTACTAATATAGTAAAAACCTTTTTACACTATCCATTTGTACAACTCCAAAAACCTCAACATCAGAAGACAATTGCCACATACCAAAAAGGGTAAGTGGCACCGGTGGTTAGGCTAACTAGGGTAGGATCGCCATTCAAAAAGAGACGGTCTTCGCTTCCTAGGGTACCAGCCTGCTCTAGGGCTCCCAGTCAGGGTCCGTGGACTCCGATGAATCGCCCGACGGTTCCTCTGAAGACTCCCCCGGGGGCTCCGACTTCTCTGACTCCATATTCTCGGCTGCGATCCTCCCGTCCTCTGAATCTAGCTTTAACTCTGGGTCCAGATAAAGACCTAACTCGTCATCTTCATCAGCTTCTATCTCCAAATCAGACCCCACCTCCGCTACTTCCCTGTGATCTTCATCAGAGTCTAGATCCATGTCCTCCGGCTCATCCTCTTCCTCGGCATCTTGGTTTTGATCTTCAGCTATCACCTGTGGCTCCCCCTCCATAGGCTCATCAACGCTATCTACATCGTTGACATCCTGATGATTGATCACCTCACCATCCGCATATATGGATTCCATCAATCCATTTTGGCCGATTGGTACGTCAAAAGTTATAAGGGGTCGTCCTAGGTTTCCGTCAGCATCCCTCAGGCACCAAGCTATGTACTCCTGAGTTTGATGGAAATACTCTCCCACGTCCATGGAAACCACTAATCTGTATCTCACATATAACTCCCCATTTCCTGTGGGGAATGAAGTAGTATACTGCTGTATCTGTACAGGTATTTCAAAAAGTGGCGGATTTGGCATCTTTACGGCTAGGGGTCTAAAAATGTGGGTTATTACAACCGTGAGGCGATTCTCAGCGAGTATAACCCCTAAGCCTAGGCTAGGCTAACATGCAATCTTCTGACAGGCAGAACAACATAATACACAAACAATGACTTGGCCATCGGCCCAAATAGAACATAAGAATTATCCTGCAGGTTGGGCAGTTCACTAAATTCCTCAAGGCACATGTGCAAATACAATGGTCGCACGTGCGCTACACGCATGCTCATGCTCACAATATCTATCTCGCATGTTGGGTCATGCATTCTATGCATGCAATGCTAATGTCATGCTATGCCTTTATTTCGGTTCACCCCGCACACTGTCTCAATTATTTATTACGACTCGAGTCAACAATGCTCAAGGTCCAGTGCATCTAGCTTGCTTCAAAGTGCATGAGGCGCAACACCAATCTGGCCTAGTGTCTCTAGCCTGCTTCAAAGTGCATGAGGCGCAACACTGATCTCCTTACGAACCAGAGCCTGCTTCAAAGTGCATGAGGCGCAACACTAATCTCCTTACGAACCAGAGCCTGCTTCAAAGTGCATGAGAATGGTCATCTTCCAGACGTACCGGGCATCGTCATGCTTCAAAGTGCATGAGGACTGTATCGACCCGAAGGTCACGACCCGAAGGCCTTTAAGTGATTACACAACCCATTATTATCTAAACCCCGCGTAAAACGCTTCAGGGTATTTGAGGTGATCACATGCTCATAGCAGGCACGCATTCTTGCACAATTTCAATTCATGCCTCATACTCGGCATACGCAATACGTGTCCATGTAATGCCACACCATGCACTATGAGCATCAAACAATAATTCAAGCACCCAATCAATTCAATGCCATAACCACGTGCTCAAATGGCCCATCTAATACCGTGTGGCCCAGTACACAAATCTCAATTCAGCATTCAACTCAAGCTACAATTGGCCAATCACATACTGCACTATTTAGCCACACGCGCACGCAACAGGGCATTTCACAATTAAGCATAATTAATTATCAATCAATCAACAGCCAATTACTTGAGTAATCCTAGTCATTCCGCTGTCAATTCCGACTGTCCATTATAATCCGGTACATTCTTCAAAACATGGACAACCGCTATTCCATCAATCCGAGTCCAATAATTATCTATAATAATCCTACTAAATTCCTCGGATTTTATTTCCACCAAACAATCCTCAATTCAGTCCGAACTATACACTAACACTACCTAAGCCAGTCCAAAATATACTGATAATACCTAAGCCAGTCCAGACTAATGCACTATTAGTCATAATCCGGGTTTAGGAAATATACTCACTTAATTTCTAGACCACGGCGAGGAGGAATGGTGGCGATTACCGATGAACAGTGAAACCGGCGGGGGCGTTCCCTGCGGACGGTACGGACGGCGGCCGGCGGTGTACGGACGGCGGCCGACGGTGTACGGATGGCGATGGGACAGACCTGTACGGACACCTTCCCCATACGGACACTGTACGGACTGGGGGGGACGGTAGCCGGTGAGGTGGCGGTGGCCGGCGCGACAACCGTAAGGACGTCGGACTGTATAGTCGCTATAGTACCAACTGTACGAAACATTGTACGAATAGGTACAATCGGCGTTGTATAGCGTGGCTAGATGGCTGGGTGGCGACGAAACGGCGATCCGTGCTCCGGCACGGCGGCGGCGAGGCTCCGACGCGGCGGCGGTAATGCTCCGGGGAGGAAAAGGGAAAGAAAGAGAGAGAGAAAGGGGTCGGGTGAGGCTGGGGCTGAGGCTAGGGATGAGGTGGTCAACGGTGAGGCACAGTGGCCGGCGGCAGCGCTCCGGTGGCCGGCGGTAAGCTCCGGCAAGACAACCCGGCGGAGAAAGAGAGAGAAATCTGGAGAGGGGCTGCTGTTCTGGGGGTGTTCTGGCCGAATGAGGGGGAGAGGAGAGAGAGAGAGGTCTGATCTGGTCAAATATAGCAGCCTAGGGGCGCCACGTGTCGCCGATCCGGGAGTTTTGACCAAAATACCCCTAATCTAACGGTCCTCATTCAAACCTATCCAAAAATTGAGGGAAAAAAGGTCATTAGCCCCAATAATGCAACTAATAACCATCCATAATTATCCCAAATAATTTCCCAAAAATTCGGACCAAAAATAGCCAAGGGGCAAAATGGTTATTTTTCCGGTCCTGGGGCGAAATTCCAATTTTTTGCTAAATTAACTCCAAATGAGTGTGGCCAACATAATATGGTGTCAGAATCGCGAAAATAGCTTTTTAAGCCCTCGAAAATCGACTGCAAAATTTCGGGAATAAAATAATATTATTTTTCACTTCCGAGCCAAAATTTCAATTTTTGACCAAAATCACTCTAAATATACGTGGCCACCCCAAAATGACATTGGTTTCGAAAAATAACCTCAAACGGTCTCAAAATCCAACATCGGCGCCCACAGAGGCAAAATCGTAATTTTTTACCCCCAAACCGAAATTCCAATTTTTAACCGCACTAACTCAAAATATGTGTGGCCAACCTAATATGACGTCCAATTCCCAAAAATAGTCTCTTAAGCTGTCGAAAATCGACATCGAAATCCAGTCCTAATTTCGTGATCAAAACTCGCTCGATTTCCAATTTCAGGGTCTCTCACTAACAGGCGGCTGTTTAGAAGTTACGCATATCGACCTAGGGTTATCCGAGTCATAAGGTCCGATCATTGAGAGAATAAGAAATTATCACTAGTCCTAGAGGTCACAATTGTTCGGTTTAAGTTCAGAACTGGTTGGCCACGTGCACTCTCGATCGTGCAAAATCACCTGCGATCCGATTATACGTCGTTAGCCTTGGCCAAACCAAATCCGTTACCTTTTCTAAGATCGGCCCACGTTGGCCCAAAATAGTCCCTCATCATTTCTCAAGATCGGTACCCGATTCGCGATCGGGTCCTTGGTCCACTTATCATTTTCTAATTAGCCATACCCCATTGGTTAGTATCCCGAGAGTGATCAGCTCTGGGCGAGACTTGCTAAAATGAAATGCGAAATAATGTCAATTTTATTGATCCCGGAATTACATCGAAATTCGAGCTGTTACAACGATGGCCGGCGGGGTTGCTGGTCAAAGACGAGAGTTGCTGGCCCTCGCCAGAGCCGGGAGAGGGTGGCAACCCTCTCCCAGATCTAGCCAAGGGTCGTCGGCCCTCGCCTTTGACCGGTAAGGGTCGCTTGCCCTCGCCGAGGCATCTGCAACCTCGCCGGCCATCATTATCATCTCACCGATGATAGGGCGGTGGCCACAGGCTAGGAGGGCTGGCTACTGGCCTTGCCCCCTGTTTTTCTTTTTTAGCTTTTTTTTTTAAATTTAAATCTAATTTAACTAAAATTTATGTTAAAATTATTTTTGGACGAAAATGCCCTTAGTCGACCGGAAATTTGGTTGGTCGGCAGGATAAAGCCTTTATTTGGAATTGTTATAGCTATTTCAGGTCCTTATTTGAGAATATAAGTCCACTTCATACCCTTATTTGACATAAAGTCCACTTCATGCTCTTATTTAAGAAAATGAGAGCAATTTTGGTCCTTATAAAAAATTTTCCCTAAAATAAATTTTACTTTAAAAAATGAAGAAATCTAAAAACAAGTACAATGAATTTCTGTAAACAAATTGAACTGCACAAAGCTTTAGCTCCGCATAGGCAGAGAGGCACTTTAGGGTGCCGAAGCTTTTAGTTGCAATACCAGCGCAGGATTGTACAACCAAATCGTACCACGAAGGTCCCCCTACAAACTAAAAGTTCAATTAAGACGGGGTCCCATGATGGGCCTATTAATGCTCTTCCTAGCAATCAGAAAGCTTCGAGATGTAATCCCACCAAAATAAAAAAATTCAAGCATGATTGGACCGTTTCTTCCGCATGTACTCAGGTTTCCTTTTCCCCGCGTAAGACTTCAAAACGCAAAGGCTGCGTTTGGTCGACCGTATAAAAGTCAGGATATGATATGTTTTATCCTATCCTGTGTTTGGTCGTGGTCCAGGATAGGATAAGGGATGAGAAACATGGGAATCTCTTACACAATCAAAGCCGCCATCATCATTCAGCAAAGCGGAACCCACCCAAGATTTTTCTGGCAACAAATGGTTACCTTTCACCTATGAGTCAGCCTTACATACTCTGGCAACAAATGGTTACCTTTCACCTATGAGTCAGCCTTACTCTCAGTGCATAGAAAAGCTTGTCGTGAAAAGCAATTTAAGTTATAGCTTCCTCACCTATGTGCAAGTGACTTTCTCTTATGCTAAATTGAGGCTAAGAAGAAGCACAAAATTGTCATCCAGGTCAGGCAGGCTGGCTATCACGTCTTTCATTTGCAAGCAATTTTGACCCTCTGGGATTAAACTAAATTGCCTCTATCAAAGACGAGCTGACAAAACGATTAACGGGTTCAAGAAAGGAGTGCATGCACACGGATCATCTCCTGTCATTTCCTCCATCAAAGACATCAAGTAGAAAATATCTTTATCGTCAGTAATCACTAGAAAAATAAAGACAGTGTTCATTATCGTTTAGTCTTAGCACAACTCACAAGTTGTCTCCTTCGGGTCGCCCAATAGCGACAAATGACTTCATTAAATTTGTCAAGCTAAATCTTTTCCGAGTTCTGCTATCCTGGGAGAGAGAGCGAGAGAAAAGGAGTCATTGAGCCACTGAAGAAAGCAAGCGCTGCAGATCGTCTTAGAAAACATCTCTATCTCTCTTGTCCAACCTGGTAAAAATCTTCATTATACTTACACAAGCCAAATCAAAAGCCTGCAAGTATTCTCTCTCTTAGGTAGTACAAACCTTCCAAACAAGAGAAAATGCGCTAAACGAGGACAATACAATAAAAGATTTAGCCAAAAAAAACAATAAAAAATTTGATGGGGATGTGTAATTATCCCAACTTTTGTCTCGTTTTAAGGACCATAATCATTAAGTTAACAAAAAACCCTATTACAAGCACCTTAATTTAGAAAATTCAGCAATATGAAATTCAAAATTCTTCTAAAACCAATATCCATGAAAAAAGAAGAAGAAATACAATTAAATAAAAAACAGAAATCAAGACCAAAAAACATATATAAGTAGAAAAGTTTAAAAGAGAGATTGGACTGGCATTCAATGCTTCTCGGAGAAATGCTCAATGATTAAATAACTTTTCGTCTTCCTCTTAGACTTTTAACCGGCCAAATCGTATTCCATTGTTCATTTCTTAAGACAGAAAAGGCAAAAATAAAGCGTCAAAAGCTTATCTTCCTTTTTGGCTTTTAGGATGAAAGTATTAAATATCGCTGTATGAACAATAAATGTTTATTTCAGTCTCTTATTTACGGTTAGCATCTTCTTTGAGGTTTGTTTTCTTTATATTTTTAAAGAGTCCCATATTTGTAGGGAGGGACTGGCAGGAGTTTTTTTTTTTTTCTTTTTTGGGGTTATTAAGTGTGCCTTTTTGCTTAATGCAAAAGAAACAGAGAAAAAAAATCATCGCGTTACCACCAAATATCAATGCATATTTCAAAACATGGATACGGACTTAACTGTGCTAATCAATGAAGAATGTAAATGCACCGGGAAAAGAAGATGGAAATTTTTTTTATGATATTGTCCTCGTTTAGCAGCGCACCTTCTTTTGTTATGTTTGGACTATATGCACTATCCTAATCGCAGGCTTTGCTTGCGAGAGTACATTAAAGATCTTCGCTAAATTGGACGAGAGAGATAGCGACGATTTCTGAGCTGCCGAAGCACCAACCTCTATACATTGCCATCATCATCACCGCCACTGTTCTTTACAGCTGGCTATCATGGCCAAAGGTGTCGCGTAGACATTTTCACAAGTAGTCATCGCTATGGAGAGAGAGATAGACAATTGTTGATGTTGACAAGAGGGAGATTCATTAATTCTCTCATTTCGCCTGTAACGTTTCTGTTTTTTCATTATTCAAGCAATACAACTTTCACCATTTTTAATTTTTCCCAATTATAATTAAGCATTATTCGTGCATTTAGTGGGAAGGCATTGATAACCTCATCATTATATTAGAAAATCATAGTACAAACACCTCAATTTAGAAAATTCAGCAATATGAAATTTCAAACTCTTTTAAAACAAACATCCATAAAAGAAGAATAAGAAAAGCATTTAAATATAAATAGAAAAGTTCATATATGTGGTGTGCTTATTATTCACTCCGCATGAACAAAATACGAGACTAGGCTAGGCTACATTGAATTGGCCCATCTTTTAAATTTCCCACGAAAACCCTTAAAAATCAAAACGAAAAAGAAGTAAGAACACCGTACATCCGATTTGTTGCATAAAAAAATGAAAAAAAAGCTGCACAAGGGAAAAAAAGGTTGTCGAGAAGCATGGCCTATTATTACTATCATTTTATTAATTATATCTTTTTAATTTCAAATGAAGAAATCACGACGGATCAACGTACTTACACGACCTCTCTATCTCTCTTTCTTTCTCTCTAAAGTAAAAATTTTGCCAATTCTAGCTAAAGGTTGCCTCTCTTGCACAGCTCAATTTCCAACTTTCACTCTACTTTACGGTTTATGTGGTTTGTATATGTGACTACTAACCGTCCACATATTGTCTCTTTGTTCTATGTAGAGAGAGAGAGAGAGAGGGGTCACGTCAATCTATGCTAACAAAAAGAAATACTATTTATAAGAAAAAGATAATATTATAGGACTATTTTGGTAACAAATGCTTTGAATAACCATTTACAAGAAATACCATCTACTCATTTATACACTTACCTACCCAACTTTCATTTAATGAATGAACTCTCAATTCCATCATATAAGTCTCTTTAAAGCTTGCTACCACCAACCTTCTCATTTGATCACCCCCTCTTTAAATCTTGTAATACGCTTTTGTAAAAATCGATAGCAAAATTACATATTCAAGGGTATATGAATAATATTTTCTTGAAGATCGCTGTGATTCTCGTGTATAAATAATGAGCACCACAACTATAAACGACCTTTCTTCTTACTATTAAAAAAAAAAACGAGCCCCAAAATCCCAAATTCTTTTGTTCAAGCCAGCCCAAAAATGCCGTCCGTGCGTGGCCAATGTTGGTCAATTGGGCTACGGCCCACGCAGCCTAGTGACCCACGGTCTATGTGGCTCCGTGTGGGCCGTGTGTGGTCCATTACTCGACAAGGAAATGCTTAAAGGAAATGAAATTTTGTGGAGTTTCAGTAAAATTGCATGATGGTGATTCATCTTATCACAGCTATTGGCAGAAACCGAGAGGGAAGTTTGATGATTACACGTCCCCATCAAATCTTTCATCATATTCTCTTGTGTATATTATTCTGTAGGCTAGAAAGTTCTGTTACTCATGGTTGGGGAATATACAGTAAAGCTTACTATCTTCTAATCTGATTTGTCTTCTCAATTTAACAAAGCAAATTTTATATAAATAGATGAGAGGGTAATGGATGTGGCCTCATCTCAAAGAATGAGAATTATAAAGGCACAAATTAATTTATGCTCTTTAATTTCTGCTTATCAAAAGTGCCGGCCTCTCTTTCATACAGTGTACGAATTGCTAGACCGAAACACAGAAATTGTACTTTTACCCGTGT
Organism: Syzygium syzygioides; assembly: GCA_031216285.1. Taxonomy (NCBI): domain Eukaryota; kingdom Viridiplantae; phylum Streptophyta; class Magnoliopsida; order Myrtales; family Myrtaceae; genus Syzygium; species Syzygium syzygioides. The sequence continues at coordinate 24,347,818 of CM062246.1, forward strand.
TTTTTTTAAATACTTTCAGTTGAAGACGTAGACATCATTTGCTTTCTGGATCTGGATATAGTTAATTATCATTAACTTCATCTAGTAGAGCAATGCTAAGAAAAGATGGTTGCATGAGTCGGTGCTTTGTAGATCCATCAATTGAAGACTATCTTTTAGTTTCTCATTGCCCACATGTGGTTATATTAATTGCATTTATTCGTGAGAAATAGGATGGAAGTTCCACGTAAATGGAAAAATGTAAATGGAAAATGCCTTGTTAACGAGCTATTTAATTAGCAACTTATGTGGCTTTGAAAAGTGAAGTAACTAGACGTAAGATTTCACCTTACCCTTATATAGTTGTCTTTATTAGTAAAGGTTAAATTAGCAACTTATGTGGCTTTGAAAAATGAAAGTAACTGGATGTAAGATTTCATCTTACCCTTATGTATTTGTCTTTATTACTAAAGGTCAACTTTCGACATTCAATTTGTTATTTTTTGATGAGTTATGAGCTCACAAATCTTTTGTAGTGTCCAGTTTGTTGAATGGAATTGACTCAACATCTAAAATCTCAATGAATAACATTTGAAACACCCCCGCCCAAAGAAATAAAAATAAATACGAGACCTTAAAATGATGAGTGAGAAAGTGAACATTATTAGCGACATGTCACCTTGGATTCGCACGTGCTACTGCCACGGGTTGGTCTTCTGAGCAACGACAAAGTCTGTTTTGCTTCCGCAAAGAGCTTTTATGTAAATGTAGTTATAACTTTGGAGGTTCAGCGAAGAAAAGTGACTCTGTTGGGGATTCATTTCTTGATGTATGCACACATAAGGTGGCTTCTTCTATGGACCAAAAGTGAGGTTTTGACCAGCTTGTCAATGCTGTGAGGAAAAAGCTTGCCCTCCAGGTCGAGAAACCTATTGGTCATTAGCTGAAACATCGTATGTTACCTATATAAATGGCATGGTTAGACAAAATGAATGGAACAAGCAAATGGCTCAAATTGCAGAATATCATTTATAGTTCACATGCTCATCAAATTTTGAGATTCTCACAGCATAGACCGAGTTATAGCACGAAATTTGCAAAGAAGATTGGCCACAGAATGGGTAACTAAGATCCCATATCAATATCGAAAATAAGTAACCAAAAGAATCAAATCCCCAAACTCATCCATAAATCTTGAAATGTAAGAAGTATACATGTAATTGCATCAAGATTATGCACTAATTAGATTCTAAAACCTACATGCATTTGCCCTAATACCACATGTAAGAAATTCAACCATCTAAAACTCATATATAGCACTTAGAATGCCTAACCTTAACACAGATACCTAATGTAGCCACTCACCGTCTTTGAACTGATTAATACGAATAAAGCCAAACGATTCCAGGACTATGTCTTCCTCTACTTCTCTTCCCCTAGAAGGTCTCTAACGGATAAACCGTAAGCATATGAAATTAGGAGGGGAAAGGAGACCATAGTCTATGGACGTAGCATATTCTAATTGGCTCATCCATCGCAAGTCAATGTTAAAATATCGACCTATACTGACCAGCAGATCACATTATTACTGTAACCGAGATGTGCTAAACCCGATAATGTAATCACAACCGTAATTGGGCGATATAGCATTCTCACATATTTTATAAACTTATAACAGCCTATTTTTCCCTAACTAAAATATTATATGATTTAACGCTAGCCCCCATTTTTTACAAATTTCTAACAGATTGCAGTCCAAAATTACCATCTTCCTGTTCGTTTTAGAATGGGGGTCTTTCAAGCAAATGTTTTGGCACTTTCTAATGTTTTACTAGATTTGGTTCTAATATAATCATTACTAGCTTAAAAAAATTAACAAATTTCGACCCTATTATCGGAAAAAAAGAGGTCACTCGTTCATGATTGAACAATAATGAAAGCACGCTTAGGGAAGAAGCAATCGCCAATTCCCTCTTGACCAACCAAAACACTGATTAAATCACTGAGATTTTCTCACAATAATAAGCTAGGCAAAGTCAACAATGTTCATGACATTACTCTACAATACTATAAATTCAAGTACTTAGATCATAATTGGTATAACCACGAAGCTTAAATCCAGTCAACACAATTTTTTGCCCAAATCTCCACATGAATCACATGTAAATCATTTACCTCTTTTATCATTATTAGGGATAGCACATGATATAGTCCAGAACTATGAAGCTCATACACATCAACAGCATGCCTGGAATTACCTCTAAGTTTGAAAGACTCAAAATATCAAGCTAGATTACAGAATATGTGTGATGACAAAAAACTTAGCATCAGAAAAGTGCTGCCTACACAAGGTTATGCCGTAAATTATCTTAAACATCTGACAAACAAGTTCAAGCATGAAATGGACTTTGATCACAGCTGTAGCCTTTAGTAAAACACATGAACATCAGAGCAAAAACTGAGCTGCACATGCACTATGCTTCCTTTCTCGGGTCCCTCGATGAAATTTTGCGAATTGGGAAAGCAGTAAATGGCACATGCATTGTCAATCAGAGTGCACTGTATCATTTGAAGACACTTTATAGAATGCTAGATGTTTAACTATATCCTCTGACCATATATTAGAATACTAATCATTATAAATTACTGTTTGACAGTATTTGGCCAATGGGGGCATATTAGTCTATTTCCTTTATTATTTCATGTATGGCGGCAATAAGGGTGACATTGTAATTTCTGCTTCTTTGCTTTATTATAAATAGATAGCTTGGGTATACTCCCCGGCTGTCGGCCGTGCGGGGGTTCCCCGGATTATCAAAAATAAAAAATAAAAAAATAAATAGATAGCTTGGGGTCACATTGGCCTAAGCCAAGCATTCAGTTCAGTTTTTTTGTTTCCTAGCATGGTATCAGAGTTGGAGCTGAACTGAAACCATAACCCCAATCTCTTTCTGCGCAACATTTCTTTTCTCTCTCTCTCCTCTTGCATTTTCCCTCCACTTATCAGGTTAAGCTTTTGGGTTGAATCAACTTGCTGATGTCACCATGCAGACCACTTGTTATATGCACGAGTAACTGATGATCATATAATATGCAGCAGAGGTGCATCATAATACTATACACGGTGTACATGATATTCATAAAAGGAAGGATTCGATTGTTCAAAGGTCTTACCTAGTTGTGCAAAGGCAAGAGAGGATTCGACAAGAAGAATCAATGCATGCAGATTGAATAAGCAGCCTGATGATTAACCCATGGCATGTGAGGCTTTGGAGCTGAACATCAAATAGAAGCGTTCAGCATATCTATAAAATACTTAAACAAATCATAGATTCACAGTGTCATTAATGGCAAATGAATGGAAAAGGAGGGAAGAAAGGCAAAGAGAAATGACACTCATGTAACATGTTTCTACAAAACAGAGAAGAAACATGAAACCAAATTGATTTTATCATTGCGAAGACAAATTATTCCAAGGCCATTTTTTCTGTATGTAATTTGTTTCCAAAGTGCACTAATTATTTCAGAGGCATGAAAAGGTTATGGTTTGTAAGTCCCTTGATATATTTGCAACTAAAGAGCTCAAATTGGAGAATTGCTGGACTAAGAACCGTATATGTTTAGTAATTCAAGATAGGGATCAAGTAAGAAGATATTTCTCTCAAACAAGTCTAAACAATGGATTCTCAACTCTTAACATACTGTACTTCGTCTTTTTTCTTAACCAAGGACATGAAGTTTTATTTCTCAAATGAATCTGGTTAAAAATACCCAGTCTAGAGGAAACCTACGTAGGATTAGCCAGGCATCTGAAATTTGGCCAAATGAATTGACTGGGAATCTGAAACTCTATCTTTTGCTTCCTGGGCAAATTCTACACCTATTTATAGCAACCATTATATAGCTGAACACCAGTCCACTCAAGCAACCATACTTAGTGTCAGTTTGGATAAGTGTACCCACCCTCTCAAGACAAGCACCTTATCCTTGATGGAGAAAACTTCTGAATGGGTTCTAATCCAACCAATGGCCCGCTAGTTCTATGCTTGCAATTTCATTAAACCTTTGTCATTACAAACATTCCACTAGGCCAGCTTTATTTACCTGGGATGTGCAGGTAATTTTCCAGAGCAAGGATACAACAACATATCTTTACTGCAGCAAATGATTTACATTTGGACGAGAGAGAGAGAGAGAGAGAGAGAGAGAGAGAGAGAGAGAGAGAGAGAGAGAGAGAGAGAGAGAGAGAGAGTTGTTCAGTAATATCTGCAATCACCGAAAACCCCAGCTACAATTCTTTCTCTAGCTGGTTGGAAGAATTGATTGAAAGGTAGAAATAGAAAGAGGCTTCCTGAATTCTTCGTAAACAATATGGAAATGGATAAGTGCTCGGAAAACCATTGCATTAGATTTTAGAAAAGAACTTTTTACGGGACGGTCTTTCAGGGAGATGTAGCTAGCGGGCACAATGCTCTACTTCATCAATTGATAAAGTAAATTTTGGTTCAAAATGTAGAATTGCTCTATTACGCTAGTAAAAGCCTCTTAAAATGTGTAGTTAACTATGGGTTCATTAAAAAAGAACTATCATTTTCCTTAGGTATCTAAAGTAAATAGGTGCTAACGAAAGTATTATAAAATTCTTTCAAACAGATGGTTCAATCGGTGGTTAATCGCTGTTCATACCATTAGGGCTTCCTCATTCAAAAAAATCTCGCAGAAGAGATATTGCTTCTGACGCCATTATACCTCCAACAATTGAAACCCTTTGATCCAGAATTCCCATTATGGCAAGAGAAACAAGAAAAAAGTTGGAAACATTCATAAATCGGACAGACACTTGAAAGGGGGAACATAGATGAAATTTCAGTAGAAACCAGTCAATATTTCCGATGATTCTGCATTTTTACCTAGCTCGTCAGCATGAAACCTGAGACAGATTCCATTTGCAAGACATGTCCAAATATCATGCTAGAGATAATTTAGCAGACTAATTGACAAAGCAATTTGCAAAAGAATGTATCATTTAAGCAAAAACAAGTTCGCCAGTGGGAGAATATGTTTACTTTAGGAAGTTTATATCTTGTTCTTAAGAATATCAATTCTAAGAAATGTTTGTACTCCAGGAACATCATGCAAGCAAATCATCTATGAACTGTACCATTTGACTCAATTGACAGTAACTAGGCATTGACCTTGGCAAAATTCTTGCATCAAATAAAAAAGAGTGTGTTTTAGGGGTTACTATGGCTTAAATTTTTTTTCCTTTCACGATGCCTTTGGGTTGTTCTATATTTTCTCTTTGACATGGAACCTAATGTCCTTGGAGGACAAACAATATGCTGTAAGTAGGGTGATACTTAAGAGGGTTTTAATTTTGATGGGCAACTTCTCTTCAGAGAGATCTTGCAACAGTGATCTGATTGAGAGAAGATTTGTGGATGACTTGTGTACTAGTACCGGCTAGGATGGGTTTCCATCAGCTACATCTTCCAAAAATTGCATAGGAACTGTGCTCACTGTTATAACAGTCTCTTTCTCTCTATCATGAAACTATGCAGTAATGGGCTAGTTTTTTAGCTTCAGAGAAAAAAAATTGAGCAAGGTGGTCCTTTATCTGCGAGATGAGTCCCCTTGCTTGATGTTGTATTCAGAAAGGTATGAGCCAGGTCATGTTTCCCACAATACTTTTGACTCATAATCAGATTATTAAGAGCAGCATAACTATGTATTTCAAACTCTAAAAGTAAGAGTTTTCATGGTTTATCTTTTTTCCACAAAACTTTTTGTTTAGATGCATCCTTAGTACATCTCATGCTTCTCACCTTGAGCTTTTTCTTTCAAAACTACTACTTCAACAGAAAGACAATGTCGTAATCTAGATTAGCTACTTCATGTACTGTTCAAATCACATTGAAACAGATCCTATTTCACTACATTTTAAGTTTTATGTCAACAAAGTCTGAATAAAAAATTGATGAATTCTGAACAAGCTTAGCAAACATGAAATGTTAGATCATGCCAGCGTCAGACAAATGCCATCCACCACAATTTAGCAAGCAATTGCCCTCATGTATGCAGGAAGATCAAGTACATTGCCCACGGCATATTAGAAAGCATAATTTGCTCATAGTTAAAAAATCATATTTCTCTGAAGATACTATATTTCCCGAATTAAACTTAATAACATTAAGACAGCAAAGAATCTCATAGCAGTGAAAACAAGTGAGGAAGAAGAGATGAAGATAAAAAGGGCAAAGGGAAAAGGAAAGAACAGACTAATGTTAGCTTAACTTGTAGCACTTCCCAGAACTGAAAATTTTTTAGGGGGAAATTAAAAAAAGAAAAATGTTCAACCAGTCACAAAGAATTTAAGAAAAAGGAAATAAAGCTACGATAGAAAGAATTAATGTAAACTCGACTTCTTGACGCTTGGATAAACTCCACTTTCTTCCATTTAGACTAGGAAAAGGACAGAAAAGATGGATAATTAGTTCCATAAACCTTTTCAATTTTCATGGTTATGCATTACAATATTCAAGGTGCGACAGCAAACAGAATCACTATGAAACTGCATTGATCAATAATCAGCATAAGGAATCATAAACCTCCAGTAAGCTTGAGCTGTCAATTGTCATAGGTCACAATTTCAAAGTGGAGCTAAGTAGATACAAAATCAGCAACAAAAGCAAGTTCCGAAACTCACCTAATGCATAGCGTGGAGGTACTTGAATGCAACAGTATCGAGCCACAGCCTCCTAATTTATCATTTGCATGGCCAAATTATACTTCCTTTATACCTAAAAGTGGCTAAGAGTCATCTAATCATTTATGAACAAATAAATCTTAGGAAAGTTTAGTTTTATTTCGGTATAATCAACAGATGTACCAGTGATTGATATGCTGCTGCATACATTATGCATGGTTCACATGTCACATAAAGGGAACATGCTGAAAACTTTTCTGCAACTTCTGCAGCCAAAAATCCTATCCTCAGCCACTGTTCAAGAAGAACATCAAGAACGTCCATCTCTGCATGTCTTGCTGCCTATGAAGGTGCAAGGAGAAAAATAAAGAAAGCATATCAAACTTCGGAGCTTTGCCAGAGAGAAAGTTGCTCTTAGTGTAGTTTCATAAAAAATTTAGGAAATGCATTTCATAAGAAATGTTTTCTCCAACAAGTTATCTGAGTGAGTATATACAAGATTGATCAAGGCATATGCTACATGATATCAACAAGTTTTGCTCGCTTGAAGTTGCCAATAATCTCACATGAAAAAGAGGCTTCTTATTGGATTGACCACCGCCACCTTTTCTAACATTATTTTTTATATACCCCTATAGCAAGGTGCCTCTGTTTTTTCATTATGCACCGCAAGATACTAAAAGGGCCAAATATTTTCACATCAACTATTTATTATTGTCTGTAAAGTCATTTATACTAGTGTCTTGTCGCCATATAACTATAAATGTTTACAGGAATAGACTATTAGATAAGAGATTATCTCTACCAGAAACCAGGCTTAAACTATTTGTGTAGATGTGGTCATTGTGTGAAAAAAATGCGCCCAAGAAGCAGGTTCATACATCTTAAAAGGCAATACAATGTTCACAATTCATTTTCATACCAAATAAGTATACCAAAGTTTAGCTAAAATATGGTCTAAGGAAACAATGTTAGGAACTTCACAAAAGCTGATAAAGACCATAATATGGTTCCAGACAAAGCACGGTGGTAAATGAAGTATGTAAAACATTGCGCACAATAAAGCCAGATTATTGCTAGTGTTAGCCATAGGCCCGTAGTCATATTTTATGAAAGAATAATGGGAACAAAACCATTTACAGCTTAATAATGCATGGAAAATTCCACTTATTAACAGATTTGTTCTGATAATTCTTTAATTATCTATTAAAGAAATAGTCATGGGAGAAATATGTAGTGATCAACAATAACTACAAGTGGATAACTCAAGGGTATCAATACAGGACAATAACAAAGTGCTGTTGGCTAAATTTATACAAAGGGGGTGGAGAAGCAATGATAAACCATACATTTCGTGTCTCATTAGTCCGGTTTCTTCCTGTCGCAATAACGTGCCCATCCTCAACAATCACACAGCCGTTCAATCAAAGAGTACAATCTGAAATCATTCACTAATTAAGACTGAAACTAGTCATCTTAATTAGAAAAATAAAGTTGTATATCTGAAATGCACGTGGTTACTGAAAATTAGTTTTTTACCCAACTGGAACTTTAAGAATGTCCAAAGCAAGCTTTGCCTTATATAAGAATAGCAAATAGGTTTGCTACTTGTTAGAAGAAAAAAATATGAGTATAAGAGTCAGAAATTCTCAAGCATGCACACAAGCAATTCAAGAGGAAATCAGCATCATGTGTCCAGCAGTAGAAATATTCAATGTCAATATGCAGCTACTAATGGAATGAATTCATGTCTCACAATCAGGATCCTGTAGGTCCTGTATTATATAATGGTCACAAACTTCTAAACAATGATTATTACAGCATATTCGTCCTGTAATTCGGATGCAAATCACACCTAACTGTTAAAGTGATATGGCTCTAACCACACTAAAGCAGAAACAGCAACTAATTTGAGAAACTGCATGTTGCTCATTCCAGTGTGTCCTATCATTGGTACCTTAGAAGCTCATCTTTCATTAAATAGGTTTCACTCAAACATTCAAGAAGCATCCAGGAGTTTTAGCTTCTCGGTCATTTTCCTTCATACAAGCTATGGTACATAAGGATAAAAAGAGAATGCTAAACTGTTGTGAAGGCCTCAGACATCAGAATTGACAATCAGCATCCTGTGCTTTTGTCTCTTCTCTACTGAATAACTTACGTAAACTCCATGTTTCTCATGATTATTTCTTTTTCATATGCACAAGCCACAGGGCGAAAGAAAATAACCACCTAATCAGTTATCCATGGGCACAACCGGCATTCATATTACTCTCACACTCCAAGTAAATTTGGTTTTCAATTCTCCCTAGTTGCCAAAGTCAAGAATTGGTTAGAGGACTCAACTGGCAAGCAACCTTTCCTGGTGGCTTGCCATCTCACTGCAACTTCTTCATTCCTCTATGGTTTTGCCTATTCGAGCGCCTCATAAAACATAGAGACAGAGCCCTATCCCAGTGATAGAAGTTTCTTCGAATTCAATTCTCCTGGCAAACCTATCACCCGCTGCACATCCATATGATAAGTACATACTACACATCCACATTTCCTAGACACCTCAAAGGCACCCGAATCCATCCCTCCCTCCCAACCTACAGCACCCGGATTGGCTCAGTTTTTTACCCGAAAAAGGGGGACTGAACCAACCCATGTACACCCTCCTACTTCCCATTATTTCACCCTCCCTTGCTTGTTTTTCCTTTGAACCTAGATTTCACTTACTTCTTTCAATAAATTGCCACCTATGAAAACAACCAAAAAAAAGCTATACCTTCCGGAGATTGCCGCTGATTTTGCAGCGTGTAACGTCGATAACCTATGAGTTCATTATCAGGCATCCACAGACAAAACTTACGAAGAAACACTGATTCAGCATCTCTCGAACAAATTCACCGCCACATTCTTCAAGTTCCCGCGCAATTGCAGAACCAAATGAATAGAATTCAAAATCCAGACACCAACTTAATAAAATCCGGATGTGCCAGCCTTACCTGATCTATAGCAAGCTGCATGAAGCCCAAAACCTCAGGAGAGAATCGTTCGCCCAAAGCTACGTCACCAGTTTCCATGGCTTCGGTCGCCTTCGCTGGCCAGCCTCCGTCGCCTTCGTTACAGGAACTTCTTCTTCTTCTTCTGTTTGTCGCCTCTGTTGGCAAGTGGCGACCTTCCATTTCGTCAGAGCTCACTGGTGGTGATGCTGAAAGTGGCATCGGTGGAGTTCGAAACTTGCCTTTATGGCGGAGAAAAGGAAGGAGCTTTACGATGGGAAAGTCAAAGAAAATGAACAAAGAGAAGCAAGAATTGCAGAATTCTATTTGGGAGTAAAAGTCAACTAACCAGGGTTAATTAAAGGGGATTTGTGCCAAAAAGGAAGAAGCCAAAGGTGATTGTTTATTTTAAGCAAGCGATCATCAATCATTATATTATATTTCTATTATGATGGAAGGGCGCTTCCACAGAGACGAAAATCAATATTGATATGCTGGTATTGTTTCGCAAAAAATTTGGCATTGATAGTTTTCAAGAAGTCGTTCCTAGAAAAATGACATAATGGAGAAGCCAAGTGATTTGATCAAGGCTTCGGATAATTTTTATTAGTCATGTGTTCGAATTCGTATTCAGTGATAGTTGAGTGATGGAAGAACGATTGAGATTGCTCCTGTGACATTCCGAAATTTTCACCAATTAGATATTATGAATAATCGAGTTTTATGAAATGTGCTCGCAGTAAATTCTCGCCCGGAACTGATCATTTTTTATAATGCTAACCATTAGGGAAAGGCTAATAAGGGAATTAAATTCGCGCAACTAAAGGAAATTCAATCGTGAATGGATTTCGACCATTAAATCGCGTAAGTGATATTTTGAGCCACTGTTGGCCAATCCAAGGATAGTTAGGGGTCAGTTCGCCACTGTCCTAGTAGTGGATCGCGGGTGATTCCGTTGGACCACGAAACGACTTGACGAATGATTCTGAAATTATACCGAACGATCGTACCCCTCGGATCAAGTGATTAATATTCGCGATTTTTATGATAACCGAGACCGTCACGTACCGAACGGACTTGCACGTGACTCGATTTAGTATCAGTCATGAGTCGATTTCACGAATTTTCTCAGTAAGCCGCCCGTTAGCTCGAGAAACGCTCGAGTTGCGTTTAATAGAATTTAACTGTTGAAATTTTGCCCAAATTGGACACCGAAAAATTAGGAAGTCGCGACGGAACGCTAGGATGACGTTGCACGTGACACGTGTGAATTTTTTGTGCGCTCAAATCCTTCGGAAAAATTTGATTTGGGCAAGAAACGGAGAATTGGACCATTTTACCCTTGAGAATCACAAAAAGGGTTAGTTTTGAGGGCAATGGGCATTTTGGTCATTTTACCCCTAATTTTTGGGAAGGACAATTTTGTCCTTGGACTTTTTGATAAATTACAAGGTTGCCCTCGGATATTTTGGGGTTAGAATGAATTTGGACCGTTGGATCAAGATAAGATCAAATCTGGACCGTCGGATTAAAATTGTGAGAGAGGGGTATTTTGGTCATTTTCCGCTTTCGGTCCAAGATGCACTATTTGAGTCAAGAAGACTTTCTCTCTCTCCCTCATTCTTTCTCTCCATTTTTTCCGTGAAGAACACCCCCCCACCATTTGGTTTTTCTTTTTTTTTCCTTCTTTCCTTCACCGTGGGCTTTCCATGGCCTTTTCTCCCCCACCGCCGACACCGCCGCTTGCCGCCGCACGTCGGATCGCCACCAAGCCACCACTTAGCCGCCGTACCAACCCCAAACTGCCACCACCAGCCACCGTTTCTCTCCCTTTCCCTCTCTTTCTCAAGTGGCCGTGAGCCCCAAATCAAGAGCCGAACCGCCGCCGCAAGCCGATCGCCGTTTCCAAGCATTGCCGCCGTCCCCGCCGTGTCCAATTAAGTGCCGCCGCTTTCCGTTCTAGCCGAGAAAGTCTAGAACGCGGGTAAGTTGCGCCTAAACCTAATTTAGGACTTCGGGTATCGACGGGTAATTTTCGGACAAAATCAGTATGGAATTAGGTGCGGAATTGTATGAATAGAGAGTGGAAATTTTATGGCGGGCCTTAGGAATTAATTCGGGTAATATTTATTGGAAATTCAGAAAAATGGGGGCTACGAATTACTGTTCATATGCTGCGAATCACTGTTCGCAAGCTGTGAATTACTGTTCATGGGCTGTGATGGTCCGATCGGGGCGCAAGTTGAATTTTTGGAACCTAGAAATTATGGCGAGAAAGTCCCGTGAAGGATCGGAATTAATCCGACGCCATTTAGTTGGAGAAAAATGGGAATTTACGTGTTGGATGCATATTTTATTATAAATAAATACTAGTGATTGAATTGAATATGTTGTTATGCAATTGAGTAATTATATATGCTTGTTGGGTGAACACGTGAGTTAGATTAAATTAATTATTGATATTGCCATGTCCGATGCTGAATGAGGATGAATTGTGTGTTAAATGGTGCGTGTGCGGGCCACGTGTAATGGGCCAGTGGATTGTGGTAAATGTGTGACATTCCGGATTCTAGCCATTTTTTAGATTTAATAAACGGGTAATTCGTCAGTGTGCTTATAGTAAAATCTCGCCCGGGAACTGATCACTCAAGGTTATTGTTTTAAATTTTGAGATTTCGCTAGAATCGCACTCGATCGAATTTGGTCGTTATTTATACTCCGAACTTGGCAGTCGATTTCCGGGAGTTCCGGGTCGAAATAAATTGGACGGTGTCGATTTTATTGTGGCCAGCGTCGATATTATCAGGAATGATGAGAAAGTGGATTTTTAAACCGGGTGCGGATTTGGACTGGTAGACCTCCCTCATAGTGTGGTTTGGGTATTTTATTTTGGCCGTATGCCCTAGAATATTGTCGGGATTTATTGTGGATCGTTAGGCCTCTTTCCGAAATTAAATCGGGACCGATAAGTCAATTTTTACTTTGGACCGTGTCCGATCGGATCGCGTTTATGTTTAAAATTTAAACCTTCTTTTTCTCTCTCTCTCTTCGGCCGAAGCCCCCCATGCGCGCGTGTCTCGCCCTCTCCCTCCTTTCCTCTCTCTCTCTCTCTCTCTCTCTCTCTCTCCCCCTCTGCCGTGCGCATGTTCCCCATGCACGTCCCCTCCCCCCTTTTTGCATGTGTCCCCTCCCCCCTGCATGCCTACGTCCCCCACCCCCTTAGCCTCTCCCTCTCTCCTCTCTTCTCTCTCTCCTCCCTTCCCTTCTTCTTCTTCTTCTTTTTGTATGTTTTCTCCTCTGGCCGTCTGCTTCGCTGGAGTCCCGAGCTCGCCGTGCCACCGCACCGCCGCGTCGCCGTGCCGCCGCGCTGCCGCGCTGCCGTCGCCAGCCGCGCCACCTGCTCCACCCCGTCGCCGCCTGCCCCTCACCCCCCGACTGCTCCCTCTCTCCCTCACTGCCCTCCGCGTGCGAGCACCAGCTCGTTGTCGCGGCCGAGACGATCCGGCGCCACCCAGCCACGCCTGGCGGCTCCGCCGTCGTCCCAGTCGCCGCGTCGCCGTGCCGCCGCCCCCTGAAGCTCCGCCGACCCCCCTTGCTCCTCTCTCTCTCCCCCCCGGCCTCCTCCCCGTCCGACTCAGCCGAGCCAAGCCAGCGAGCTCGCCGCTCGCTGGTTGGCTCGTTTGGCCGCGCGCCGCCGCACCAGCAGCCCCGCCGGCCAGCCTCGCCGCCGGTCCGTCCGGCCGCCGCCCCTCAGCCTCCCTCTCCCTCCCCTCTCCCCGTCCGCCCACCTGGCCAGCCTCCCTTCGTCCCCTGCCCAGCCGCCGCCCACTAGTCGCCGTCGCCGCCAGCTCGCCGTCGCCTGGCCGTGCCGCCGCCGGCCCGTCCGTCCAGCCAGCCGCCCTCAACCCCGCCCCCTCTTCCCTCTCTCTCTCCCCCTCACCCCCTCGGCCAAGCCACTTCCCCGCCCTGTTCAGCCGCCGGCCGCCGTCGCCGCCGGTCGCCGCCGGTCGCCGTCGCCGCCGGCCAGCCCCGCCGGCCAGCCAACCGGCCGGCCAAGCTCGTCCCCGGCCAAGCCCGTCGCCCGTGCCCGTGCCGTGCCCATTGCCGTGCCCGTGCCCGTGCCTCGTTGCCCAGGCGCGTAGCCTGTCCGCGCGCCCCTGCGCCCCGGGCACACCGCGCGTCCGCCGCGCCCGCGCACCAGGCACGCCGACCGGCCATTGTGCCCGCGTTGGCCAGCCACCACGCCCGTGTGGCCCACACCCGCGCTCGTGTGGCCCACACCCGCGCCCAGTCCGAACTTCTCCCCCGGGCAATTTGGAGCCCGAGCCGACTTTTCCCGAGCCAAAATTTGGTAAGCGACTCCCTAGACCCTACTTAGTATTTTGGGTATTTAATTGACCAGTTTCGGGCTAGAACGGCTAGGGCGTGTATTTAATTTAATTATTTTATGATTAAATTAGATTATGTGATGTTCTTATTTAGTTAAATTAGACTGATTAAAGTGGAGTGCTTGGGCGAATAATTGTGCATGACCGACTTGAATGTCAGGTCTGTGAATTGGAGTGGCGAAGTGTGATTTGGACTGAGTTGTGAATGTGAGTTGTTTAGCGTGGATTTGATTGAAATATGTGGCGTGTGCCTGCCTGTGAGAGAGTAAGCCCGGATCGATCGGAGGGCTACGGACTTGGGACGTGTTGACGGCGGTCCGTGTGAAGGCACGAATGGCCGGTGTGCCAAATAGACGTGGGCTTGAGACGTGTTGACGGTGGCCCGTTAAAGGTGTGATTGGACCGGGACGTATTTACGTCGGTCGTTGGAAAATTGTTCGAATATCGTGGCTTGGGACGTGTTGACGGTGGCCACTGGAAATTGAATGTTATGGCTTGGGACGTGTTGACGGCGGCCATGGGAACTGATTGAAATATGAGGCTTGTGAGCCTGTGAGATTGGATTTTGAGGCGTAGTGGCACGAGATGTGAGAAAGATGTTCGGACACGCATGTGATTTGAGTGTGATTGAAATGGTTGGTTGAGTGTGACTGGATTGATTGGTTGAGCTTGTGAATGTTGATCGAATTGACTGGTGGTGCGTGTGGATGATTGGTTGGATGGGTTGGGTGCTTGTTTGGATTGATTGATGTCAAGTGGAAGTGTGTGTGCTGGTGATTGTGATGTGACGGTGATTTATATTTGTATTATCATGTTGGACTAATATGCAGGGTTGGCACGTGGTTCGAGGCGAGGTAAGCCTTCTATGTGAAACTGATTGTACGACTGGTAGTTCGCATGTTAGGTTGGTCTGGGTACGCATTAGCCTAGGTTAGGTCTGGATTGTTGCTTATTGAGACTCTGTCTCATGGTTATTACATAACCATTTTCAGATCCCCGCCCATGAGCTCGACTCCGCCTAGACGTTTTAGTATCCCTATGCACATGGTGCACGAGGACAACGAGTATCCAGGACTGAACCCGGGCGAGGTGTACACTAGGCACCGCACATATGTTTGGGTAGACGCAGGGCGAGAGCAGCTGGAGCGCCACGATTATCTAGCTTGGTCCCATAGGATCGGATTAGTGAACACAGGGTCGATTCGAGGTTTTGAGGGGCTGCAATTCAACAATGAGGATGCGGTCAATTGGGAACCCTGGAACAAGTTCGCTCCCGACGGAGAAGTGTCGAATCCAGTGAGTCCGATGGTGAGCCCCGACCCAGCACCGGCACCTGACCCTGAGCCCGAGCCCGATGTGGAGTTTGAGCTTGAGCCTAAGTCTGAGCCCGAGCCCGAGCCCGAAATGGAGTCTGAGCCCGAGCCCGAGCCCGAGGAGGAGCCCATGGCGACCGAGCAGGGAGAGGATGAGGAGAACCCGATTGAGATCGACTCGGACTTGGAGTCCGATTCCTCAAGGTCCGATTCGGACTGGGTCCATAGGGACGCTTAGTGCAGGACTTGTAAGCTTTTTGGTAGAATCCCGTTTTGGTTTCGTCCATAGTCTAACCGTCCACCTACCCCTTTTTGATGTTAAAGGTGGAGTGTTCTTTTGCGGACTAGTGTAGGGTACTGTGAACTCGTGTCTATGCCTCGTGTTTATTAACTACTTTGGTCTATCCCTTGGTCATGTATTTCTTTGTCTGGGTTGTGTTATTTGTTTCCGCGCGTACAAGTCTCTGATGTTTTGGGTTGGGTCGGCGACGTATCTGGGACGTCGCATTCAATGATCGACCATCGAGGGATGATCGCGCGCTCGTAGGGTGCGGGGCGTGACAAAATGCGTATTGAGCGTGTACTTGAGAAAGAAAGAATGGTGTGTGGCATGGTATGAGAAATTGTGGAAAATTGTGCCGTCCTGAGACATGTATGTTTACGCGAGACGATGCCTGGTATTACCGGAAGACTGCCAGCCTGAGGCGTGAACTTCTACGCGAGTTGTGCAGTAGGTAGTAAATGTTGAGCTTGAGGCGTGTACGTTTACGTAGGCAAGAAATATGGCCTGAGGCGTGTACGTTTACGCGGGCCCGAAAGTGTTGTGGAAATGGAATGATCGCAGTGTGCTTGAGGCGTATACTTCAATGCAGGTCACTGGCGAGTGAAAGAAAAAAATGAATGATCGCAGTGTGCCTGAGGCGTATACTTCAACGCAGGTCATTGGCGAGTGAAAGAGGAAAATGAATTATCGCAGTGTGCCTAAGGCGTGTACTTCAACACGGATCACTGGCGAGTGAAAGTGGAAAGTGGATGATCGCAGTGTGCCTGAGGCGTGTACTTCAACGCGGGTCACTGGCGAGTGGATGTGAAAGTGAAAATGAGAGTGGAAGGAATAGTGGGATGAGAACGATACATGCACTTGTTTGCATACGATGTGATTGTGATTGAGTACTGGTGTGCGAACGTTTGGGTTTGACTATATTACTTGATGTGCCTGAAATGTAATGGTTTGATGTGTACGAATGCACGTGTGTCTATGTAATTGTCTGGAGGTACGTGATAGCCTAGGTTGGATTTAGGAGTGAACTTACTTAGAAGTGTTCTCACGGTTGTTTCAACCAACAATTTCAGAACCCCGACAGGACCCATGAATCCTCCACCGCCACCACCCCCAATACGTTTTGGAGTTCCAGTGCATACAGAGTATGAGACAGCTGAGTTTCCAATGGGAGACGGGATGAGGTGGAGTTAGATTTTGAGTGGATGCCAAGCAAGGGATGTTAAAGGTTATTACGGGTTGGATGGCAAGTCATCGGTTTTTGTTTTTACTCTTGAAGAGTTAGTAATATATGCACTGGTAAACTAAGGTTTGTATTTTGTAAATATGGTGGTACAAGTTTGATCGAGTAATGGAAATGTATATATTCTCCCATTGTTTCCCCAGTTAAAATTTTTGTCTGGGTGTTTTATGGTTTCCGTGTGCGCAATTAAATCTCTGATGTTTAGATGAGGTTGGCGACAACCTGGGACGTCGCAACTTATCGACCGGAGGCGGGATGTCGCGGGCTCAAACGGGAGCTCGAGGCGGGACAGCTCCGTGATTTCATACTCGAGTATAAAATGTACGGATGGGGTTTGGATGGAGGGATAACTCTATGTGACAAGGCCTCCGTGGCCTCTCTGTTTGATTTACAATGACAATAGCTCCACGGATGTGTTTCTTATTTTAATGTGCTAGTGCCTGTACGTTCTGCCCCCTAATTCCCGCTACATCTTAGTCTTCCCTGGCGAGACGAAATACCTCGTAGAAGCTTTACATCTTAAGGACTCCAAGGTCCGAGTGACCTTTGGATGAAACTTGTTGAGGTTTTGCTTAGGACTTGGAGGGACGAATCTACGTGAGACTAAGGTAGATGCACCGGAATTGAGATTACATTGAAAGACAATAAAATTTGAAAAGAAAATACACGGAAATGAAAGTGGCAAGAAGCGAAGGTGCAAGGAAAGAAAAAGTAAAAAAATGAAAAAACAAAGATTAGATAAAACTCAGGGAGAGTATTCTTGTGTGCGTGCGTCACTCTCTTCTATTACGCCTTCGTTCTCTAGACTCCAATGGAAGTTGTATCTTCTCTGCCAATTTTACCTCCACTGGCATCAAATGAACGTCCCGCGTTGATAAACCGCACGATAACTTCCCACTTCTTTTACATGTTCCGACCAAATCTTCATCCATCAGGACCCCTTTCCATGCTTGCATGCTTCCCACACGTTAAGAGTATGCGATCTTCTTCTTCTTGTTTGCCCAAGCCTCCTCACGTAACTCTCCAGTCACATCCTTTGCATGCTTTCCTTGAGAGCTCTCTGCAGGGCTGATCATTTCCATCGCTGTAGCTAGCAAAGTTAACACTAATTAAAATGGACACATAAAATACCTGAATAGTAACATACGGGTAACGGTGGGTACTAACAGCGCGTTAGAAGTTTTCTTGAGAATAGAGAACAAGAAGAATAAGACAAAAGAAGGCATTGAAATCTAGATCAGCTGAGTTCACTTACCTGCGAATTGGCTCCATAGCAAGTTTCCATCATTCTCACAACAAAAGCTGCAAGCCAACACCACCATGCTCATATTTGCTGGTCGGACTGGAAGTCAACATAGTCTCAGTTCGAATCCCTTGAGTGAGAATAAGCTTATGATTTCCCTTTGTGCCTATTTGACTCTGTTTCTTGTTAAGGAAAATTCCCAATAGATTTTGAAGTTGACAAAACTGTCCATGAGTGTTTTGTAAGTCTGATAAATGCTTTGAAGTATTTTGATTCAGGAAGTTATTTTTGGAAGAAAAGCATATGTCAATCGTGACCTAGTTCGTGTTCAGATTGTGAAAGAACTTCAAGCAAACGAGATTCAGACTCAGAACGAAAAGTTCAGACTCAGACGCAGAAATTCTTCAGACGCAGACGCTGAATTATTCAGATGCAAACGCAGAAGTTCTTCAGACGCAGACGCGAAATTATTCAGATGCAGACGCAAAAATTCTTCAGACGCAGACGCTGAATTATTCAGATGTAGACGCATAAATTCTTCAGACGCAGAAACTGAATTTTTCAGAAGCAGATGCAGTAGCTGGAATTTTCAAAAGCAGACGAAGACGCAGTAATTCTTCAGAAGCAAAACTCAGAACGAAGAATAACAGCTAGTGATCTGGTATGGATTTCACAGTAGGAAAGTTTTGATTTGTTCAATCTTAATCACATTGATTGACAATCAAATACTACGACAAGTATGCATTACAACGGACAAAGCTCTACTTATGGAAACCAAGATTCTAATTGTATGGGCGATCAGAATCAACGGGATTCAGATTTTATCAACCAACGGCTACTCAATCCATTTTATACAAATCTGTCCAAAGGTGAATATTGGAAGATGATCCTCTGAAGACTGTCCAACAGCTAGTTTGGAAGTGGAGGAGTATAAAAGGAGATCAACGAGGAGCAGAAGGTAGAGAACAAAATCAAGAATCAACAAGTCCAAAGTCTGAGCATACTCCGATTCAATCTCTTGTCTTTCGTGAGCTTAAACGTGTAATCATTTGAGAGGTGTAGACAGTGTTATAAGTGTGTGCTTAGGTGTGAGATAGTGTGATCTATCGGCTTGGTATAAGCAGCACCAACTTCGGGAAGAAGTGCTTGGGTTTAAGCGGCACAACTTGCTGTAACTTCTCATTGATTTAATTAGTGGAATCCAGCCAGTAGGCTGTCAGCGTGGGAGAGTGGACGTAGACTTGATCTAAGCCGAACCAC
The DNA here is from genome assembly GCA_031216285.1 of Syzygium syzygioides. Taxonomy (NCBI): domain Eukaryota; kingdom Viridiplantae; phylum Streptophyta; class Magnoliopsida; order Myrtales; family Myrtaceae; genus Syzygium; species Syzygium syzygioides. The sequence continues at coordinate 24,367,217 of CM062246.1, forward strand.
TATAAACTTGTGTGCAGTTTTTCTATCCATTATCTCTTTATTTACATTCTGCACATCAAGAGTACTGTCTATATAAACTGTCTTGAATCTGAATTTTATTCAGACTCAACTGTGATCTTTCATTTCCGTATAATCTGATAAAATTGTTTAAGATCACCTATTCACCCCCCCTCTAGGTGATCCTTGCTAGCCACTTCAATTGGTATCAGAGCAAGGTTGCTCACTTTACTGAAGTGTTTTACTTCTGAGCTAACGATCTATAATGGCTAGCTATGGTGCTCCAGGGCTCATTGAAGGACAGAGCAACAACAGACCTCCATTTTTTGATGGCAAAGAATACAGCATCTGGAAAAACAAGATGAAGGCATTCATCAAATCAATTGATCACATGCAATGGGATGTTGTCATCAGAGGAGTTAATCCAGAATCTTCAAAAGAAAAAGCAGATTCAAGCAAACCAGCAGATCCTCCTTTATCTCAAAATGAGATAGCTAAAAGAGAGACTTTAGACTCTAAAGCCATTTACTCTCTCTATTGTGCTTTATCTCCCGTTGAGTATAAGAAAATTGCTGCTTGTGATTCAGCAAAAGATATCTGGGATACTCTTTATATTACTTATGAAGGGACGGATCGAGCCAAGGAAACTCAGATTAATATTTTGCTTGGTCAATATGAATCTTTCAAAATGAAGCCTGGAGAACTAATTGCTGATTTTTATGACAGGTTTACTGATATAGTAAACGGTCTTGCCTATCAAGAACAACCAATTCCAGATGCGTTGAAAGTCAACAAACTTCTGAGAGGACTGACGGATCAGTGGGATAACATCAAAACATCTCTTCGTGAGACACAAAGGATCAAGCCTCTATCAGTAAATGAGTTAATTGGAACTCTTCAATCATATGAGACTGAGAAACAGAATGAGGAAAACGAATCCAGAGGTAATAAGTCAATTGCTTTGAAGACTAACATTGATTCTGATGCAGATTCTGAAGATGAAGATGTTGATGATGAAGAACTGGCCCTCTTCATAAAAAATTACAAGAAGATGAAAATCAAAGGAACAATTCTCAAAGGGAAATTCAAAAAGAAGAAGAAAGCTCCAAAGGCCGAAACGTGGAGTGACACAAAGTCTGAATCCAGTGATGATGAAATCCTTAAGCAAGGAAATCTATGCTTAATGGCGGACATTGAATCCGAAGAAGATGAGGTGATTTGTTCAGATCCTATTCTCGATGATGATGATCTTTTTGAAGAGCTATGCACGGAACATGAGAATACGTTGAAGAAGATCTCCAAGTTGAAAAAGGAAGTCTCTAAATTGAAGCAACAAAATATTACGAATGAGAAAAAGATCATTGAGCTTGAAAAGGAGAATTCCTCTGTTAAGGAAGAGAAGGATATTTTGCAAAAAGAAGTTGATTCCTATAAGGAAGAAATTCCGAAGATTTGCAAAAAATTTGCTCTTGGCTCAAAGACATTAGAGCATGTTCTATCCATTCAAGTCCCCTATTACAACAAATCTGGCCTCGGTTTCGAAAATGAAAATGAGATCAAGAATGACTTTCCGAAGGTCAAGGAGAGGTTAAAGCGCAAGCCTTCTATCCAGTATTATAGAAATCATTTTGGTAAGCAATTTATCAAGCCTATTGGATTTCAATATTATATTTGCTCAAACTCGAGTGATCACCATAAGCAACAATGTCCAACTGATTGGAAGAAATCCAAGACAATCAATTGGAGATTTGATGCTTTTTCTAACAAAAAAGGACCCAAGCAGATTTGGGTACCAAAGAAAAGATGAGATTACTTTTCTTGCAGGGAATAAGGAAAGAGAATTTGGTAAGTAAAGGTATATTTTTTCAAATTCTAAATTTGCTTTGGATACGTACTTCAAATTTCTATGAATTCTCTTTGGACTTAACATTTTATTTCCATGCTCTGCTTTATTTTGACTTGAAATGGCATGTTTTACATCAATTGGTACTATTTGCGAGATATTGTCATGCCTTACAAAGAAAGATTTTTTTAGATATTGTTTTATTATGCATATTTCCCTTAAATACTCTACTGAGATGAGTTGGGAAAGTATCCTTGGGCTTCTATGAAAGTTTTCTATTTTGCATCTAACAAAAAGAAAGGATCCAAATACAAGGATACTAGAAAGGAAATGAGTTTATTGCAGACAATTATACAAAGGAAGCATGAATGCAAACCTACGCAAGTCATGATGCAATCAACGAAGGATCTCAAGTGATGAATTCTTTCTAAAGAGAAAAGGTATATTCTGAACATGCATGTTGAGATACAAATTGGTAATATTTGTTGCCATGTGTGTAAGATATTGCATATATTTAATGCTTGAAATAGCTACATTTCTTTTGCGAAATTCGTTAATGTCATATAATCTTTATGCTTATGAGATTCTCGCTTAAGGAAAATTCCTACAATCTTGAATCACTTGCTATATTCTTAGAAGATTTTTTTAATTAGCAAATTTGATCCGCAAATCAGAGCAAGGTATGTACGTGACATTCTCTATATTTTGCAAAGATTATTATCTCTCTCACAAGTATTTGCAGGATGTAAAAGAATCTTTCCTTGTGAAGTCTGGAAAGCTTGATCCCACAATCGGGGAGATTCTGCAACATTTCCGAAAGATCGAAAATTTCTCCGTTATGCAATATTTTGACAAATTGTTGGAGGCACGTCAAAACACGATGAGCAAATGCTTAATGCGTCGTACGAAAGGATAAGTTGCTTCGGGTTTAAATATTTGATATTATTTTAATTGCTAAAGAAAAGGCATTACATATTATGTGAGATATTATATCTTTAACTGCAAATTTGTGCAAAAGGTTTGTTGAGTTTATGCAGTTTGAATCCGAGACGAGCTTGATGGAAGAAAACAAATTTCTTTCTCGAATTTCAAAATGCAAACAAATGTGGCGGATGTTGCTGTTACAAAGAAAATAGAGGAACAACAATATGTTCAATGTGCACAAGCAGCAATGAAAGCTATTCGCAAAAGCTGTCTTGATGACAGGGGGAGAAAAACAAAAAGGAGAAAAACAAAAAGTGAAAAAATGCAAAAGAAAGGGGGAGAATCATCTCAAAATGGTATCAAATTGAGGGGGAGCGTAAATCAAGTATGAAAGTCAATTTAATCTCTGCCCACTCTTGATTTCTATGAAAGAAAAGGTAATGTATGTTAGAACTTGCTAAGTTCTGCACAATTCGGGTTAGTATTTCTTACTTTTTGTCATTAACGAATCTCTTGATTATATAATAGTTTATTATGACAAAAAGATTGTGAAATTTATTATATGCATACGTGTTCATTGATATATATGATATTTGATTCTTCAGAACATGAGCTATAATGAATATATGTTATGTTCGCGAAAGATGATATTTTTGAAGGTTGTGTTTCATGCCAAATATATTTTGAAGATAGTATGTGAAGATGAGTTAAATTTATATTCTCTACGTGATATCCTTTCCATTACTATCACTTTTTGTTTATGACAAAAAGGGGGAGAGAATGTAAATATGCATATGTGCTTAGTGGTTAATTCTACTTAATTGTTGCTAAACTTCCATATATTGTCATGATCATTAAGGAATTTTATGCATATATCTTTTTGTGATGCTGACAAATAGGGGGAGAAATATGCAGATATGATATGCTTTGATATGCTTGATCATATTTATGCAGATATGATATGCTTTGATATGCTTGATCATATTTATGCAGATATGATATGCTTTGATATGCTTGATCATATTTTTCAACTTTATCTCAAAATCTATATATCTGCATGGAAGTTTTGTCACCATCAAAAAGGGGGAGATTGTTAAGGAAAATTCCCAATAGATTTTGAAGTTGACAAAACTGTCCATGAGTGTTTTGTAAGTCTGATAAATGCTTTGAAGTATTTTGATTCAGGAAGTTATTTTTGGAAGAAAAGCATATGTCAATCGTGACCTAGTTCGTGTTCAGATTGTGAAAGAACTTCAAGCAAACGAGATTCAGACTCAGAACGAAAAGTTCAGACTCAGACGCAGAAATTCTTCAGACGCAGACGCTGAATTATTCAGATGCAAACGCCGAAGTTCTTCAGACGCAGACGCGAAATTATTCAGATGCAGACGCAAAAATTCTTCAGACGCAGACGCTGAATTATTCAGATGTAGACGCATAAATTCTTCAGACGCAGAAACTGAATTTTTCAGAAGCAGATGCAGTAGCTGGAATTTTCAGAAGCAGACGAAGACGCAGTAATTCTTTAGAAGCAAAACTCAGAACGAAGAATAACAGCTAGTGATCTGGTATGGATTTCACAGTAGGAAAGTTTTGATTTGTTCAATCTTAATCACATTGATTGATAATCAAATACTACGACAAGTATGCATTACAACGGACAAAGCTCTACTTATGGAAACCAAGATTCTGATTGTATGGGCGATCAGAATCAACGGGATTCAGATTTTATCAACCAACGGCTACTCAATCCATTTTATACAAATCTGTCCAAAGGTGAATATTGGAAGATGATCCTCTGAAGACTGTCCAACAGCTAGTTTGGAAGTGGAGGAGTATAAAAGGAGATCAACGAGGAGCAGAAGGTAGAGAACAAAATCAAGAATCAACAAGTCCAAAGTCTGAGCATACTCCGATTCAATCTCTTGTCTTTCGTGAGCTTAAACGTGTAATCATTTGAGAGGTGTAGACAGTGTTATAAGTGTGTGCTTAGGTGTGAGATAGTGTGATCTATCGGCTTGGTATAAGCAGCACCAACTTCGGGAAGAAGTGCTTGGGTTTAAGCGGCACAACTTGCTGTAACTTCTCATTGATTTGATTAATGGAATCCAGCCAGTAGGCTGTCAGCGTGGGAGAGTGGACGTAGGCTTGATCTAAGCCGAACCACTATAAACTTGTGTGCAGTTTTTCTATCCATTATCTCTTTATTTACATTCTGCACATCAAGAGTACTGTCTATATAAACTGTCTTGAATCTGAATTTTATTCAGATTCAACTGTGATCTTTCATTTCCGCATAATCTGATAAAATTGTTTAAGATGACCTATTCACCCCCCCTCTAGGTGATCCTTGCTAGCCACTTTCTCAGTGTTCATTTGACAATCTTGCAAGTCTTTCTGTAAATCTATTTTGATCGAACTATTTTCGTTCATGACTGAACTCTCGGCTTCCGAATCTGTTGATTCCTGAACAATCTCATAGAGTAAGGCTGGATCTATTAGCTGATTATCTTGAAGCACGATCTACACTGTCCTCTAGATCCTTGCATATAATTCGGAATCCCCACTTTTTCACCACCCTACTCGACACTTCAAGGCTTAATTGTACATAATTCCCATCAATTTGACTAAAATCAACCGCTCCCCATAGCTTAGATGGTGTCATATACTCAAGCCATATATGATCCGAATCCAACGTATAGTGAGAAAACCTAGGGCTATTATGCTTTTCGCCATTAACATGTGATACAAGCTCAAACGAGATTTCCTCTTTTTGTTCATCGTCACCAACAACAACACACAAAGCCAATCCAAGGAACTCGTTATACAAGTCCTCTGAAGCCATGAAAGATATGGAACCCTCTTAAACAGGCAGGACCCACTCTGGCATCTCTCCTCTAGGGAGCATAGTTACGAAATCAAGATGAATCTGTTATAAAGAGAGACTGTTAGAAAGTATTTAAGTTTTTTATTAGTACCCAAATAAAAGAATCCAAATTGAGTTTAGCAAATAATCTTAGTAAATTCCACTTTGAACTAAGCTCTATAAATGAGTAGAGATCCATCGATCCTTGCTTGCGTTAACACACAAGTCTCATGACAGAAATCATTCCCATGAAACTACTGTAACCAACTCCATTACAAGCATATATGTGCAAAATCACTTTATATTTGTTTGCTTTTCTTAAGCCTCCACTTTTGCAATTTCTGCTATTGCAATATACAAGCACACGTTGAATCCAGCATATACTGTACATCGATGTGTGTGCGTGTGAGTGTGTATGTGCGTGTGTGTGTGTGAGAGAGAGAGAGAGAGAGTCTAACCGGGTCAAGTGAGTAAATATCAGCCGTGGTCAACCATCTATGGACAAAATCTTGAAATGAAGGTAAATCTCCAGTTCTTGGCAGAGATTCGCAACCCGCCGCATAAAGATTATGCAATAATGGTGGAAGCCCGGGAATCTCTTGTAATTGATGGCAATTTGTAACTATCAATTCGATCAACTGATCACGCTTATTGATGGATGTAGGAAGGCTAATAATATTGTTATCCGATAGAACTATTTGCCTCACTAAGGGAAAGCAGGGAAGATTCTCAAGAAACTCTACTTCAGACAGATTACATCCCGCAAGGTCTAACCAGCGTAAATTTGCAAGTCCGGTCTTCATGCACGGATCAGCTGAATCCTCATACTTTGGAAACCCGATTAAATTTGTGCAACACTCAATTACCAAGTTTTCAAGGTTTTGTAACTTGTAAATGCTAGACGGAAGACTTACTAGTTTCCTGCAATCATATAAGAACATATCCTCTAAAGAGACAAGATTTTCTATTGACGTAGGAAGTCCTTTAATAGCAATCCCTTCTAAAGAAAGCTTTTTGAAGCCTTCAAGTTTATGTGGAATATCAGGGAACCTTTCAAATCTTGTGCAATTACGAAGATTGAGAGCCTGGAGATTTTTTGACTTGAGCACATTTGGAAAAACACTAAGTTTAGAGCACCCCTCTAAATTCAACACTTGTAATACGTCATGATACGCAATTGACTCGTGTGCTTCTACCAAGTTTTTGCAATTCAAGAGATTCAATTCCTCGAGATTTGGAGTACATGAGAGGTCAGGCATACTAACTAGCGACTCGCAGTCGCTCAAGTTAATGTACTTCAATTGTTGGAAGTCCTGCAAACACAACGAGCCAACTTCAATAAACATTTTGAAAGGGAAAAAAAGGGTATTTGTACGATACCTTTGCCACTTTTAAGTATTTTCATCCTTAGGCTACTCGGAACCTACTATTCAGGTTTCTGAGTAAATTTCTTAAACTATTAATTCACTTGTCATTCAAAGTCATTATAAACTGATTTCGTGTAAATTATATGTTGTGTTGCAAAATTACTGAACACTTTATATACACGGTAAAGCTCGTGCGAGGGAAAGTCATGTGGCACGCTCACGATATAGCTTTGGCCCAGCAATTTAGTTTAACTCCTATCATTTTACAATTTAAATATTATTTAAAAGAAGTGATTAATATATAGATACACAATATAAAAATATTCACAAATAAAATTACGTTAAATAATCATTAGAAAAAATTTAAGTTAATACCATTAAAAATTTCATATATGTACGTACGCTGATTTACCCTAAATTATTTTATTTCACAAAATATCCCAAACTGATATGACCATTACACATTTACCCTAAAGTAATTTTTGTCATCCAAAAAATCCCAAATTGGTATCCATGACCTAAATTTAGCATCTATTAGTAAAAAAAAATTAGTTTTGGATAAAACTATAACACGGGTCATGCCTTGTGGCAATTACAAAAGTAAAGTGCCATGTGATGAGCATGCAAATGTGGGCCACATGAAAAAACTATGCCACATTTCATGCCATGTGGCAACCATAGAAGCAAAGTGAGGTGTCACATGACGAGCATTCGAATGCGGGCCCCTTGAAAAAACTATGCCCCATGCATGTGATACATCGTGGAATTGATATAAGCAAGGTGAAGTGTCACGTGGCAAGCACATGAGTGAATACTTTGTCAGTTTTCGCTTTAACTCTATATAATAGATGAATATCAAGAATATAAATTCTATCACAATGAGATTTCTTGAAAATTAATAAAATTTTAAAACTTCTTCAAGTTTTGCAAAGAAGATGAAGCCAACTTTGAAAATCATTCGGAAGACCATAAAAATTTCATATATTCAATTCATATCTAGCTCTGGCTTTCTTTTAAGAAGCTTGTGGTAAGCCCCCATTGGATCACTTATATCGAATAAGTTGTGCAAGCATTACACGCCACAAGTGGCAAAATTTATAATGAATATTTTATTACGTCTACTTAGAAACACTGCTCCTTAAGAACTGATTTAAGCATTCAACAATGCCTTATTTCACAGCATGGTGTATTCAAACCTTCGACTGAGCTAATTTTATTGATGTAGGACAAATCTCGCCGTTTATGTACGTGCATTGAGTAAGGCCTCATCACATGGTGACTACGTGGCCTCTACTTCTTTGGTGTTTTTGTTTTTAGATACATGTCAACGGGTTAGTTCGTCACACTTTTATTTCCCTTTTATTTGATCAATTATTCAATTTTCAGTAGACAACTGACATAGAATTAGCTTACACAGCTTACACTAGCAGATTTGCATTTTGAATCTCTTCACTGGGTAGATTTGATTCGATGTTGGAATATTAGTTAGAGATATTAGGTTCATAAAGTATTTGAACTTCGTCTATAGAAGTAAAGATGACCTCCTCCTTTTATGAGATTTCAATTTTCCCCCTCCATCAATTATCCTCAATTACTTATTTTATAGATATTATACCCGTGGACCGATACATGAAATTGGACATTTCACCTCTTACATATTTCAGCATTAGTGTTTGAAACTTTTAATGATGCAATGACCTTCATAAAAAAGTTTTAAATTCTGAACATTCTCTTTCCACATATATTTATAAAATTTCTTTGTATTGTGTATCTTATCAACAAAATGTTTCCATTGAATATTTCTAATGTAACATTCCGAATTTTGATCCAATTTTTGGGGTTTATAGAATGTATAATTTGTCAGTGTGCTTATAGTAAAATCTTGCCCGAGAACTCATCACTCTCGGTTATTATTTTAAACCAGAGATTTCGCTAGAATCGCACTCGATCGAATTTTTGTAGTTATTTAGACCCCGAACTTGGCAGTCGATTTTCGGGAGTTTCAGGACGAAATAAATTGGACGGCGTCGACATTAATGTGGCTAGTATCGAGATTATCAGGAATAATGGAAAAATTGGAGTTTTTGATCAGGTGCGAATTTGGACTAGTAGACCTCCCTCGTAAAAATTTAGTCTCATTAATTTGGCCTTTGTCCCTTTTTAGTTGCGAGGCTCACTCGGGATTAGTGGGCAATTTTCGGTTTCGAATTAGGACCCTCGGTTTGCGTTCAATATTTAAATTAGTATAAATTTTTCAAAAATCTCTCTCTCTCTCTCTCTCTCTCTCTCTCTCTCTCTCTCTCCCTCGGATTCCCGCGCGTCCCCCCCTGCCCGGTCACGTCTGTCCCCTCTTCCCCCCACCTGCTCCCTCTCTCTCCTCTTTCTTTTTCTCTTTTCTTTTTCTTTCCTTTTTCTCTTCTTCCTCCTTCCTCCTTCGTGGCTTCCCCGACGCCCCTTGCTTCTGCTTCATCCCCGCTCGGCCGCCCGTCCAGCTCCGCCCACCGCCGCCCGAGCTCGCCGCTGCTCGCCGTCGCCTCGCCGGCCTCCGCCGCGCCGGTCATCACCGCGACCCCTCCCCCTCTCCTCTTCTTCCCCTGTCCCCGCGGCCTTTGGTCGGGCCGAGGCCAAGGCCGACCAGATCCGCCACCTCGCCGCCCGCCGCCTCCGCCTGGCCGCCGTGTGCCGCGCAGTCGCCGGCCAGCTCGCCCACGCGCCGCGCCGGCCACCAGTCGCCCCGGCAGTCTCTCTCTCTCTCTCACGCGCGAGCGACAGCAGCCGTCGCCGCTGCCTCCGCGCCGACGAGGTCAGCCGCGCCTGGCCGTCGCCGACGCCGTCCCCGCCGCTCTGACCGTCGCCGCCGTCGCCGGTTTGCTGCCTCCCCCTTTTTCCTCTCCCTCTCTCCCTCCCGACCGCTCTCTCTCTCTCTCACCCGCTGTTCTCTTCCCCCCAGCACGTCGCCGCCACGCCTGGCTGTCGCCGCCGCGTCGTGGCCGCCGCCGGTCGCCGCCCCGGTCGACCGACCAGCCGCCCGTCTCACTGAGCCGCCCACGAGCCCGCGCCCTAGCCGCCGTTGTTCATTTCGGTGCACTGTTCATTTCCGGCCGGTCACTGTTCATTTCCGGCGACACTGTTCACGCCGGTTACTGTTCACCCGAGCCCGATTCGGTTCGTCCGGCCCGTTTTAAGCGTAGGACACCCGGTGAGTACAACCCTAAACCCTAATTAGGATAATTTACATTTCTAGACCGGTTTAGGGGTTAATTAGGGTTATTTAGGGGTTAATTTAGGGGTTAAATTGTGGAATTGATTAGGGGTTTGATTGTGGCTAATTTGGTGGATTATTCTGATTAATTAATGGAGGATTAGTGGCCCGAAAGGCGCAATGAATGGGCTGGTCGGTTTAGACTAAATCGGGCCGAGTTCGGGATTGTTTGGATTTAATATGTGGATTATAGCGCGTCCCGTATTTGATTTTTGTGGTGGTCAATTGGAATGATATTTGAGGAGTATAATTGAGCACCTTGATGACAATTATTGGCCTAGAATTCGTGGGTTAGTGACTGGTCACGATTGGACTGGATTAGGTTTAATTTGGGCAAGGCGCGATCAATTGAGGTTTAATCGGGCAATTACCGGGAATGATCGATTTAGTAATTGACTGGCTAATTGAGCCTTGGTTGCGGTTAATCTGTTAATGCCATGTAGCGTGTTCAGTGTGGTTAGGAGTGGAATCGCATGGCGGGGCCCTAATGTGAGAAATTCGTTGACTCGATTGAGTGATCCTGTGCATAAATTGCATGTCGAGCTAGTGCCATGATTGTTTAGGTTAATCGTCGGTTTGAGCATATTGATTCATGAGATTGAATTTCATTGGTGCTCATGGTGCATCGCATTGCATATCATGGACACGCATTATGTATGCCTGGAGTGTGGCATGTTGTGAAATTGTGCGAGAATGCGTGTTTGCCATGAGTGCGTGATCACCTAAAATACCCTGAAGCGTTATACGCTGGGTTCAGATAATAATGAGTTGTGTGATCACCTAAGGACCTACGGGTCGTGACCTTCGGGTCGATACCGTCCTCATGCACTTTGAAGCAGGACGATGCCCGGTATGTCCGGAAGGCGACCATCCTCATGCACTTTGAAGCAGGCTCTGGTTCGCAAGGAGATCAGTGTTGCGCCTCATGCACTTTGAAGCAGGCTAGAGACACTGGGCCAGATCGGTTGCTGCGCCTCATGCACTTTGAAGCAGGCTAGACGCACCAGGCCGTGAAAAATTGATGACTCGAGTCGTGATAATAATAATTTGGGCAGTGTGTCAGTGTGCCAGTGTGTCAGTGGGGGCCAGTGGGCCGGGAATTGTACGTGTCAAGTCCATGACATTTGCATACGTGAACATACATCGACTGGCATGCAAGAATGTGGGAATCAGTGCATAAGCATGTGATTGGCATATGTGTGATTATGAGTGCCGCTTATGTACTGTGATTGTTATATAGGGATATGCCTAACCTGCAGGGTCAAGTAATTCCTAGATTCGGGCCGAGGGCCTGAGTCACATACTGTTAGTCTGTGTACTGTTTGTTTACTACTTGTCAGGAGGTGCATGTTAGCCTAGTTTAGGTTTAGGGAATTACTCGCTGAGATTTATTCTCACGGTTGTTGTAAAATCGACTTTTCAGATCTCCGGCCTTGAGGATGACAGGTGTCCCGATGCATTTTTGGGAGGAGCCCCCGACTAGTTGTAGTGCCTGAACCCCGAGCCACTTACCCCTTTTTGTCAGTAGTAGCCTTGACCCGCTTTTGATTTTTGGCGTTCGGGTTGTACTTGGATATTGTATTTAATTTTCAATACCAGTGCAAGTGTTATATTCTGTGGTTGCCCTTGGTTATGTATTCATATATGTATGGGTGGTTTTAATTGCTTCCGCATGTGCTGTGTATTTCTATATTGGGTGTTGGGTCGGCGACGCGTCCTGGGACGTCGCACGCAAATCGACCTTTGCGAGGGATGTTGCGCGCCGGGAAGCGCGGGGCGTGACATCCCCGTTTGATTTGGTATCAGAGCAAGGTCAGCTCGATCCCATTAGGTCAAAACTTGGAGTGATAAGGAGCGATGACCTTGGGTAGCCAGTAGGGTGACCTCGTATGCTAAGTGTACCTCCTGACTGTCTGTGTCTTGATTGAATGCTTGTTTTGGTTGACCCGTAAAGTGCAGGTGCGTCGGGACTCGAGGTTAGTACACGTGTTCTGTGACTGAAGTCTTGTGCTATTTATGCTCAATCGCATGCTGAGTGATCGATTACTGTAGCGTTAAGCTCCCTGCCTAGGACCTTAGACCGGTTTAGCTTGGGTTAGGTCTCTAATCCCGATGTGGGAATTATAGCAGGAAAATGGACATGCAAGTTGGAGAGACGAGTAACCAAGGACGAGGTAGAGGTCGAGGCCGTAGACGAGGTAGAGATCGAGGTCGAGGTCCTGAACCGGATCGTGTTGAGCCACAAGTGAGAGTGGCCGAGGATCCGAGAGTAGATGGGATTCTTAGGGCCCTCGAGGAAGCTGGGATTCTGGGAGGTAGATTAGCTCAGGAGAGGGATGCCACTATCGCTGCTGCTGTTGAGGCTGCCATCGCTGCTGCTAATGGGGCCAATGGGAATAACGGGAATAATGGAAATGGTGGGAATCAGGGAAATGTGGAGAATCCAATCCCTGGATCGGTGAATGTGGTTAGGCTAATGTCAAAGCTGGTAGAGCAGTTCCTGAAGTTAAAACCGCCGAAGTTCAACGGCCAAGGTGATCCTGAGGCTGCACCCCGTTGGATTGAGGAACTAGAGAAGGCCTTTGAAGTACTAAGGTGCACCGAGGCTGAAAAGGTAACATTGGCGGTATACCAGCTGCAGGACAACGCCAATGATTGGTGGAGGGCCACCAAAGGACGGGTATTTCCCGAAGGGACCGCCCAGACTTGGGTCGTATTTTCTGAGAAATTCCTGGGGAAGTTCTTTTCTGAGAGTGCCAGAGAAAGGAAGCTGGCAGAATTCATGAGACTCCGTCAAGGGTCAATGACCGTGGATCAATACGAAGCGGAGTTTGCTAGGTTGTCAAGGTTCGCGCAAAGGATGGTGGAACACCCGGAGGATAAGGCGCGAAGATTCCGGGATGGATTGAAGGCAGACATTCGCGGACAGCTGATACCGGTGAACCTGAAAACTTATGAAGATCTGTATGAGAGAGCTCAGGCCATTGAGCGGGAACAAGTAGATAGGGCAGCCACCTCTGGATCGCGGTTCGCCCCGGCTAAGGACAACCGCCGTTTTGGGAAGAAACCGATGGCGGGAAACAGGCGATTTGTCCCACCGATCAAGAGGAACATCGGGAAGCCGAACTTTCAGCAGAACAGATTTGGGGCTTGCTTCAAGTGCGGGAGTATGGATCATCAGATCAAGAATTGCCCCCAACAACGCCCCGCGGGACCCCCGATTCAGCAACAACTTCGAATTGGGAACCAGTCTGGGAGTGCCCCGCCAGCTATTATGGGCAGACCGCCTGCACAAGGACGAGTGTATGCAATGGCGCGAAGGGAAGTGGAAAATGCGCCCGGGGTGGTCACAGGTATGGTTTCTCTGTGCCACCATATAGCATATGCATTATTCGACCCGGGAGCATCACATTCGTTTATATCTGCTCAGTTTGTTGAATTGACTGGATTAAAGCCCGTTATGTTAGAAGTGTAATTATGTGTGACTACGCCATTGAAGGATAAGATATGCATATCTTTAGGATGCCCGAATTGTGAGATAATGATTGGTGGTGTAGGAAGCAGGATAGACCTAGCTGTGTTGCCAATGTACGATTTTGATTTGATTGTGGGCATGGACTGGTTAGTTAAGCAGAATGCCGTAATGGACTGTAGTACCAGGGTGATCCAGTTTAGCCCGGCTGGACGCCCTAGATTTGAGTTTGTAGGGAGTCGAGGAGGAACCTCGATCCCTTGGGTTTCGTCGGTGGAAGCAACTAGATTGTTGGACGAGGGCTGTCAAGGTTATTTAGCTAGTGTGGTTGATCCGTTAGCAGGTGAAGGGCGACTTGAGGATATTCCAGTGGTGTGCAATTTTCCCGATGTCTTTCCTCAGGAATTGCCGGGATTACCGCTAGAAAGGGAAGTAGAGTTCGTTATCGAGTTGGCCCCTGGAACTGAGCCAATCTCGAAGCCGCCCTACAGAATGTCATTGTCAGAGTTGAAGGAATTGAAGGTCCAGATGCAGGAACTACTGGACAAAGGTTTTATCCGACCGAGTGCGTCTCCATGGGGAGCGCCGGTATTATTCGTCAGAAAGAAGGATGGGTCGCTAAGGTTGTGTATTGACTACCGTCAGCTAAATCAAGTGACGGTCAAGAATAAGTATCCCCTTCCAAGGATTGACGACCTGTTCGATCAGCTGCAAGGAGCCTCGGTATTTTCTAAGATTGACTTAAGGACAGGGTATCACCAGTTAAGGATCCAAAGGGAGGATATTCCAAAGTCAGCGTTCAGGACTAGATATGGACACTATGAGTTTACAGTGATGCCATTTGGACTGACTAATGCCCCTGCTGCTTTCATGGACTTAATGAACCGGGTATTCAAGGAATTCTTAGACCAGTTTGTTATTGTTTTCATCGATGATATTTTAGTGTATTGTAAGAGTTCCGAGGAACACGAGGTGCACTTGGAAAAGGTTCTACAGACATTAAGGGAGCACGCACTGTATGCTAAGTTTAGCAAGTGTGAGTTTTGGTTGAACCGAGTAGCATTTCTTGGGCATATAATATCCGGAGAAGGAATCTCCGTGGACCCGGCAAAGATTGAAGCAGTAATGGACTGGCCTAGACCGACGACAGTTACTGAGGTTCGAAGCTTTCTAGGATTGGCAGGCTATTATCGGAGGTTTGTGGAAAGATTCTCAGCGATAGCCACACCGTTGACGAGGTTGCTGAAGAAGGAAACCAAGTTTGAATGGACCGAAAAGTGCGAAGAGAGTTTTCAGGAGCTGAAACAGAGATTGACAACGGCGCCAGTACTGACGATTCCTTCAGGACCGGGCGGGTATGAGATCTATAGTGATGCTTCGCTTAGAGGATTGGGATGCGTGCTAATGCAACATGGAAGAGTGGTTGCTTATGCATCGCGACAGTTAAGACCTCATGAAATGAACTACCCGACCCACGATTTGGAATTAGCAGCAATCATTTTCGCACTTAAGATTTGGAGGCATTACTTATGTGGAGAAAGGTTCCAAATCTACACGGATCATCAGAGCCTCAAGTATTTGTTTTCGCAGAAGGAACTGAATATGAGACAGAGGCGCTGGATGGAATTGTTGAAGGACTATGACTGCGACATATTGTATCACCTCGGAAAGGCCAACCGGGTAGCGGATGCCTTGAGCAGGAAATCGAGCATCGCGCATTTGCTGGTTAAAGAGTGGACTTTATTAGAGGAGGTACGGGACTCAGAATTCAAGTTTGAGGTAGGACACCTCTCCGGTCTGATGGCGACACTAAGGATTGAGCCATAAGTGCAAGTGAGGATTAAGGCGTTACAGTCTACGGACGTTGAGATTCAGAAAATTTTGAGTATGGATGACACTAAGAGAAAGCCAGACTTTCAGGTGTCCGAGGATGGAATTCTCAGGTTTCGAGGACGTTTGTGCGTGCCCGATGATTTGGGGCTTAAAGAAGAGATTTTGTCGGAAGCTCATAGGAGCAATTACAGTATCCACCCGGGCAGCACTAAGATGTACCAGAACCTTCGTCAGCACTATTGGTGGAATGGAATGAAAGTGGACGTGGCCAAGCATGTGGCCAAGTGTTTGACGTGCCAACAAGTGAAGGCACAACACTGTAAGCCGGGTGGAATGTTACAACCGCTGGAAATACCGGAATGGAAATGGGAGCACATCACAATGGACTTTGCAACGGGACTGCCAAGAAGCCAGAGGGGACACGACACCATTTGGGTGATAATGGACAGACTGACCAAGTCAGCGCACTTCCTGGCAGTGCGAAAGGACTTCGAGCTGGAAAGGTTGGCAGATTTATACGTACGACAGATAGTTCGTCTTCACGGAGTACCGGTATCAATCACTTCGGACCGTGATCCCAGATTTACTGCAAGTTTTTGGAAAAGTCTGCAATCGGCCATGGGGACTAAGTTGCAATTCAGTACGGCCTATCATCCACAGACGGATGGCCAGTCTGAAAGGACTATTCAGACTTTGGAGGATATGCTGAGAGCGTGTGTGCTAGATTTTCAGGGCAAGTGGGAAGAACAGTTGCACTTAGTGGAATTTGCCTATAATAACAGTTTTCAGCAGAGTATCAGAATGGCGCCATTTGAAGCATTATACGGCAGGGCTTGCAGAACGCCATTGTGTTGGGATGAAGTAGGAGAAAGAAGTATAACGGGTCCGGAGTTGGTTCAACAATCGGTAGAAACAGTAAAGATTATCCGGGAAAGGTTGAGGACAGCACAGAGTCGTCAGAAAAGTTACGCGGATCGAAGGCGTAGACCATTGGAGTTTCAAGTTGGCGATCATGTGTTTCTCAAGATCTCGCCAATGAGAGGACTGTCTCGGTTTGGCAAGAAAGGAAAGCTGAGTCCAAGGTACATAGGCCCGTTTGAGATTTTGGAAAGGATTGAAATGTTGGCCTATCGTCTAGCCTTGCCGCCAAATTTGTCACAGGTTCATAACGTCTTCCACGTGTCGATGTTGAGGAAGTACGAACCGGATCCGACCCACGTGCTGAATTATGAGGTAATAGACGTGGACGACAGAGTATCATACGTGGAAAAGCCAGTACGAATTGAGGACAGAAAGGAGCAAGTGCTGAGAAGCAAGACGATTCCGTTGGTTAAAGTTATTTGGGAACATCACGGGATGGAAGGTGCCACATGGGAAAGCGAGGAAGTGATGCGACACCAATACCCCCATTTGTTTGAGTAGTTGGGTTGGATGGTAAATTTCGAGGACGAAATTTTTGTAAGGGGGGAAAAATTGTAACATTCCGAATTTTGATCCAATTTTTGGGGTTTATAGAATGTATAATTTGTCAGTGTGCTTATAGTAAAATCTCGCCCGAGAACTCATCACTCTCGGTTATTATTTTAAACCAGAGATTTCGCTAGAATCGCACTCGATCGAATTTTTGTCGTTATTTAGACCCCGAACTTGGCATTCGATTTTCGGGAGTTTCAGGACGAAATAAATTGGACGGCGTCGACATTAATGTGGCCAGTATCGAGATTATCAGGAATAATGGAAAAATTGGAGTTTTTGATCAGGTGCGAATTTGGACTAGTAGACCTCCCTCGTAAAAATTTAGTCTCATTAATTTGGCCTTTGTCCCTTTTTAGTTGCGAGGCTCACTCGGGATTAGTGGGCAATTTTCGGTTTCGAATTAGGACCATCGGTTTGCGTTCAATATTTAAATTAGTATAAATTTTTCAAAAATCTCTCTCTCTCTCTCTCTCTCTCTCCCTCGGATTCCCGCGCGTCCCCCCCTGCCCGGTCACGTCTGTCCCCTCTTCCCCCCACCTGCTCCCTCTCTCTCCTCTTTCTTTTTCTCTTTTCTTTTTCTTTCCTTTTTCTCTTCTTCCTCCTTCCTCCTTCGTGGCTTCCCCGACGCCCCTTGCTTCTGCTTCATCCCCGCTCGGCCGCCCGTCCAGCTCCGCCCACCGCCGCCCGAGCTCGCCGCTGCTTGCCGTCGCCTCGCCGGCCTCCGCCGCGCCGGTCATCACCGCGACCCCTCCCCCTATCCTCTTCTTCCCCTGTCCCCGCGGCCTTTGGTCGGGCCGAGGCCAAGGCCGACCAGATCCGCCACCTCGCCGCCCGCCGCCTCCGCCTGGCCGCCGTGTGCCGTGCCGTCACCGGCCAGCTCGCCCACGCGCCGCACCGGCCACCAGTCGCCCCGGTAGTCTCTCTCTCTCTCTCTCACGCGCGAGCGACAGCAGCCGTCGCCGCTGCCTCCGCGCCGACGAGGTCAGCCACGCCTGGCCGTCGCCGACGCCGTCCCCGCCGCTCTGACCGTCGCCGCCGTCGCCGGTTTGCTGCCTCCCCCTTTTTCCTCTCCCTCTCTCCCTCCCGACCGCTCTCTCTCTCTCTCACCCGCTGTTCTCTTCCCCCCAGCACGTCGCCGCCGCGCCTGGCCGTCGCCGCCGCGTCGTGGCCGCCGCCGGTCGCCGCCCCGGCCGACCGACCAGCCGCCCGTCTCGCTGAGCCGCCCACGAGCCCGCGCCCTAGCCGCCGTTGTTCATTTCGGTGCACTGTTCATTTCCGGCCGGTCACTGTTCCGGCCGGTCACTGTTCATTTCCGGCGACACTGTTCACGCCGGTTACTGTTCACCCGAGCCCGATTCGGTTCGTCCGGCCCGTTTTAAGCGTAGGACACCCGGTGAGTACAACCCTAAACCCTAATTAGGATAATTTACATTTCTAGACCGGTTTAGGGGTTAATTAGGGTTATTTATGGGTTAATTTAGGGGTTAAATTGTGGAATTGATTAGGGGTTTGATTGTGGCTAATTTGGTGGATTATTCTGATTAATTAATGGAGGATTAGTGGCCCGAAAGGCGCAATGAATGGGCTGGTTGGTTTAGACTAAATCGGGCCGAGTTCGGGATTGTTGGATTTAATATGTGGATTATAGCGCGTCCCGTATTTGATTTTTGTGGTGGTCAATTGGAATGATATTTAAGGAGTATAATTGAGCACCTTGATGACAATTATTGGCCTAGAATTCGTGGGTTAGTGACTGGTCACGATTGGACTGGATTAGGTTTAATTTGGGCAAGGCGCGATCAATTGAGGTTTAATCGGGCAATTACCGGGAATGATCGATTTAGTAATTGACTGGCTAATTGAACCTTGGTTGCGGTTAATCTGTTAATGCCATGTAGCGTGTTCAGTGTGGTTAGGAGTGGAATCGCATGGCGGGGCCCTAATGTGAGAAATTCGTTGACTCGGTTGAGTGATCCTGTGCATAAATTGCATGTCGAGCTAGTGCCATGATTGTTTAGGTTAATCGTCGGTTTGAGCATATTGATTCATGAGATTGAATTTCATTGGTGCTCATGGTGCATCGCATTGCATATCATGGACACGCATTATGTATGCCTGGAGTGTGGCATGTTGTGAAATTGTGCGAGAATGCGTGTCTGCCATGAGTGCGTGATCACCTAAAATACCCTGAAGCGTTATACGCTGGGTTCAGATAATAATGAGTTGTGTGATCACCTAAGGACCTACGGGTCGTGACTTTCGAGTCGATACCGTCCTCATGCACTTTGAAGCAGGACGATGCCCGGTATGTCCGGAAGGCGACCATCCTCATGCACTTTGAAGCAGGCTCTGGTTCGCAAGGAGATCAGTGTTGCGCCTCATGCACTTTGAAGCAGGCTAGAGACACTGGGCCAGATCGGTTGCTGCACCTCATGCACTTTGAAGCAGGCTAGACGCACCGGGCCGTGAAAAATTGATGACTCGAGTCGTGATAATAATAATTTGGGCAGTGTGTCAGTGTGCCAGTGTGTCAGTGGGGGCCAGTGGGCCGGGAATTGTACGTGTCAAGTCCATGACATTTGCATACGTGAACATACATCGACTGACATGCAAGAATGTGGGAATCAGTGCATAAGCATGTGATTGGCATATGTGTGATTATGAGTGCCGCTTATGTACTGTGATTGTTATATAGGGATATGCCTAACCTGCAGGGTCAAGTAATTCCTAGATTCGGGCCGAGGGCCTGAGTCCATACTGTTAGTCTGTGTGCTGTTTGTTTACTACTTGTCAGGAGGTGCATGTTAGCCTAGTTTAGGTTTAGGGAATTACTCGCTGAGATTTATTCTCACGGTTGTTGTAAAACCGACTTTTCAGATCCCCGGCCTTGAGGATGACAGGTGTCCCGATGCATTTTTGGGAGGAGCCCCCGACTAGTTGTAGTGCCTGAACCCCGAGCCACTTACCCCTTTTTGTCAGTAGTGGCCTTGACCCGCTTTTGATTTTTGGCGTTCGGGTTGTACTTGGATATTGTATTTAATTTTCAATACCAGTGCAAGTGTTATATTCTGTGGTTGCCCTTGGTTATGTATTCATATATGTACGGGTGGTTTTAATTGCTTCCGCATGTGCTGTGTATCTCTGTATTGGGTGTTGGGTCGGCGACGCGTCCTGGGACGTCGCACGCAAATCGACCTTTGCGAGGGATGTTGCGCGCCGGGAAGTGCGGGGCGTGACATCTAATAAAGTTGTTTCGAGTTTTTTTTTCAAATGCAATTTTTTGCTGCATGTTATTTCTAAAGCAAGTTGTAAAAGTCATTACCGGTAAAAAATAGAGAGGTGGTTTCTAAAACAGAGGAACACCACTTTCTTTTGTGTACTAGTACATATAATACGTGTATGCATTTCCAAATGAAGCAGATAATGAAAGGGTCTATGTAGATAAATGTGCACCTTAAATTGTTGTGGCACCACTGTGATACTGCTCTTGATCATATGAAGTCCCATTAATTTCTTTGGACCAGAGGAAAATTCTGGAATCCAGGGAGCACATCCAGCCCATTGAAACCATCTAAGCTCATTAGGAAGATATCTAGGACCTTGGAAAGAATTATGCACATCGCGCACAATGAGTACTCTCAACCTTCTCATTTTTGTGAAAGCATTAGGACCAATAGATATCTCTTTCAGCTCAGGTGGCTCCAACACTATGGCTTTTATAGCACAATCTGCCTGTATATACGAGACCATATAGGTTATGCATATATAGTCAATAGACTAAAAGATGAGGCGAAGAATTTTGATTGTATTTGCAAGCCTTACAATATCGTGCGACAAAACATCCAGAACATCATCATGTAGCCATAGTCTACTGCGTCTGCTAGGATCATCTCGACATTCTTGATTCACAATATCCATACCCATCACTTGAACCAAGTCATGCAGTTGTAGGATTCCGCGCTCAATGCTTATCAAGGTCCTCTCGATGAGAATTTCTAACCCTATAGTTGTCTCAAAATCACAACTGTCGAGCACTTTCTCTGTGTATTTACCATCCCACCCCTTAAAGAAGCAGGCTATGTGGAGAAAAATCTCCCTCTCATTTTCCTCTAGTCCATCATAACTTATTTTGAGCACATCATTAATGGTTTTGTTAGGAATCCTAGAAAGCTTCTTCAGTGTACTTTCCCATTCATGTTCTTTTCTACCACATAAGAAGGAACCCAGGACCTCAAGTGCTAAAGGAAGGCCTTTAGCATTATTCAAAACACTATTCACTAAATCTGTCCTGATTTTTAATTTTTGATGTGTAAGAAAAGCATGCTTACTAAGTAGCTCATGAGCTTCACTGTCATCCAGTGCTTGAACTTCATACACATGATCTTGATCTATGCCATGACAAGTTAGCAAATGTTTATCTCTTGTAGTAACGATGATCCTACTCCTATTACCAAACCACTTGCCTTCTCCTGCTAAAGCATTTAACTGGCGCGAGTCATCCACATCATCAAGGATGAGGAGAACTTTTTTGCGACAAAGTCTATCTCATACTAGATTAATACCTCCATGGACATTGGACAATACTAATCTTTTCGGCAATAGTATGTCGGATAGTATTTTTTTTTGCAAACTAACTAAATCCTTGCAATCTTTTGAAGTTTCTCGAACATCTGCCAAAAAGCACGATCCCTGGAATTGTCTATGAATAGCATTGTAAAGGGCTTTTGCTAAAGCTGTCTTCCCTATGCCTCCCTGTCCCCATAATCCCACCATGAGAACACCATCATTAGACTCAAGGTTTAACATTGATTTTAACTTAACCACTTGGGAATCTATCCCAACTGGATGCTTAGCAACATGCAAAGGTGTTCGGTCTAGGTGAGTGGAGATCTCTGTCACAATTGTTTGTATAAGCTTTGACTCATCTCTGACAAAAATGGAAAAATAAATTGTGGCGTGTTAGCAATTTGAATAAGCAAATAACGGGCAATCATGAGTCAACAATGACAAAGTAGTGCATCACATTTTCACATAATCACAGCATACCACCGAGTCTAATTAGAACTCCAAGAGCTCCACAACAATCAAAACAAGTTCAAGTTCAACTTAGTCATCCAAGTGATTTATGTTCTTTTGATTTATACATGACGATTTACTTATTTTTCTTTTTGAACCGTTATATGAGATTTATTTATACACTAAATCAAAAGGAGCTATTTAGGACCTTGAACGGTGGTAAGATTTCAATTCGAAAACTATTGAAATACCCTGAAGCACAATGTCATTGCCGATGAAGTTCTCTTGTCAATTTTTATTACGGGAAAAAGCAACGTGTCTATTCTTTGGTTAGCCAAAAATGCAACCAGTAATGAGTTTATGACTTGGTTGACTAAAATTGAAAATCTGTAGAACTCAATAGACCAAAATGAAACGTGAAGAACTCAGATAGCCCACACAAAACGTTTAGAACTTTTATTATACTTTGAGGAGGGCAACAAGGATCCAAAAAGAGGAGCAATTTACCTTGCCCGAATGAAACAGGGCTTAGTAAAAGCCAAAGGCAAAATTCTATTCTTCCATGCCCAAAAGTAGGGGTTTTTTTTTTTTGTGCAAGTGAATTTTAGTAAGTGTTGGTAAGTGTCGAAAAACTGTTAGTGAAGAAAAGATCAGTGACTTTTTCTTTCTCGTAACATGTAAGTAACTTACCAACAATTTTATGAAATCACCTACATTTTTCATAATTTGCAAATTACCAATTTTGTACTAACTTACCAAACTTGATTTGCATAACTTATAGCTCGAACTTACTAACTTTTATATGAAATTACCAACATAAATTAGATTGACTTACCAACATTTGTTATATTAAATATTTACCTACTATTTTGGGTTACCACCTTTCGCTTGAGCGACTTATGTTCTTTTAGTTTCCCAACTTTTGCTTGAGTTATTAACTCTCATTTGAGTTACTTACTAACTAATTTTAGAGATTACCAATCTTAATTAGAGTGACTTACAAACTTTTCTCTCATTAAATTATCAATTAATTTTGGGTTGTCAATTCTCGTTTGAGTTACTTGCCAAGCTCATGTTACTTTAATTTATTAACCTTTCTTCTCTTTTGCCAAATTTTATTTTTCTTTCTTAACCAAGTCTCATATTTACCAACTCTTATATGAAATTACTAACTTTAACTAAAGCCACTTAAGAATTTTCAGGACTCTTGAGATGAAGTACTTATACGTATACTTACAATCATATGTGTATAGATTTATTTATTTATTTTTACAAACAATCTCTATACTTGTGAAAATTATCTTCTTACACAAAATATGGACTCCACTCCACTTACCCATCTTTCAAATGCCACCCAGACAAGCTACCAGCATCATAAAGGGCTTTCTTCCATCTCTTCACTTCTTCCGAATCCTTCCCAAATTTGGACTCATGCTTAAGCATAGCTTCTCTGTACTTCTCTCTTGGTGTTCTCACTTCTTTGGGTTCCACTTTGTAAAACACCGGAAATACCATGAGATCTCTTTCTTCCTTGCAGTCCATGATTTTTGCCACCTCTTCCAAACACCACCATGAGGAAGCGTAATCCTCGGAGAAAACAATGATCGCGATATGCGATTCCTCGATTGCCTTCATAAGCGCTGGCGTTATTTGCTCTCCTTTCTTGAGCTCCCCATTATCAACATAAGTGTAGATTCCTTTCTGGTCAAGAGCTGTGTAGAGATGACCAAGAAAGTTGTTCCGGACATCCTCACCCCTGAAACTCAAGAAGACATCGTAAATTCTTTCAGGTATCGTGGAAGGAGCCATTAGATGATGGCGTTCAACAATCGGCAACAAGTATTAGCTTAAGATTTGGTACAGCGTTTTCAGATAGTTCGTTCACCATTTGATCTTCTTGTGGATTTATTCTCTTACCGGAGGACAAAGATGCATGGCTTTTTTAGGGTAGGGTCAACAAAGAATAATATTAGAACTTTGGAAAGTGATGTTGCTTGAGGATGGACCAAGTTATTTAATCGGTGTGAACGCATGGACTTATTTTCACAGAGAACATGCCACGGCGTTTATTCAAATTGGCTGATTGACACTTGACCGGTAATTACGCATCTATTATTATGTTCGATGTTTACTTTATTGTTATAGTGTTGATAAACTTGACCAGTAATAAAGCCAAATGGCCGACAAAGTAGTGAATATTATAGATCACATTGCACAAACAGACAAACAACTTTGGAGTGGTGGATTATCGTGATGTAGGTTATAGGCTCACTGATAAAAATAAAAATAAAACTTTGTGGGCTTCCTCGACATGGCATCCCAACCTCCGAGTTGTTGTTTCTTCTTTGCTAAATACTAATTAATACATGACTACTCGAAAGATATATAGTTTTATGCGTATATAAATATATCCGAAAATAATAATATCAGATCTTTTAATGATAGCAGAACTTTGGAAAAACTTGGTGCTTAAGTATGGACCAAGATATCTAATGGGTATGAACAAATGCACTTATTTTCACTTAAGACCATATGCCATGGTGTTATTCATTGAAACAAGTTTATTTATTTGATGTTGAATATATTCATAAAATTATTGATGAGTATGACATTCAACATAAGATAAAATTTTAATTAATGTGCCGGCCTCGAGGGAATGACTTTCATCTGTTAAGTCTTCGTTTTTCTTTTTCTTACGTGGAAAATGAAGTATTGCCTTTCATTAGGTTAGCTTTTATCATAGGCTCACTAATAAGACTAACTTTGCTAGCTTCCACAAAACAGCATTCCGACTTCTGAGTAGCTATTTCCTTTTTGCTAAATAATAATTTAACGCATGACTACTCATGAAATATATAATTATATATGCAAAATTTAAGTATATCATAGCTAAGTGATATGATTTACCTTCAATCAGAGGTGAAGGTTATTATTTTGGCTAGCTTTATGTATGCAGACTCTTATATGGTAAATTTGTGAGTGATGATCGATGTACCTCTATATTAGTGGACCGGACACTAATCAATTAATTAATTTCTTGTCATTAACAAATGAAAGGTGCTATGAAATCTGTGGTGGCACCATGTGCACCAAGATCGTTGGTTTGACGGTCAAAGATTTTGTGCATCGAACCCAATAATCTTTCTTTAATCAAGAGCCACTTGGGTGTTCTCTTCTAGTCTTTATTATGAAGAATCTCTTAATATTGTATTTAGTGCGTACACGTGATTTGGCTTGGATTTACTCCACCTCGAGTAACGTAGTCAATGAAGCGCCATTGGACCGACAAAATTGGGACAAAAAAAATGATGGATCTAGAAAATCATGTATGTATAAACAAAAAAAACGTTAGCGTCCTTGGTATATAGGATATGCGGATATTCACGATAAATTAGACAAATAGTATTTGAACCGTGTTATAATAGCATTTAAACTACTCATATATTTCATACTGAGATAAATCTTTTCCTACAAAAATTCAAGGATTTTTATTAAAAGCTCTCACAATGGAAAATATGGCTCATGGTAGCAGTCATGTCACGCCCCGAACCCAACGACGCGCGATCATCCCTTCAAGGTCAATTACAAGTGCGACGTCCCAGGATGTCGCCGACCCAATACCCAAACAACAAAGAACCAAGCACAGCGGAAATAACAAATACCCGAATAATAATTCACATAATCAAGGATAGCCGCACAGCCATCAATAAAAACAAATACAGACTTGCATTGTCAGGGAGAAACTTTACAATATTCATATACAGCATGAACCTCAAAAATCAAAAGCGGTCGATTGCTACTACTATCAAAAAGGGGTAAGTGGCCCGGGTGGTTAGGGCTCGCCAATTCTCCATCGGGACACTGAGGGTCCACATTCCCGGCATCAGGTACACCGACTCCTCCCGGTCTATCCGATAAGGAATCCCAAAACGAACCGGTACGGTCGATAACTCAAGGCCGGGGGTCTGAAAAATAGGTTTTCAACAACCGTGAGAATAAATCTCAGCGAGTAATTCCCTAAACCTAAACTAGGCTAGCGTGCACTTCCTGACAAGCGCTAACAATGCATAATACACACATAATTAACTCAGGCTCTCGGGCCTAAATCTAATCTTACTTGACCCTGCAGGTTAGGCATTTAATAATTAATAGTAATCATGCAACAGAATTTAATCACGGCACATATACGCACATTTTTAAGTCACGACGCATGTTATGCATATGCTAATGCTCGCGCTCATGCTCACGTCTCATCAATGCATCATCGCACACTTACATACCAGCATTCAGCCATTTATCAGTTTCTCCTTCGACCCGCGTTAAACGCATTAGGCCCACACTTCGAGATTGATCTCTAGCCCACAGGCTCATGACACACAGCCTACGTAAAACGCATCAGGCCAGTCATCTTCCGGTAATCCAAGCATCGTCCCACGTAACACGCCTCAGGACGGGTTCACTACCCCGCGTAACACGCATCAGGGTTTATTGTGATCACACATTCACAAACCTCAATTTTATCTGAACCCCGCGTTAGACGCATCAAGGCAATTTAGGTGATCACAATGCACATGTCACTCGGGCACACTTATAAATGTACATGACGTGCCAATGCTCATGATACACATCCATGACTGCAATAATCACACTTGGGCATTCATGCATTTCTCAAGGAGCATGTAATATCACCACACCACTTGTTCAATTCGACACGCAATATGTACTGTCCACATTTCTAATATACCCAATCACAAGTTATTGTAATCATGGAAGTCAGTTCAAGCACTCTTGCACGGTACACCGTTCACACGTATCAGTCACATAAGCCGTTCCACATAATATCGCACAATTAAGGCCCACCAAGCCACTCCGTTCTTAGCCACACTAAACATGTCACGACATTGCCAAATCACTCCCAATTAGAAACTATTCAATTGCTAACTCAATCTATCCATCAATTTTGCCAATTGCGCTACTAAGTCTCAATCAATCGCGCCTCGCCTAAATCAAATCCATCGTGGCCAGCCACTATACCACAAATTCTAGGTCAATAATTGTCATCAAAATGCTCCATTATGCTCCCCAAACGTCCGTCTAATCAGCTACCAAAATAGTCGCCACCCGATCTATTAATTTCATCCACTAAGTCCACCATTTGGTCCGAATCTTGGCACCTACGCTTTCCCCACATCACAGCACTATACGGGCCACTAAACCTCGACTAATTCATCATACTAATCCACCGAATCAACCACAACAATAGTCCCCTAATCACCTCCACAATTTAACTCCCAAATTACCTTAATTAACCCCTAAAACTCGTTTAAAAATACAAATTATCCTAATTAGGGTTTAGGGTCAAACTCACCGGGTGTCCTAAGCTTGAAACGAGGCCGGACACGCGACAAGAGGTACCGGGCAGCGGCTGTCCCGGCCCATAACAGTAACGGCGGCGGCGGCGGCTCCGGCGAACGGCACGAGCGATGGTGATGGTCTAGGCGTTGCCACGGCCTAGAGAGGGGAAAAGGGAGGAGTGGGACAGTTGGGCGGTATTAGGTGAGGTGGTGGTGGTGGGACAGCTCCGGTGGCGGTGGCGGCGGCTCAGGCGTCCAGAACAGGGGAGCGTCGGGGAGGAAGAGGAATCGGAGAGGGGAGGTGGTGGCGGCCAAGGGGGGCAGCAGGGCGGCGGGGGTGACCGAGGGGGACGACTGGGTGGCCGAGACGGGGCGGCGGCGACCGGAATGACGGCACACGGCGGCGGCGAGGCTGGGAGCCGAAACAAGGGAGGGCTTCGGGGGAAGAGAAAAACGGGGGAAAAAAGGGGTCGAGCGGCAGCTGGAGGTGACACGGGGGCTTCACGGTGGCTAGGCGACGGAGGGTAGGCCGGTGGGGGACTGGGCGGAGCCCGGTCGCAGTGATGAGTTGCTGCTCGCGCGCCTCGTGGGCAGGTCGGCGGCTGGCGGGAGGGCCGAGCTGGTCCGGTGAGCTGGGGCGAACGGCGGCGCGCGGCGAGGGCAAAGGGCGGTCGGGTGGCATTCAATTGGGCGAGCAGACGCCACACACACACAGAACCAGTCGGGGAAGAAGGAGAGAGAGGAAGAAGAAGAAGAAGAAGAAAAAAAGAAAAAGAAAAGAAAGAAAGAGGAGAGAGAGGGTAGGTCTGCAGGGCATGGGGGGGATGGGACGTAGGCGGGGAAACGGGTTCACATAGGAGAGAGGAGAGAGAGAGAGTAATTAAAAAAATAAACTTCATTCTTATATTAATTGCGAACTGATGACCCAAATTCAAAATCGAAAATTCCCTACCGATCCAAAATAGGCCTCGCATATAAAAATGGACAAAGGTCAAATTAATTAAACCAAATTATAACGAGAGAAGTCTACTGGTCCGAATTCGCACTGGTCAAAAACTCTTCTTTTTCCATTATTCCTAACAATCTCGACGTTGGCCACATTAATATCGACACTGTCCAATTTATTTTATCCCAAAACTCCCGAAAATCGACTGCCAAGTTCGGGGTTTAAATAACGGCAAAAATTCAATCGAGTGCGATTCTAGCGAAATCTCTAATTTAAAAATAATAACCGAGAGTGATCAGTTCCCGGGCAAGATTATACTATAAGCACACTGACAAACCGCGCGTTTTATAAATCCCAAAAAAGGGTCGAAATCCGAAATGTCACAAGTCATGAATTGAGTAGTTTCGTTAATACGTACATGTTACTAGAATGACAAAATTGTATACATATTAGTGCATTATCCTGGTAGTAAAATGATATTTTTAACGAAAACAAAGCATTACCGATGCCAGAATAGATTGTAGTCATTACATCTACGACTCAAACTTGAGCAAGTTGTTTTGTGTGAGTATACACCCAGGGGGGAGAGAGAGATATTACACTGAAGTCATTAGATTTTAACTTTTTATATTCATTACAAGAGGTTTAACCCTCTTTCACAAGTTTTATAATCATAACTACTCTTAAGGCTCATAAAACGTTCAGTAAGCCCCATGAACCAAATAAATCTAGGCGTTTGACTTGTGCAGTGGTAGTCTGGTAGACCTAACCTATAGTAGCTATAGACCTGCCAAATAGGTGAGTCAGATCGGATTTGGGTCGGGTCATAAATGGTTCGACCCAAATTAATCAATTAACTCGTTTATGACCCATATATTAGTGCCTCCATCCGGATAATCAAAGTTATTCACTACAAAAAAAGTTGGTTTTAGTGACGAAATTTTGTCACGAAAAAACTTGGCAAAATTCATCGCTAAATGAATTTGCAACGAAATTAGCGACGGAAAAGAATTCGTCGCTAATAGGCTGTCACAAAATTTTGCAACGGAAAATTTCAATTTTTGTTGCTAAATTGCAACGAAAAAAAATTCGTCGCTAATTTTTATCGCAAAATTCATCGCTAATTTTTCGTCTCAAAATTATCAGGATCATAAGAAAAAAAATTCGTGGCTAATTTGCCATGAAGTGTATTCGTCAATAATTTTCCCTAAAAAAACAAAAAATATATATTTTTTAACAAAATAAATTCGTGGCTAATTTGCCACAAAGTGTATTCGTTGCAAAATTCGTCGCTAATTTGTCCCGAAAAAACAAAGAAAAAATTCTTGACTAATTTGCCACGAAGTGTATTCGTCACTAATTTATCCCGAAAAAATAAAAAAAATATTTTATTTTTTATAAAAAAAATCATAGCAAAATTCGTAGCTAATTTGCCACGAAGTGTATTCGTCGCTAATTTGCCACGAAAAAATAAAAAAAAATATTCTGTTTTTTGTAAAAAAAAATTCGTGGCAAAATTCATGACTAATTTGCCACGAAATGTATTTGTCGCTAATTTACCCCGAAAAAATAAAAAAAACATTCTATTTTTTAACAAAAAAAATTCGTGCATAATTTGCCACGAAATATATTCGTCATAAAATTCATTGCTAATTTACCCTGAAAAAACAAAAAAAGATTCTATTTTTTTAAAAAAAAATCCGTGACTAATTTGCCACAAAGTGTATTCGTCGCTAATTTGCCTTGAAAAAACAAAAAAATTGTCACGCCCCGCACTTCTTGGTACGCCACATCCCTCGCAGAGATCGATTCGTGTGCGACGTCCCAGAACGCGTCGCCGACCCAACACCCAATACAGAGAATAAAGCACATGCGGAAGCAAATCAAAATCACCCGTACAATAATAAATACATAACCAAGGGTAACTACTGGAATCATCACTTGTACTAATACTGAGAATCATAAACAATATTCATTTACAGCCCCAAATACCAAAAATCAAAAAAAATTCAAGGCCACTACGACTAGCTGGGGCTCTTCCCAAAAATGTATCAGTACGCCTGTTGTCCTTAAGGCCGGGGATCTGAAAAGTCGGTTTTACAACAACCGTGAGAATAAATCTCAGCGAGTAATTCCCTAAACCTAAACTAGGCTAACATGCACCTCCTGACAAGTACTAAACAGCACATAATACACACAAAACTGACTCAGGCCCTCGGGCCTAAATCTAATCCCACTAGACCCTGCAGGTTAGGCGTCAAATCAACAAAAGTAGCTACGCGACAGAATATAATCACAGCGCATACACGTGCATTTCTATGTCACAACGCATGTTATGCATATGCTAGTGCTCGCACTCATATTCATGCCTCATCAATACATTATCGCACACTTGCATACTAGCACTCAGCCATTTCTCAATTTCTCCTCCGACCCGCGTTAAACGCATCAGGTCCATCACTTCGAGATTGATCTCTAGCCCGCAGGCTCATGCCACACAGCCCGCGTAAAACGCATCAGGCCGGACATCTTCCGGTAAACCAGCCTCATGACACACAGCCCGCGTAAAACGCATCAGGCCGGACATTTTCCGGTAAACCAGGCTCACGACACATAGCCCGCGTAAAACGCCTCAGGCCGGACATCTTCCGGTAAACCGGGCATTGTCCCGCGTAACACGCCTCAGGACGGGTTTACTACCCCGCGTAACACGCATCAGGGTTTATTGTAATCACACATTCACAAGTCTCGATTTTATCTGAACCCCGCGTTAGACGCATCAGGGCAATTTAGGTGATCACAATGCACATGTCACTCGGGCACACTTATAAATGCAAATGCCGTGCCAATGCTTGAGATGTGCACCCATGGCCATAAAGTTCACACTTGGGCATCCACATGCGCGAATTACGAGGTAACACACTCAATTTGTGCCGCGCATATTCAAATTCATAAATCCACACGCCCAAGTCAGACAATCAATTTAAGTCAGCCGTAGCATTAAATCAGCACACCAGCCATGCACAATTTCACATAACCAGGTCAACAAGCATTCGCACATTCGAGGCCCACCAAACTAATCCATTTCTAGTCCCGCTAGACACGCGACAGGACACCATCAAATTAACCACACTCGAGGCTCAATTAGCCAGTCAATTACACCAATCGACCAATCCAAGTAATTGCACAATTAAACCTCAAAATAATCGTGCCTTGCCCAAATCAAATCCAATCGTGACCAGTCGCTAAACCACAAATTCTAGGCCAATAAGTGTCATCAAATTACTCCATCAAACTCCCCAAATGTTATTCTAATTGACCATCACAAAAATCAAAATATGGCGCGCACAATAATCCACGTATCGAACCCGAACTTTTCCGAACTCGGGTCGATTTAATCCAAATTGTCCAGCCGACTTATCGCGCCATTCGGGCCACTAATCCTCCATTAATTAATCAGAATAATCCACCAAATCGACCACAATCAAAGTCCCTAATCAATTCCACAATTTAACCCCTAAATTAACCCCTAAATAACCCTAATTAACCCCTAAACTCGTCTAGAAATGTAAATTAGCCTAAATAGGGTTTAGAGTCAACTCACCGGGTGTCCTACGCTTAAAACGGGCCGGACGAACCGATTCGGGTTCGGGTGAACAGTACCCGCCGGAACAGTGCTTGCTGGAACAGTGACCGGCCGGAAATGAACAGTGCACCGAGATGAACAATGGCGGCTAGGGCGCGGGCTCGTGGGCTGCTCAGCGAGGCTGGGCGGCGGGCTGGTCTGCCGGGGCGGCGACCGGCGACGACGACGACTCCGGCGGCGGCTCCGGCGCTCCGGCGAAGGCCTCCCACGACCGAACGGAGGAAAGAGAGAGAGAGAGACCGGGAGAGGGAGAGTGAGGTGGGGAGAGACAGAGGGGCTGAGGGGAGGGACGGACCGGCGGTGGCTGGCCGGGCGAGCTGGCCGGAGCGGCCGGCCGAGCGGCGGAGCGCCGGTGAGGGGCGGCCGCGGCGGCGAGCGTGCTGCTCGCGTGAACAGGGAGAGGGAGGGAGCAGACGGGGCGGCGGTCAGGCTGAGGCGGAGGGCGGCGGCCTGTCTGCTCGCGGCGTGGCGGCCAGGCGCGGCCGGGGGCAGTGACGGGCGGCGAGCTCGCTGCCGCGCGTACGCCTCGCTGCTGCGCGCACGCCTCGCGGGCAGGCCGGCGACGGCGACGGTCGGCGCGGCTAGGGCGACGGCGGCGACGGCGAGCAGCGGCGACTCCGGCGGCGACGGCGAGCAGCGGCGGCTCCGGCGGCGGTGGGCGGAGCTGGACGGGCGGCCGACTGGGCGGGCAGGAAACAAAGCAGAAGCAGAAGCAAGGGGCGTCGGGGGGAAAAGAGGGAAGGAAGAAGAGAGAAGAGATAAGAGAAAGAAGAGAGAGGGAGAGGAGAGAGAGAGAGTTGACGGGGGCAGGTGGGGGAGGGGACGGACGTGACCGGGCAAGGGGGGCGCGGGAATCCGAGGGAGAGAGAGAGAGAGAGAGAGAGAGAGGGGAAATTTTAAAAAGTTTTAAACTCAATCGCGATCCAATGGACTCGGTCCAAACTAAAACTCGACCTATCGGTCCCGATTTAATTCCGAAAAAAGGCCTAATAATCCCCGATAAATCCCAACAACATTCTAGGGCACACGGCCAAAATAAAATAACCCAAACCACACTACGAGGGAGGTCTACCAGTCCAAATTTGCACCCGGTCCAAAAATCCACTTTCTCACTATTCTTGATAATGTTGATACTAGCCACAATAATTTCGACACCGTCCAATTTATTTCGTCCCGAAACTCCCGGAAATCGACTACCAAGTTCAGGGTATAAATAACGGTCAAATTCGATCGAGTGCGATTCTAGCAAAATTTCTAATTTTAAAAATAAGAACCCAAGAGTGATCAGTTCCCGGGCGAAATTCCATTATAAGCGCACTGACGAATTACACGTTTTATAATTCCCAAAAATGAGCCAAAATCCGGACTGTTACAAAAATATTCTATTTTTTTATTAAAAAAACTCGTGGCTAATTTGCCACGAAATGTATTTGTCGCTAAATTGCCCCGAAAAAACAAAAAAATATTCTATTTTTTGTAAAAAAAAAATTCATGGCTAATTTGCCACAAAGTGTATTTGTCGCAAAATTCATTGCTAATTTGCCCCCAAAAAAATTCCATTTTTTTATAAAAAAAAAATTCATGGCAAAATTCATGGCTAATGTCACTATTGTTTCAGGAAGCACATTGCATGTCATCCGGATGCCACTCTCACTAATGCTTGACCTGCATGTAACAATAAATCCATGATTAAAAAAGAAGTGCAATTGTTGGGGCTGATGATTAAATTATATTCCTTCATGCTCTAAGCTTCTATGGTCATTACCAATGCGCCCTATTTGTCACACTATTTGAAACCAAATGTGTTTATATCATGTATGGGAACTTTTGCAAAAGAAAACAAAAAACCATGAATTGACACGATGACGCTGAATTTTCTATACCACTGTGATATCTCATAAATCAAACAACATAGGACCTCACAGCAGAACATACCCACTGAGATCAAACAATTCTAAATCCGAAAAGCTTGAAGCAATAGCAGCAACAGATGCATCAGTGATTTCTGATCCAAGCACTAGTGACAACATCTGCAAACCCCTATACAATGAAAAAATTTAGCAGTGGTCATCAAAGCTGTATCTAATTAATGATGCTTCAATGCTCTTATGGAAAATTTCGGTCGTTAGTATCTAGGAAGTGAACTTAGGATCTATATGATCGCTAGACAGCAAAATGTGTGGAACAAGGACTTACAAAGCTCTAGAGCTTAAAGGAAATAAATGCCTGTTTGAAGCGGTTATCATATGCAACATGCATGACCAAGTTATAGAACACACCTTAAATTTGAAGCTGTAAGAGCTAGTACAACCGCATGAGAAAGCCGAACCGACGCAATGTGAATATTTTGTAAAATTGGACAACTCCTTCCCAGACCATCAACTGTGGCAATCAAATCTGTATAATCATTTCCATTGCGAGAGAATTCCAAGGAGATTTCTCTTAAGTTGGGGCAGTTAAATACCTGTAGGGATGTGAAAATGAGTCAGCATCACTTGTTACATCTATCAAAGACAGGAATAAATATGCAAGATACAGAGGAGAGATCCTAGAACATAAAAAAGCAAAGGGATGCAATCACCATCTTTGAGAGGGAGTTTAGATCATAAAGCCAGAGTGTAGAAAGACTCGATGAGCTGAGAACCAAACCCCCAAGGTTAGAGCAACCTTCCATTTTAAGACACGTTAGGCATTGTTTGTCAGCAACAAAACGACCCAATTCATCTCTGCAGAAGTTTGCACAAGTTAATATGGTAAATGAAGAAGACATTTCCAAGTTTTCCCGCGTGCACGAATAAGAAAATGAAGATCAAACTGCTTAGATATTACTAAAAACCATTAAACAGACTATGTAACCACCTTGCTGGAAACAAACATGATGTTATTTAAGCTGTAAAACGGATATTTACTTGCGAAACTAAGATGTTACGAGCATGAGCAACCAAGAGTAAGATCTCAACACGTTGATCTCTTAAACAGTTGGTTCAAAAAGCAGCATAAAAAACTGACAGCTTTCCTCTCCTAGTTCCCGCTGCTAGTCAAGGACGAAATAATGATGCACACACCACAATTGGAAGAGCCATCACATTTTCTAGTGGCCTTCCTAGATCATGGAGACGCAAACAAATTTGTAAATCACAGACAGGTGATCAAAACCTTTACAATTAGAGTAGACTCCACTACTAAAGTCTTTCCATTTCGAACAATTGTTGCTTGCAAATTACATGTGCCAGCTTGAAAGTGATATCCTTTTGCAACCATTAATTGAGTAGTAATGCAGGGATCTTAGGGTTCTCCACCCCAGAAATGCCTCAATACATATATAACCAAGATCCAAATAAATCTCATATGAAAGACCTAACCCGCAAAAGGGGAACAGAAAGTTTACCCTGTAATCCGGTTGATAGCATTAGAGGATGTTGAGATCTCCACAAACTCCATATTAGGGCATGAGAACGCAATGCAAGCCAGCATAGTCGCATCTACATCACTGCGAAAGCCAACCAACAGAACAAGAACCGAATCAGTGCCATAAATCCAGAAAAAATTGACGAAGCTCAAGCACATGATCTCGAGCTGGAATTAATTGTGAGATCCAATTTGGATCCTCACAACTGATTCACAAGTTCTAGGCCTTCCTTAAAGGGTTAATGTGCGAATCCTGAAACTCCCTGATTCATGCAAGTTTGTCCATAAATGCTGATCAAGCAGCATTTCCACTACTCGTAGCATACATTTCTTTTTGTTAATTTTAAGCTTCAATTCAATTGATCAAACAGTTCACTTGCGGTTATTAGCTCGTGCATCAACTTCGGTCCTAATTGATAACGCCCAGATGAACCTTGTCTCATCAGTGCATCAACATGAATCGATCCAATCCACCTCGCGAAGAAACATCCTAGATCCGAATCCACGACTGATTACTAACCTTTGCATCCACAGAGATAGCCTAACGAGCTCAGGGCACTTGTTCAACACCGATCCGACGAAACAGAGCTGAGCTCTTGAGGGAACCCTGAGCTTCAGATCCTCGGCGGCCTACCACACCCTCCTCGAGGTCTCCCGCCACCCCTTGTACACCCGCGCCACCGCGAGCAGCTCCGCCGGCGGCAACCTCCTCAGGACCTCCCACAAGCACCTGGCAGGCAACCTGCCGGCGTCCGCATCCCCGTCCACGAAATCCCGATCCCGCTCGTCGAGATCCGGCTCCACCTCGTCGAAGTCCTCCTCCTCCTCGTCGGCGCGGACGTCGAGGTCGTCGAAGGAGAGCGCACGGCGGAGGTGCAAGATCGAGTTGCGCGGCAGGAGGGGCGGCGGGGGCGGAGGAGAGCAAGGACGGCGCGAGGGTGACGGCGGAAGCGGAGGAGGCGGTAGCGTCGGCGGAGTTGACGGGCATGGAGGAGGCCGTGGCGGCGGCGGCGGAGGAGGAGGAGGAGTCGGCGGCGGGGGAGGGGGAGGAGCCGGCGTGGCAGGAGCGGCCCTTCTTGGGGAGGCCGCAGTTGTAGCTGCCGCGCTTCTTGCCGCGCTTGGCGGCGGCGTCGTCGTCGGAGGAGGTGGAGGAGGGGGCGGCGGGGGAGACGTAGGGGAGGAGGTGGGGCTGGTGGAGGCGGCGGTGCATGGCGGAGGAGCGGCGGAGGAGGCTAGAGAGAGAGAAAGAGGGAGAGAAGTTAGAGAGAGAGAGAGAGGGAACGTGGTAGTGGCGGCGGAGTAAAAAGAGCGAGCGAAAGGGGAGACGATGGCGCGAGAGAGGGAGGCGAGTTCGCGCGCGGGTTCCTGAAAATTTTCTAAAAAAGAGGAAAAAAAGGTGCGTTTGTCGTTGCTGTTGCTGTTGTTGTAGTCTGAAAAGGTAGGCGACGAAAAGGGAGAGTAAGATCTAGTCTCTGGACACAGGTTGGATCATGTTTTAGATATTATTAACTTTCTAAATTCAATTGGATTTGACAAAAAAAAAATTATTAATTGGTTTGTGCCGTCGGAACAAGTTCCTTATTTTTTGAAATTTCGAACCTACTCTACATTAGAGGTGAGCATGATTCTAGATAAAACTTAAAATCGGAGAACCGGACCGGTGGGAACCTATTTGGTTCTAGGTTTCAAGGCATGCATGATAGGTTTCAAAATTCAAAAATTTAGGAACCTGTTTCGACGAGTAGATTTCAAGTTCTAAGTATATGGAATCTACAACACATATTTTTTTTATTCAATTCTAAATGCACCATAATTTTCATTGAATCATTAATAAAAGGAAAATTATCCACTGTAATAATAACAAGTTGCATATGCAGCTTAATAAAAGATATTATTCATTTAGTTGCTTGGCTCAATTTTCTTGAAAAAATATTTTATCTAAATCAGACAATAAAAGTTTTCAATTGCATCAATAAGAAAGTCATTTTTCACTTAAAACACATATATATCAAGGAATAAGTTTCAATGTTTAGTGCGAGAAACACCAAATTAACTTGTTGACATGATTGATTATTGTTCTCCATTCGCAATTTCATTATCAATAGATACATTTAAGCAATTTTGGTCCTTTTCAATATTATCTTCCAATAAAATGTGAGTAAATTGAGTATAATGCATTCATCAACCACAACATTCAATCTTTGAGTAAATTTTCGTAAAAATATTCTATTTTTTATAAAAAAAAATACTCGTGGCTAATTTGCCATGAAGTGTATTCGTTGCAAAATTCGTCGCTAATTTGCACCGAAAAAATTTAAAAAAAATTCTATTTTTTTATAACAAAAAATTCGTGGCTAATTTGCCACGAAGTGTATTCGTCGCTAATTTCCCCAAAAAAACAAAAAAAAAATCGTGAAAAAATTTGTGGCTAATTTGCCACAAAGTATATTCGTCGCTAATTTGCCCAAAAAAAACAAAAAAATTATATTTTTTATAAAAAATATTTGTGGCAAAATTCATGGCTAATTTGCCACGAAGTGTATTCGTTGCTAATTTTCCCTGAAAAAAATTATATTTTTTATTAAAAAATTCGTTGCAAAATTCGTGGCTAATTTGCCATGAAGTGTATTCATCAATAATTTACCCTGAAAAAATCAAACAAATATTCCATTCTTTTATAAAAAAAAAAATTGTGGCTAGTTTGCCACGAAGTGTATTCGTTGCTAATTTTCCCCGAAAAAATAAAAAAATATTCTATTTTTTAAAAAAAAAATTCGTGGCTAAATTCGTGGTTAATTTGCCGCGAAGTATATTCATCGCTAATTTGCCCCGAAAAAGTAAAAAAAATATTCTATTTTTTATAAAAAAAAATTGTGGATAATTTGCCACGAAGTGTATTAGTTGCTAATTTGCCCCAAAAAAAATATTCTATTTTTTATTAAAAAAATTCGTGGCTAATTTACCACGAAGTGTATTCGTCACTAATTTGCCTTGAAAGAACAAAAAAAAATTCTATTTTTTATTAAAAAAATTCATGGCAAAATTCGTGACTAATTTGCCACGAAGTTTATTCGTCGCTAATTTGCCCCAAAAAAACAAAAAAAAATATATTTTTTTATTTAAAAATTTTTGGCAAAATTCGTGGCTAATTTGCCACGAAGTGTATTCATCGCTAATTTGCCTCGAAAAAACAAAAAAAAGTCTATTTTTTATTAAAAAAATCTGCAGTAAAATTCATCGCTAATTTGCCACGAACTGTATTCGTTGCTAATTCGCCCCGAAAAAACAAAAAAAATTCTATTTTTTTATTAAAAAAAATCTGCGGTAAAATTCATCGCTAATTTGCCACGAATTGTATTCGTTACTAATTTGCCCCGAAAAAACAAAAAAAATTCTATTTTTTTATTAAAAAAACTCGCCGCTAATTTGCCACAAACTGTATTCGTCGTAAAATTCATCACTAATTTGCCATGAAAAAACAAAAAAAAAAGAAATTTTTTTGAAAAAAAATTATGAAAAAAATCTATTCTCTAGCTGACAAATTAACAGGCATATAATCAAGAAACAATTAAAACCGTCTATTTCTTTGAGACAGCTGAGAAATTAACTAGCTGGTGAAGGAAAGATTACTATAGCAATGTGCAAGTTTAGTATCAACGTTTAATAACCAAATCTTCCGTAAAAACACTAAATAGGATTATTTATCGCCTATCACATATGTAATGGATTTATCTCGAGTTTTTTTTTTGCTGCGTATCTCAATACTTGACTTTGGCTAAATTTCTTCGATAACTTTAGACCTAAAAGAATCCATCATGTAACTTCTAACCACATCCTTGTGTGTACGTACTTATTTTGGCTATACCTATGACTTAATTCCAGGACATCTTACAAAAGGTATTTCCTTTGCATGACTTTCGATCATCCGAAATAATTCCACAAATTCCAACAATATGTTGAAAGACCAAGCAGTTCCATTCGGTGACATAGATATAAACAACAAGTACCATCTATGTTCAAGGAAATGGAGATGTAAATGTGACAAATTCGGAGGGTAATATAAAAAGTCAGTTCACATAACTATTAATTGTCAAACGCAAACAACAACAACCAATTGACTGAAGAGAACCTAATGAGATCATAATTATAGTGTCATGAGACCTACCTAAATGACAAGCATAAGAACAGAAATAGGCACTAACATTTTCTACTTGTTGAATTCAGATCCTATATACATTAAAAAAGCAACAGTCAGCACGATAATATAGGAGCATGGAACTACCTAGAATCCCCCTTAATTTAGAGATCATAATAAGATATGCCCACTTACCTACAAGTCAAAAGACATATTTATTGGGAAGGATGAACATGGTTACCAACAACAAGCTACAACATTAAATCCTTAACTTAAGATTATTTCCAGTGATATCATGGATTGTACGCAAAGTGGCTAATTAGCCACGGAAATTAAGTATCGCGGCATTTTCCTACTATATTTATTTCCGTGGCTAAATCCGTGGCTAATTAGCCACGGATTTAGCCACGGAAATTAAGTATCGCCGCATTTTCCCACTATATTTATTTCGGTGGCTAAATCCGTGGCTAAATTAGCCACGGAAATTAAGTATTGCTGTATTTCCCTACTATATTTATTTCCGTGGCTAAATTCGTGGCTAATTTAGCCACCGATTTAGCCACGAAAATAAAAAGTAGTCGGGAAAGTGAAGTGAGAGTTTATTTTTGTGGCTAAATTAGCCATGAATTGCGATGAAAAATTTTTCGTCGTAAATTACTCACGAAAAATTTTTTATCGCAAATTCCATCGCAAATTAGCGACGAATTTTTTTCGTCACAAATTAACGATAAATTTTTTTTCGTCATAAATTCCGTCACAATTAGCAATGAATTTAGTTTTCGTCACAAATTCCATCGTAAATTAGCGACGAATAATTTTTCGTCGCTAATTTTTCGTGGCTAAATCCTTGATTTTTTTGTAGTGGAAGTTCGTTTGCCATTTGATCTTGTTGATTTATTCTTATAATGGTGAACAGAGTTAGACGACTTTTCTTGGGTAGGGTCAACAAATGATGGTGCTTGAGGATGGACCAAAATATCTACTAGGTGTGAACACATGAACTTATTTTCACTTAAGACCGCCTACCACGGCGTTATTCGGATTGTCTTATCGACACGGTTTCTTTATTTGACGGTGAATTTATTGTTAAGTTGTATCTGAGAAGTAGCTTTTTCTTTGCTCAATAATAATTTAACACAGGACCACTCAGGAGATACATAATCACACGCACAATTAAGTATACCGGCACAGAAAAGAGAAGTATCTAAAAAATGCCAGACATTCAATGATAACAAGGTCGAAATCACCTAACCTCTTCTCCCCCACATTTCCATTCTTCAATTGCAGCACGCCAACATTGACGAGAGAGGGAGAGAGAGAGACAGATAGGAAACTCATGTGAAGACAAATCAGAATATCTAGTGATTAATGTGAAAGTGAACAATGCATGTTGTGTAACCACTAGGGTGATGTCCTAACGGCCACCATTCTCTTTCAGAATGGGGAGTGAGGGGTTCGATTCTCACTTCCGATAATGGAAGGTTGTTTATGGGTTTATTTCCAATTTATGCAACTAGAAACTTGTTATTATGCCCAAAAGAAAAAAAAAGAATGTATGTGGAGTAAAATAGGAGGCGAACTTCAATTGCGAAATTGGCAACATTAAGAATGATTAATCACGACATTGACCAACACAGCAAGGAATTTTCAATAGAGCTGCAGCTTTGCTCACTTTCGCGTGTGGTCGAAGTGAACAATTTGTGTAATTTCCCAGAAAGGAGAATTTTGAAAAAAAAAAATAGGAAAAGAAAGGGAGCAAAGTGTCTGGACTTACCTTTAGAAGGAAGAAGGGATTTTGAGAGGTAAATGTGGAACTTGCCCCGTACATACCTTGGCTTTTTCCAGAGCAAAAAAGCGCAATACAATGTTTCTTCGCGAAGTACGTATTTCATATTTAAACCAAAATTCTTATCACAATATATTTGAAACAAGTTTCATGTATCTTTATATCCACTCCAAAATTATATGAAAAAATTCCCTGGCATCGTTGTTTTGCAAGGCTACTTGCCGTTGTCCTCGTGTGAGACTTCGATCCATTAGAATTTGTTCCAGATGAGGATTTCATAGTTGTTTTAGTTTCAAACGTGGATTTCATAGTGGCTATGCATGTCTATGTCTGCATGATATAAGAAGTAGATGGTGAATAGTTTACCTAATTAGGAAGGGAAAATTGACTAAAAAGTCCTAAAGTATAGTGGCCAATTCATTGCTAAACATTTTAATTGTGTCAATTTAGTCCTAACCCTTGACAATTTGCTAATTTAGTCATTTACCTTTAGGAAAATACCATCAAAAATCTCAAATTATACTACTTGTGACAACTTTATCATGAACTTTTTTGTGACACAAAAAACCTCATATTATGCCACTTGTGATAAATTTACTTTGAACTTTTTTTTGTGACATGAAAAACCCCAAACTATGTCACTTGTGATAAATTTACCCTGAATTTTTTTTTGTGACACAAAAAACTCAAAACTATACCACTTATGACATATTTACTCCATAATACTTTGGTCCATAGGCATTTTCGTCTTTTTCCTTTTTTTTTCTTTTCTTCTATCTCTTCCCTCTGTCGGCCATGGTGGAGGGAAGCCGGCGAGGGCTGCCTTCGCCGGATTCGGCCAGGCGAGGGCAACCCTTGCCTAATGCCGGCGAGGGTCGCTCGACTCAAGCGAGGGCTGCCCTCACCAGATCTGGCAAGGGCAACCCTCTCCCAACACCGACAAGGGTCGCCATTGCCTAGGCAGGCAAGGGCAGCCCTTGCCGGCTTCCCTTCGCCATGACCGACGGAGGTAAGAGAGAAGAAAAAAAAAGAAAAAGGAAAAGAACGAAAATGCCCATGGGCTAAAGTATTATTGGGTAAATATGTTACAAGTGGCATAGTTTGGGGTTTTTCGTGTTACAAAAAAAAGTTCTAAGGTAAATTTGTCACAAGTGACATAGTTTGGAATTTTTGATAGTATCTTCCCTTTACCTTTCAATTGTGTCAATTTAATCCTAAAACTTTTGATGATTTATTAATTTAGTTATAAACCTTTTAACAATTTGTTAATTCAGTCATTTCGGCTAATTTTGATCAGAAATCATTGACGTGGCGATTTAGTCAATGCCGGAGTCCTACGTGGCACGGCTGATGTTGATATGTACAAATTTTATATTTTTTAAAATTTTTTAGATTCTTTTCTTTTCTTTTCTTTTCTTTTCTTTTTCTCTCCAAGGCCAAGCCTCATCGATGGCCGATGAAGGTCGTCGAACTCAGTCAAGTGTCGCCCTTGTCGGCCTCAGGCAAGGGACGCCCAAGCCTATGCTTGCGAGGGCCCTCTTTGACCTTGAGTGAGGATCACCCTGGCCGCCCTCACCTAGGTGGGCAAGGGCACCCTTACTTGAGGCTACCGGCCATTGATGAGGCCCGGTGATGGCCGGTAGATGGAAAAAGGGAAAAAGAAAAGAAAAAGAAAAAAAATTTAAAATTTTAAAAAATTGCAAATTGTTCACATTAGTGATTTTCGGCTAAAATTTGACAAGAAGGACTAGATTAGTAAATCGTTAAAAGGTATAGGACTAAATTGACAAATCATGAAAAATTTTATGACTAAATTGACATAATTGAAAGGTAAAGGACTAAATTGGCAAATTGCGAAAAGGTTTAGGACTAAATTGATATAATTGAAAAGTTTAAGATTGAATTGACCGCTGTATAATAAGCTCAACATTGCTCTACTCAAGCAACTATACATAGTGTCA
Source organism: Syzygium syzygioides (assembly GCA_031216285.1). Taxonomy (NCBI): domain Eukaryota; kingdom Viridiplantae; phylum Streptophyta; class Magnoliopsida; order Myrtales; family Myrtaceae; genus Syzygium; species Syzygium syzygioides. The sequence goes on from CM062246.1 coordinate 24,410,509, forward strand.
GCCTGGGTGTACGCACCATCTCAAGATGAGCACTCTTGAGCACTTTATGGAGAAAACTTCTGAATGGGTTCTTATCCAACCAATGACCCACTAGTTCTATGCTTGCTATTTAACTAACCCTTAGTCATTATAAAACTTTCATCGGGCCAGCATTATTTACGTGGGATGTGGAGATAATTCTCCAAACCAACGATACAACAACATATCTTCACCGCAGCACACGATTTACATATGGACAGATGTGCGAGAGAGAGTGAGAGAGAGGAAGGGGATTAGTGCTAGGAAGACCGTCGAACTAGAATCTACAAGATAAATTCTTCCGTAAGGGTCTTTCAGGGAGATGTTGCTAGCAGGCACAATGCTCAACTTCATTGATTGATAAAGTATACTTTGGTTCAAAAAATACAATTTCTCTATTATGCTCATAAAAGCTTCTTAAAAAGGGCATTTAACTATGGGTCCATTGAAAAAGAAGTACCATTTCCCTTAGGCTATCTGATGTAAATAGAAATAACATTCTTTCGAACATACATTTCAACTAGTTAAAATGGTAGACCTCCATTTATACCCATTAGGGTTTCCGCGTTCATAAAAATCTCGTAAAGGAGAAATGGCTTTTGATGCCACTATACCTCCACAACATTGGAAACCCTTTAATACCGAATTACCAATCCTGCAAGAGAAACAACAAAGAAGTTGGAAACATTCATGAATCAGGCAGACATTTGAAAGGGGGAACATAGATGAAATTTCTGTGGAAACCAGCCAATATTTCCGATGATTCTGCATTTTTACCAAGTCCATCAGCTTGAAACCTGAGACAGATTTCGTTTGCAAAACATGTCCAAATATCATGAGAGAGAGAATTTAGCAGACTAATTGACAAAGCACTTTGGAAAAGAAGGTACTATCTAAGCAAAAACAAGTTCGCTGATAGGAGAATATGTTTAGTCTAGGAAGTTTTACATTTCGGTCTTAAGGATATCAATTTCAAGAAATGTCTGTACTCCAGGAAATAGGTTTTCATGCAAGGCAATTATATCTGAAGTGTACCATATGATTCAATTGACAGTAACTAGGCTCTAATAAGTGGCATTGACCTTGGCAAAATTCTTGCATCAAATTTCACATAGGTGTCTGTTTGGGCCTATGGCTTAAAATTTTTCACTTTTACAATGCCTTTGATTCGTTCTATATTTTCTCTTCGACATCAAACCTAATGCCCTTGGAGAACAAACAAGAAGCAGTAAACAGGGCAATACATAGAGGCTTTTGATTCATACAGGCAACTTCTCTTCAGAGAAATCCTGGTACCAGTAATCTGATTGAGAGAGAAGATCTGTAAATAGTTGTACTGGCTAGGATGGGTTTCAATCAGCTAGGTCTTCCAAACATTGCATAGGAACCATGCTCACCGTCATAACAACAGTCTCTTTCTCTCTATCATGAAACTATGCAATAATTAGGGTTAGTTTTTGAGCTGCAGAGGAGGGAATTGAGCAGGGCGGTCCTTTATCTGTGAGATGAGTCTTTTTGCTTGATGTTGTATTCAGAAAGGCAATGAGCAAGTTCATGTTCCCAGAATGCTTTTGACTCATAATCAGATTATTTAGAGCAACGTAACTATAGATTTCAAGCTCTAAAAGTATGAGTTTTCATGGTTTTTCCCCCCTAAACTTTTTCTTCAGATGCATCCTTGGTAAATCTCTTGCTTCTTCCCCCTGAACTTGAGCTTGTTCTTTCAAAACTAACACTTAGAGCAGATAAACAATGTCCATAATCTAGATTAGCTACTTCATGTATTGCTCAAATCACAATAAAACAGATCCTGTTTCACTACGTTTTAACTTTTATGTCAACAAAGACGGATTAAAAATTGATGAGTTCTGAACAAGCTTATCATAACAGTGTGAGACATATGAAAAATCATGCTGGAAACACAAGCCATACACCACAATATTTCGGGCACATGCTCTCATGAATGCAAGATGAGATAATTGCAACTATGAAGCAAGAAAATAGATTCTATTTATCAAGTACATTGCCCATGGCATATCAGAAAGCATAATTTCCTCATAGTTAAATCATACTTCTTTGAAGATACTATATTCTCAGTTTAAGGGCATATAGAAGATTGATCAAGGCATATACTTCATGAAGTCAACAAGTTTTACTCGCTTGATGTTGCTGAGAATCTCACATGGAAAAAGAGGCTTCTTATTGGATTAGTCACGTCCGCCTTTTCTAAAAGTATTTTTATATAGACCCCTGTAGCAAGGTGCCTTTGCATATTTTATTAAGCTCTACAAGATACTAAAAGGGCCAAATATTTTTTCAATCATTCATCACTATCCATAAAATCATATGTAGCACCGTATTGTCACCACATGACTATAAATGATTATAGAAATAGACTATTAGATAAGAGATGATTTCTACCAGAAACCAGGCTTAAACTAGTTGTGTAAATGTGATCATTTTATGAAGAACTATGCCCAAGGAGCAAGTTCTTACATCTTAAAAGGCAATACATTGGTCATAATGCATTTTTAGAACATATAAGTATACCAAAAGTCTAGCTAGATACAGCATAAGAGAACAATCTTATGAGCTTCCCAAAAGCAGATAAAGACCATAATATGGTTCCAGACAGAGCATAACGGTAAATGAAATACATAAAACGTTGTGTATAATAAAGCAAGATTATCGTTATTGTTAGCCGCAACAATAATTTATGAAGAGTAATGGGAACCAAAACTCCTTACAGCCTAATAATGCATGGAAAAATTCCACTTATTAGCAAATTTGATTAGATATATTATTCATCACCTAATAAAGGGACAAACATAAAATGACCGACACTAAACTATGAGTGGATAATTCAAGGGTATCAATTCGGAACAAAAACAAAGTGCTGTTGGCCAAAATTTATAGAAGGGGGTGGAGAAGCAATGATAAACATACATTATGTGTCTTGTTCATCCAGTTTCTTCCTGCCCCAGTAATGTTGCCATCCTCAACAATCATATAGCATTCAATCAAAGAGTACAATCTGAAATCATTCACTAACTAAGACTAAAATACTAATCATCTTAGTTAAATAATAAAGTAAAATATGTGAAATGCACCTGGTTATTGAAAATCAGTATCTTACCCAACTCGAACTTCAAGACTGTCCAATGTAAGATTTACCTCATATAAGATGTAACGACCTGGTCCGACGAGAGCAGGGAGTGATCGCCGGAGCCAGAGAGGGCTCGGACAAGGAGTGGCTCCCGGCAGATTTCACGGATGGCGAGGGGATTGCATTGCTCTTATCCCACATTGCTTAGGGAGTGAGATCTTGGTGAGTTTATAAGGCTTGGGTGTCCTATCCTGTGTAACGCGTTTTAAAGCCGTGAGGACTTAGTGTCCAAAGCGGACAATATTACATAAGGAGTGGCGCAGTGGAAGCGTGGTGGGGCTGAGGTCCTTACAAATGGTATCAGAGCCAACTCTCGACTGCATGTGGAACCATAGCGAGGATGCTATGCTTGAAGGAGGGGAGAATTTAACGACCTGGTCCGATGAGGGCAAGGAGTGATCGCCGGAGCTAGAGAGGGCTCGGACAAGGAGCGGCTCCTGGCAAGCTTCTAGGATGGCAAGGGGGGGCATGTCTCTTGTCCCACATCGCTTAGGGGGGGAGTCCTGGGATTGCTTATAAGGCTTGGCCCCTAACCTTTGTGTAATGCGTTTTAAAGCCGTGAGGACTTAGTGTCCAAAGCGGACAATATTACACAAGGAGTGGCACAGCGGAAGCGTGGTGGGGTCGAGGTCCGATCGCGTGTGGGGCCACAGCGAGGACGCTGTGCTTGAAGGAGGGGAGAATGTAACGACCCGGTCTGACGAGGGCGGGGAGTGGTCGCCGGGGCCAGAGGGCCTGAACAAGGAGCGGCTCCTGGCAAGCTTCTAGGATGGCAAGGGGGGCATGTCTCTTGTCCCACATCGCTTAGGGGGGAGTCCCGGGATTGCTTATAAGGCTTGGCCTCTAACCTTTGTGTAACGCGTTTTAGGGTGCGCATGAGAACCATTCTCATCCCGGGCACAGTTTCTGAACAGAAATGATTTTTTTTTATTCTGTACCCGGAAATAATTTCTAAGTATTTTAAGGCGTTTGGTAAATTGTCCAAAATTTCTATTCCTAGACTAGAAAAGAATAGAAATACGTTTGGTAAACTACACAAAATTTCTGTTCTCAAATAATATTTTAATAATATTTTGAATTGTTTAATTTTTTTTTCTTTTTTGTGTTCTTCTTTGGCCATGGCCGGTCACCGGCGACCGGCCACAGCCCAGGGCCGGCGAGGGCGTCACGGCCCTCGCCGACTATTGGCGGAGGCGAGGGTCGCCCTCGCCGGCGAGGGCGAGGGCTGGACCCTCGCCGGCGAAGGCGAGGGCTGGACCCTCGCCGCCTGGGCGAGGCCGACCCTCGCCGTCGCGACCCACGGCACGGCGAGGTCGGCCTCGCCGTGGGTCGCGACGGCGAGGCTCGGCCTCGCCAGATCTGGGCGAGGCCGACCCTCGCCGTCGCGACCCACGGTGAGGTCGGCTTCGCCGTGGGTCTCGCCGGCGAGGGTCGGCCTCGCCCAGATCTGGCGAGGCCGACCCTCGCCGTCGCGACCCACGGCGAAGCCGACCTCGCCGTGGGTCGCGACGGCGAGGCTCGGCCTCGCCAGATCTGGGCGAGGCCGCCTCGCCCAGGCGGCGAGGGTCCAACCCTCGCCCTCGCCGGCGAGGGCGACCCTCACCTCCGCCGGCGGCCGGCGAGGGCCGTGACGCCCTCGCCGGCCTTGGGCTGTGGCCGGCCGCCTGTCGCCGGCGACCGGCCATGGCCAAGGAAGACAAACCAAAACAGAAATAAGAAAAAAAAAACTGATTCTCAAAATTGTGTCGAGAAACAAGAAGTAACTTTTTTTTACTTCTTGTTTCTCTTCCAAAACTGTTTCTCGGCACAAATTTTTGCAAAAATGTGCCCAGAAACAAATGCGTTTACCAAATGCATTTCTGTTTCCAAACTATTTTTGGGAACAAAAGAACAAAAATTTTTACTATTTGGCACGTTGCCAAACGCACCCTTAAAGCCGTGAGGACTTAGTGTTCAAAGCGGACAATATTACACAAGGAGTGGCGCAGCGGAAGCGTGGTGGGGCCAAGGGCCTTACATAAGAAAAGCAAATAGGTCTTGTCACTTGTTAGGAGAAAAAAAAAGGATAAGAGTAAAAAATTCTCTAATGCATGCATGCATAAAGGCAATTCAAGAGGAAATCGGCACCAAGTTGCCAGCAGTAGAAGTATTTCAGTATCAATATGTAGCTACTAATGGAACGAATGCATGAACAAATGCATGTCTCAAAATTATATGGTCAAGATCTTGCAGATCCTATATAATATACTGGTCCAAAACTTCCACGCAATGATTATCACCGGACACTCATCCTGTAAGACAGATGCAAATCCCACCTAACAGTTAAACTGATATGGCTCTAACAATAGTAATGCAAAAACAACTACTACTTTGAGAAACTACATGTTGCTCATTCCAGCGTGTCCTATCATGGGTACCTAAGAAGCTTATCTTTCATTAATGAGGCTTCACACAAACATTCAAGAAGGTTCCAGGAGTTTTGGCCTCTGGGTCATTTTCTTTTATAAATGTTACGGCACATAAGGATAAAAGGAGATCCCTAAACTGTTGTGAAGCCCTCAGAAATTAAAATTAGCAATTAGCTTCTTGTGATTTTGTCTCTATTCTACTGAATAACTTATGTAAACTCCGTGTTTCTCGTGATTTTTTCATTTTTTGTATCCATAGGCCACAGGTCCAAAGAAAATAATCACCAAACCAGTTGGGCACAACCAATGTTCATATTACCCTCATGCTTCAAGTAAATTTGGTTTCCAATTCTCCCTAGGTGCCAAAGTTAACAAGTGGTAAAAGGACCTGAATGTCAAGCAACCTTTCCTAGTGGCTTGCCATCTCATTGCATCTTCTTCGTTCGTCTTTGATTTTGCCTCTTCAACCGCCTCATGAAACCTAGCGAAAGAGTCCTATCCCGGTGATTGAAGCTTGTAACAATTTAATTAACCTGGCAAACCTATCACCCGCTGCACATCTTTATGAAAGGCACATACTACACATCCACATTTCCTAGACAGCATAAAAGCACCCAAATCCCTCCCTCCCAACCTACAGCACCCGGATTGGCTCTGTTTTTTGCTTGAAAAGGGGATTGAACCACCCCATGTAAACCCAACTTCCCTTTGTTGCTCTCTCCCTTGCTTGTTTTTCCTTTTAACCTAGACTTCACCTACTTCTTTCAGCAAATTGCCACCTATGAAAACAAAGAAAGAAAAGCTATATCTGCTGGGGATCGTAGCTGATTTTGCAGTGTAATATCAATTACCAATGGATTCACTGACAAGCATCGAGAGACAACACTTACGAAGAAACTCTTATTCAACGTCTCTTGAACAAATTCAACTATACATTCTTCAAGTTCCCACGCAATTGTAGCACCAAATGAATCGGATTCAAACTTCAGCTCAAGTTTGGCTGTGCCAGGCGTTATTTGATCTATAGCAAGCTGCACGAAACCCAGAACCTCAGTAGAGAATTGTTCACCCAAAGCTGTGTTATCAGTTTCCATGCCTTCGGTTGGTGGTGGTAGTCTGTCGCCTCCACTCGCTCGTCTCCGTAGCCTTCAGTTTGCTAAGCTGTTTCAGGAAAAAGAACTTCTCTTCATTGCTCCATTTTCATCAAAGCTCGCTGGTGTCGGATGAAAGATAAGCAGTCGTGATATTGAAAGTGGCGTCGATGGGGTTTGAAGTTTGCCTATAGTGGAGGAAAGGAAAGAGCTTAGAATGGGAAAATCAAAGAAAGAAGGTGGAGAGAAAAAATTAATACAAAGAAAAAGAATATATAGAAGAAAGAATTACAGAAATTAATTTTAGGATATATAGTTAACCAGGTTAAAGGGCATTCAGCGAAAAGAAAAAAGAAGGTTAGGTGGATATGCATAGATGAAAATGGTTGATTATCTATGAAATATGTGGTCCGTAAAGACCTGTTATAATTCTACTATGATCGAAGGGTAGTCTAGAAAAATGAAAATCGATTTCGACTTAGGCTCGATTTGTTTGGAGGAAAATATTTTACTAGAAATCTTATTTTTCCATTTTTCAATGTTTGGTGTGGGAAAATAAGCTGGTCAAAGAAAAATGACTTCAGTCAACAAGAAAATACCAAGCTTAAAAATAAGGAAAATGACTTTCTAATTTTAAAGGTGGAAGTCATTTTCCATAAAAGTACGAAGGACTATCCTTACCAAAGTGATTAGATAGATGACCAGGTAAAGAAAGGATTGCATACGCACTCGAGCGAGCACACATGTTCACTAGGAGACCACAGAATTCTCTGGACAACACTAGTATAAACTGCTCAAATGGGAAATTTGTGGTTCAATGCGATGCACAGCTTGATATAGAGTATAGTTGATGCACCAACCTAGCGGTACATCATCACACACCAACACAAAAATTGATCATGGACTCAGAGGTCCACAGCTTGACAAGCCCTCCCACAAATTGAGTACAGACCAGGAATGAAGCAGGACACTACGCAACACTAGTGCAGGTACCAAATCTGTAAATCTCAGGTCATTCAAGTTCCTCTCCACTTTCATCTCTACTACACTGTTATCATCTCTAGTATGTATTCAGAAAAGATGATTATCCGGTGACATGCTCAACTCAATTTTCTCTGGGGAATTTTAACGAACATCTGGCGGGCTAATCATAGCAACTACTACAAATGAATATACCTCCAAATTCTAGCCATCTCCATAGAATCAACCCCACTAAGCAAATCGAAACGCCCCTAACATGATAAACTCAAAATCAGGGAATCAGAGTTAATTTCTCTATCTGTCTTATCATCTAGAAAAAAGTGGAAGATGAGCGCAGAACAAATCATCATATAAGAGGGCTTGAGAGACTCAAACATGTGGTGGGTCGCCAAGATCAGAAAAACAAAGAGCAGGAAGGACGACGAAGGGATTCGAGTCAAGGACGCACACCGCGGAGAGAGTTTCAGGGAAGAAGAAGACAACTTCAAACCGCAGAGGCGGAATCGCTAGAGAGAGTTGACTTTTTACTTTCGAGGTCAACTTTTCAAGGTTTGATCCTTCGGAAGCCAATGCAATTCCTTAATATTCTCAAAGGAATTTTCTTATATTCTAAATTTCTTCACTTGTTTTATAGAATTATCTTGTTCTTTTCAGATTTTTGCGTGTGCCCAGAGACAGATCTCATCTCATGATTAAAGGAGGATCTCAACCAAGTTGTGATAGAATTTATGAGGTAAATACACTCTACAATTTCTTGGATTAATATCAGCAAAAATTGTAAACTATGCTTACTATAACATCTGACTTTTTCTTATTTTACTAATAATCCTAAATTAGATCAATTGTAAAATCAATACTATCTTTTTGTCACACTTGTACAAATTTATGGTTTTTGTGATAAAAGAAGAAAAAGTTTAGAGTATTGTATCATCGTAGGCAAATCGTATGATTTTTTTGTAGTGGATAGAGTGTATTTTTGTCGCACTGGTTCAAGTTTGGATATTGTTGTTATATAAAAAAAGTTTGCGATATTGGTGTTGGAGTGAGTATAATTTCGGATTTTTGATGATATATTTCCTTTTTTTCTAAATATATTTTAGTACTTTTCTCATAAATGGTTAAGAAAATCAAAATGTTCCACATGTGATTGATCCTATCGGACATATTCTTATATAATCTTTCACGCACAAGGGAATTAATTTTTTTCTATTTCTTTCCCTATCAACCTCTTCTATAGTTTTCTAAGGCAATCAAGCTACACTGAACATAGTTGAGATTGGGGTGAAAATGTCGAACTTGATACTAATTTTGGAGTTATTGAGATCGTTCCGCAAAAAGGGTAAAGAGTGAAATCATTCAGCAAAAATCACATAGGCAATGCGAGCACTGTAATTTTGAGTACATAGCACAACAGTAATTTCACAAGTAAGAAGCTCTCTTTCTCAGAAAAAATTTCGCAACCTTCGGATATAATGTAGTTTATGTTTATGCTCTATTTCCTACTTTACGCTAGCTGTTAATTACAATCAGTCGCATTGTTTTACAATTTTAGAAATACCATATTGAACCAAACGGCGCGAAAAGCAATCACGCATGAACTATGCATGTGTGAGATCTGAGCATTATATAACATTCACATCGGGCCAAAAGCAACTATCAGTTCTTTGCTGAGCTCACCGTCTTTTGACTAAAAACCGATTCCCAGTTCTCTCTGCATCCCAAAGACAATTAGAAGGGATCAAGCTTAAGAGTTCACGTTCAGAGGAAGCTCCGGATGTTTTCGTGGGTCCAAGTCTGAAAATACTCGGTCCCAAAGCCATATATTCTTTGATAAGTCTGTCATTCCCTTTGGCCAACATATATACTGTTGTTGAAAGGAATAGCGAACGAGGTAATCCACACGAATCAAAACGTGATTCGGTGAAAGTGCATCGGCCAGAGCAAATGATACGGAGTGACTAAGTATAGAGCAGCCGTAGTAAACTGCTGCTGCTAACAGACCCCAAGTACTTGCAGGTTGGATATGGTAAACTTCGCAGTCTAGGAGCATCCCAGCAACAAGAATGATTTTCAGACTTGAGGACAATGAGAGCACAATAAGGGTTCTAATAGTTCGTGAAAATGTCGACCAAGCTAAGTAACAAGTTCATTTATATAGGTAAGATGTAGAAGTATCCAGAAATAACTGTTAAGTTTATAGAAATAGGGAAGGGAACACGATTCTATGCACTTGACAAATAGAATCCTACAGTTTTCCACAATGGTTGAGTTCTTCGGCACTAGCCTAGCCTCAAAGGTAACAACTGAGACATCAAAGAGTAGAGACACTCCTTGATAAAAATGTAAATGCTGCTATATTACAAAGCCTAGCTTATGCAGGTATAGAATGCAATAGACACCGCTCTCTGCCATGAAACCATCATACCAATTTTCCAGGTGACTGGAAAATACAAACCTGGAAATTATGTCCCGGACCCAGTTATGACATCAAGCAATCCACAGCAATTCATCCACGAAGTCCTTCGCGCCACTCTCGGAGTCATCACTACCTCATGCTGCGGAGCAATAGCTCAGTAAGTAATTAAGCAGATTCCATTTCTGATGCATAAATTCAAAATAATCATAAATTCGGAGGCTACAATTGATAAAAAACAAGTGATATACCAACAGCTCTGCCGAATTTGCCACGGGCAAACTCTCACCCTCTCCATTGTACAATTCCTTCGCCAACTCGGGCCTCTCACTCTCTCCATTGTACAATTCCTTCGCCGACTCGGGCCTCTCGATGCAGATATCTGCGTTCTCCAACTCTTCCTCGGTTTCCTCTTTCTTGACAACCTTAACTATAAGAATTCTTTTAGACTTTAACTCAGTTCCTTGGCCATCGGTTTCATCACCAACAGCTTCCTCAACATCCCTCTGATCGATCTGTAAAACATCTCCAGCTTCCACTTCCTCAACAGTTTGAACAACTGCATTTCACCCTAGAGGCTTGTTCATAGATGTGAACAGAGGAGATGGCGATTCTCCACAATTTAAGTCCTCATGGCCCTCATTCAATGAGGGAGGGTGGTCCTCAGATGTTGGGGAGTTAATCTGGAAACCGCCGTCGCTATTTTTCTTGTTTTCACTTATCAGATCACCATTTTCTAATCCCAAAAGAACCCAGAGAAAAGGAAATGAATCAGTAAAAGAAATCACCGAATATCTAACCCCCAAACCAAAACAAAAAAAATATACTCATCCATACAGGTATAAAAGGTTGCGAGTTAAATTAAGATTGGAAATTTTTGAAAGATAAGCCATCAGATTAACCACACACAGCCAAATGAACAAACATCTAGCAAACCAAATGACATTGACAAGTATTCACCAAACAAAATTGACAGAAAAGATAAGGTTTATGAAACTTTCCATAAACCTCCATTTATTTTCATGGTCATGTGTTGCAATATTCAAAGTGCGACAACGTACAGAATCACTACAACCCACATTCACCAGTCACAAACATAAGGAATCATAAACCTTCAGTAAGCTTTAGTTGTCAATTGTTGTATGTCACAATTTCATAGTAAAGCTATGTAGATACAAAACCAGCAACAAAAGCAAGTTCAGAAATTGACCTAATGCATGCCTCAGGAATGCAACGACAGTATTGAGCCACAGCCTCCAAATTTATCGTTTGCACAGCCATATATACCTACTTTATACCTAAAAATGGGTAAGAGTCATCTAATCATATGAATAAACAAATTCTAGTAAAGTTTAGTTTTGTTTCAGTATGATCAACAGATGAACCAATGATCGATAATGATGCTACAAACATTATGCATGGTTCATGTCACATACAGTGAGCATACTGAAAACTTCTGCAGCTGAAAATCCAGTCCTCTTCCACTGTTCAAGAAGAACATCAAGAGCTTCCATCTCTGCATGTCTTCTTGCCTATGAAAGCGCAAGGAGAAAAACAGAGCAAGAATGTCAAATTAAGGAGCATTGTCGGAGAGACAGTTGCTCTTAATGTAGTTTCAACATAAATTTAGGAAATGCATTTCATGAGAAATGTTTTCTCCTTCAAGTTAACTGATTGAGAATACAAGTAAGATTGATTTGGGCATACTACATGAATTCAACAAGATACTCGCTTGAAGTGGCTGAGAATCTCACTTGTAAAAAGAGACTTCTTATTAGATTAGCCACCTCCAACTTTTCTAACAGTATTTTCATATATATACCTGTAGCAAGGTGTCTTTCTTTTTTTATTATGCTCCACGAAATACTAAACGGGCCACATGTCGTATCAACTATTTTTCACCGCATATCTATTAATGTGACAGCAATAGAATATTAGATAAGAGATGTCTACCAGAAACCCAGCTTAAAGTATTTGTGTAAATGTGGTCATTGTAAGAAGAAATGTGGCCAAGGAGCAGGTTCTTAGATCTTAAAAGGCAATACAATGCTCACAATGCATTTTCATACCAAAAAAGCATATCAAAAGTCTAGCTACCATACGGCCTAAGAAAATATCATCAGGAGCTTTCCCCTAAGCAGATAAAGAACGTAATATGGTTCCAGACAAAGCACAGTGGCAGATGAAAAACGTAAAACAATGTCTATAATAATGCAAGATTATTGTTATTGTTAGCGGTAGACATATTTAATGAACGAATGATGGGAACCAAACCCTTTACAGCCTAATAATGTATGGAAAATTCCACTTATTAACAGATTTGTTCAGATATATCGTTTTATCATCTAGTAAAGAAACAATTGAGGGAGAAACATGAAATGATCAATGATAAACTACGAGGGGATAACAAAGTGCTGTTGGCCAAAATTTATAGAAGGGGGAGGCGAAGCAATGATAAACACACATTTTGTGTCTCATTAGTCTGGTTTCTTCCTGCCGCAATAATGTTCCCATCCTTAACAATCACACAGCTAGTCAGTCAAAGTACAATATAAACAAAGTACAATCTGTGATCCTTCACTAATTAAAATTGAAACACTAATCATCTGAATTAGAAAATAAATTATCATATAGAAATGCACCTTGTTACCCAACTGGAACTTCAAGGCAGTCCAGAGCAAGCTTTGCCTTATATAAGAAAAGCAAATAGCTCTTGTTACTTCTTAGGAGGAAAAAATATGAGGACAAGAGTTCGAAATTCTCTCAAGCAGGCATGCAATTCAAGAGGAAATCTGCATCAAGTTGCTACCGGTAGAAATATTTCAACATCAATATGCAGCTGCAGATGGAATGAATGCATGTCTCATAGCTATATGATCAAGATCTTGCAGGTCTTGTATAATATACCGGTCATTAACTTCAAGCAATGATTATCACCACACACTCATCTCGTGATTCAGATGCAAATCCCACGTAACTTTTAAGCTGATTTGGCTCTAACAACACTAAAGCAAAAACAGCAACTAATTTGAGAAACTACATGTTTCTCATTCCAGTGTGTCCTACCATTGGTACCTCAGAAGCCTATCTTTCATTGATCAGGTTTCCCTCAAACATTCTTAGAAGTTTCCAGGAGTTATTAGCTTTTAGGTCATTTTCCTTCATAAACGCTATGGCACATAATGACAAAAAGAGAACTCTAAACTGTTGCGAAGGCCTTAAAATTTAGAACTAACAATCAGCTTCTTGTGCTTTTCTCTCTATTGTACTGAATAACTAATGTAAACTCCTTGTTTCTCGCGATTAATTCATTTCCATATCTACAGTCCACAGGGCAAAAGAAAATAACTACCTAACCAGTTATCCATGGGCACAACCAACGTTCATATTACTCTCGCACTCTAAGTAAATTTGTTTTTTCAATTCTCCAAAGTTGCCAGAGTCAACAAGTGATAGAAGGACTCAGCTGTCAAGCAACCTTTCCTGGTGAGAGCCCTATCCCAGTGATCGAAGTTTCTCAGAATTCAATTCTCCTGGCAAACCTATCACCCGCAGCATATCTGTATGATAATTACATACTACACATCCACATCCACATTTCCTAGACACCTCAAAAGCACCCAGATCCATCCACATCTCCCTCCCTCCCTCCCTCCCAAGTCCCAACCTGCAGCGCCCGGATTGGCTCAGTTTTTCGCCTGAAAAGGGGACTGAGCCAACCCATATACACCGTACTTCCCGTTATTTCACTCTCCCTCGCTTGTTTTTTTCCTTTGAACCTAGACTTCACCCACTTCTTTCAATAAATCGCCACCTATGAAAAGAAAGAAAGAACAGCTATACCTTCCAGAGATTGTCGCTGATTTTGCAGGGCGTAACGTCGATAACCTATGAATTCACTACCAAGTATCCACAGACTAAACTTACGAAGAAACACTGATTCAACGTCTCTCCAACAAAATTCAACAACACATCCTTCAAGTTCCCGCGCAATTGCAGCACCAAACGAATCGAATTCAAAATCCAGCTCAAGCTTTACATCAACTCAAACAAAATTCGGATGTGCCAGGCGTTACCTGATCTATAGCAAGCTGCATGAAGCCCAGAACGAACCTCAGGGAGAGAATCGTTCACCCGACGCCACGTCACCAATTTCCATGACTTCGGTCGGCGGTTGTAGCCCGTCGCCTCCGCTGGCCGGTCTCCGTCGCCGTCGGTCCGCCGGGGACTCTGTTTCCGGAAGACGAACTTCTTCTTCTTCTTCTTCTTCTTCTTCTTCTGCTCGTCGCCACCGTCGGCAGGTGGCGGCGATCTTCCATTTCGTCAGAGCTCGGCGGTGTCGGATGGAAAGATGAGGGAGGAGTCGTGATGTCGAAAGCGGCGTTCGGTGGAGTTCCTCCTTCCTTTTCTGAGCAGACGGTTTATGTATAAGATGGAAAGTGGGTAATTGCAAGCGAATCATCAAAAGATATATCATATTCCCTAGCATGATGGAAGGTTAATTTTTGAGAAAGCCCAAAATCAGTTTTTTTTTTTATATTTGTTCCTTCTGTCTCGAGAAAAATTCGACATTTATAATTTTTTTAAAACTATTTTTTTTCCGGAAAAATGACATAGCGGGGTAACCATGCGACCGAGGTCGCTGATAATTTGCTATGAATCGCGTGTTCGAATCTATTTACAGTAATAATAGAGTGAATGGAGAGCGATCGGGATCGCTCCATGGTTCCATACCCGATTATAAAAATGGCGAACGAGGCTTGGATCGAGTGACGAATTTATGCTTTAACCAAGTGCGAAGAAAGCAGATAGCACTGGGAATTGAAATTACTTAGAAAGGAAATGAACCGAAACGAAAATACGCGGGAATGAAAGTGCAAGATCGAAAAGTGCAAGGAAAGAGAAAGCAAAAATGAAAACAAAGATAGATAAAACTCACCAAATCTTCATCCATCGTGACCACTTTCCATGCTTGCATGCTTGCCACATGTATGAGCACGCGATCCGGTTCTTGTTTGAGTTTTCTTCGCAAGAAATTATTCGCCCAAGCCTCTTCAGGTAACTCTCCAGCCACAGCCTCTGCATGCTTTCTTGGTCGAACTCGTTTTCTCGATCTTAAGTCGATAAGTAGGTGGAGCTTCTCTCTTCTTGTCGAGCTCTCTTGCCAGAAACAGCAGCAAAGTTAACACTAATTAAAATGCACACGTAATATGCCTGAATGGCAATATATGCGTAAAAGTGGGTACCAACAGCTTGTTGCGAGTTTTTATTTATTTATTTATTTTTGAAATGAAAACGAGAAGAAACAAGAAGAAAGAAGGCACCGTTATGAAGATCAGCGAGTTCACTTACTTACCTACGAATTGCTTCCTCAGTAGGTTTCCATCATTCTAACTACAAAAGCAACGAGCCAACGCCGCAATACTCATCTCTGCCAATTGAATTAGAAGTCCGCGTGGTCTTGGTTCGCATGCCTGGTGGGAGAAGAGCTCATGATTTCTCTCTGATACTGCTTGACTATGTTCCTCAGTACTCGTTTGACAATCTTGCAAGTCTTTCTGTAGATCTATTTCGATCGGACTGACTTTGTGCATATGTGAACCCTCGGCTTCTGAATTTGTTGAGTCATGACTAACCTCGTAGAGTAATGCTGAATCTATAAGCCGATTATCTTGAATCCCAACCTTTAAGTCATCCTCTAGTTGCTTACATATTATTCGGAATTCTCATTTTTTCACGATTCTACCCGATATTGTAAGCCTAAATTGTACATAACTTCCATCAATTTTCCAAACATTGCATAGGAACCAAGCTCCCCGTTATAACAACAGTCTCATTCTCTCTATTGTGAAACTATGCAACAGCTAGGGCTAGTTTTTGAGCTCCAGAGGGAGGAAACTGAGCACGGCGGTCCTTTATCTGTGAGACCCCCTTTGCTTGATGTCGTATTCAGAAAGCCAATCACATATATGCTTCCGGAGACACCACTTTCTCCCATTTAGACTAAGGAAAGGACAGAAGAGATGGAAAATTAGTTCCAAAAACCTCCATTTATTTTCATGGTTATGTGTTGCAATATTCAAAGTGCGACAACATACAGAATCACTACGAAACCACATCCATCAGTAGTCAGCCTAAGGAATCATAAACCTCCAGTAAGCTTTAGTTGTCAATTGACATATGTCACAATTTCAAAGTGGATCTATGTAGATATAAAATCAGCAACAAAAGCAAGTTCAGAAACTGACGTAATGCATGCCTCAGAGCTATTTGAATGCAATGAGATGTATTGAGCCACAGCCACCAAATTTGTCATTTGCACAGCCATAATATACTTTCTTTATACCTAAAAACGGGTAAGAGTCATCTAATCATTTATGAATAAACATATTTTAGGAAAGTTTAGTTTTATTTCAGTATGATCAACAGATGTACCAATGATCGATAATGCTGCAGCACACATTATGCACGGTTCACATGTCACATAAAGGGAGCATACTGAAAACTCCTTTGCAACTTCTGCAGCCAAAAATCCAGTCCTTTGCCACTGTTCAAGAAGAACATCAAGAGCTTCCATCTCTCCATGTCTTGCTGTCTATATAAGCCCAAGGAGAAAACAAAGCAAGCATATGAAACTTAGGAGCTTTGTCAAAGAGACAGTTGCTCTTAGTGTATTTTCAACATAATTAAGAAATGCATTTCATGGGAGATGTTTTCTCCTTCAAGTTAACTGATTGAGAGTATATAGAAGATTGATCCAGGCATATGCCACATGAAGTTAACAAGTTTTGCTCGCTTGAAGTTGCTAAGAATCTCACGTGGAAAAGGAGGCTTCTTATTGGGATTAGCCACCTCCACCTTTTGGAGCAATATTATTACACATACCTCTGTAGCAAGGCGCCTTTGTTTTTTTATTAAGCTCCACAAGATACTAAAAGGACCAAATATTTTACGCATCAACTACTCATTACCATGCATACAATTATTTATAGTAGTATATTGTTACCATATGACTATAAATGATTACAAAAACAGACTATTGGATAGGCGATGATCTCTACTAGAAACCAGACTTAAAATATTTGTGTAAATGAGGTCATTGTATGATGAAATGTGCCCAAGGAACAGGTCATTGCATCTTAAAAGGCCTTACAATGGTCACAATGCATTTTTATACCACTTAAGTATACCAAAAGTCTAGCTAACATGCGGTCTAAGAAAACAATGTTAGGAACTTCACAATAGATAAAGACCGTAATGTGGTTCCAAACAGAGGACAATAGCAAATGAAAAACACAAAACATCGTGCATATTAAAGCAATAGTATTGTTATTGTTAGCCATAGCCATGTTTTATGAAGAGTAATGGGAACAAAATCCTTTACAGCCAAATAGTGCATGGAAAATTCTACATACTGACAGATTTGATCAGATATATTATTTTATCATCTATTAAAGAAATATTAAGGGAGAAACATAAAATGATCAACGATAAACTAGGAGTGGATAATTCAAGGGTACCAATTCAGAACAATAACAAAAATCTATTGGCCAAAATTTTTTTTTTTGGGGGGGGGGTGGTTGGACAAGCAATGATAAACATACATTTTGTGTCTCGCTAGTCCGGTTTCTTCTTGCCGCAATAACATTCCCATCCTCAACAATCACATAGCTGTTCAAAAAAAGAGTACAATCAGAGATCATGCATAAGATTGAAGTACTAACCATCTTATTTAGAAAATAAAGTAACATATGTGAAATGGACCTAGTAACTGAAAGCTAGTATCTTACCAAACTGGAACTTCAAGCCTGTCCAATGCAAGCTTTACCTTCTATAAGAAAAGCAAATGGGCCACGTTCCTTGTTAGGAGAAAAATAAAATGAGGATAAGAGTCAATAATTCTCTCATGCATGCATGCCTGCATACAGGCAATTCAAGAGATAATCAGTAAGTTGCAAGAAATATTTCAATATCAATATGTGGCCACTAATGGAATGAATGCATGTCTCATAGTTATGATCAAGATCTTGTGACTACTATATAATATACTAGTAACAAACTTTCCAATTAATGATTATCACCAAGTACTCATCCTGTAATTCAGATGCAAATCCCACCGAACTATTAAACTGATATGGCTCATTGTCTCTATTCTACTGAATAACTTATGCAAACTCTGTGTTTCTCGTGATGTTTTTCTTTTTCATATCCATAGTCCACAAGGCAAAAGAAAATAAACACCTAACTAGTTATCAATGGGCACAACAAATATTCATATTACTCTCACACTCGCAAGTAAACTCGCAAGTAAAGTTGCCAAAGTCAACAAGTGGCAAAAGGACTTGACTGTCAAGCAACCTTTCTTGGTGGCTTGCTATCTCACTTTTTCATTCCTGTATGATTTTGCCTCTTCAAGCGCCTCATAGAGCTTAGTGACAGAGTCCTATCAGGGTGCTATCCAATGGTTGAATTTTCTCACAATTCAATTGTCCTGGCAAACCTATCACCGGGTGAGAGGTAAATACCACCCTCTCTCTCTCTCTCTCTCTCTCTCTCTCTCTCTCTCTCTTCCGTGTTGCTAGTTGTCTGCAATGCCTGGTTTCGCGTGAGGGAGTCCTCAACTTATAGCACCCAGTTTGACTCAGTTTTTCGCCTGAAAAGGGGACTGAAACAACCCATGTACACCCTACTTCCCGTTGTTTCACTTGCCCTCGCTTATTTTTACTTCAAAACTAGACTTCACCTACTTCTTTAAATAATTCGCCACCTATGAAAAGAAAGAAAGAAAAGCTATACCTTCTAGGGATTGTTGCTGATTTTACAGCATGTAATAGTGATTACCAATGGAATCACTACCAAGCTTCCACGGACTAAACTTACGAAGAAACACTTATTCAACTTCTCTCGAACAAATTCAACAGCACATTCTTCAAGTTCCCGGGCAATTGTAGCATCATAGAATCAAATTCAAAATCTCAAGTATTACATCAACTAATACAATTCAGACGTGTCAGGCATTACCAGATTAATGGCAACTTGCATGAAGCCCAGAACCTCTGTAGAGAATCGTTCACCTGAAGCTACATCATCAGTTTCCATGGCTTCGGTCAGCAGTTGTAGTGTGCCGTCTCAAATCGCCGGTCTCCATCACCATCGGTTTGCTAGGGACTCTGTTTGAGGAAGAACTACTTCTGTTCGTTGCCTCGGTTGGTAGGTGGCGATCTTACAATAGTCAAAGCTTGGTGGTGTTGGATGGAAGATGAGCAGTGATGATGCTGGAAGTACCGGCGGTGGAGTTCGAAGTTTGCCAATGGTGGAGAAAAGAGGATTTAGCAACCAAAAAATTAGATATATCATACATGGGTTTAATACCCAAAGAAAGAACATGGGGAGAGAAAAACTAAAAACAAGACCAATTGAGTTGACTTACCTACGAATTGCTTCCTTAGCAAGATTCGATCACTCTAACAACAAAAGCTGCAAGCCAACACTACCATTCTCATCTCTGCCAATCGAATTGGAAGTCAACATAGTCTTGCTTTGCATGCCTCGTGGGAGAATAAGCTTATGATTTCTCTTTGGTACTATTTGACTTTTTTCCTCAGCACACACTTGACAATCTTGTAAGTCCTTCTGTAGATCTGTTTCGATGGAATTATCTTCATGCATAAGCGAAATCTTGGCTTCTGAATCTATTGATTCAAGAACAACCTCGTAGAGTAAAGCTGGATCCATTAGCTGATTGTCTTGGAGCACAACCTTTAAATCGTCCTCCAATTGCATGCATATTATTCGGAATCCCCGCTTTTTCACAATTCCACCCGATATGGTAAGGCTAAACTGTACATAACTCCCATCAATTTGACCAAAATCGACCACTCCCCACAATTGAGATGGTATGAAATACTGAAGCCAGATACGATCCGAATCCGACAAAAAGGTATCGTAACGTGGTACCCAATAATTCCAACACTCCCCATTAACACATGGTACAAGCTCAAAAGGGACTCCCTTTTTCTGTTCATCATTACCAAGAGCGACATAGAGAGCAAATCCAAGAAACTTGTCATACAAGTCCTTTGAAGCCTTGAAAGATACGGAATCCTCTTCAACAGGAAGGACCCACTCTGGCATCTCTCCTCTAGGAAGAGTAATTAGGTAACGAGGGTAACGAAGAGGATTCTGTTATAAGGGTAGACCGTTAGAAAGTACCGAGCCTATTATCAGTACCCAAATAGAAAATTCATTTTCAGTTTAGTAAGTAATCTTAGTGAATTTCACTGAGAACTAGCACTCTATAAATGAGTAGAGGTCCAAATAATCCTTGCTTCGTTAATTTACAAGTCTCATGTGAGAGAAATCATTCCCATAAAAGTACAGTAGCCACCTCCATTACAATGCATTTGGCAAACACTGATTATTTAAGCCAATGACATATATGCAACATTTTCCTTGTTCTTGGTATTGTTAGTCTCAAATCAATGCCATATACTGATTATTTACGCCAAGATATAGACTATATGGTGCGACATTTCTCTTTCTCAGTTAATTTTTGTAAAGTATTGGTTTTCATTTTATACCATCCACATGATAATTGATTTAAAGAACGCCATTCGAAATTATGTGTTCACCATGTGATCTAACCTCATCAAATTTTATGCCCATCTAAAAATGATAAATTAATAAAGTTTTTCTTGGCTACATAATAACTAAATTTCTTATGTAATTTAACTTTTTATATATGGTTAATTGCTATGTAAGTTAATCATGCCGCTACGTTTTCTAACTTTATTTGATTTTGAATTTATAGTAAGTGGTCAAAAAAATTAGTAAATGACAAAGTTTGTGTATAACTATAGAAATGAATTTTTTTAAGTATAGAGAACATAAATGTTATATATTTAATTAACACTCCTTTTATTTCCTTTAACGAAATATATGTTGAGGGAGGAAAAGGAGCCAATGATTGTGCGACACGCGACATAGCCATAGCACACTATTCTATCCAACTTTCCATTATTGTATTGATGTCTTCAAGCCTAAAGAGGTTTCACAAGTAGCTAATATTTTAGCCTCCTCGATCAGGCCCGAGTTCAAATCACCAAATTAGCACATTTCTTTATGTGATTCCTGGGAACATGAACCTGCATGTTCTTAGTACTTACCTAGTGTTAGTACGCTCGGCCAGAGGAGAGACTATCCCATCTAGTGGAGATTAGTTGGTTACTAAAAAAATTGCGGAATACCACATTGATATAAAGAAAAAACTCTTACATTGTTTTGATAATTTCTCTTGTGAGAATGCGCATTTATATAAAAAGCTTTACCTCACTTCATATTTGTTTGCTTTTCTTAAGCATCCACTTGCATCTTCTGCTATTGCAACATAGAAGCACACACTGAATCCAGCATGTTTCACATCGATGTGTGTGTGCATCAGAGAGAGCAAGAGAGAGAGAGAGAGAGAGAGAGAGAGAGAGACTAACCAGGTCAAGTGAGGAACTATCAGCCATGGTCACCCCTCTACGGACAAAATCATGAAATGAAGTTAAATCTCCAGTATTTTGCATAGATTCGCAACCATCCGCCAGAAGACAATTCAAAAATGGTGGAAGCTCAGGAATCTCTTGTAATTGATGGCTTTCTCTAACACTCAAATGGAGCAAATGATCACGCTTATTGATGGATGTAGGAAGGCTAGTAATATTATTCCCCCCGAGCAATAAAGTTTCCAAGAAGGGAAAACAAGAAAGATTCTCGAGAAACTTTACTTCGGACAAATTACATCCATAAAGGTCCAACCAACGTAAATTTGAAAGTCCGGTCTTCATGTAGGGATCAATTGAATCCTCATACTTTGGAAACCCAATTAAATTTGTGCAAGAGTTAACTTGCAAGTTTTCTAGGTTTTGTAACTTATAAATGCTAGACGGAAGACTTTCCAGGTTCTTGCAACAATATATATACATAATCTCCAAAGAGACAAAATTTTCTATTGATGTAGGAAGTTCTTTAATAGCGGTCCCTTGTAAATGAAGTTGTTTCAGGCCTTCAAGTTTATATGGAATATCAGGGAATCTTTCGAATTTTGTGCAATTTGCAAGATGAAGAGCTTGGAGGTTTTTTGACTTGAGCACATTTGGAAAAACGCTAAGTTCAGAGCACTCACTTAAATTCAACACTTGTAACTTGTCATGATATGCAATGGACTCGTGAGCTTCTACCAAGTTTTTGCAATATGAGAGATTCAATTGCTCGAGATTTGGAGTGCATGAAAGGTCGGGCATACGAACTAGCGACTCGCAGTAACCGAAAGTAATGTACTTCAAATTTTGGAAGTCCTGCAAAAACAGCGAAAACAATTTTTGATAAACATTCTAAAATGGACAAAAAGGGGTGTTTGTACATAGACGGGGAGTCAATCATTCGCTCAAACTGGGGAAATGATGGTAGTTCAATATTGGATGTCATTCACGTTATCCCTGGTTTTATATATTGATGATTAATAATACGGTAACTAATTTGGCTACACAACACATGGGGGAGATTGGGTTTCTCAGGGAATGGATATGTCACGATTACATATCCATGACCGTTATATAATCTATATTAACCGGGTGAATATGTTGTAATTACATATGCTTAGGCCACAATACTATTAATCTTCATGTGGAAGGAAGGAAGGAGCTTCAGTAGATCAGGCAACTGGGAACCATCAAAAAATTCAAAAATAAAATTGTGTTTGGCAATTACTAAAAAAATTACAATTAATATCATTAAAAATCCCAAACCAGCACCCATAATTACTTCAAATTAATTTTCATTTTACAAAAATCCCAAACTGGTACCACTATGACATAGTTACCCCAAACTAATTTTCTTTTAAGAAAAAAATTACAAACTGATATACCTGACCCAAATCTACCCTCCAGTAGTAGATAAAAATTAGTTTGGAATAAAATTGCGCCATGTCATACATCTAGCAGTCACAAAATTCAAGTGAAGTATCACATGGCGAGCATGTGAATATAGATCACATGACAAAACTATGCCATGCGTCATGCCATATGACAACCGTAAAAGCATATAGTAAAGTGCCGCTTGGCAATTGCGGATGTGGGCCACATGACATGACGACACAACAAAACTGTTCCACATGTCATGTCATGTGGCAACCACAAAAATAAAGTGAGGTGCCACATGGCAAGCATAGGAATGAAGATTCTACCAGTTCTGGCTTTAACTTATATATCATAGATGAATGGGGGATATAAATACTATCATAATGTAATTGCGTAAAATTAATGAACTTAAAATTAATTTGAAGTCATGCAAAGACAATGAAGCCAACTTTGAAATATATTTGGAAAGTAAAATTTCATATACTCAATTCAAAATTTGGCTCTAACTTTCTATCAAGAAACTAGCGGCATGCCCCTACTGGATCACTTATAATGATGTGGTTGGGCACACATTACACTCATTACTGGCAAAGTTCCTATCAAAATACTCTATTATATCCACTTAGAAGTGCTACTCCTTAAGAAATTATTTAAGCAATTAATAATCCCTCGTTTTACAGAATGGTGCATTCAAACCTTCGACTGATCTAATTTTATTGATGCTGGACAGATCCCCGCTGTTTAGGTATGTGCATTGAGTAAGGCTCTATTACTTGATGACTACGTGGCCTACCACCACTTAAGCAGCTACTCCTTGGGTGTCTTTACTTCTATATACATGTCAACGGGCAGGTTCGTCATATTTTTGTTTCCCTTTTGTTCGATCACTATACAATTTTCTGTATAATAAAAATATTTTATATGTAAACAACCGACAGCAAATTGCATTTTGAATTTCTCCACTAGGTAGATTTGATCTGATTTTAAAATATGTCAATGTCGATAGTAAGAGATATTAGGTTTAGAAATTATGTAAACTTTATTTATACTATTATATAAGGTAAAGATGATCTCCTACTAAAAGATTTTAATCTTTCTTTTGTATTCCTTCTATCAATTATCCTCAATTACTTATTTAACAGATATTATACCATGGACAGATATGTAAAATTGATTATTTTATTTTTTGTCACTCACATTTTCAATTTGAAAAGTCGAATTTTTTCTAATGATGCAATGACCTTCATACAAAAACTTCAAATCTTGAAATATCTTTCTCTTTCCACATATATGTATAAAACTTCTTTGTATTGTCTATTTTATGAACAAAAATTGTTTCCTTTGAGTATTTCTAATAAAGTTGTTCGTTTAATTTTTTCAAGTGCCAATTTTGCTGCACATAAAAATATTTCTAACACAAGTTGTTGGCGACATTTTGAAAGAAAATAGAAAAGTGGTTTCAAAAACATAGGAACACCACTTCCTTTGGTGTACTAGCCCATATAATACGCATATACATATACAAATGAAGTAGATAATACAAATGTCTATGTAGGTAAATGCTCACCTTAAATTTTTTTACCACTCTTGTGATATTGCCTTCGCTTATATTAAGTCCCACTAATTTCTTTGTGCCAGAGGAAAATTCTGGAATCCACGAAGCACCAGGACATTCAAACCATCTTAGCCAATTAGGAAGACATACAGGACCTTGGAAAGAATTATGCACATTCCACAAAATGAGCAATCTCAACCTTCTCATTTTTGTAAAAGCATCAGGATCGATACATATCTCTACTGGCTCAAATGGATCCAACACTATGGCTTTTACAACACAATCTCCCTGTATACAAGACACTTTAGGTCATGCATCTTTAATAATTAGAGTCACAGATAAGGAGCCAAAGATTTAATCTTATTTGCAAGTCTTACCATGTCGCTTGATATAACATCAAGAATATCATCATACAACCATAGTCTGCTACATCTCCTAGGATCATATCGACATTCTTGGTTCACAATATCTATACCCATTGCTTGAATCAAGTCATGCATTTGTAGTGGTCCATTCTCAATGCTTATCAAGGACCTCTCAATGAGAATATCAAATCCTACAGCTGTCTCAAAATCACAACTATCGAGAACTTTCTTTATGTAGTTACTATCCTTTCCCTTAAAGAAGCAGGCAATGTGGAGAAAAATCTCTTTCTCATTTTCCTCTAGTCCATTATAACTTATTTTGAGCACATCATTAATGGTTTTGTTCGGAAACCTAGAAAGTTTCCGTAGTGTACTTTCCCATACATCTTCTCTTCTACCACATAAGAAGGAACCCAAAACCTCAAGTGCTAAAGGAAGGCCTCTAGCATGATTGAGAACACTATCCACCATATCTATACTGATTTCTAATTTTTGGTGTGTCGGAAAAGCGTGATTGTTGAATAGCTCGCGAGCTTCACTATCATTGAGTGCTTCAACTTCATACACATGATCTTGATCAATCCCATGACAAGTTAGCAAATGTTTATCTCTTGTAGTAACAATGATCCTACTTCCATTACCAAACCACTTGCCTTCTCCTGCTAAAGCATTTAATTGGCACAAGTCATCCACATCATCAAGGACGAGGAGAACTTTCTTGTGACGAAGTCTATGTTGTATTAGATTAATACCTCTATCAACACTGGACACTACTAATCTTTTTTGTAGTGATAAAATCTCATATAGTAATTTTTCTTGCAATTGAACTAAATCCTTGGAATCTTTTGAAGCTTCTCGAACATTTGCCAAAAGACACGAACCCTCAAATTGTCTAAAAATAGCATTGTAAAGAGCTCTTGCTAAAGTTGTCTTGCCTATGCCTCCTTGTCCCCATAATCCCACCATGATAGCATCATCATTAGACTCAAGCTTTAACATCGATTTCAGCTTAACCACTCGGCAATCTATCCCAACCGGATGCTTAGCAACATGCAAAGGTGTTTGGTCTAGGCGAGTGGAGATCTCCTTCACAATTCTTTGTATAAGCTCTGACTCCTCTAACAAAAATGAAAAAAAGAAGTTGTGACATCATTTTAGCAATTTGAATAAGCAAATCACGAGCGGTCACCAGCCAACAATGACAAAACAGTGCATCACATTTTCAGATAATCACTACCAAAACAAAATGTATTCCCACCAAGTCAAATTAGAGCTCCAAGAACTCCACACCAATCAAAACAATTTTAGGTTTCAACTTTTAGTCATCCAGTGATTCATGTTCTTTTGATTTATACATGACAATTTACTTATTTTTATATTTGACTGTTATATGTGATTTAACTACACGCTTAATCGAAAGAGCTATTTAGGACTTTAAACGACGGTTAAAATTTCTATTAAAAAATGTTTAAATACCTGAAGCATGATGTCATTGCCTTGCATCGCTTGTACACACTAATTATCCTGTATATAGTGTTGCGAACTTTCTTACTTCTTCCAAAGAAATGGGCTAAATGCAATCCATTGGTCCATGAAGTTTTAACATTTTAGACTTAAAATCATGTGTGTGTTGAGTTATTGATTTATTTATTTTTGCAAACAATCTTTATATGTACTTGTAAAGATTAGTTTCTTACACAAATTATGAACTCCACTCAACTTACCCATTGTTCAAATGCCACCCGGACAGGCTACCGGCATCGAAAAGGGCTTTCTTCCATCTCTTTACTTCCTTTGAATCCTTTCCAAACTTGGACTCATGCTTATCCAAAGCTCTCCCATAACTCTCTCTCCCCCTTCTGACTTCTCTTGGGTCCACGTTATAGAAAACTGGTAGAACAGTTAGGTTATTTTGCTCCTTGCACTCCATAATCTTTGCCACTTCTTCCAAGCACCATTGTGAGGAAGCGTAATCCTCCGAGAAAACGATGATTGTGATGCATGATTCTTCGATGGCCTTCATAAGCACCGGCGATATTTGATCTCCCCTCCTCAATTCCTCACTATCAATGAAAGTGTATATTCCATTCTGGTCTAAAGCTTTATAGAGATGACTGATGAAGTTGTTGCGCAAATCCTTACCTTTAAAACTCTAGAACACGTCGTAAATCTCCTTGGATTTGGATGAAGGAGCCATTGGACGATGGAGTATATCAATCAGCAAAGAGTACTAGCTTAAGATTTGGCAGAGTGTTTTACCAGGCAGTTCTTTCACCACTTGATCTTCTTATTGAATTGTTCTTATAATAGAGGACAGAGACGCGTGACTTTTTGTACTACTTTAGTAAATGGCGATGTTTATGGGTGGACCAGCACATCTGCAGGTGTGAACACATGGACTTTGTTTCATTGAAGAATCCGTACCACCGCGTTATTCGGTCTATCAGAGTGACACAAGCTTCTCTGTGGCCGACAAAACTAGTGAATAGTATAGATCAGTACTGGTCCTAGTGGACTCAATTATTGCAACCTCCGACAAACAACTCTAGGCCATAGGCTCACACATAAAAAGAGCCTGACTTTTTAAAAAAAATTTAAAATAAATTTCATCTCACATAAACATTCGAAATAATCATTCAATATCAATAAAGAGCTTGACTTATCCGCCGGTTAACTTATGCATCTCCGGTGCGAATTCTGGCAGCCATTCGGATAATTTTTTCCAAAGGTATTTATTTTTCCTTCTATTCTACCCTATTCATCTTCTTCTTGATCCGAGCCATGGTGTCCGTATTCATCATCTTCTTCATCAATGTTGAAGATAGGCATTGCCCAAATCAAGAACACCGGAATTGGGGCTTAACATTTTCTGTGTTCTCTCGGGCAGACACACAAAAAGACATTTACCAACGACTGTGGTGTAAGTATGAGTAGCAAATGAGAGAGAAGTTTCCATGAGATGAAAAGCAAAATTAGGGCTCATCAATTTTTGGGTAAGGATTTTGGGATTGTTCATCCCTCGGCAAGTCAGGCTCTTATTTGAGACTAAATGACTGATTCGAATTCTTATTTAAGACAAAATCCACTCCGAATCTTCTTTTGAGAAAATGATAACACTTCATACTCCTATTTGGAATTTTTGCCTGATAACAAATTTGGTGGCTTCCTCGAAATTTCATCCCTAAGCTCCGAGAAGTTCTTTTTTACTTGCTATATAATAATTTACCACATGACCCCTTAAAAATATATATAATGACGCGCACAATTAGTGTACCAGCATGAAATAATATTAGATCTATTAATAGCAGCAGAACTTTGGAAACACATGGTGCATAAATATGGACGAGAGAGAGAGGTGAAGAGATTACACCGGAGTCATTTGGTTTTAGGTTGTTTTATTCATTAAAAGAGGTCTAACGGTCTAACCCTCTTTCACTAATCATAGCTACCTCGGAGACATAGAAAACACCTTGTAAGCCCATGAACCTATTATTTAGGTTTTTGATTACATCCATTGGTATGACTTTCACGATGCATATTGTCTGTACACATCTATAAAGTTGCATTTTTGTTACTTGATGTCATAAAAATAATGATGATTACCACTTGCTAAGCTATGATTTTGCTTTCCCCTTTTACTGCCATTCTAGTCATAAAAATAGTGATTATTACCACTTGCTGAACTGTGATTTTGCTTTTCCCTTTTATGACCATTCTATGTCTTGAGAACGAAAAGAGTAATGGGGGGCACGTGGAGAGTGATATGAGGTTACTTAAAATAACATTTACCAAATAAATTTTAGTAAATTGAGAGTACAAGTGAATTCCTTTCCAAAATAGTTTGGATATTTCTAAGTTTTGTGAATACAAGTTTTACCAGATGGATTATATGAAGTTAAGTTTCTATGAAATGGGTGGCTTTCGTTAAAGGCTTAGTCCTTTATAGGAAGGCCAGCCATTTTCTTTGATTTCGGTATTAATTTTGATGTATGATACATACACTAAACATATTTTGGGAAATAAAAGTGAAAACTCATTATATTTTCACTAACTAAATGGGTGCTTAGCTGCTAGCCTACCAAATTGGGAGTAAAAAAGACTAACATCTTCATTATTACCGGCAAAGTTCTTAGATTTTCGTGTTAATTAAAGAACCCTACCTTTTGGTTTATTCATCCGTCTTTTATCTATGTGGGCCACATGACTATGTGACATTACCTATACCCACTTTGTTCCCAACGGTGAAGGTCTTACATAAACTCGGTCTACCTACATCAAACATCATTTCATTTTAGCTACAAAACCAGTGTTATGCATAGGAACTGAATCATTAATTTCTGTTAATTGTCAAAACATAATGAAACACTGCATTCCTTTGCAAATCATTTTATTAATTATTTTGATAAGAAATATACGATGGATAACATTGGTAAATTTATGTGTTAATTTTTGTAATAAATACTTTATTGCATCATTTCAAAATTATCTAGATTATACATTGAAAAATTAAAGTACGGAAATTAGAGATCAAAACTTAAAATCACACTAAATTCTTCTTATTATAATATAGAAGATTTTCTGTCACGTCAAATTTCTCAAAGATCATTTAAACATCTTCCTTAAATTTGTCATATTCTTTGTTTTAGGAATTTTCTTTTCTGTGAGTGATTTGCAGTCTCCTGAAAAGAAGCATTATGGATTCCCATATTTTATATTATCAAGCAAACAAATTTTTGTTCAAATCTTGTGAAGTTTTAGGTTTTGTGCATACTAAAAAATATGATTTGAGGAAATTTCGCTATTGGTAAAAAAAAATCTCATTAGAGTTGTTCCTGTGGCTATAAATAGTTGACATTTCCTTTATCACGTAAGTCAAGTCTTTTGGAGATTGAAATTACAAATAACAAAAGTTATGTGGACTCATAGAAAATGGAATAATTAAATTGTTAATCACACATAATGTCCTACATTGAATTATTTGGATCAACATTATTGACAATTTATAGTTTCAACTAGACCTGTTAAAATGGGTCATAAACTCATTTCTTAACCCATATATTAGTAAATTGGTCATAAATGGGTATATATAATATATGTGTTAAATGGGTCATGAATAGGTCATAAATGGGTTTATAATTTATTTAAACTCAACTTATCTTTTTCGTGTTTACTCAATCTCGTGCTCACTTACTCCGCACTCTCATATCAGGTTAGGTATAGTTTTCCAAGATTTAATTAAATATAAAAGTGTGACATTTCGAATTTTGATCATTTTTGGGGTTTATAAAACGTGTATTTCGTTAGTGCGCTTATAATTAAATCTTTCCTAGAATTGATCAATCTTGGGTTATTTTAAATTTGAGATTTTGCTAGAATCGTATTTGATCGAATTTGACCGTTATTTAGAGCCCGAACTTTGGTGTCAGATTTCTTGGAGTTTCGTGATGAATTTAATTGGACGGTGTTAATATTGTGGTGGCCAGCGTCGAGATTGCCCGAAATTATCGAAAAGTGAAATTTGGATTGGGTATGGATTTTAAACAGTAAATCTCCTCCTTAGTGTATTTTATTTAGTATCTTTTAACCTTTTCTTTAATTTGAAAATTGGATCAAGCTCGCAAGATTGTTTTGTGGCCGTTAGATTACACTTGAGTGGATGTTGAGTTTTGTGTGTGTTCTCTCTCTCTTCCCTTCTCTCTTTTCCCGCTCACTCACGTCCCCTTCCCCCCTGTTCTGACTGTCTTCTCTCTCCCCCCCTCCCATCACGTTCTCTCCTCCTCTCTCTTCTGCCCCGATCGTCCTTCTCCCCCTCCACCGCATGCTCGCCTCTCGCTCACCGCCCAGCCATCGTACGTCGTTCGCCCACCGCCGCGCATCCCCCCCACTGTCACGCTTGCCGCTCAGCCGTCCAGTGAGCCGCTCGCCGCTGCTACTGGCCACCACTCCCTTCCCCTTCGTGCGAGCAGCAACTCGCTCGCCACCACTGTTCGGCATTGCCTAGCCATCGGCCGGCCAGCCCTGCTCTGCCCAGTTGCCTACAACGCCGCCGTGCCATCGCCAACCACCACTGGCCCCCACTACCGCCGCAGCCCCCCTTCTCCTTCCCCCTTCCCCGATTCACCCCCGACCCTCCCCTGTTTCGTCTCGCTAGCAACTGTCGCGTGCCACTGTCCCAGCTGCGGCTACCTTCACCGGCTCACCACCATCGCCCGGCTCCCCTTTTCGCCTAGTCGCTGCCCTTGCTGTCGCCGGCGCCACTGTGGCCACTGCTCCCTTGTTCCGGCTAGCTACTCCCCTCCCCTTCCTCTGTTCTCTCTCTCTCTCTCTCTCTCTCTCTCTCTCTCTCTCTCTCTCTTTCTCTCTCTCTCTCTCTACTCCGACTGTCACCGCCGCACATCCGTCGGAGCCACCGATCCGCCGTCGATACCCTTGCCCAACAGCTCGCCGTTGCTGCCCCGCCAGTCTAGTTGAGACGCCAGCCCGCAGAGCTGCCGCCTTGCCATCGCCGCGGGTGAACCGCCTAATGCCGTCGAGTCGCTCCCGTGCCCACGCAGCTGCTGCTCTGTTTCAGTGACCTTACTGCCCTCCCCGCTTAACCGTTCTTGCTTAGGCTCGAGGTAAGCGAGTCCCTAAACTCCGTCTAGGACTTTTGTATTATTAGACTTGTTTAGGGGTTATTTATTGCAGATTAAGGGCGGATTTGGTGGTTGATTAGGGGACTGATCATGGCTGGAATATGGTTCGTTTGTGGCTGATTTGGCGAATGATTATGGCGGGCTTGATCGTTTGTTTGATGGGATGAGGTTGGTGGGTTTATTGAGCAGAATGTGGGTTAAAATGTGTTGGAATGGTGAGCATTGTTACAATTGAATGTTGTTTGATTTGTGGGCTGATTTGGTGTTCGTTGCGTGTGTGTTAATCGCGGTTTGAGGGCTAGTTGTTACTGCCGTTTGCTATTGTCGCGAGTGCACGTTTGCGACTTTAAATTGATAGAATGGTGGTTGTTTTATTGCCCATGAGGATTGATTTGTTTGATTGGCGATTGAGCTCAATGGGATGGGTTTGATGCTTGAATATGTGTTGGCCGTGCTGAGTTGGGGACTGAGTTCGATGGCCTATTAGGACTCATGTGTGCTTGATTTATTATGGCTCATTTTGTGGAAGTTGTGGTGGATTTGATGCTTGCACGGGCTAATTTGAATTATTGGCGTTTGAGCATATTAGAGTGTTGTTTGAATATGTTAATGACATTAAATTGATTGAATTAAGTGGCGTGTGTGTTTACTTGACCAAGCCTGGATTAATCGAAGGGCTGTCAACCTGTAGGGTATTGACTCGAGTTGTGAGAAAGAACTTATGGGGTGTTGACCCGGGTCGTGAGAAAGATCCTGGAGCGTGTTGACGCTTGACAAAGCTCGGATTGATTGGAGGGCTGCCAGTCTGGAGTGTGTTGACACCAGTGAAGAGAAAAGACCTGTGGGGTGTTGACCCGGGTCGTCAAAAAGTTGGATGGATGCACACGTGTAATGTACTTGATTGAATTAGGTGAACGTACGTGTATATGGTGCTCGAGTGATTGTGATATATACATGAGATGTTATTGCATTAATGTGAATTGACTAATATGCAGAGTTGACATGTGAATTGAAGCAAGGTAAGTATGTTTGTGTGAATTCTAGTACATCGAATGTTAGATTGCATGTAGAAACTTGTCTGGGTACGCATTATCCTGTGTAGGGTTTAGGGGTCTGCTTATTGAGATTTATCTCATCTCCCGTTGTTAAATATTTTCAGGTTTTGAGTGATGAATAGTCATCATGTGCGGTTCAGAGACCGGAAATGACTTTGGGCACTTGATGCTTCATTCCATTTTTTGAATGCCCCTTTTTTGTATAGTGTACTAGACTATCCAACCACCGTTCCCTTTTGTTGAACAAGGTTTATTCGTTAGTAGCCTGGGTTGTTAGGGCGTAAATGAATATTGTTTGTAACTGTTATGATTATGTTATGCCTTTGTTAAATTGTGCAAGTGCTACCCCTTCTTCATCGTTTACTGTCTAGGTTGTTTAAAATTTCTCTTTTGCTTACGTATGACGTGGGGTGTTTCGTTTGAGTCGGCGACGAGTCCTGGGACATCACATTCGATACAACCGTCGTAAGGCTGTCGCGAGCCCGTTAGGATCCGGGATGTGACAAAAAAGTGTTTTAGCAATATGTGTTGGGTCTGGTCGGGTATGAGTTGGGTATGAGTCAAGAAAATTGTATTAGGCATAAATGGGTCATAAACGGGTTAATAGTTCAATTTGGGTGGGACCATTCTTGACCTAACTCAAACCCAACCCAACTTGATCCATCCATTTAACAGGTCTAGTTTCTACTCTTGTTTATATTTAAATTCTTCATTCTCAATCAGAAAAAACTAATGGATAAGAAGATGAATTGGACTTACATAAAGTGACATATATTGGTACTCTAAAAATGAATATGTTGTTTTAACCAATCTATTAAATAAATGAGCTAGCAACCGTTCTGTCACGCTCCGAATCCTAACGAACACGCAACATTCCTCCGAGGTCATCAAGTACGCGACATCCCATGACTTGTCGCTGACTCAAACTGAAACGTTAATGAATAACATATGCAGAAGCAAATGCAAACTCTCCATACAACATACAATTTAACGGGATAGTTAGGAAAACACTTCACATAAAAACCAGCAAGTCATTATAAGCTCACATAGATAATCCTAGGAGGTTTACACAATTACAGGCCTCACATGAAGCCACTTCCTAACGAGGCCATGGATATAAAAGGGCAGTTAACAAGAACTCCTCTACAATAGGGCATCCAAAAGGATGATACATCTAATGCCCAATGTAACAGTCTGAATTTTCGATCATTTTCCCGGGATTTAAGAAATGAAATTGATCAATGCACTATAGTGAGATCTCACCCAGGACCCGCGCATTCTCGGGATGCTAACCTTAGGGGTAAGGCTATCAGGGGATTGAGTTTGCACGACCAAAGAACTTGACCTGGGTTTGATCTTCGACCATATGGATTGACGAGGGAATGTTTTGAGCTAACCGAGACCGGTCTATTTGATTGATCTTGTCCAAAGGGCACTAGTGACAGACCGTTAGCTAAAGATAAGCTAAAGTCGTGATTGTTCAATTTTAGTCATTTCTTGGAATTCGGGCCCGGGAATCAAGAATTTTGAAAGTGACAATTTTGTGCGGCCGATGACATTTTTGGCTTGGCCAACCTTGGGGCCACCCATTTCTACAAGAAAATGGATTTCGGTTCAGGACCGGAAAAATTACGATTTTGCCCCTATGGGCACCGAGGCTGGATTCGGAGGCCGTTTGAGGTTATTTTTCGCGGCCAAGGTCATTTTAGGGTGGCCACGGATATTTAGAGTGGTTTTGGTCAAAAATTAGAATTTCGACAAAAATTGAAAAATAATATTATTTTATTCCCAAAACTTCGCAGTCGATTTTCGAGAACTTAGAAAGTGAATTTCGTGATTCTGACGCCATATTATGTTGGCCACGCATATATGGAACGCGTATGTATGAAAATTGGAATTTCGCCCCGAGACTGGAAAATTACCATTTTGCCCCTGGACCCTGTACTGGGAATTCCGAATTTTGGAAAATTTTGGGATATTTTTGGGATGAATCAGGTCTGAAAAATCAGCTCAATTATTGGGCTTTGGACATTTTTGCCCTTCAATTATTGGATAGACACAAATAAGGACCGTCGGATCAAGGGCAAAATGGGAAATCACATAGGATCGCGACACGTGTCCCCACCAGCCCACTTTTTTGACTGGTATGATCTCTCTCTCTCTCCTCACCTCTCATTTTGGCCAGAACTCCCCCACGTTTTCCTCCTCCTCCTTTCTTCCTTCATTCTCTTCCTTAGCCATTTCCTCCCATTGTTGCTGCTGCTGCTGCTGCTGTTCTGTCCGTTTCAGCCCGTTCTTCTCGCCTTTCTTAGGTAAGTGGCCTCCCCAAATGTCGCCTAGGACCTCGGGTATTGTTAGGCTCATTTAGGGCTCGGTTTAGGGTGAATTTCGTGGCTGAATGTGCTCGGTGGTGTGTGTTGGCTGATTTCCAGTTAGGTTGCTGCTGCGTCGCTGGTTTTTGTTATTTTTACTGTGACTTATGTGGCCCGAATTTGAGGAAGTGTTCTTCATGAAAATTGTTCCTAACATCTTGAAGTATAACATAATTTAATTTGGGAATTTTTGGAAATCATTTGATGCCATTTGGAAGTCCATCTTTGGACCGAAATAAAACTGCCCGATTTACTGTTCACCCGACCTTCGGGTCTGTTCGAATTTTTATAAATTTTCTCAGGCCTATTTTCAAAATACTTCCTTCACGAAAGTTGTTGGGGACACTCGTGGCTATAACATATAAAAATTTCAAAGCCTTTCAAGGTGATTTGGGTGTTGAAATAAATGTATTTTGAGGACAAAATGGTCTGTTTGAGCGAACTGATTTTGGTCTGATTTCAAGGGACAAAACGGCATGGTTGCAGATTGAACCGAATTTCATGTTCTTCATAAGAAATGTTAATCAAGATGTTTTTTTATGACATATTTAAAATTTAGAATTTTTGGAGTTCGTTTACTATTTATTTGATTGGGATTTCGGTCACTGTGTAAACTGCCCAGTTTAGACCCGATTTTACATATTCTCGATTTTTCTCTCTCTCGAGAATTATTCGGTGTTATCGTGGCATTTAACGGGTAGTTTGATGCTTGAATGAGCTCGTATGTGTGATTGTGTGGTTGTGAGGTGTGGTAGTGTGATTTTGTAATGAGCGTGTGTGCTGGAAATTGCTGTGGGCTGATTATGCGTGACTGTGTATACTATGTGAGTGGCTGTGAATTGTGGTGGGGTGTCTTGTGTATGTGGCCGTGTAGTGTGGTGGTGTGGTAGTGTGATTGTGCATTGAGTTCCCGTGCTAAGCATGGGTGTTCGTGTGGTGTTTGTGTGACGAGGTTGTGTAAATGGGAAATGTGTGTGAAGTGTGTATGTTTGGCAGTGTGTTTGTGTGGTGACGTGGTACGTGTGGAGAGTGTGGAATGAAGGTTCATGTGTGTAAGATTGATTGGAGAGGATCCGTCCTGAGGTGTGTACGTTTACGCGGGACGATGCCGTCCCTGACGAGGTGACGATGCCCGGCCTGACGAGGTGTCGATGCCTGACGTGGTCAGAAGACCTCGGCCTGATGCGTTTTACGCGAGCGCGGTAGAAGGAAAGTGTGTGTAGGATTCCGTCCTGAGGCGTGTACGTTTACGCGGGACGATACCGTCCCTGACGAGGTGACGATGCTCGGCCCGACGGGGTGACGATGCCTGACGAGGTCAGAAGACCGTTGGCTTGATGCGTTTTACGCGGGCACGGTAGTGGCGGAAAGGTTGAGAACGAGCAAGAATTGGCGGAACGAGTGAAACTAAGAAAGTGACGTGTGGTGTGAGTTCGTGTGCGAGTGTGTTTATATCGCGTGATGTGATACTTAATTATGGGGTAAAAACTGCTAGGCACGGTATGGGACGTGCCCAAGTGGGTTTTATTTTATAATTGAGACACGTGCACGTCTGTGATTCATTACTGCAATATGTTGGCTGTGTTATTGTCTAACGTGCAGGGGCGTGTATGTTGGATTCCAGGTAGGGTCGTGTGTGGTTGTTAGTTTTATTGATGGTCGTGTGCTACGCGTGTTTTCGTCTGGCGGTACGTGAGTGCCTACGTGGGGTTTGGGGTTGTACACTTATTGAGATTCGTCTCACGGTTGTATAACCGCCACTTTCAGACCCCCAGCCTTAGACCCGGGAAGTCCGCCTCCTCTTTTTAAAGTTCGAGGAACCGCTTTGGGTGCCGGTGGAACTGCAGGTGAGTGTCCGGAGGCTCAAACCCGAAGAATCAGGCACAGATTGGAGAAGGGCGACCCTTAGGTTTTTCCCTAGGGCATTTTAGGGGTTGTGTAAATGGGGTTGACCCATAGGGAAGTTAAGTTAACCAGACCCTGATGTTTTTTTATGACGGTGATTTCGGATGTTGGTTTGCTGTATATGTCTGTAATATGATGTTTATATATTTGGTGTTGTATGAATACGTGGTTGCTGGATTGTTCTATTGTTCTACCCCGTTGTCGTCATTATTTGTCCGGGGTTTTGTTGTTCGCTTTCGCATGTGGCTCTGATGTTTGGGTTGGGTCGGCGATGTTCCTAGGACGTCACATCATTTCGACCGGAGCAGGGGATGTCGCGAGCTCGATGGGGGTTCGGGGCGTGACACCCAACATCACCCCAGAACTTCGAACCACACGTGATGACTACTCATCATTCCAAGCTTGAAAAATGTTTAATAATGGGGGATGAGATAAATCTCAATAAGTAATTATCTAAGCCTCGTTTAGGCTAACGTGTATCTCCGAACAATCCTAATCATGCAATACCGACATCCAATATGTCATAATAATCACAGACGTCCTTACCTTGCCTTGGCACATACGCAAGCTCTGCACGTTAGAATCTCGCCATAATATGGCCAATTGCTCAT
The DNA here is from genome assembly GCA_031216285.1 of Syzygium syzygioides. Classification (NCBI taxonomy): domain Eukaryota; kingdom Viridiplantae; phylum Streptophyta; class Magnoliopsida; order Myrtales; family Myrtaceae; genus Syzygium; species Syzygium syzygioides. The sequence continues at coordinate 24,447,986 of CM062246.1, forward strand.
CAAGCTTGTACAACACAATTCAAAGCATAATCATGCATAACACGGTTAATAACTCAGACGTGCTCATCAATTAACTCAGGCAAACCATTCCTCAATGTAAATCGTACTCATTAAGTCCAAATTATTAACGACCCCTCGGGCCATCGAACTCCCACCGATCTTCTGGCGTAACCAGGCATCGTCCCGCTACATCGGCGATGGCAACGTTGGGAATCGAATACCCCCTGGCAAGCCGGGTACCCAACGGCATTCCACTAAGGAGCATCGATCCAGCCTCCACCGCGATCGGCATCATTTGGGATTGAACACTCCCCGGCAACCTCGGGTACTAGACAACAACATTGGGGATCAAACACCCCTCGGCAAGCTGGGTACCCAGCGACATTCCACTTAGGAGCATTGATCCGGCTTCCATAGCGATCGGCATCGTCTAGGATCGAACACCCCCCGGCAACCTTGGGTACCAGACGGCATCCGAACTCCTACCTAGCATCGTCTAGAACTCCTGCCTAGATAGAATGTGTCATGACCATGCATACACCTTAACAATCATTACCAATTCTTATCTTTGTAAATTAGCCCAATGTCAACTAAATTCGTTAAAATGCCACGATAACACTGAATAATTCTCGAGAGAGAAAAATCGAAAATGTACAAAATCAGAGCCAAACTGAGCAGTTATGCAGTGACCGAAATCCATTTGAAATAAATAGTAAATCAACTCCAAAAATTCTGAAATTTGGATATGTCATATAAAACATCTCGATAAACATTTTCCATGAAGAACTCGAAACCCAGTTCCAAATGTAAACACCTTTTTTTGTCACTTGAAGTCAGACAAAATTCAACCCATCCCGTCAAGCCGCCTGACCATCAAAATGCATCTCATCCAGTACCCAAACCACTTTGGAAAGCCTTGAAATTTTTATATACCATAGAAACAAGTGTTCTTAACAAGTTTCATGAAAAGAAGTTTGTTGAAACAAGGCCCAGAAAGTTTTATAAAAATTCCGAAAGACAAGAAGGTCGGGTGAACAGTAAATTGGGCAGTTTTGTGGTGGTCTAAAAATGGACTTATGAATGAACCAAAATGATCTCCAAAAATTTTAGATTTAATATATGTTGTACTACAAGATGTTATGAGTAACTTTCATGAAAAACACTTCTTCAAATTCGGCCTACACAAGTCTCCACAAATATAACAAAACACATAAGCAATGCAGTAGAGAATTCGAAAATCAACCAACACAAGCCATTCAGCAAATTCAGCACATATAACCACTAAACCAACTATTCACAACCTCTAATCCACCCTTAAATATGTCCATTAGTAACCCATTATCCTAATCAAGGCTTAGAAAGTACTTACTCGAGGTCTACGCAAGATTTTCAAGTTAGGGAGCCTAACAAAGCAAAGCCAAGCCAAGCCAAGCCAAGCAAGTAGCAGTTATCATGGTGGATGTACGGGTGGCTCAGTGACGGCGCTCACGGCGGCTGAGGGTGGTTGCGCAAGGGAGCTGGTCAGTCTAGTGAGCAACAATAAGAAAAAGCAAGAAGCAAGGAAGCAAAATGAATAAGAAAACAGCAACAACAGAAGTGAAGAAGAAGCAGCAAAAGAGAAGAAGAAGCAGCGGCAGCAGCAATGATGGACAAAAGTAGCACGTGAAGCAGCATGGGGCAACATGGGTCAATGGTCAGCAAAGCACATGTGAAGGTGCAGCAAGAGCAGAAACAATGTGAAGGAGTCAGCGGGTGTGAAGGAAGAGAGGAAGTTAGTAGGAAAGAAGGGTTAGCCGGCGTGGGGGTTCGGCGGGGGAGGAGGAGAGGAGAGAGAGAGGGGGGGTTCAATCATTAACCCACAAAATATTGTCCAATTTTCCTTTTTCCAAAATTTCCGATCAACCCTATAATTGGCCATGTTTAATGAGACGACGTCTAATAAATTAGTCATGGAAATCTTGAGACTTCAATACCCAGTTCGGATTCTAATTAATGGCAAAATTCAATCGAATGCGACTTTAGTATATCTCGAATTAATGGGCGGCTTTTAGGAATTACGCGTATCGACTCATGACCGATTTGATATCGAGCTACATCTAAGTTTACTCGAGCTATAGCGACCTCGGTTGTCATGTAATTGTGAGGGTCAATCACTAGTTCTAAATGACGTGATTGTTCGGATTAGATTTAGGGTCGTTCGAAATTCATATAATAACCAAGCGGAATCACCCGCAACCCAATTGCACAACATTTGCGAATCGTTCTATAACCATCCTTGGATCGGCCTTTAACGGCCCAAAATATTCTCTCGGTATCAATTCATGGCCAAATTCTTAGGTCCACGTACTTGATTTCTAGCTAGCCATTCCCTAACGGTTAGTTTACTCGAGAGTGATTAATTCCGAGCGATATTTAATTGAAAGTGCATTAAAGAAATATTGATTGCATAAATCCCGAAAATTGGTCAAAATTCAGAATGTCACAAGCTCACCCACAATAGTTTGTTTGAGAAAATGTTAGATGCTTTCAAAGCATCATGAGACCAACCACCCAGTGAGTATTCAATATCAAGTGCTATGAACTTTTGACATTTCCTCTAATTTTTATGGAAAAGATTGGTTGAGAGTATCATCATGAGGTGTTTAGGGAGCACCTTTCAATCTCTCTTTTTGCGCTTGCATTTCCCTACTGCAAGGATTCTGTCGCTTCAATATGGCTTCGGAGTTTGGACAATTTTAAGCTTTCATTAAGAGTGCCATATGCCACTGCCAAAAGTCCAATGTTGAGGCAATTATTAGGGTCTAACAAGTAGATATTATTAAATGAAAATGTATGTAATAAACTAAATCTGAATCGTAAAAGTTGAAGACATTCGTGTTGAGCCTACTATTTTGGACGGTTCAAAGTCAATTTTGTTTATGCACTAAGTTCACTCAATAATTATATTCAATAGATAACTGTACCACAAATGCAACGGTCAGTTTCTAGAATTCAACCATAATAATACCACACGTCTAAATTTGATCTTTGACAAAAAAAAGTTTGATCCATTAAATCTCAATGGTTAAAAGGATATATCTTGTATGAAACCCATCTTATCTAATGTGTATGATCCAATAATCCATGGTAAATCAGATTCATAGAATAAATTTACAAAACGAAGGGGATGATCATAGTGGTGCAAGCGAATCAGATTTTAAACTATGTCCCCATCCATCGTTTGTAATAGATGATAATAAGTTTTTGGATTGTGGGCTAACCTATGTTCTAATTTGTAGGCGTAGGAGGAATTTGTTCAACAATTACCACAAAAATTGAACTTAAGCTGTGGAAGATTATAAATTCTCATCCTTGGATTTCTTGTGAACAAATCCAAGTCGGTAATTTGAGTTAAGTTGAGCTAAGATTTGTTAGAGTAATTAAATATTAAATCACGTATTCATCTAATAACTTAAACTTTTAAAATAGTCGACAATGGTTCCACCAAAAGAGCGGTGTGCCCTTGCGTGGCTCTGACACATCCAAATTTGATTTCTTTACTATAATGTGTGAAGTCTAGCTAAGCAGGAAAGTTTAGAATTTCTCTTTTTTTAAATGAAAGGCATTGCCCATGAATAATGATTGGTGGTCGACATACGATATGATTCCAAATGTAATTTTGTAGATGAGCAAAGTTGGGGTGGGGGAATCAAAGATAGAAAGTGGCAGTTTGTTGTTCCAACAGAAGGGAGCGACTCAACTCTGAATTTGTGGCAGAGTTAAACGCAATTTATTTGGGATGTTTCGAGAGATTTGAGTTAGTACACTCTGAGCGGGGCAAGTTAAGAAGGTCAAACCCTAAGATTTTCTTATTGGACTTAACATCAACTTATGTCCTTATGGCATGGGCCGCTTGTCCCTAACTTGTTTCCTCTTGACACGTGGCGATACAACACCTGTCAATCTTAACACGCCAACCTCTTTAATGGCAATTTCTCATCTTTCACTATAAATACCCTATACCATATTCTTGATAGTTATATTCACAACGAGAGACGTACTTCTTTAATCTCTTCGATAGCAATGTATCAACATCTCACCTGCCACCTTGCATTAAAGTCCCTTAAGATTGTTGAGGCTCCCGTTCTGTGCTTCATTCATCCGAATGATTGGTATTACTGATGCCTGATGTTCACCCTCTCTTTGCTAAAGGTGTGAAAGGGCAAGGTCCTCTGTAACTAGTCCCAGATAATTGGTATTACTCTTGCGTAGGGCTGTCAAATAGTGGGTTGTTTTGGGTTTGTGTCGGGTCGAGGATGATCCGATCCAAATTGACCCGTTTAACTCTTTTTGACCAACTAATTCAAATTTAGTGACTCGTACTTGACCCAACTCATATTACTAAAGTACATCTATATCTAATCCAACCTATGAAAACCCATACCACCCATTTAACCCACTTTAAAATCTTCACTTGTAAATGTTACTTGGATAAAAATTTCACATCGAATTTAAAAAGTAAATTAGCATGATTAGAATATGTTAGTATATATAGCAAAAAACACAAAAATATTGCAAACATTGCAAAAAAAAAGGAAAGAAAAGAAAAGGTCAAAATTTTAAAAATTTTAAAAAATTGCAAAAATCGTCCATATCAGCAACGACCGTGCCAAGTAAGATGGCCATTTACTAGACCACCACGACAGTGATTTTTGGCCAAAATTGGCAAATTAACAAAGATTTAAGACTAAAGTGACCAAATTAAAAAATTTAGGATTGAATTGATTACTAAGAAAAACCAAATTACGTAAAATGGTCTCAATAAAATAATTAGAAAAGTAAAAAGTAAAAAGGGAACGGTGGATGTGAAGTTATGTGTAAGCAAATTTGAAAAGATAAAACTAAAAGTGAAAAGGCATCAAATGATTGAAGAGGGCAAACCAGTTGGAAAGGAGGGTTTGGGTGTCATTAGTTTGAGATCTTTCATAAGCAATACAATTTTTAATTACTTTTTGCTTTTTTTTCAATATTACGACTCACGGAAACAATATCGACATATAAATATATACATCATTTTTGGTTGTAATATTTCACAAACTAAGGATATTCATTTTGTTTTCAAATTTGAAAAGATAAGAAATCACATCTTGTTTATAAGCATATCCAAACAAGCTTACCTCAACCGGTCCGTGTTTATCAGTAAACTCTGAGTAGCACACACATGGGCTGAAATGTACATGTAACATCCTGAATTTTGACATGTTACCGGGATCAATCAAGTGTATATTAATTCTCGTTTGATTTTAGTAAGTCTCGCCCGGACTTGATCAATCACGGGATACTAACCAAATGGGAAAGGCTAAATAGGAATAGGTACGTGGACCGAGGACCCGATCTTGATTGAGTGCCGATTTCGACGAACGTCGAGGGAATATTTTGAACCATTATGGGCTAATCTTAGGAGAATGACGGATTTATATGGTCAGTTAAGTACGATCGGATCGCGGGTGATTCCGCACGACCGAAAGTACGCCTGACCAGTAAATCACGATTTTAATCCAATTGATTGCGACCCTCGGTACTAGTGATAATTCTTCTCGTTCTCTCGAAATTCGAGACCATCACGACTCGGATAATCTTAGGTCGATACGCGTAACACCTAAATAGCCGCCCGTTAGTGAGAGGCCCTTAGACTTCAAAACGAGCTATTTTGATCGCGATATTGAGCCCGAACTTCAACATCAAAATTTTAAGGGTAATTACGACTATTTTACAAGACGGACGTCATTTTAGAGTGGCGACACAAGTTTGGGACAAGAACGGCTGAAAATAGAAATTTTGACAGAAATTGGAGAAAATTGCAATTTAGTCCCTAGGGACCTCGATGTCCGTTTCCGAGGCCCAAACGAAATTATTTTTCGGAATCGATGCCATTTTGGGGTAACCACGCACGTCTGGAGTGCATTCGATCAAAAACTGGAATTTTGACGAAAATTGGAAAATAACATTATTTTATTCTCGGAACATCGCGGGCGATTTTCGAGGGCTTAGAAAGCGAATTTCGCGAATCCGACACCGGATTATGTCTACCGTGAATATATAGGACCGGTATGGACAAAAATTGGAATTTCGGATCGGGATCGAAAAATGACGGAAATGCCCCTAGGCCATTTTTAATTAATTCCGAATTTTGGTTTTAATTAGGGGGCTAACCAAGGTGTGTTAAGGCTAAACCAGGTCTGGTCAGCTTGGGTTAAGGGAATTTGACCATTTTATCCCTAAATAATTGGATATGGATTAATTTGGGCCCTTGGATCAAGGGCAAAATTGTCCATTAGCCTAAGATTTTGACACATGGATTCCACCCCACCAAAATTTGACCCATTTGACCAGATTGTCTTCTCTCTCTCTCATTTTTCTGGTTTTGCTGAGAGCTTCACTAGCTTCCCCAATTTCCTTCTCTTTCTTGCAATTTCTGGTTTTTGCCGTGCATTTTCTGCACATCCTGGTACTGTTCACGCCAGAACAGTACCAGCCAGAGCTGCTGGACGTCCCCAGCCACCATCTCGCACCGCCTCAGCCCTCTTCGCCCCTAAACAGCCACCCACAGCAGCCATTTCCAGCCACAAACATAAGCGAACAGCCGCAAATCGTCATTCCCGACACCGCCGCGGACCGCCGGCTTGCACCCGGAATGCCGCCGTCGATCCTTACCGCGCGTCGGTGATCGATCGCCCGTTCCCGTCGTCCCGAGTCGTTAATAGGCGAGTATAAACCCCTAAACCCGTAATTAGTTTAATTGTGCATTTTTAGGGGTTTATTAGGCCTAATTGAGGGTTAATTAGGCTTAATTGTGTGTGGGATGTTTTGTATGGGTCATTAGGACCTAATGAGATGATTTAATGGTGGATTAAGGCCCAAAACAGCCCTTGTTCTGGTACTGTTCACAAAGTACCGAAAATGTGCAATTTTGCCTAAATTTTGTATTAATTGGGCTTAATTGTTAATGACTTTAAATTGGATATTTTAGGGGTTAATTAGACTTATTTGAGACCTAATTAGGTGTATTTGATCATTGGGTAATTAGTAATGGTGATTGGGGTCTTATGAGATGGCTTAAGTATGACTTAAGGCCTAATTTGTGCAAAAACCTGGTACTGTTCATCAGTACCGAAATTGCACAAAATTGTCTAAGTGTGGCACTAATTAAGTTCAAGAGTTAATGACTTGGAATTGGACTTTTTAGGGGTTAATCAGGCTTATTTGAGGCCTAATTAAGTGTATTTGGTTGTTGGGTGATTGGGGTTTGAGATATGAGCCTAATGAGGGTGATTAATTGTGGTTTAGTGGACAAAATGTGTCCTCCCCTGGTACTGTTCATTCAATACCGAATTTGTGCAAATTGTCCAAGTTGAGTATTTAGTTGATTCATTGATTAATGGCGGGAATTTAGGCACTTGAAGGGGTCAATTGGGACTTGAGTAAATTCTATTGAATGACCCCGAAATGGTGAGAACGACTATTGAGATTGAATTACCCAAGGCGGGCCTTTAGCGCATTGAGTTACTTTGGAATGAATGTGTGGAATGAGTATTGAAATTTATTGAACTAGAGGGGTGATGAATTGATGGTGCCAAGAGTGCGTTAAATTCATTGGCTTGGTAAATAACTCTATTCGGCAGGTGGCTTGGGCATTGGCATGAATTTCTGAGTATATGATTTGTATGCCATGTTGTGATTGATTGGGAATTGAGTGCAACAATGTGCATACCTAAGATTTATTTAATTGTGGCCTTCGGGTCGGGCCTACGGGTCGTTATATTCAAACTGTTGGCCTTCGGGTCGGGCCTACGGGTCGTTATATTCAAACTGTTGGCCTTCGAGTCGGGCCTACGGGTCGTTCTAATCACTTGTGACCTTCGGGTCAGGGCCTACGGGTTGATTTATCAAACTGTTGGCCTTCGGGTCGGGCCTACGGGTCGTTTTATCAACTGTGGCCTTCGGGTCGGGCCTACGGGTCGTTATATTCAACTGTGGGCCTTCGGGTCGTTATAATTGCACTTGACTGATATCAATATCAAATGCCTAACCTGCAGGACTGAAATAATATATTGGGCTATGAGCTCGTAGTGAAAATTAATGTGGTTTTACTGGGTTATTATCTGATGTGTTTTATTTACCCTTTGGAGGTGCACATTAGCCTAGTTTAGGATTAGTGATTTGTACTTGCTGAGATTTTCTCACGGTTATGGTAAAACCGACATTTCAGATCCCCGGCCATGAATTTTGAGGCTGAAGAGCAGGACCCTGAGCCCGAGACAAAGTCTGAGGCTATGAGCTTAGAGGAAGAGCCAGGGCAGTCCGAGAGTTCTTTTGAGACGTCCGGATCTTACCCCGACTGGGAGCCCTAGTTTAGGTCCCAGCCTTAGGAGTGAGGGCCGATACTTTTTGACCGTAGCCCTCCGGGTGTTAGTCCGATTCCCCTAGGCCACCGACCTCTTTTTATACTCGTGGCCCTTTTGTTGTATCTCTGGTTTTAATGGATATTGTATATATAAGTGTTTTTAAATGAAAGTATATGTTGTTTTAATTGTTTGTAAATTGTTAACTCTTACTATTCATGGTTGCTAATATTATGTCCGGGTGTATATATATTTATTATATATACGTCGTTTTCGCATGTGGCGTGTTTTCTCTGATTTGAGTTTTCGGGTCGGTGACGTAACCTGGGAGCGTCGCACCTTATTTCAACCTATACGCGGATGTCCATGCTTTGTGAGGTACGGGGCGTGACATCCCCGTCCGAATTGGTATCAGAGCAAGGACAGCTCGGTCCAATCTGGTCGAACCCTGGAGTGATAAGGAGGAGTGACCATGGGTAGCCATAGAGTGACCTAGTGTGCTAAGTGTACCTCCAGATTGCTTGTGTTTGAGTGTTTTGGTGATTATTTGAACCAGTATTATGTAGGTGCGGCAGGACCCAAGATAAGTGTGTGAGTCCTTGGGTGAAAATTATGTGCCGTTGTGCTAGCTGCGTGCTGAGTGTTTCATTGCTTTTGTGTTGATACCTGCCTAGGACTTAGACCGGTTAGTTGATTTAGGTCTCTAATTCCTGGATGGAATTATAACAGGTAGTTGTGCACTCAGACTTAAAGAATGAGCAGCGAAGGAAGGGGTGTAGGAAGAGTCCCAAGAAGGGGCACAGGAAGAGAAACCAGAGGTAGAGGTCGTGCTCGAGCTAGAGCTGTAGAAGACCTCGAGATGGGTGTTAGAGCGGTAGGAAACCCCGGAGTTAATGCTGGAGCTGCAGTAGACCCCAGAATGGAACAAGTTATTAAGACCCTAAGAGAAATAGGGAATGTTATGGGCAGACAGGCCCAAGAGAGAGCAACAGTCATTGCTGAGGCTGCTGAAGCTGTTGAGGCTGCAGCAGTCGCTGCCATCAACGGGAATCAAGCCCAAACCCAGTAAGCTCAAGCTCAACCAATGGTAGCAGCTAGACCAATGCACCGGTTGGTGGAGCAGTTCCTCAAACTGAAACCGCCCAAATTCACGGGCAGAGGTGATCCTGAAACCGCCCCACGTTGGGTGGAGGAATTGGAGAAAGCATTCGACTTGTTGGGATGTACCGAGACTGAAAAGATTTCATTGGCGACTTACCAGCTACAAGATAATGCGCATGACTGGTGGAAGGCGGTTAAGGATAGAGTATTCCCAGAAAATATGGAACAGACCTGGGCAATGTTTGTCGAGCATTTCTATGGGCAGTTTTTCTCAGAGAGTGCCCAAGAGAAGAAGATGGCGGAGTTCATGAGGCTTCGTCAGGGATCGATGACAGTAGTTCAATATGAAGCAAAATTTGCCAGATTGTCCAGATTCGCCCCAAGGATGGTTGAGAATCCGCTGGATAATGCTCGAAGATTCCGAGATGGACTGAAGCCGGATCTTCGCACCCAGATGCTTTTGCTGAATATTAGAGATTACAGAGAATTGTATGAGCGAGCCCAAACGATGGAGCGAGATCAGATGGAAAGGACAGCAGCATCGGGTTCAAGGTTTAATCAAAATCGGGACAATCGTCGCTTCGGAAAGAAACCGATGACCAGTAATAGACGGTTTGTTCCACCTCCGAGAAGGAACATCGGGAAACCCAGTCAGACGCCAAATAGATTTGGAGCTTGTTTCCGTTGCGGGAGTTTGGGACACCAGATAAAGAATTGTCCCCAGCAACGACCTTTAGGACCCCTAGGACAACATCAGCAGCCCAGAGTAGGAAATCAGGCCGGAAATCCCCCACCGGCTATTCAGGGCAGACCACCTGCGTAAGGACGAGTATACGCAATGGCGCGCAAGGATGCCGAGAACGCGCCGGGCATGGTCACAGGTACCATTTCTCTCTGTGATCATGCTGCCTATGCGTTATTTAATCCTGGGGCAACCCATTCTTTTATTTCAGAACAGTTTGTTAGATTGGTTGGTCTGGAGCCTGTTTTACTTGAAAGTATGTTATGTGTGACGACCCCACTGCATGATAGGGTGTTAGTATCATTGGGGTGCATGGACTGTAAAATTGTGATTGGAAATGTAGAGGAAAGGATTGATTTGTCTATGTTAGCCATGTATGATTTCGATGTGATCATCGGTATGGATTGGCTGACGAAACAGAAAGCCATTATGGATTGCGGCAGTAGGACGATCCAATTCAATCCGATTGGACATCCTAGGTTTGAATTTTAGGGAAACCGAGGAGGAACCTCGATCCCTTGGATTTCCTCAGTAGAGGCAACTGAGATGCTCGAGGAAGGTTGTGAGGGACATTTGGTTAATGTTAAGGATCCGACCTTGGCGGAACCTAAGTTGGAAGAAATCCCTGTAGTGTGCAAATTCCCCGAGGTTTTTCCTCAGGAATTGCCGGGCTTACCGCCAGAACGAGAAGTGGAGTTCGTAATAGAATTGGCCCCAGGTACTGAGCCAATTTCTAAGGCCCCCTATCGGATGTCCCTATCGGAGTTGAAGGAATTGAAAGTCCAGATGCAGGAATTGTTAGACAAAGGATTTATCTGTCCTAGTGCATCTCCATGGGGAGCACCAGTCCTGTTTGTGAGGAAAAAGGACGGGACATTGAGATTATGTATAGACTATTGGCAGTTGAATCAGGTGACCATAAAGAATAAGTATCCACTGCCAAGGATTGATAACCTATTCGATCAATTACAAGGAGCGTCAGTGTTCTCTAAGATTGATCTATGGACCGGGTATCATCAGTTAAGAATTTGGAAGGAGGATATACCCAAGACTGCATTTAGGACGAGGTATGGACATTACGAGTTTACAGTCATACCATTCGGTTTAACGAATGCCCCCGCAGCTTTCATGGATATGATAAACAGAGTTTTTAAGGAATTCCTGGACCAGTTCGTCATTGTGTTCATCGACGATATTCTAGTATACTCGAAGAGTCCAGAAGAACATGAAGTACGCTTGACTGAGGTACTACGGACGTTGAGGGAACACGCGCTTTACGCGAAGTTCAGTAAATGCGAGTTTTGGCTTAGCAAGGTAGCATTCCTTGGACATATTGTATCGGGAGAAGGGATATCTGTGGATCCGACTAAGATCGAGGCAGTACTCAAGTGGCCCAGACCGACATCAGTGACAGAAATCAGGAGTTTCTTGGGATTAGCCGGTTACTATCGACGTTTTGTGGAAGGATTTTCGTCGATAGCTATGCCACTAACACGATTACTGAAAAAGGAGGTTAAGTTTGAATGGGATGACAAGTGCGAACGAAGTTTTCAAGAACTTAAGCACAGACTGACAACAGCTCCAGTCTTAACTATTCCATCTGGACCTGGTGGATTCGAGGTATACAGTGATGCTTCACTTAGAGGACTCGGTTGTGTACTGATGTAGCACGGGAAAGTAGTTGCATATGCTTCACGTCAGTTAAGGCCACACGAGTTGAACTATCCGACGCATGACCTAGAGTTGGCTGCCATTGTTTTTGCACTCAAAATCTGGAGACATTATTTATGTGGGGAAAAGTTCCAGATTTATACGGATCACCAAATCTCAAATACCTGTTTTCACAGAAAGAGCTGAATATGAGACAGCGTAGGTGGATGGAACTTCTGAAAGATTATGATTGCGACATCATGTACCACCCTGGAAAGGCGAATCGAGTGGCGGATGCGCTAAGTCGCAAATCAAGTATGGCGCACATGATGATTAAAGAGTGGACGTTATTAGAAAAGCTCCGAGACTCAGAATTTAAATTTGAATTGAGCCATGTGTCGAATCTGCTGGCTACTTTGAGAATCGAGCCGGAGATTCAGACCAAGATTAAGGCGCTGCAGTCCACGGATCAAGAAATTCAGAAAATCGTGGAAATGGATGCCACTGCAAGGAAGCCAGATTTCCAAATATTAGAGGATGGAATCCTGAAATTCAGAGGACGATCGTGTGTACCTGATGATACTGAGCTTAAGGAAGAAATACTAAGAGAAACTCATCGCAGCAATTACAGTATACACCCTGGTAGCACGAAGATGTACCAAAATCTACGACAACATTATTGGTGGAACGGAATGAAAACGGATGTGGCCAGGTATGTGGCTAAGTATTTGACATGTCAGCAGGTAAAGGCGCAACACTGTAAACCTGGAGGACTGCTGCGACCATTGGAAATTCCTGAGTGGAAATGGGAACACATTACCATGGATTTCGTAACAGGATTATCGAGAAGTCAGAGAGGGCATGATTCCATTTTGGTGATAGTGGATCGACTTACAAAGTCGGCACATTTCTTAGCTGTACGAAAGGATTTTGAACTAGAAAGGTACGCAGATCTGTACGTGAGACAGATCGTTAGACTGCATGGAGTACCAGTAACAATTACATCAGATCATGACCCGAGGTTTACGGCAAATTTCTGGAAAAGTCTGCAGACGGCCTTGGGAACAAAGGTACAGTTCAGTACAGCTTACCATCCACAGACTGACGGTCAATCAGAAAGGAAGATACAAACCCTCGAAGATATGTTGAGGGCTTGTGTACTGGATTTTCAAGGTAAATAGGAAGAACAGCTGCATTTGGTAGAGTTTGCATATAATAACAATTATCAGCAGAGTATCCAGATGGCTCCATTTGAAGCTTTATATGGCAGAGCATGTAGGACTCCAGTGTGCTGGGATGAAGTAGGTGAACGAAGCATTACGGGCCCAGAATTGATACAACAGACAGTGGAAGCAATCGAGATTATTCGGGAAAGACTAAAGACAACCCAAAGTCGCCAGAAAAGCTATGCCGATCGAAGACGACGACCTTTGGAATTCCAAGTGGGAGACCATGTATTCCTCAAGGTGTCGCCTATGAAAGGGTTATCTCGATTCGGCAAGAAAGGAAAGCTAAGTCCGAGGTTTGTGGGACCGTTCGAGATTTTGGAAAAGATTGGCGATATGGCATATAGGCTTGTCTTGCCACCTAACTTGTCCCAAGTACACAATGTCTTTCACGTGTCGATGTTGAGAAAGTATGAACCAGACCCGACACACATTCTAAGATATGAAGAAATAGACGTGGACGACAGGGTGTCGTACGTGGAGAGACCAGTTAGAATTGAAGATCGGAAAGATCAAGTACTGCGGAATAAGACAATTCTGATGGTCAAGGTAGTCTGGGAGCACCATGGGACAGAAGGCGCTACTTGGGAAAGCAAGGAGGCCATGCGACGTCAACACCCCCAGTTGTTCGAGGAACAAGTTTAGAGTACAAATTTCGGGGACGAAATTTTTGTAAGGGGGGAAGAGTTGTAACATCCTGAATTTTGACATGTTACCGGGATCAATCAAGTGTATATTAATTCTTGTTTGATTTTAGTAAGTCTCGCCCGGACTTGATCAATCACGGGATACTAACCAAATAGGAAAAGCGAAATAGGAATAGGTACGTGGACTGAGGACCCGATCTTGATTGAGAGCCGATTTCGACGAACGTCGAGAGAGTATTTTGAATCAATATGGGCTAATCTTAGGAAAATGACGGATTTATATGGTCAGTTAAGTACGATCGGATCGCGGGTGATTCCGCACGACCGAAAGTACGCCTGACCAGTGAATCCCGATTTTAATCCAATTGATTGCGACCCTCGGTACTAGTGATAATTCCTCTCGTTCTCTCGAAATTCGAGACCATCACGACTCGGATAATCTTAGGTCGATACGCGTAACACCTAAACAGCCGCCCGTTAGTGAGAGGCCCTTAGACTTCAAAACGAGCTATTTTGATCGCGATATTGAGCCCGAACTTCAACATCAAAATTTCAAGGGTAATTGCGACTATTTTACAAGACGGACGTCATTTTAGAGTGGCGACACAAGTTTGGGACAAGAACGGCTGAAAATAGAAATTTTGACAGAAATTGGGGAAAATTGCAATTTAGTCCCTAGGGACCTCGATGTCCGTTTTCGAGGCCCAAACGAAATTATTTTTCGGAATCGATGCCATTTTGGGGCAACCACGCACGTCTGGAGTGCATTCGATCAAAAACTGGAATTTTGACGAAAATTGGAAAATAACATTATTTTATTCCTGGAAATTCGCGGGCGATTTTCGAGGGCTTAGAAAGCGAATTTCGCGAATCCGACACCGGATTATGTCTACCGTGAATACATAGGACCCGTATGGACAAAAATTGGAATTTCGGATCGGGATCGAAAAATGACGGAAATGCCCCTAGGCCATTTTTAATTAATTCCGAATTTTGGTTTTAATTAGGGGGCTAACCAAGGTGTGTTAAGGCTAAACCAGGTCTGGTCAGCTTGGGTTAAGGGAATTTGACCATTTTATCCCTAAATAATTGGATATGGATTAATTTGGGCCCTTGGATCAAGGGCAAAATTGTCCATTAGCCTAAGATCTTGACACATGGATTCCACCCAACCAAAATTTGACCCATTTGAGCAGATTGTCTTCTCTCTCTCTCTCTCATTTTTCTGGTTTTGCTGAGAGCTTCACCAGCTTCCCCAATTTCCTTCTCTTTCTTGCAATTTCTGGTTTTTGCCGTGCATTTTCTGCATATCCTGGTACTGTTCACGCAATTTCTGGTTTTTGCCGTGCATTTTCTGCATATCCTGGTACTGTTCACGTCGGAACAGTACCAGCCGGAGCTGCTGGACGTCCCCAGCCACCATCTCGCACCGCCTCAGCCCTCTTCGCCCCTAAACAGCCACCCACAGCAGCCATTTCCAGCCACAAACATAAGCGAACAGCCGCAAATCGTCATTCCCGACACCGCCGCGGACCGCCGGCTTGCACCCGGAACGCCGCCGTCGATCCTTACCGTGCATCGGTGATCGACCGCCCGTTCCGGTCGTCCCGAGTCGTTAATAAGCGAGTATAAACCCCTAAACCCGTAATTAGTTTAATTGTGCATTTTTAGGGGTTTATTAGGCCTAATTGAGGGTTAATTAGGCTTAATTGTGTGTGGGATGTTTTGTATGGGTCATTAGAACCTAATGAGATGATTTAATGGTGGATTAAGGCCCAAAACAGCCCTTGTTCTGGTACTGTTCACAAAGTACCGAAAATGTGCAATTTTGTCTAAGTTTTGTATTAATTGGGCTTAATTGTTAATGACTTTAAATTGGATATTTTAGGGGTTAATTAGACTTATTTGAGACCTAATTAGGTGTATTTGATCATTGGGTAATTAGTAATGGTGATTGGGGTCTTATGAGATGGCTTAAGTATGACTTAAGGCCTAATTTGTGCAAAAACCTGGTACTGTTCATCAGTACCGAAATTGCACAAAATTGTCTAAGTGTGGCACTAATTAAGTTCAAGAGTTAATGACTTGGAATTGGACTTTTTAGGGGTTAATCAGGCTTATTTGAGGCCTAATTAAGTGTATTTGGTTGTTGGGTGATTGGGGTTTGAGATATGAGCCTAATGAGGGTGATTAATTGTGGTTTAGTGGACAAAATGTGTCCTCCCCTGGTACTGTTCATTCAATACCGAATTTGTGCAAATTGTCCAAGTTGAGTATTTAGTTGATTCATTGATTAATGGCGGGAATTTAGGCACTTGAAGGGGTCAATTGGGACTTGAGTAAATTCTATTGAATGACCCCGAAATGGTGAGAACGACTATTGAGATTGAATTACCCAAGGCGGGCCTTTAGCGCATTGAGTTACTTTGGAATGAATGTGTGGAATGAGTATTGAAATTTATTGAACTAGAGGGGTGATGAATTGATGGTGCCAAGAGTGCGTTAAATTCATTGGCTTGGTAAATAACTCTATTCGGCAGGTGGCTTGGGCATTGGCATGAATTTCTGAGTATATGATTTGTATGCCATGTTGTGATTGATTGGGAATTGAGTGCAACAATGTGCATACCTAAGATTTATTTAATTGTGGCCTTCGGGTCGGGCCTACGGGTCGTTATATTCAAACTGTTGGCCTTCGGGTCGGGCCTACGAGTCGTTCTAATCACTTGTGACCTTCGGGTCAGGGCCTACGGGTCGATTTATCAAACTATTGGCCTTCGGATCGGGCCTACGGGTCGTTTTATCAACTGTGGCCTTCGGGTCGGGCCTACGGGTCGTTATATTCAACTGTGGGCCTTCGGGTCGTTATAATTGCACTTGACTGATATCAATATCAAATGCCTAACCTGCAGGGCTGAAATAATATATTGGGCTGTGAGCTCGTAGTGAAAATTAATGTGGTTTTACTGGGTTATTATCTGATGTGTTTTATTTACCCTTTAGAGGTGCACATTAGCCTAGTTTAGGATTAGTGGTTTGTACTTGCTGAGATTTTCTCACGGTTGTGGTAAAACCGACATTTCAGATCCCCGGCCATGAATTTTGAGGCTGAAGAGCAGGACCCTGAGCCCGAGATAGAATCTAAGGCTATGAGCTCAGAGGAAGAGCCAAGGCAGTCCGAGAGTTCTTTTGAGACGTCTGGATCTGACCCCGACTGGAAGCCCTAGTTTAGGTCCCAGCCTTAGGAGTGAGGGCCGATACTTTTTGACCGTAGCCCTCCGGGTGTTAGTCCGATTCCCCTAGGCCACCGACCTCTTTTTGTACTCGTGGCCCTTTTGTTGTATCTCTGGTTTTAATGGATATTATATATATATAAGTGTTTTTAAATGAAAGTATATGTTGTTTTAATTGTTTGTAAATTGTTAACTCTTACTATTCATGGTTGCTAATATTATGTTCGGGTGTATATATATTTATTATATATACGTCGTTTCCGCATGTGGCGTGTTTTCTCTGATTTGAGTTTTCGGGTCGGTGACGTAACCTGGGAGCGTCGCACCTTATTTTGACCTATACGCGGATGTCTATGCTTTGTGGGGTACGGGGCGTGACAGTACATGTCGCAATTGCTAAAAAGCCGTACGCAACCCAATTAAAATGAGTTAATTTACGGGTTTGAGGTAAATTCATTTAGACCCACTTATAGTTGGACTTCGTATTTTAAAACCCTTTCCAATCCAATTATAAAATTGGGGTGGCCCGTAATACACTCACCTTTAATAAATATGAGTGGAAAAATAAGTTCACTAATCCATTTTGCCACCTCTACTAGTGCACAACACCTATTCTCTTTTGCTAAAAAGATATCGTATGAACTCATGACAAGTCCTCTACAATCACCAGTCTCTCCCCCTTTAGCCATTGTATAAATCCAAGTCATCTTGAATCTTAATTATCATGAAGAGAAACGACAATAGATTAAAAAAATAGGAAAAATATATTATACTTAATTTATAGGAAATTTTACCTAATCAACCAATCCATAATTGATGTTAGGTTAATAATACTCTCTTTTTTAAATTAATGGCGTAAGTATAAAGCCAATTCTGTAAATCCTTTTTTCCTACTGACAATGTATGCTATAATGTATTAAAAGAAAATTCTAAAAATGCATAGCAACACATTGCCCCTCATTTCAAGCTAGCCTTCAATTCCTCCAACTTCATTTTCATAAAAATTTGCAGCATCACTCATCACTTCACACTATCATTCAAGGACCTCAACACCTCCCCCTTGACACCAGTGAATCTGCAGCATCATACGATTCATGAAAAGCATTATTTCTCGAATTTACTAGATAAATCAATCAAACAGTTTGCCATTCAACTGCGAGAACATCGTCCCCTTCCATCTCATCTTCATTCATCGTGGATATTCGTCAATCCACCATGATAGCATTCAAGTCGGTGTTCACCCCATTGAAAAAAGAGGTTTCAAAGAAATCTTGAATTCTTCATATTATTCCAACTTCAACTCATTCTCTAACATGAAACGGAAGAGCGTTAGAGAGCATGGAATACAAACCCGCTTCAAATTTGGCCACTTTGTCCCTTAGCACTTCTTGACATCACATTCTTTGCCGAATAAGATCTGATTTTTTCCTCGAAATCACTCTCCATCCTATAACTTCAATTTTTTTTTTGGCGTCGTCATCAATTTGTTTCCCTTTTCAACGCTTCAACTGCCTATTCCAGAGTGCCGGCTTTGGGACCTGCTTTTGTGGACTTCAACGCTCAAGAGAGTTCCTGATTCAATGGATTCGAATGACATGACAACTCAGCTTCATGAATTGATTGAAGATTTCTTGCTCCATGTGCTTCAAGTATGTGTCATCATGACCGATAATGACGAACCATGCTGGAGCTTGAATTCATGGGAAACGAGCAGCACCGGTGATGATCGACAACTAGTGTGCCTGAAATATCACTGGAGGAGATGTCGCTGGCCTTTGAAACAGAGCAACAACGGAGATGTTAATGGCGGACGGAAGCAAAGAAGCGCACGTAACCATGACGAGGAATGCAGAGAGAGAGAGGGAGAGAGAGTCAACGGACACGATCATGGTGTTGTCGAGCACGTTCAGAGAAGCTCGCTGGATTTCAATCTTCAAGAGACTTGCTTTCACTCGACCACCAATCCAAAGCTTGAGGTCGCCACCGCAGGGTCGTCGATTATCTCTATTTTGAAGAGGTACTCCTCGAATCCGAGTCCAGCTTCTGTCATTTCAACGAACACCTTCCTTGCAAACTCGATTCCTCCTCCACAGCGCAATCAACGGCAATGCAACTCGGAAAAAAGCGAGGGCAAAGCTCGAATGAATTGAAATCATATCTAGAATTCAATTCGATACAAAACGATCCAATTCACCTGTGGGCATCATCAATGAGTCAGCAAAGGCCACAAACGGCTTCAAAACGTTGCCCTCAGAATAGGGCCGAACTTAAGGGATGGGCTGGACTGGAGATTTATTATTTTCTTTTCTCTCTTCTTTTTCATTTTCCTTTTTCTTTTATTTTTTTCATAAAATGCATCTTCAACTTGATGGCAAACATTTATGAGTTAAAATCTCCCTAATCGACTCTTTAAAAATAATTTTCAGCACTAGACAAAAATTCAAGCTTATGTGTCCTTGCGGACCAAGGCCATCTTATAATTCTTTCACGAAAAATGGGTAACAAAAGTAGCACTCTTACTAATGCCACTTAACACAAATTGATGTGAATCAATTAGTTTATTACAAAATTACAGTGGAAGTTCCAAAGATCCTTAAAGGCATTCAGCTTTGGAATCGAACACAAAAATCACAATATTATTATCAAATTTTGACATAAAAAATCGGTAGCATTGGACTCAATTTTTTTCGATCTGATAATAAAAGAATATTGTATAAACTTTGGATATGAGAGTATAACTCTTGTAAAATTGCAATAATGTTGAGTTTGATCAAATGTCAGTCAACCTTAATATGTGCCTCAAGTACATGCACATATCATAAAATGAATTCATGCCTTACAAGAACTAAGCATCTCCCAAAGGAGATATTATATATGTATCACTAGGTTGGATCACTTAGCAACAAGATGCTGTAAAATACTCTATATGACGAGCTCACATACATGTAAGGCCATACAGATGCCACAAGTTTAACAAGGAATTTCTTTTATAAGCTTCCATCTCATATAATCAAAACTAGCCAATACCTTCATATTTCAATCTAGCATTTCAAAGGAGACAATCGAACAAAACCTTGAGGGTTTTGATGTATTTTTTTTTTTACAAACTCGCCTGTAGGTGGAGAATGCAATAGACAACTAGAAATTCTCTCTATTGCCAATCAAAATGGCACATCTTATCCTACAAAGAAATCCAACACACCAAGTGTGCGAGATTGATAAGAATCGATATTTCATCCTAGTGACTATCCTTGTGATCATAATAGAATCCCCATTACGACAGAGTAAATAACTCGTCAATTGGAGCCTCTCAGTGAAGCTAATTATGAGACAATATCAGTCCAAGAAAGCTTATCTCCTATGGGCAAACAAGCCTCCTAGACTAGTGTGTCTTACTACACTGCCTCAAATCCTCAATGTACAGATTACAATAATGCTCTCTATGATATGATTGTATATCATTAGATAATAAACATCCCATGAAGATTACAACTTGTGAGTGCTCTACAAGTCACAATGAGTGAACCACTTTGATGGTCAAACACCCTTATCAAAATGTGCGAGTATTCTCGAAACCGGGATGTTAAAAATAACCAATGGTTACATGAGCAATTCCACCGTTCTCAATATGTGTACTCTGGTGCTCAAGCACATATTGAATCACGTGACATCTTCAGACACGAATGCTCAATAACATGAGAAAATTTTTCGTGTGTCCCCACAAGTGAGTGACTTTAGCAACCAATCACTCATCGTACATCATGAAACTTTTTATTCACTTTAGAGACTTTATTTCAAACTTGTACATTCAAAAAACACTACTTCAAAGAGACTATGTATGTAACTTCTCATATCAAAGCAATTTTGCAGCACCTAACTTATAAAAAATTATGAGTATTCAATTTATCTCAATTTATCTAAGATAAAATCTATCGTAAATATGCCAATTAAAAAAAAAGGACATTGGCACATGGAGCACAATGCAAAAGACCGCATTGAAAATGGAGCCCAAAAGACTTGTCACGTGCCTAGACGCGCTTCTTCTGCGCATGGGGTTTGCCTTGCATACGCGTACAGTCAATCATCGTCAACCTCTGGCTGGACCCAGTCTAGATTCGTTCTAGATCTGGCATTAGAACGTAACAAATTCGACCCTTTTAGCACAATTGAAGCTCTATCTCGATTTTTTATGCATTAAAAACCTAAAATCCTGATTGAATGCTTTAATTCAAAATAAAGTCTGTGATTTACCGAGAGATAGACCAATAAACGAAACTTACTCGTTCATCTAATAGCCTAATGATGGTCCAATTATAAGGAATTTGCACCATTAACACTTGGTCTCGTCTAACCCTAGCAACCAAAACACCCAAAACTTGATTCTGGTGCCCTAAATGGATTTCATTTGAAATTAAAGCTGCAAAATGACCAAAACTGCTACAGGCAGCACGATAGTGAAGCCGATTTGGACATATAATAAGAAATCGACATCCCATTTGAAGCTTGTTTACTCCAATCATAAGAAATTCGCACAGTAGAACTGATATTCAACGTAGAGCAGAACTCCCTAACTGATTTTGGGCATTAACAAGTAAAATTGTCGAAATTGCACCACATGATTTTCGGTTCTCTTATTCATGCCAAAATCTTCAAGTTGGAAATTCTTGTTGCACAGATTATGTTAGGGCACGAAATTTATGGAGTATAAGAATCATTGCATGAGTAACAAAAGCCACAAATTAATTGTCCAAACTAACAACTGTAGAGGTCAAATTGCAAAATATCAATTCCGGTTCACATGCCCTTCAATATTTGAAAATCATACAGCATAGGCCGAGTTATAAAACAAAATTTGCCAAGAAGATTTAACATAGAACCGGTATTTAAAATCCCACATTGATACCAAAAGAATTGAATTCCCGAACTCGCCCATAAAAACCCCTGAAATATATGCACTATACATGTAATTACATAGAGATTATGCATCAAATGGATTCTAAACCCACATATAGCAGCTCTTATACCACATGTAAGAAATGCAATGACCAAAAACTCACATATAGAATTTACAACACCTAGCCTTGAACAAAAAACAGATACCTGGTTAGCTAATTATCGTCTTTGAATCGGAGCACTACGGATAAATTCATACAAATTCAGGACTAGGCTTTCGTCTCTTTCTCCTACCTTAGATGGTCTTGATGGATAAAATGTAGGTGTACGAAATTAGGAGGGGAAGGGAGACCATAGCCAATTTGTGTAGCATATTTTAATAGACTCCTCCATCACAGGTGTCACTGTTAAAATGCTAGTCTTCCCTAATCGCCAACCACATTATTTCCATAACCAAAATATGCTAAGCCCTATTATAATATGAACACACAACCATAATTGGGCAATATAACATTATAATATGAACACATAACCATAATTGGGCAATATAACATTCTCATATATTTTATAAGTACTATAACAGAGTATTTTTCAAGGACCAAAATATTATACAATTAATATTAGCCTGCATTTATAAAAAATTCGAACACATTGGGGTCCAAATTTACCATCTTCCTGCTCATGTTAGACTATGGATCTTTCAGTCAAATGCTTTGGTATTTTCAAATGTTTTAATAGATTGGGTTATGATCAGTACTAGCCAGAAAGAACTAAAATTTCGACATTCATAATCGAAAGAAAAAAGGTCTCACATGTACGATTAAACAATACTGAAAGCACACTCAGGGAAGAAACAGTTGCCAATTGCCTTATTATTATTATTTTTGGGTCAGAAAAAGCACTTTCATTCATTTATTCATTCATGAATCAAACTCTACCAGAGCTAGACAAGTCGGTTTCTAAACACAAAATATTCCAAAGGGATTATCGGGGTAAAGAAGACCAATTCAAAGGGACAGTCTTGTTCCTATGGGCCTTAACAATCCAATCAGCAACTTGATTAACCTCGTAGGGACAATGAGCAACCTTGACCTTAACCAGGTGGGCCAGCAGAAACCGGCATTCCTCAGTGATTTCTTGCATGGCTCTTGGGCTTTCAACATTACCCGTGGTAAGCTCCACTAGTGATAAGCAGTCGGTGGATACTACAGAGCACAAGTGGAGAATCGACTCATTCATTGCTAGGGCTTCCGCAAACAGAACTGAGGGAGCTCACACGCCTTTCGCAAAGCCAGCCACCAACATACTGCATGAATCCCGAACAATTCTAGCTATCAAAACTTCCGAGGCTCCCTCCGTGCACAAGCAATCGGTATTGAGCTTGAGGAGTCCTCTGGCCGCCAAATCCGTCTTGATGGAGCAAAACATTGAGATTTTTATGTACTTTTGGAGCCACCACGTGACCAATCAAATCATTGAGATTTTCCCACAATTATATGCTAGGAAAAGTCAACGATGATCACAACGTTAACTTGCTCTACAAATATTATAAATTTAAGTATTTAGGACATAATTGGTGCAATCAGGAAGTTCAAATCCAGTCAATGCATTCTTTGCTAGGAAACCCATGTGAATCACATGCAAATTTTTATCATCATTAGGGATCACACATGATAATCATGGTTGACAGGCTATAATTTAGAAAGGTCACACAATGCAGCCCGCTTGTTATGTGCACAAGTAACTGATAATCATTCATTACATAGCAAAGGTGCATCATAAATACACATGATGTACATGATGTTCATAAAAGCAAGGAATCATAAGTTCAAAGTTCTTACCTAGTTGTGCAGAGGCACGAGAGGATTCAACAGGAAGAATCAATGCATACAGATCAAATGAGAAGCCTGAGTAACCCTTGGCCTGTGAGTCTTTGGAGCTAAAATCAAAATATGAGCATTCAGCATATATCTATAATACTCAAACAAAAAATAGATTCCACAATGTCATAAACAGCAAATGAATGGAAAAGGAGGGGAAATTGGTGAACAGAAATGATATTCATGTTACAGGGTTCTATAGAACAGAGAAGAAAATCAAATTCGTATTATCATTGCGTAGACAAATTATTTCAACGGCCTCTTTTCAGTATGTAATGAGTTTCTGAAGCTTTCTAATGATCTCAGAAGCTTGTAAAGGTTATGGTCTGATCAGTCTCTTGAAATATTTGCAACTGAAGAGCTCAAATTGGAGAATTGCTCAACCAAGAACCATATATGTTTAGTAATTCATGATAGGGATCAAGGAAGAATATATTTTTCTTAACGAGTCTAACCAACGGATTATCAACTATTAAGATACTGCACTTCGTCTTTTTCCTTAACCAAGGACATGACGTCCCATTTCTCAAATGGCAATCCGGCTAAGAATACCCAGTCTAGAGTAAAGCTATATTTGATAAACAGGGCATCTGAAAATTGGCCAAAAAAATGACTGGCCATCTGAAATTTCTAACTTTTGTTTACTGGGCAAATTCTACACCTATTCACAGCAACCATTACATGGTTGAAAAGCACTCCACTCAAACAACTATACTTAGTGTCAGTCTGGAAAAGTGTACCCACCATCTAAACATTCCACCAGGCCATCATTATTTGCCTGGGATGTGCAGATAATTCCCCAGACCTAGGATAAAACATGATATCTTTGCTGCAGTAAATGATTTACATAGAGAGAGAGAGAGAGAGAGAGAGAGTTGTTCAGCAAGATCTGCATTCACCGAAAGCCCTAGCTACAGTTCTTTATCTAGCTTGTTGAAAGAATTGATTGAAAGTAGAAATAAAAAGAGGCTTCCTGAATTCTTCTTAATCAATATGGAAGGGGATGAGTGCTAGGAAGACTGTAGTATTAGATTTTAAAAGAAAAATTTGGAGAGATTGCTTCAACTTCGTTGATTGATAAAGTGAACTTCAATTTAAAAAATAGAATTGATCTATTATGCTCATAAAAGACTCTTAAAAAATGTATTTAACTGTAGGTCCATTGAAAAAGAACTATCATTTCCCTTAGGATATCTAATGTAAGTAGGTGCTAACTCTAGTATTATAACTTTCTTTCGAACAGATAGTTCAACTGGTTAAAGTGGTTGATCGCGGTTCATACCATTATAGTTTCCTTGTTCATAAAAATCATGCAGAAGAGAAACCGCTTCTGATGCCATTATTCCTCCACAACATTTGAAACCCTTTGCTCCCATTACTGCAAGAGAAACAAGAAAAAGTTGGAAACATTCATCAATTAGACAGACAGTTGAAAGGGGGAACATAGATGAAATTTCTATGGAAACCAGTCAATGTTCCCAATGATTCTGCAATTTTACCCTGTTCATCAGCTTGAAACCCGGAACAGATTCCAATTGCAAAACGTGTCCAAATATCATGCTTAGAGATAATTTAGCAGACTAATTGACAAAGCACTTTGCAAAAGGCGGTACTATCTAAGCAAGACAAGTTTGCCGATAGGAGAATATGTTTTGTTTAAAAATTTACATTTCAGTCCTAAGATTATCAATTTTAAGAAATGTCTGTACTCCAAGAAATCGATTTTCGTGCAAGCAAATTATCTCTGAAGAGTACCATTTGAAATTCAATTGATAGTAACTAGACTCTAATAGTGGCATTGACCTCGGCAAAATTCTTGGATCAAATCTAAAAAAGATGTGTGTTTGGGGTAACTATGGCTTGAAATTTTCACTTTAACGATGCCTTTGGGCCGTTCTATATTTTCTCTTCTACATAAAACCCAATGTCCACGGAGAACAAATAACATGATGTAAACAGAGTGATACTTGGAGGCTTTTAATTTGGATGGGTAACTTCTCTTCAGAGAAATGTTGGCACCAGTGATCTGATTGAGAGAAGATTTGTGGATGATTTGTATATCAGTAGGTTGGGTTTCTATCAGCTATGTCTTCCAAACATTGCATAGGAACCATGCTCACCATTATAACAACAGTCTCATACTCTCTATCATGAAACTATGCAATAATTAGGGCTAGTTTTTGAGCGCCAGAGGGAGGAAATTGTGCAAGGAAGTCCTCTATCTACAAGATGTGTCCTCTTGCTTGATGTCGTTTTCAGAAAGGTAATGAGCTAGTTCATCTTTCCCAAACTACTTTTGACTCATATTCAGATTATTAAGAGCAGCATGACTATAAATTTCAATCTCTAAAAGTCAAGAGTTTTCAAGGTTTATTTCCTTTTCCCAAATTTTTTTTGTTGAGATGCATCCTTAGTACATCTCTTGCTTCTTCTCCCTGTACTTGAGCTGTTGTTCTTCAAAAAACACTTGAATAGAAAAACAATGTCCATAATCTAGATTAGCTACTTCATTTACTGCGTAAATCACAATGAAACAGATCCTGTTTCACTACGTTGTAATTTCACTACGTTTTAACTTTCGTGTCAACAAAGTTTTGAGTAAAACTTTGATGAATATTAAACAAGCTTAGAAAACATGATATGTTAGATCATAGCAGCACCAGACAGATGAAAAATCATTCTGAAAACACAAGCCATACACCGCAACTTAGTAGGCACCTGCTCTCACGTATGCAAGAAGAGACAATTACAACTAATAAACACAAAAAGAGGTTTCTTTATCAAGTACATTGCCCATGGCATATCAGAAAGCATAATTTACTCATGATAAATATCACATTTCTTTGCATATTTCCAGATTTAACCATGACAACACTAAAGACATCAAAAATCTCACTGCAGTGAGAAAACGTGAGAAACAAGGGGGAAAGGGAACAGGAAAGAAGAAACTAATGTTAGCTTAATTTGTAGGACTTCCCAGAACTGTACATCTTTTAGGGCATATGAAAAGAATACAGAAATATCTAACAAATCACAAAGAATTCAAGGAAAAGGAAACAAAGCAGAAAAATTTAGAATTAATAATCACTTGAATTCTTGACGCTTCCAGAAACTCCACTTAAGGACAGAAAAGATGGAAAATTAGTTCCATAACCTCCATTTTTTTCATGGTTATGTGTTGCAATATTTAAATAGTGACAACAAACAGAACCACTATGAAATCACATCCATCAATAATCAACATAAGGAAGACCTCCGGTAAGCTTTAGTTGTCAATCATCATATGTCACAATTTCAAAGTGGAGCTAAGTGGATACCAAATCAGCAACAAAAACAAGTTCAGAAACTAACCTAATGGATACCTCGGAGCTACTTGAATGCATTGACAGAATTGAGCCACAGCCTCCAAATTTATCATTTGTACAGCCATAATATACTTCCTTTATACCTAAAAAGGAATAAGAGAAATCTAATCATTTATGAATAAACCAATTTAGGAAAATTTAGTTTTATTTCAGCATGACCAACAGATTTACCAATCATTAATAAAGCAATTGTACACATATGCATGGTTCACATGTCACATAAAAGGGAGCATGCTGAAAAATTCTCTACAGCTTCTGTAGCTAAAAATCCAGTCATCTGCCACTGTTCCTGAAGGACATCAAGAGCTTCCTTCTCTGCATGTCTTGTTGCCTATGAAAGAGCAAGGAGAAAAACAAAGCAAGCAAATCAAATTTAGGAGCTTGGTTAGAAAGATAGTTTCTTGCAATGTAGGTTAGCATCAATTTAGGAAGTGCATTTCATGAGAAATGAGAAATGTTTTCTCCTTCAAGTTAACTAATTGAGAGAATATATAAGATAGATTAAGGCATATACTACATGAACTCAACAAGTTTTGCTCGGTTGAAGTTGCTGAGAATCTCAATTGGAAAAAGAGGCTTCTTAATGGATTAGCCACCTCCACCTTTTCTAACAGTATTTTTATATATACCCTGTGGCAAGTTGCCTTTGTTCTTTCAGTATGCTCCACAAGATACTTAAAGAGGGCAATAGACTATTCGTTACTGTCCACAAAATCATTTATAGCAGTGCATTGTCACCATAAAACTATAAATAATTGCAGCAATAGACTATTACATTGGAGATGATCTCTACCAGAAACCAGGCTTAAACTATTTGTGTACATGTGGCCATTGTACGAAGAAATGTGCCTAAAGAGTTGGTTTGTAAATCTTAAGAGGCAATACAATGCTCACACTGCATTTTTATCCCAAGTAAGAATACCAAAGCCAAGCTAACATACAGCCTAAGAAAACAATGTTAGGAACTTCACAAAAGCAGATAAAGTCCATAATATGGCTCCAGACAGAGCACAATGGTAAATGAAAAACGCAACACAATGTGCATAATAAAGCAAGAACATTGCTATTGTTGGCCTTAGTCATATCTTATGAAAGAATAATGCAAACAAAACCCTTTACAGCCTAATTATGCATGCAAAATTCCACTATTAACAGATTTGTTCAGATATATTATTGTACGATCTATTAAAGAAATAATTAGGGGAGAAACATAAAATGATCAACAATAATCTACGAGTGGATAGTTCGAGGGTATCAATTCAGAACACTGACAATGTGCTGTCGACCAAAATTTATAGAATGGGGTAGAGAAGCAATGACAAACATACATTTCGTGGCTGATAAGTCCAGTTTCTTCCTGCCGCAATAACGCTCCCATTCTCAACGATCACACAGCTGTTCAATCACAGTTTATTATAAATGAATAAAGTACACTGCAAAACCATTCACTAATTTAGACTAAAATACTAATCATCTCAATTAGAAAATAAGGTAACACATCTGCAATGCACCTAGCTACTGAAAATCAGTTTCTTACCCAACTGGAACTTCAAGGGAGTCCCAGACCTATGGCACCCAGATTGGGCTCAGTTTTCGCCTGAAAAGCAAACTAAACCAAACCATGCACAAGCTACCTCCCATTGTTTCACTCTCCCACTGCTTGTTTTTCCCATTGAACCTAGACTTCACCTACTTCTTTGAAAAAATTGCCACCTACCAAAAGAAAGAAAGGAAGAAAAAGGAATACCTTCTAGGGATCGTTGCTGATTTTGCATCGCGTAACGTCGATTGCCAGTGAATTCACTACCAAGCATCCACAGACTAAACTTACGAAGAAACACCTTATCCAATGTCCCCCGAACAAATTCACGGACACATTCTTCAAGCTCCCGCGCAATTGCAGCGCCGTACGAATCGAATTCAAATCGAGCTAATCCACAGCAATCTACATGAAGCCCAGAACCTCAGGAGAGAATCGTTCACCCCGAGCTGCTCTATCACTTTCCATGGCTTCGGTCGGCAGTGGTAGTCCGTTGCCTCCCGCTCGCCGGTCTCTGTAGCCGTCGATTCGCTCGTCGCCTCCGTCGGCAGGCGGCGATCTTCCGTTTCGTCAGAGCTCGGTGGCGGCGTCGGACGATGGAAGATGAGGAGGAGTCGTGATGCTGAAAGTGGCGTCGGTGGCGAGAGGACATCTGGAAAAGAAACAAAAAAAAAACAGAGAAAAAGAGAGATAAAAAGAGAAGAGAAAACGAGAAGAACAAGTAAGAAAAGAAAAATAAAAATCAGGGAGCTCTCACTTACCTACGAATTGCTTCCTTCGCAAATCTCTCGATCGTTCTCTTCTCCATCGGTCGAATCGGAGGAAGTCGACGTGGTCTCGATTCGCTTGCCTTGAGCGGGAATAAGCTCATGCTTTCTCTTGGGTGCTATTTGTTCGTCTCTCTCCATTCTGATTTGATGATCTTGCAGGTCTTCCTCTAGATCTGTTTCGCTTGAATCATCTTCGTGCATAAGTAAACTCTTAACTTCTGAATACGTGGATTCATAATCCATCTCGTAGAGCAAAGCTGGATCGATTAGCCGATTATCTTGGAGCATAATTTTTAGATTGTCCTCCAGTTTCTTGCAAAATATTCGGAATCCCCACTTTTTTATATATTCACCAGATACCGTAAGGTCAAATCGTACATGACTCCCGTCGATTCGACCAAAATCGACTACTCCCCACAACTCTGGGGGTGTCCAATACTGAAGTTTGATATGATTCAACTCCAACGGTGAGTAACGGAGTGGATGACTTTTCTGCTCTTGGCCATTAACATAGGTAACAATATGATACCAGTCATGATACGAGTTTCTCATTTTCTCCTCGTTACTATTCTTATCGAGAACGACACAGAGAGCAAATCCAAAAAACTTATCATATAAGTCTTTTGAAGCCATGAACGATATGGAATTTTCTTCAATCGGGAGAACCCATTCCGGCATCTCTCCTCGAGGGAGATAGATAAAGTAACTAAAACGCTGAAACAAAGATAGATCATTAGAAAGTACCCAAGTTTGATATTAGTACCCAAATAGAAAAATTCAATTTGAATTTAGTAAGTAATCCTAAAGAATTCCACTTGGAATTAGAGCTCTATAAACGAGTATAGATCCATTGATCCTTGCTTGCATTAACATACAAGTCTCGTGTGATAGAAATCATTCCCATGAAAGTACGGTAGCCAACTCCATTACATGCATACATGTGCATAATCACTCTATATTTGTTTGATTTTCTTAAGCCTCCAATCTTGCATTTTCTGCCATTGCAATATCCAACCATGCATGGGATCCAGCATATAGACCATATCGATATGCATGCGCGTGAGTGCATGAGCGTGCGTGAGAGAGAGAATCTAACCTGGTTAGTTAAGCAAATATCAGCCATAGTCAACCCTCTACGAACAAAATCATGAACTGAAGTTAAATCTCCACAATTTTGCAGAGATTCGCAATTGTCCGTCCAAAGAGTTCTCAAAAATGGTGGAAGTTCAGGAATCTCCTGTAGTTGATGGCAATTGTCAACGTCCAAATAGGACAAACGATGACGTTTATTGATGGATGTTGGAAGGCTAGTAATATTGTTCCTCGACAGATATAATGTTTCCAAGAGTGGAGAACATGAAAGATTCTCAAGAAAGTCTACTTCAGACAAATTACATTTCGAAAGGATTAACCAACATAAATTTGAAAGTCCGGTCTTCATGCAAGAATCAGCCGAATCCTCGTACTTTGGAAACCTGATTAAATTTGTGCATGAATCAAGATGCAAGCTTTCAAGGTTTTGTAACTTGTAAATGCTAGACGGAAGACTCATCAGGTTCTCGCAATTACTTAAATACATGCACTCCAAAGAGACAAGATTTTCTATTGATGCAGGTAGTCCTTTAATAGCGGTGCTTTCTAAATAAAGGTCTTTTAGGACTTCGAGTTTATGTGGAATATCAGGGAACCTTTCAAACTTTGTGCATCCTTGAAAATTGAGAGTTTGAAGATTTGTTGACTTGAGCTCATTTGGAAACACACTAAGTTCAGAGCACCCCTCGAAATTCAACACCCATAGCTTTTTTTGATATGCAATGGACTTGTGGGCTTCTACCAAGTTTTCACAATTACGAAGATCCAATTCCTCGAGATTTGGAGTACATGAGAGGTCCGGCATGCAAACTAGCGACTCGCAGTCACTAAAATTAAGGTACTTCAAATTTTGGAAGCCCTGCAAAAACAGCGAAACCAGCTTTGATAAACATTCTGAAAGGGACAAAAAAGGGGTGCTTGTATGATGATGTTGCTTCCTTACATTTAAACCGTGGAATTCCCGTTATGAGAATAGGTTGCTAATAAAGCATATCCGATATTGATCTTCCAAAAAATTATTATATTTTAGGTTGTCAATCGTAAATATTGAGCAATTTGTTTATTTAATGTAGACGTGATATGCTGCGGAGTCCACAAATAGACCTATGTAAGTTGTTGTACGTAGCCGGGAGAGCCAAACTTGTTTATAATATGGATGGTTAATAATATCATAATTTATTTGCAGGAGCTTAGCTTGATTGAGGGTTATAAAATTGCCTACACAACACATGGGGGAGATTGGGTTTCTCAGGGAAAGGATATGTCATAATTACATATCCTTGACTGTTATATAATCTATATTGATCGGGTGATAGCTTGCCCGAAGTGGTGTCACGTGGCACACGCATGACCGAGTTTTACCGAGTAATTTCGTTCTCATCATCATTTTAGCAAATCAGAGATAACTCTTATGATTTTACATTTTACATATTATTTGTAAGAATTCAATAACATATAGGTACACAATATAAAAAACAAATAAAATTGTGTTAGACAATTATTTAAAAAAATTAGAATTTAAAAATCCAAAATTAATTTGCAGATTTAGACCAAATTAATTTTCATTTCACAAAAATCCTAAACTGGTACCACTATTATACAGCTACCGCAAATTAATTTTCCTCTAACAAAAACGATCCCAAACTAGTACTTCTGACCCCAATCAACCCTCCATTAGTAGACGAAAACTGATTTGGGATAAAATTGTGCCATGTGTCATGCATGTGCCAATCACAAAATTCAAGTGAAGTGTCGCGCCACAAGCATGCAAATATGGGCCACATGACAAAATTATGCCTTGCGTCATGCCATGTGACAATTATAAAAGCATGGTGGAGTGCCACGTGGTGAAGGCAGATGTGGGCCACATGATAAAACTATTCCGCATGTCGTGTCATGTCATGTGGCAATCAGTGAAGTGCCACGTGGCGAGGATAGGAACGAAGACACCGCTAGTTCTAGCTTTAACTATATATCATGGATGAATGGGGAATATAAATACTATCACAATGTAATTGTGTAAAAAATAATAAATCTTACTTTTTTTAAGTCATGTAAAGACAATGAAGCCAACTTTGAAAAGCATTCGGAAGAAAATATAAATTTCACATATCCAATTCGAAATCTAGCTCTGACTTTCTATTAAGAAACTAGTGGTATGCCTCTACCGGATCACTTACATTGATTTGGTTGTGCAGACATTACACACATTACTAGCAAGTTCCTAATAAATCCTCTATTATGCCCACTTAGAAGTGCTGCTCCTTAAGAAATGATTTAATCAATTAACAATGCCTTCTTTTACAAAATGGTGCATTCAAACCTTCGACAGAGCTAATCTTATTGATGCTGGACAAATCCCCCCAATGTGCATTGAGTAAGGTTCTATCGCTTGATGACTACGTTCGAGTGTTTTTACTTCTATATACAGGTCAATGAGTAGGTTCGTCATATTTTTGTTTCTCTTTTGTTCAATCAATATACAATTTTTATATAAAATAAAAAAGTTTACAACTGACAACAAGTTGCATGTTGAATATCTTCACTACGTAGACTTGATCTACT
The DNA here is from genome assembly GCA_031216285.1 of Syzygium syzygioides. Lineage (NCBI taxonomy): Eukaryota > Viridiplantae > Streptophyta > Magnoliopsida > Myrtales > Myrtaceae > Syzygium > Syzygium syzygioides. The sequence goes on from CM062246.1 coordinate 24,481,071, forward strand.
TTTGAAATATATCTATGTCGATAGTTAGAGATATTAGGTTTAGAAAGAATGTAAACTTTATCTATGCTATTATATAAGGTAATGATGATCTCCTACTTTAAAATATTTCAATCTTCTTCTTTTTTTATTTTCCTTCCATCGATTATCCTCAATTACTTATTTTACATATATTATACCACGGACAGATATGTGATATTGATTATTTTGTTTTGTTATCTTGATTATTTTGTTTTGTTAGCTCTCTCATATTTCAATATTAAAATTTGAATTTTCTAATGATGCAATGACCTTCACAAATAAATTTCAAATCTTAAAATATCGTTCTCTTTCCAAGTATATGTAGAAAACTTCTTTGTATTGTGCATTTTCAAAAAGATGTGTTTTTTACTTTATTAGAAATACTCAATGTAAAAAATGTTTTTTTTTGGTAAAGGTAAGTGTATATATACTTGTCAAAACACCAAATACAAACTAGAGCCTAAACCAACACCTGACCCTATAAGGACAAATTGTCCACATAAGGTCAAGAAAGGTTCAGCGAAACTATACAAAAGGCAAAGGCCTAGCTAGAGCAAGAACAATTACAACCGAAATACAAGGAAAAGACCGATCCGGAGCATAGGTGGAAAGCCGAGACCTCCGGGAGCAGCAGCAAGGTAGCAAAACCAAAGCCGAAGACACCAATCAGCCAGCATTAGCAACAAAACGGAAACTGCAGCAAGGTGGCGGAGAGGGAGCCCAAGTCGCTGATCAATCTGAAGCAGCCCAAAGAAGCATCAGTCTGGCGAGGGGAGGAGCAGTCTCAGGTCCTGTCCATACCATCAAACCAGCCGTTGATATCTCCTGCAGAAGAAACCCGAAAATGCAGCAAGAAACGGCGAAGAAAGGAGGGTCTCGCGGAAGAAATGCCAACCATGAGGAGCATCGCATCAAGTGCACCAGAGTGTCCATAACCTGAAAAACGGAAAAAGCCAAGCCCAAACCAAACCTAGGCTACTAATCCAAGGAAGTGGTCACACGGTCGACCGGGAGAAGACCCCAGTTTGCTTGCAGTCTTCTATTTTGAGGAGTGTCCAACACTACACCAATAGAAATAATTTTGTCCTTGATCACCTTGACAAGATGTTTAACCATCCCCGGTGCAAAGAAAAGCTTCTCTCTAAAGAGTATATTGTTTCTTTCCATCCAAATAAGATGACAGAGGGCTCCAAGCGAGAAACGTGAGATACGCTGAGAGAAAGAGGAGCCTCCAAACTGTTGCATAGCCCATCCAATGAAGACTCCCCATGGCCGGTTCGTCCACTGCAGACCACACTTTGAAGCCCAAATCGATGCAATTCTGGCCGTTTGAGGGCAAGAAAAGAAGAGGTGATCTATGGAATCTGGGCAGCAGCGGCAGAACGCACAAGAACCTTCAGTAATCCTATGATGCTGGAGCAACAGGGTTTGGGTAGGTAAGCGGCGACGGGAAATAAGCCATAAGAGAAACGCATAACGAGGGGCCATATCCCGATCCCAAACAAAGGAATGCCAAGGAGAGGGCCGACCTTTGGGTCTGATATGGTCCCAAGCCAATGCGACCGAAAACACTCCAGAGGGATGGGCCGTCCAAGAGTATAGGTCCGGAGAATCAATAAAGACAGGGGCTGGTTCCGCCCAACTTAGGAAGGAGTCCAAAGTTGCGGACGGTTGCCATAATGAGTCAAAAAAACTCCGAACAGAGGTATGCCGGGGGATGCGCGAACGGTAAATATTCATGTCAGAAAAGATCTTGAAGAGCGGACCTCTCTCATGCCACCAATCAAACCAAAATGAAGTCCCACGACCATCTCTAATTTCCCATCTAAAAAGATTTGAGAAAGAGGACCGGAGGTCGAGGATCTTCTTCCAGGCCCACGAACAGAATGTGGGTTTCGAGGCAATCCAAAAATTGGAGCTTTTCAGAAAATTAGAGTGGATCCACTTGCACTAGAGGGATTCCTTATCAGTGAAAAGAATCCAAATGTGTTTTAGAGTTAGAGCTGTATTATAGTCTTTCAACCTGCGAATCCCAAGTCCACCCTCTTCCTTGGGAAGGCACACATCCGCCCAAGAGACCTTTGCACCACCTATTCCAAGGTCTGGGCCTTTCCATAGGAATTGTCTTAGAACAGTCTCAATGTCGTAGAGGACAGACTTGGGAAGGGAAAATATGCTGGCCCAGTAAACATGCATAGAATGCAAGACAGATTTGATGAGTTGAAGACGGCCTCCAAAAGAAAGGAAACGCTGGGTCCAAGACCTAGCCCTTGCAGTAATCGAGTCCACCAAAACCTTACAATCCTCTTTGGATAACCTGGAGGATATAACTGGGACCCCTAAGTATCGAAACGGGAGAGATCCACGTTGAAAACCAAGGCAATCACAAATCTGGTTTTGAAGTTCAGGAGACCCACCGGATAAGAAAATACTACTTTTGTTTGCATTCGGTCTAAGCCCTGACCAACCAGAGAAAAGATCAAGAGCATCCTTGATCAGTTGGATAGTACACACATTTGCTTCAGAGAATAAGAGGACATCATCCGCGAAGAACAAATGTGATAAACGAGTCTCCTTGCATCGCCAGAAGAACTTGAATTCCGGCCTATTTGACTTAGCTTGGATAATTCCGGAGAGGACTTCCATGACAAGTGTAAATAGGTAAGGGGATATAGGGTCCCCCTGTCTAACTCCCCTCGAGCTCGGAAAGAAGCCATGTAGCTCACCATTGATAAAAACCGAGAATCTTGCTGAGGACACACATTCCATGATGAGCTTAACAAAGCTGGTCGGGAACTGAAAAGCAAGGAGTACCCTCTCAAGAAAGATCCAATCGACCGAGTCATACGCTTTTTGGAAGTCCACCTTAATGGCACATTTGGGAAGATACGGCACGTGGTGAAATCCTGCAAAAAGCTCCTGAGCAAGCAAGATGTTGTCGCTAATTCTTCTTCCTTGTACAAAAGCCATTTGAGATTGACTGATTAGAGAAGGAAGCACTCGGGCAATACGATTAGCTAAAATTTTCGATATACATTTGTACAAAGTGTTGCAGCAGGCAATCGGCCGAAAATCAGTCATCGCAGTAGCATTAGGCACTTTCGGGACGAGTGCCAGAATAGTAGCATTCAACTCTTTAAGTAGCCTCCCCGAAGAGAAAAAGTTCTTTATAGCAAGGGTAATGGAGGGCCCTATAATATCCCAACAGGCTATGAAGAAGTCCACATTAAAACCATCAGGTCCAGGAGCCTTCCCTTTAGCCAAGCTGAAGAGAGTCCTCTTTATTTCACCATCCGAGACCGGAGCAGATAAGAGGGACTGTTGGTCCAAGTCCAAAGAGCGGATAGTAAATTCAGAGATATCAGCAATCGAGGGCCTGTTAGAGATAGAAGGCCCATTAAGGATATTCTGGAAAAAATCAACGATGTGGTTTTGAATCATAGCCGGATCCGTCACAAGAGCATCATGATCATCCAAGACCGAAAGAATACGGTTCTGCATTCTTCTTTTGTTAACGAAGTGATGAAAGAATCTAGTATTGTGGTCTCCTTCCTTAAGCCAGCGGATCCTGGACTTTTGTCTAAAGAAAGACTCCTCCTGAATCCTAAGAGCTGAGAAAGTCTGGATTTGGTCCGTCTCTCTATCGGCTAGCAATTGGTTGAAAGGATCTTCTTCTAGTGCATTTTGAGTCACAAAAAGTGCGGACCTGGCTTGCTCCGTACGGTTGGAAATATCGGAGAAGGAGTTTCTATTGAGGAGCTTTAGGCGCGCTTTCAGAAGCTTAAGCTTGCAGCACACATTGAACATGTGCGATCCCGTCAATGGAGTGGACCATACCTGTGAGACAATCTCCATAAAAGAGGGGTGGGATATCCAGAAATTGAAGAATTTAAAAGGTTTCCTGGAAGGGGGAGGGGGGACTATCTTGACCACCATAGGAGAGTGGTCAGAGATGCCCGGGGCCAGGAAAGAAGCCTCAGAAAACGAGAAGACCTGTTGCCAAATATCATTAATTAGTACACGATCAATCTTCCGTAGTTTCCGAGAAGAGCCTGAGGAAGTGGACCAAGTGAAGCGGTGCCCAACATATCTTAGATCATCTAATCCATTCAGAGTCAAGCATTGGTCCAATTCATCAAAAACAGGAAGCCACTGAGTATCACTACCCATTCTATCAGAAGGATCACGAATGGCATTGAAATCCCCAGCAACTAACCAAGGTAGATCACAAGAACTCAGATGAGTAAGTTCAGCCCAGAGATGTCTACGCTTAATAAAGGTATGTTCACCATATACAACAGACAGAAGAAAGACTTTCCGCATTTCGAGCATACTAATATGCACATGTATCAGTTGAGCCGAAGTAGATAAAACCTCTAGTTCAATCTTATGAGGATCCCAACCAATCCAAATTCTGCCAAGATGGGAATGCTCATAATTTGCCAACCAATGCCAGCCAGGGATAAAGTTTCTCGTTATGGCATTAAAACCAGCCAACTTGGCTTTTGTTTCTATGATACCAACACAAGATAGATTATATTGTCTAACAAACGAACGAAATTCAGCTTGTCTAAGGGGGTTAACAAGACCCCTAACATTCCAAATACCAATAAACATATGTACAAAAAAAACATATGAATAAGAGGGATAATTATTTCTGAGATTTCCGGGGCTTCCTCTTCTTAGGCTTTTTCTTAGAGGAGGAAGTACCAGGAACCATATCGGGGCCAAGCATCGGAGGAACCGGCTGGAGGGGGACTTTAGGAGTGTTCTCGGCTGTACTTGATACCAATGCGCGAGACCGGGTGGTTGGAGGAGAGAATATAGCAAGTTCCTCTCCCAAAAGGTCATCGGAGTCACTATCATCCACCCCCCCATGAGAGCCTGAGTGACCTTCAGAGGAAGATTGGGGATTGAGTTCGTGGTCCTCAACTTGGCCTAAAGGCCGCAGGGGGGAGGTGCTGGTGCCTGACACTGAAGCCTTGGAGAAAGTCCGGTCAGTTCCTAAAGAGGCTGGAGAGCCAATAGTATCCATACCAGACAGTAGAGGGGCTGGACGTGGCTGATCTGTGGTTATATCAGAATCGGGCTGAAGTATATGTCCCTCCCCTGCAAACGTGTTCAAAGGGTTGTGAGCTGAAGGCAAAGATGCGTCTGTCCTTGGAGTCGCCTCCTGAGAATGGTCTGATGGAGGATTGGGCAGAGTTGCAGCTTTGGCCAACGGGGGTTTCCCTTTGTTCCGATTGACCGGGGTCCAAGCTTCAGCTTGTAGGGGTCGAACAGAGCTGGAAATAGCTTGGGGCTGAGGGATGTCGATGCATCTAGGATGATCAGAGCTAGGGGAGAGATCCTCACCTACCAAAGGAAAATTCGCTGGAGTAGAATCTGACCCTGTGGTGATCTGGTCCGGACAAGGATACTGGTCCGGGACAAAGTCCAGCGAAGGAGGAGGCTGAGCAGGATCAGGGGCAATATTTGGTTCTGCGTGTGCTGGGTTCTGTGGAATCAGCGAGAGGGAAGGTGGTTCGTCGAATCCTACAGCAGATGCTAAAGGACGAGGGCTGATACCAGGGGCATTCTTAGCAGCAGAAGTTTTACCTTTCCTGGGTTGGACTTGGACCCATCCTTCATCCCTGAGGGCCTGCTTATGTTGTCCATTCCTACGGCCAATGTTTGAGGTGCCCGCATCTAAAGTTGCAGGCTTAACAATGGGCTGATCAGCGCAACAATCAAAGCCTATGGATCCCTCTTTGTGCCCGAAGATACCGCATGAAGGACATGCCAGCGGTTTCCACTCATACTCTACATTGATGGTGTTCACCTCACCATCCCAGCAGAATTTTACTTGTTCCACTCTTGGCTTAGAAGCTTGGAGTTCCACACAGACTCGCACAAAGGATATCCTGGCCATCTGTTGAGTTTGAAGATCCACATATAGGGGTTTGCCAATAGCACTGGCTATGGAACCAATGCCAGCAGGGGACCATAACGAAAATGGAATGTCTCTAAGTCTTACCCAAACCGGTATTGTGTCCAGGACTCCCTTCTTGAGCTTAAGCTTAGAGTGCCATTGTTGCAAAAGCAAGGTACAGTTGAATATAGATATCGGGCCCGAGTCGATGATCTTCCTACGGAATTCATTATCAGGTACACGGAAAAAATAGAAGCCATTCTCGTGTAGTTTAACCTCAGCGACTTTGTCTCCCCAAGCCTTCCTTATCGCCTCTTCAGTCAACTTAAAGGGAGCTTTCTTCCCTATATAGCGGCCTACAATACAGTCTAGCCAAAAAGGGTTCTCAGCAGCAGCTATATCAGGTGTAAAAAATGTTTGCATTGAGTATTTCTAATAAAGTTGTTCGCCTAATTTTTCAAATGCCAATTTTGCTGCACTTATAAATATTTCTAACGTAAGTAGTTAGCAACATTTTGAAAGAAAAAAGAGAAATGGTTTCTAAAACAGAGGAACAATAATGGAATACTGCAGTTGCTCACCTTTTGTGTAATAGTACATATAATACGCATATACGTACACAAATGAGGCAGATAATGAAAAGGTCAATGTAGGTAAATGCTCACCTTAAATTGACTTGGCTCTACCGTGATATTGTAATTGCACATATCAAGTCCCACTAATTTCTTTCGACCGGAGGAAAATTCTAGAATTCGAGAAGCACATCCATCCCATCGATACCATCTTAGCTCATTAGGAAGACATATAGGACCCTGGAAAGAATTATGCACATTGAGCAAAATGAGCAATCTCAACCTTCTCATTTTTGTTAAAGCATTAGCACCGATACATATCTCAGTCGGCTCAGGTGGCTCCAACACTATGGCTTTTACAGCACAATTTTCCTGTATATACAAGACTATTTAGGTTATGCATGTTCAGCAATTAGAGCCAAAAAGATAAGGAGCATGATTTTGATGATAATTGCAAGTCTTACCATGTCGCTTGACAAAACATCGACAACGTCATCACATAGCCATAGTCTGCTGCGTCTCCCAGGATCATCACTTTCTTGGTTCACAATATCCATACCCATCAACCGAATCAAGTCATGCATTTGTATGTTCCCCAACTCAATTCTTATCAAGGACCTCTCCATGAGATTTTGTAATCCTATTACTGCCTTAAAATCGCAACCGTCGAGAACTTTCTTTACATACTCACTATCCCACCCCTTAAAGAAGCAGGCAATGTGGAGAAAGATCTCTTTCTCACTTTTCTCTAGTCCATCATAACTTATTATGAGCACATCATTAATGGTTTCATTAGGAATTCCAGCAAGTTTCTCTAGTGCACTTTCCCATTCATTTTCTCTTCTACCGCGTAAGAAGGAACCTAGCACCTCAAGTGCTAAAGGAAGGCCCTTAGCATAATTTAGAACACTATCCACTAGATCTGTCCTAATTTTAAATTTTTGGTGTGCCGAAAAAGCATGCTTACTAAACAGCTCACGAGCTTCACTGTCACCCAGTTCTCTAACTTCGTACACATGATCTGGATCTATCCCAAGACAAGTTAGCAAATGGCTATCTCTTGTAGTAACAATGATCCTACTCCCATTACGAAGCCACTTACCTTGTCCAACTAAAGCACGTAACTGACGCAAGTCATCCACATCATCAAGGATGAGGAGAACCTTTTTGTGACAAAGTCTTTCTTGTATTAGATTGATACCTCTGTGCTCATTGGGAACTATTAATCTTTCTTTCAGTGTTAATATCTCAAATAGTAATTTTTCTTGCAAAGTTTCTAAATTCTTGCAATCTTTTGAAACTTCTCGAACATTCGCCAAAAAACATGAATTCCCGAATCGATTGAAAATATCATTATAAACAGCTTTGGCTAAAGTCGTCTTTCCTATGCCTCCTTGTCCCCACAATCCCACCATAAGAACATCGTCATCAGACTTAAGGTTTAACATCGATATCAACTTAACCACTCGGGAATCTATCCCAACCGGATGTGTAGCAACATGCAAAGGTGTTCGGTCTAGGAGAGTGGAGATTTCCGTCACAATTCTTTGTATAAGCTCTGACTCATCTCTGAAAAAAAATAAAAAATAGAAGTTGTGGCATCGTTTTAGCAATTTGAATAAGTGAATAACAACCAATTACTAGCCAACAATGAAAAAAAACAGTGCATCACATTTTCACGTAACCACAGCCAAAACAAAATGTATTCCCACCAAGTTGAATTAGAACTCAAAAGAGCTCCACAACAATCAAAACAAGTTCAAGGTTCGACTTTTAGTCATCCAAGTGATTCATGTTCTTTTGATTTAAACATGACGATTTAGTTATTTTTTTCTTGAACAGTTATATGTGATTTATTTATACGATTAATCAAAAAGAGTTATTCAGGACTTTGAACGATGGTTAAGATTTTGATTTGAAAACTATTAAAGTACCCAAAGCACGATGTCATTGCCTGTACACACTAACAATCGAGCGCCGGCCAGCCAAAATTGGCCGGATTGACTGAATTGACACAAATACAAAATGTTTAGGACTCAATTGGCCAAAAAAAATAATTTAGGATTGAATTGGCACAATTGCAATATGTTTAGAACTTTTTTTTTGTAATTCTCCCATCTAGATTTTAAAAAATGGCAATCTAAGTAGTACACATATATTTGATTTAGATAATAGGTAGGGACTTTCCTTCTCAATACACCCCTCACTTGAATAATTAGTGTAAGCTATAGATGCACAATGAGCATAGAGCCGTCACCACGCGCATCTTTCCTCGGTGTATTTGCTGAAAATCCACTCATGTACATCCATGAAACTAGAAGCCGACAACATTAAATTCTCGTAACAGTTGGAAAAACCTTAGACAAGACGATATTGCTATTGGGGTGTCCAAGGGCCCAGACAGAAAAATTTTCATTTTTTTGTTGCAATTAATGGTTGTGTCCTCTCTAATATTCAAAAGGGTCTTCGTGTACTCTTTCATTATACCCAAATTATAAAATCCATCCATCGAGATCTCTCGTAAATTTTCAAAAACCCTGATAAATTATCATTCCCACAGCTCATTTTCTCTCATCAAAATCATCTGTTCACGAAGTGTCCCACCGATGATACCGACCCACGTAACGTAGCAATTCAACAAAGAGACTCGAAAAGGGCATCGATGCATGCTTTTGTACGAGACGGTTGTGTGGATATCGAACACACTTAAATGTGGGATTGGACAATTTGCATGCCCCCCCCCCCACGCTCGACCTCGCCGTCGCGACCCAGGCAACGGCGAGGCTCGACCTCACCTTGCCTCTCCTCGCCTCGCCGTCGCGACCCAAGCAACAATGAGGCGAGGTGAGACGGCGAGGTCGAGCCTTGTCGTCACCTAGCCCAACCAGGGGCCGGCGAGGCTTGCCCTCGCCGATGGCTGGCGGGGTGAGCTGTAACATTCCGGATTTTCGGTCCATTTTGGGGTTTATAAAACGCATAATTTGTCAGTGCGCTTATGGTAAAATCTCGCCCGGGAACTGATCACTCTCGGTTATTGTTTTAAATTAGAGATTTCGCTAGAATCGCACTCGATCGAATTTTCGTCGTTATTTGGACCCTGAACTTGGCAATCGATTTTCGGGTGTTTCAAGACGCATTAAATTGGACGGTGTCAATATTAAAGTTGCCGGTATCGAGATTGTCAGGATTAATGGAAAAATTAGAGTTTTTGGACCAGGTGCGAATTTGGACTAGTAGACCCCTCGTAAAAATTTAGTCTCAATAATTTGGCCTTTGTCCCTTTTTATGTGCGAGGCTAATTTAGGAGTGATGGGCAATTTTCCGTTTTGAAATCGGACCCTCGGTTTGCATTAAATCAAAGAAATAAAGTTTATTTCTTTTCGGAAATTTTCCCCCCTCTCTCTCTCCTCCCTCGGATTCCCGCGCGTCCCCCCTGCCCGGTCACGTCTGTCCCCACTGCCCCCACCTGCTCCCTCTCTCTCCTCTTCTTCCTTTTTCCTTTCCTTTTCTTTTCTTCTCTTTTCTTTTCTTCTCTGTTCCTTTGTCTTCTTCCTCTGGACCCCCTCGACGCCGACTGGTCTGCTGCTGCTGCTCCTCTGCCCGCCGGCCGACACCGCCTCCTCCCGACGCCGCGCGCCGCCGCCGTTGCTAGCCCCGCCCCCAGCCACCTTCTTCCTCCTTCCCCCTTCGCTGGCTTCCTCCCCGGGGACGCGACCGCTTTTGGTTCTCCTTTGCCGCGGTCCAGTCGCCGAACCAGCCGCTCGCCGCACGCCGGCTCGCCTCGCCCGGCCGTCGCTGCTCCAGCCCCGGTTCGCCGGACCGCCCGCCAGGCGCCGTCGCCTCACCAGCCTCCGCCGCGCCGGTCACCAACCTCCACCTCGCCTGCCCTCTCTCCCCCTGTTCACGCGAGCAGAATGCTCGCCGCCGCGGTCGCCCCTCGCCCGCGCTTCGCCGCTCGGCCGGCTGCTCCGCCCTGCCCGCCCGTCCGGCCGCCGCCTCGGCCTCTCCCTTTCCCTTCCTCTCTCCCTCTCACCTCACGCTCGGCCGACCCCTTCCCCTCCCCGACCAGATCTGCCCCTCTCCGCCCTTACCGTCGTTCGCCGGAGGAGCCCGCTGTCGCCGGAGTTGTTCCGCCGCCGCCACAACCAGTCGCCCGGCCTTGCTGAGCCGCCCCCGAGCCCACCTGCCGCCGTTCCCGTCACTGTGTTTTTCCGGCGATGTTACTGTTCACGCCGGCGTTACTGTTCCGACAGGTCACTGTTCCGGCGAGCACTGTTCATCCGAATCGATCCGTCCGGCCCGTTTTAAGCGTAGGACACCCGGTGAGTTGACCCTAAACCCTAATTAGGCTAATTTACATTTCTAGACGAGTTTAGGGGTTAATTAGGGTTATTTAGGGGTTAATTTAGGGGTTAAATTATGGAATCGATTAGGGACTTTGATTGTGGTCGATTTAGTGGATTATTCTGATTAATTAATGGAGGATTAGTGGCCCGAGAGGCGCAATAAAGGGGCTGGTCGGTTTGGACTAAATCGGGCCGAGTACGGGGTTGTTTGGATTTAAAGTGTGGATTATAGTGCGTGTAGAATTCCGATTTTTGTGGTGGCTGATTAGAATGACATTTGGGGAGTGTGATGGAGTAATTTGATGACATTTATTAGCCTAGAATTTGTGGTTTAGTGACTAGCCGCGATTGGATTGGATTGGATTTGATTTGGGCAAGGCGCGATTATTTTGAGGTTTAATTGTGCAATTACTGGGATTGGTCGATTGGCGTAATTGACTGGCTAATTGAGCCGTAGTTGTGGTTAATTTGATGATGCCATGTAACGTGTTTAGCATGGTTGGGAGTGGAATAGCATGGCGGGCCCCTAATGCGTGAAATTCGTTGACTTGGTTGTGTGAATTTTGTGCATGAATTGCGTGTTAAGTTGATGCCATGGTTGAATTGAAATTGATTGTCTGAGTGGGCATGTCGATCTATGGAATTGAATATGCGCGGTGCAAGTTGAGCTTGTTACATTGTGATTTGCGCATGTGAATGCCCAAGTGGGAATGAATAACCATGAATGTACATCATGAGCATTGGCACGGCATGTGCATTTATAAGTGTGCCCGAGTGACATGTGCATTGTGATCACTTAAGATGCCCTGATGCGTCTTACGCGGGGTTCAGATAATAATGAATTGTGTGATCACCTAAGGACCTACGGGTCGTGACCTTCGGGTCGATACCGTCCTCATGCACTTTGAAGCAGGACGATGCCCGGTACGTCCGGAAGGTGACCATCCTCATGCACTTTGAAGCAGGCTCTGGTTCGCAAGGAGATCAGTGTTGCGCCTCATGCACTTTGAAGCAGGTTAGAGACACTGGGCCAGATCGGTTGCTGCGCCTCATGCACTTTGAAGCAGGCTAGACGCACCAGGCCGTGAAAAAATTGATGACTCGAGTCGAGATATTAATAATTTGGGCAGTGTGCCAGTGTGTCAGTGTGGGCCAGTGGGCCGGGAATTGCATGTGTCAAGTCCATGACATTTGCATACATGAACATACATTGACTGGCATGCAAGAATGTGGGAATCAGTGCATAAGCATGTGATTGGCATATATGTGATTATGAGTGCCGCTTGTGTACGGCGATTATTATATATGGATCTGTCTAACCTGCAGGGTCAAGTAATTTCTAGATTCGAGCCGAGGGCTTGAGTCATATACTGTTTAGACTGTGCGCTGCTTGTTAAGTACTTGTCAGGAGGTGCACGTTAGCCTAGTTTAGGTTTAGGGAATTACTCGCTGAAATTTATTCTCACGGTTGTTGTAAAACCGACTTTTCAGACCCCCAGCTTGGAGGATGACAGGCGTACCGAAGTGTTTTGGGAGGAGCCCCCGGCTAGTTGTAGTGACCTTGAACTGCTCTTGATTTTTGAAGTTTGGGCTGTATCTGATTATTATATATGTTTTCCAATAACAGTGCAAGTGTTAATTTCGGCGGTTACCCTTGGTTGTGTGTTTATTTAATGTACGGGTGGTGAGTTGCTTCCGCATGTGTGTTAAAATCTCTGTGTTGGGTATTTGGTCAGCGATGTGTCCTGGGACGTCGCATACAAATCGACCTCTGCGAGGGATGTGGCGCACCGAGAAGCGCGGGGCGTGACATGAGCTTCGTCAGAGGCCTCGCCGGTCCTCCCCTCTGGCTGGCCGCCGGTCGCCGGACCGGCCAGAACGGAGAAAGCAGAAAAAAAAGATAAAAAAATTGATAAAAAATAATTAAAAATTGCCACGTCAGCGTTGACAGGACGACCAGCGCCGGTCGGCGGCCACGTCAGCACCGGCCGGCCAAAATTGGCCGGAAGGACTAAATTGGCAACAATTAAAAAGGTTTAGGACTGAATTGACAAACTTAAAAGGTTTAGGACTGAATTGGTCACTGTACAATAAGTTTATGATTGATTTGACAATTTTCCCAATATGCATGGATCTATTTCTATCTCATTTTAATTGCAGATTTATTTATTTGATAGAAGAATGTGCACATAATTTCTATTTATATCCAATCTAGTTCCGCTCGTGCAAACTTGCTTCTATTTCTTTCCCAAAAAAGTTGTCAAATTTGTCAAAGAGCCTACTCACCCTCCTCTAAATTATAGCACTAGCCACAACGGAAACGACGTCCATTTATAAACCCATTTAGTAGTAAATTGGGTCTAAATAGATTGTAAATCCATTTACGACTAATTTGACACCAATATTATGTTTAAACCCGTTGATTAAATATAACTAATCCATATAACAATTCAGTCCATTATATATAAGTTAGAAAATGGCTTTATAACCCATTTTGACAAGGCTAGTCGTGACAAGTACCTCTAAGGCAAACTCAACAGGGGTAGATCTAGGAGAGAAGCGGGAGGATGCATTATGGCAGATTTTTGTTCTTAGTTTCTTATAACAATTTGCAGGTAAGATTACTTATGATGGTCATGCCTTGTTTGCGCATGAATCAGCCTTCAAATTCTTGTGTAAATCATTCATAAGAGATCATTTAGCCCAAAAATATTTCCAACCATTCCCTTTGCGTCCCTCTTTAAACTGCATGAAATAATGAAATGTCGCATCGTACGAAGACAACCGTGTCAAATATCATGAAAAGATCATTGCAACGAATTAAGACTATTGTTTGGATGTTACGTTGAGTGTGGAACTATAAAAGATTGGACTATGCATACTAATGAATACTATGGTATACGACTTTCAAGACTTCTCTCATCGAAGGTAGATCCTCTGCAACAAAATGAGTCATTCTCCGTTTCAGAGTTAGGAGCTGCTGCTCAACTCCTCTTGAATGCAATCTCAAGCATATTGGCAGGCACCAGGAATTATTTCAAACTTGCCTGGAAACAACAAAAAAGCATAAGAAACTCAAAACTGTAATGTTTTAGGGGTAGAAAAAAGTGTAATAGTCAGCAGCCGAGCAAACGGCATTCCACACCAGTCAGAAATATATGTTGTTCAGATTCCGAGGATCATCTCATACTGCATATATAACTAAAACTTGCTTCCCATAGTTCAAGTCCTCCCCTTCCTTTTGCTCATGCTCAGTAAAAAAATCAGTAAAAATGTGCTTGTAGTGGGCATTTTCCCATAACCTGCATAAGCATTGAAAAGCTGTTTCATAACCAACCACGACGGTGGGGGAAGTGTGCATGTTTGCGAGTAAGATTTCACGAGCTTATCGTACACCTAAAACCACTAACAGAAGATGACTAAAATGCGGTTACCTTTTACTTGCCTGGGAAGCAGTTGACGTCATTTATATAATACATATATCTCTATTCACCTGACCCCTTTTATCATATCTATGTTGAACAGCTGGAGACCCTGCATCGAGATGCAAATAATAAACTTAAACGGAAGTTTACACCAGACATAAAAGAGGAGCCTATGGCCCTGTTGGCATAAGTAGAAATAAATGAAGCGTAGAACCACATTACCAGCCGGTGGTTTGCAAGCCTTTCCAGTAGCGGTCTTGGAGGGAGTTCTGCATGGGAAGGCAGACTTATGACAAGGTATTAGGAAGAAAATCTAATGGTCAATTCTTCTATTTGTAACTGCTATGCCTGCCCGTAAGTATATGTTTTACAGAGAAAGATGCCAAAACATGTAGACAGCACTCAAGTAAGCAATTGTTTGTGGAACATTGAACGGATCATGAGCCAGAAATGTTTCATAAGAAGTTTCACCACAAACAGAACTCCAAATGTTTCATCTTGTTTCTTGTGTTTGCAGATAATTCAGGAAGGAGTTGACAACATTTTGCAAACCTTTAATAGTGAATGAAACAAGAGCAAGAAAAATGAAGTTTTCTCTCACGCCTCTCATGTTTCTTCCTCTAAAGGCCCAATTTTCACCAACTACATAAAGGCTTCAGAGGATGATGTTTATTCGGAAGCCTTCAATCTGAACAAATACATGGAGATGACATAAACGGCATAAGTGTAAAAAAAAACTTACGCTCAGACTTACATCACAATTAAGGATATTTATAGAACAACTAAACCCACAAATCTCATGGTTTTCTGCCCCGGTAAAAGATCACCTAGAAGCTGACTCAATAATTTTCACTCAATAAGACATACATAAAGGAAAAGCAGTTCAATATCTCTAACCAGCAACATCAGGGTCAGGATCTGCATATTCTGCTGATGATGCAGCAGCAGAAGAAACCCTCCGGAATGGAAAACTCCGGAGTTCCCGTCTTCTGATATTTGGTGGGGAGAAACTTCTAACAACCTTTGCAAACTCGCCAATGGCATATACCTTAAAAGAACACCTCCTTCAACAAACAAAACATGAGTTGTCAGGCCCGTCTGCTGATATTTGGTAGAGAGAAACTTCTAACAACCTTTGCAAACTCGCCAATGGCATATACCTTAAGGGAACACCTCCTTCAACAAACAAAGCGCGAGTTGTCAGATAATTGATTTTCGTGAAGTGATTGTCAGAGAGCGTATGCAATCTAGCAACCAACACCCTCAAAACAGAAACGAGAAATTATACCATGATTAAGAAACTCTTGCAAAACCAGGGGAGGCTCGAGCTCTACAAGGGAGTACCGATCATAAGCAATGAACAATTCGTGGGAGTTGGGACTTCCATCCACCACTAGTGGTTTGTCAACTGAAACGGCAACAGCCAAGAAAACTTAGTAATTGAGCCTCAGTTATAGATTACTCGCTTAACTCTCGCCAAGAAGGTAGCCCACCCGAAATCAAATCCAAGAATTGGTAAATACAGCGCAAACGCTAAAGAGGGAGAAAACCCTTACCTGATCCGAGCTCCTCGGACGCAGACGACGAATCGGAGCCGCCGATGGCCTCCGGGAGCGGACGGGCCGGACGGCGGCGGTGTGGTTGGGAGCGAAGAGAGAGAGCAGAGAGTGTGTCCTGGTCGTTCTTTGGAGGTGAGAGAGGGAGTGAAATTTGAAAAAAAAGAAGAGAGAGAGAGAAAGGACGCAGATTTCTCCAATGGAGAGAGAGAAGTGGGACCCATGGACAACAGTGGCGCCACGTGTCGTCCATTTAACGTGCCGGCCCCATGGTGACGTGGAGCAGCCGGCCTACGCAATATTTACATGTCATCTAACCGTTTCTTCACATTTCTCCGGAAAGTTGACAGGCGTTCGTCCAAGGTCTCATTATCTTCCATACATTTCCTTTTGATGGATGAATGCCTCTCAACTTTAGCTTCTTGTCGAGTGCGCTCCTGCATGTTTGCTTGGACCTCCGAAAGCTGTTGCTTCATAGACCTACCTTCACGCTGAATATGAACATTGGTTCAAGCGCGATCTGGCGTTCAACTTCAGCAAGAAGTGCTTCGAGCCTTTCCTTTTCTTCCGTGAGCTCAACCTTCTTGTCACGGGCAGCCTGATAAGAACTGCGATGCTCTTTCAGAATTTTCTTTCCAGCTTCCAGTCTATCTTCTAGTTTGTTTAAGCTCTCTTCAACAGCTGTCGACAACTCAATCTTGTAGCAGTTCTTTCTAAAATCTTCAACACCATCGGCAAAGAGTGCAGCGAACTCTTTGCAGTCGTACTGAAATCCTGAAGCCTTGGTGAAGCAATCATCGCCAGAACTCAACTCGGTGAGCAAATTCTTTATTCTATCTTCAATGCTCAAGTTAAGAGCAATCTGGGAGTATCCTTCTTTTGTGAGTTGGTACAACTCCTCCCATTTAGCCCTCACGCCATAGACAGCTCCGGGTGTCGATGAGTTGGAACCAGATGGGAGGAGCCTTTCACGTCTTGGTTTTACTTCTCCTAAGATTTCATCGATTGCTTCTAAGTCGGACATCTCGATGTCCGAAACTTCAGAAGTCGACTCTTCAACCACTGTGGATGGTTGTGCAATTGGGAGATCAACCATGTCTGCTGCTCCCTGAGAGGGCATAGACGCTGTCGATGTTGTAGGCATGGTGGTTGACGTCAAAGCTGGTGCAGTCCCTGAACCTGTGGCGGAGGGATCGTTGATTGGTTCTGGCTCAGGTTCATCTGCAACTGAATCACCAACGCTAGAAGTTCTGGCATTGGTCTGCTCGCCTGAGTTGGTCGGCGATTGAACTTCAGGAGGCTGAACTGGTGTTTGCGTGCCTTGAGGGAGAATAAGCTCGTGATTTCTCTTTGAAACTATTTGACTACGTTCCTCGATACTCCTCTGACAATCTTGCGAGTCTTCTTGTAGATCTGCTTCACTCGAACTGTCATCGTGCATAAGTAAACTCTCAACTTCAGCAGATGTTAATTTAAGTTCAACCTCGCAGAGTAAAGCTAGATTTATTAGCCCATTCTCTTGAATCCCAACCTTTAAATCGTCTTCTAGTGGCTTGCATATTATTCGCAATCCCCATTTTTTCACGTTTGTAGTCGAGATTGTAAGGCTGAATTGTACATAACTCCCATCAAATTGACCAAAATTAACTTCTTCCCACAGATCATAAGGTGTGCAATACCAAAGCCAGATATGATCAGGACTCGAGCAAATGTAGTCTGATCTTCCTTTGCAATCCCGCCTTTCGCTGTTAACTTGTGGTAAAATCTCAAACATTGGTACCTCTTCTTCTTCCTCATAATCGATAACAAAACAGAAAACCAATCCAATAAACTTGTCATACAAGTCCTTTGAAGCCATGAAAGATATGAAACCCTCTTCAACAGGAACAACCCACTCTGGCATCTCTACTCCAAAGAGAAAAATGCCCAAATCAGTAGGTATCTGTCATAAAGAAAGACTGTTAGAAAGTACTCAAGTTTGTTATTAGTGCCCAAATAGAAGAATTCAATTTGAGTTTAAGTAAGTAATCCTAGTGACTTCCACTTCTAACTGGAGCTCTATATATGATTAGAGATATCCATGTCTCATGTGATAGAAATCAGTGCGTTAGCCACCTCCATTACATGCATATGCGTGCACAACCACTTTATATTTGTTTGGTTTTCTCAAGCCTCCGATCTTGCATGTTCTGCTATTGCAATATACAAAGCACACATTGGATCCAGCATATTATCCACATCAATATGAGAGAGAGAGAGAGAGAGAGAGAGAGAGAGAGAGAGAGAGAGAGAGAGAGAGAGAGAGAGAGAGAGAGAGAGAGAGAGAGAGAGAGGGTCTAACCAAGCCACTGACAACTAGGAGCCATGGTCAACCCTCTACGGACAAAATAATGAATTAAAGTTAAATCTCCAATTTTCCGCAGATATTCCGAATTATCCACGAAAAGCCACCTCAAATATCGTGGAAGTTCAGTAATTTCTTGTAATTGATGGCAATTTCTAACATCCAATCCCCGCAAATGACCACGCTTAATTATGGATGTCGGAAGGCTAGTAATATTATTGTTCTCCCTAAGACATAATTCTCTCAAAAAGGGAAAACAGGAAATATTCTCGAGAAAGTCTACTTCACACAGATGACATCCCTCAAGGTTTAATCGACGTAAATTTGGAAGTCCAATCTTCATGTGCGGATCAGCTGAATCCTCGTACTTTGGAAAGCTTATGAAATTTGTGCAATCATAAAGTATCAAGTCTTCAATGTTTTGTAACTTGTAAATGCTAGACGGAAGACTTACAAGGTTTCTGCATTCACTTAAATAAATGGACTTCAAAGAGATAAGATTTTCTATTGATGTAGGAAGTTCTTTGATAGCCGTCCTTTGTAATTTAACCTCTCTTAGGCCTTCGAGTTTATGTGGAACATTAGGGAACCTTTCAAATTTTGTGCAACCATCAAGATTGAGAGCTCGGAGATATTTTGACTTGAGCTCATTTGGAAAAACACTAAGTTCAGAGCACCCTCTTAAATTCAACACCTGCAGCTTGTCATGATCTGCAATCGACTTGTGGGCTTTTACTAAGCTTTTGCAATACTGGAGATGCAATTCCTTGAGATTTGGAGTACATGAAAGGTCGGGCATACAAACTAGAGAATCGCAGCCACTGAATTTAATGTACTCCAAATTTTGGAAGTCCTGCAAAATCAGCAAAACCAACTTTGATGAACATTTTCAAAGGACAAAAAAGGTGTTCGTATGATCCTGTTGCCACTTTTAATAAATTTTCTTTCTTAGGCCACAACATTCTTCATGTAGAAGGAGGCAAGGAGCATCGTTAGGTCAGGCAACTTGGAACCTACTATACAGGTTTCTGAATAAATTTCTTAATCTATTAATTAATTTATCATTCAAAGTTACTATAAACTGAATTTGTGAGAATTAATTATTGTATTGAGAAATTACTTTACACTTACAAACTTTATCAGTATATATATTTAATATATATATGAACAAATCAAAGATAACTCTTATCATTTTACAATTTAGATATTATCTGAAAGAATTGAATAACATATGGTTACACAATATAAAGAAAAATTAAAAATAAGCTATGTTAGACAATCATTAAAAAAATTAGGATTAATTCCATTAGAAATCTCAAACTAATATACACATTCACCTAAAATTAATTTTTGTTTCTCGAAAAATTCCAAATTAGTACCCCATTACACATTTACTCCAAAAAAAAATTTCTAAAAAAAATCCCAACCCGGTACCCCTAACTCAAATCCACCCTCCAACAGATGAAAATTAGTTTGAGATAAAACTACATCAAGTATCATGCATGTGTAGCAATCACAAAATTAAAGTGAAGTGTCACGTAACAAGCATGACCAATCATGTGTCATGCAATGTGACAATCATAGAAGCAAAATGAAGTGGCACGTGGTGAGCATGTGAATGGCCCAACGAGCATGCAAATGAGGGCCACGTGACAAAACTATGCCAGGTGTTGTGGCAATCACGGAAGCAAAATGAAGTGTCACGTGACGAGCACAGGGATGAACACTCCATTAGTTTCGGCTTTAATTATATATAATAGATGAATGTCAAGGATATAAATTCTATCGCAATTAAATTTCCCAAAAATCAATGAGCTTTTAAAAAAAAATTTGAAGTCATGCAAAGGCAATGGAACAAAATTGGAAGAACATTCGGAAGATAATAAAAATTTCACATATTCAATTCAAAATCTGGCTCTGATTTTTTATTAAGAAACTAGCGATATCCCTTTCTTTTTTTGGTCTGGAGTGGTGTCCCCTATACTGGATCACTTATATCGAATTAGTTGCGCACGCGTTACATACGTTACTCGCAAAATTTCTAATAAATATTTTATTATGTCTATTTAGAAATGCTACTCCTTCAGAATTGATTTAATTAATTAATAAAGCCTTGTTTTATAGCACGGTGTATTCAAACCTTCGACTGAGCTAATTTTATTCATGCAGGACAAATCCCGCATTTGTATTTTTTATCTGCCCTATCCAAATTATATGCTTGACCACTCTGCTAGCTACTTGTTGGATGTTTTTACTTTTATATACACGTCAACAGGTTGGTTCTTCATATTTTATTCGTTCATCATACAATTTCTCTATGAAATAAAAAAGTTTATATATAAACAACCCACATAGTTAGAATTATGTTTGCACAACTTCAATTAGCAGATTTGCATTTTGAATTTCTTCACTAGGTAGATTTGATTCCGTTAAATATATCTAACAAAGTTGTTTCGCTTAATTTTTCAAACGCAGATTTTGCCCCACATAAAAAAATTTCTAGCTCGAGCAGTTAGAGTCATTGTGAAAGAAAATAGACAAATGGTTTCTAAAACATAAGAACACCACTTCCTCTTGTGTACTAGTACATGTAATATGCATATCCATGTACAAATAAAGTAGATGATAGAAAGGTCTACGTAGTTAAATGCTCACCTTAAATTGTTTTACCACCCCTGTGATATTACCTTTGCTCATATTAAGTCCCACTAATTCCTTTGGACCAGAGGAAAATTGTGGAAACCAAGGAGCACATCCCGGCCATTCAAACCATCTTAGCTCATCAGGAAGATATATAGGACCTTGGAAAGAAATATGCACATTGCGCACGATGAGCAATCGCAACTTTCTCATTTTTGTAAAAGCATTAGCATTTATACATATGTCTTTCACCTCAGGTGGCTCCAACACAATGGCTTCTACAGCACAGTCTCCCTGTATATACATGACCATTTAAGTTATGCATATTCAAGAATTAGAGTCAAAAGTTTTTTTTTTTTTAATTAGAGTCAAAGTTAAGTAATAGAGATTTGATCATATTTGAAATTCTTACCTTGCTGCTTGAAAGAACACCAAGAACATCACCATACAGCCATAGTCTTCTACGTCTCCCGGGATCAAGGCATTCTTGGTTCGCAATATCCATTCCCATCACTTGAATCAAGTTGTGCACTTGTAGTTGTAGGATTCCATCGGAATTGTACTCCATGCTTATCAAGGACTTCTCAATGAGAATTTCTAATCCTAAATCTGTCTCAAAATTGCAACTTTTGAGAACTTTCTTTGCATACTCACTCTCCCACCCTTTAAAGAAGCAGGCAATGTGGAGAAAAATCTCTTTCTCACTTTTCCGTAGTCCATCATAACTTATTTTGAGCACATCATTAATGGTTTCATTAGGAATTCCAGGAAGTTTCTTTAGTGTACTTTCCCATGCATGTTCTCTTCTACCACAAAGGAAGGAACCCAACACCTTTAGTGCTAAAGGAAGGCCTTTAGCATGATTCAGAACATCATCCACTAGATCTTTCCTGATTATTAATTTCTGGTGTGTCGGAAAAGCATGCTTACTAAGTAGGTCACAAGCTTCCCTTTCATCCAATTCTCTAACTTCATACACATGACCTTGATCTATCCCGAGATAAGTTAGCAAATGCCTATCTCTTGTAGTAACAATGATCCTACTCCCATTACCAAAGCAGTTGCCTTTTCCTACTAAATAATGTAGCTGTTGCAAGTCATCCACATCATCAAGGATGAGAAGAACTTTTTTGCGACAAAGTCTGAGTTGTATTAGATTAATGCCTCCATCAACATTGGACACTTCTAACCTTTGTGACAATAATAAAATATCTTTCAGTAATATTTCTTGCAAAGTAATTAAACCCCTGAAACCTTTTGAAGTTTCTCGAACATTTGCTAGAAAACATGAACCATCAAATTGTCTAAAAATAGCATTGTGAAGGGCTTTTGCTAAAGTTGTTTTTCCTATGCCTCCCTGTCCCCATAATCCCACCATGAGAATGCCATCATTAGACTTGAGGTTTAACATCGATTTCAGCTTAACCACTCGAGAATCTATCCCAACCGGATGCTCAGCAACATCCAAAGGTGTTCGGGCTAGGTAAGTGGACATCTCCTTCACAATTGCTTGTATAAGCTCTGACTCTGACTCATCTCTAACAAAAATTGGAAAAAGAAGTCATAGCATTGTTTTAGCAATGTGAATAAGCAAATAATGAGCAATCACCAACGAACAATGACAAAGTAGTGTATCACATATTTAGATAAAACAGCTAAAACAAAATGTATTCCCACCAAGTCGAGTTAGAACTCCAAGAGCTCCATACCAATCAAAACAAGTTTAGGGTTCAACTATTAGTCATTTAAGTGATTCATGTTCTTTTGATTTATACATGATGATTTACTTATTTTTCTTTTTGAACCGTTATGTATGATTTAGTTATATACTTAATTAAAAAGAGCTATTTGGAACTTTGAACGGTGGTTAAGATTTCGATTTGAAAAATATGAAAATACCCGAAGCACAATGTCATTGCCTTACATGGCCTGTGCACACTAATTATCTTGTATCAAGCGTTGCAAACTTTCTCATCCCTTCCAAAGAAATGAGGTAAGTGCAGTAACACATCCTTATCATCTTGTCCATTGGTCGATCAAGTCTTAGCATTTTATATTGTTCAAATAAGTCAGCAAAACTTTCAGGCGATGAAGTCCTATTGTCAAATTTTTTAAGGGAAAAAGCCATGTGTCTATTCTATGGTTAGCTACATGTGATTTTTCAAACTCAAAATGCCCGAGTTTATGACTCGGTTGACCAAAATTGAAAATTTGCAGAACTCAATTAATTAAAAATGAAACGTGAAGAGCTCAAATAGCCCACAAACAAAACGTTTAGAACTTTTATTATACTTCGAGAAGGGCGACAAGGATCCAAAAGAAAGAGCTACGGACCTTACCCGAATGAAACAAGGCTTAGCAAAAGCCAAAGGCAGAATTCTATTGTTTCACGCCTAAAAATAGTTTTTTTTTTTGTGAAAGTGAAATTCAATAAGTGTTTGTAAGTATTGTAAAATTGTCGGTAAAAAAAAAAATCGGTGACTTTTCCTTTCCCATAACTTGTTAGTACCTTACCAACGATTTTCTGAAATCACCAATCCTTTTTATAATTAGTAAATAACTAAATTTTTGTACTAACTTACCAAAATTCATTTGCATAACTTATGGCCTCAAACTTACTAACTTTTATATAAATTTACCAACATAAATTAGCGTGACTTATTAACATTCATTATATTAAATAATTACCTACTAGTTTTGGATTACCAACTCTCACTTGAGCAACTTATGTTCTTTTAATCGACCATCTTCTTTATTGAGTTACCAACTCTCATTTGAGTTACTTACTAACTAAATTTAGAAATTGCCAATCTTAATTAGAGTGACTTACCAACTTATCCACAATTAAGTTACCAACTACTTTTGGGTTATCAATTCTTGTTTGAGAAACTTGCCAAGCTTAATTTTCTTTTAATTATCAATTTTTTTTCAATTTTTGCTAAATTTCATTTTTCTTTTTTAACTAAATCTTAGATTTTGCAACTCTTATATGAGATTACTAAATTTAACTTAAGCCACTAAATAATTTTCAGAAATCATAATTAAGATGAAGCGTCTACACGTGTACTTACAATCATGTGTGTGCAGATTTTTCACAAACAATCTCTATACTTGTAAAAATTGGCTTCTTACGCAAAATATAAACTCCACTCCACTTACTCATCTTTCAAATGCCACCCGGCCAAGCTACCGGCATTGAAAAGAGCTTTCTTCCATCTATTTACTTCCTTTGAATCCTTCCCGAACTTGGACTCATGCTCCATCATAGCACCTCTGTAGCTCCCTCTTGGTGTTCTCACCTCTCTAGGTTCCACTTTATAAAACAAGGGAAAGACCATGAGATCTCTTTCTTTCTTGCACTCCATGATTCTGGCCAACTCTTCCAAACACCACCATGAGGAAGCGTAATCCTCAGAGAAAATAATTATCGCGATCTGCGATTCCTCGATCGCCTTCATAAGCGTTGGCACTATCTGCTCTCCTTTCGTGAGCTCCTTGCTATCAACATAAGTGTAGATTCCTTTTTGGTCAAGAGCTCTGTAGAGATGACCGAGAAAGTTGTTTCGGACATCCTCGCCTCTGAAGCTTAAGAACACATGGTAAATCCTTTCAGGTTTCGATGGAGAAGCCATTAGATGATGGAGTTCAACAATCTGCAACGAGTATTAGCTTAAGATCTGGTAGAGTGTTTCTAGGTAGTTCGTTCACCATTCGATCTTCTTGTTGATTTATTCTTATACTAAAGGACAGAGGCGCGTGACTTTTTTAGGGCAGGGTCAACAAAAAAGAATATTAGAAATTTGGAAAATGATGGTGCTTCTGGATGGACCAAGATATCCAATAGGTGTGAACACGTGGACTTATTTTTCCTGAAGACCGCATATCACGGGGTTATTCCGATTGTTTGATTGGCACGAGTTTGTTTGTTTGATATTATATTTATTGGGAAATTGTCGACAAATTTGACCGGTCAACAAGCCAAATGGCCGACAAAGGTGGAGAATAGTATAGATCACTTCCGATCCCAGTGGACTCAATTATTGCACAAACTGACAAAGAAACTTTGCTGGCTTCCTCGAAATCACATCCACGACCTCCGAGTTGTTGTTTCTTCTTTGCTAAATAGTAATCAAACACATGACCCCTCAAAAGATACATCATTATACGCGCAATTAAATATATCAGCAAAGAACAATATCAGATCTATTAATATAATTAGAACTTTGGAAATGGTGCTTAAGTGTGGGCCGCTATATTTAATAGGTGTGAACCCATCAACTTATTTTCACTGGAGATCGGACACCACAACAATATTCAGATTATCTTACTTGACACGACTTTTTTTTTGTTTTTATATTAAATTTATTGTTAAATTGTTGATGCACTTGACCGGTCAACAAAAGTATTCCAATTAATGCACCAGATTCG
Source organism: Syzygium syzygioides (assembly GCA_031216285.1). Classification (NCBI taxonomy): domain Eukaryota; kingdom Viridiplantae; phylum Streptophyta; class Magnoliopsida; order Myrtales; family Myrtaceae; genus Syzygium; species Syzygium syzygioides. The sequence goes on from CM062246.1 coordinate 24,506,311, forward strand.
AGGGAATGGCTTTCGTCTATTTAGGCTCCGTTCGTTCGACGAAAAATATTACATTTTTGAAAAATCTTTTCTCGAAAGTCATTTTCCTCAAAAATATTTTTCCGTAACATAATTTTTCGATATTCGGCAATCAATATGAAAAAGTTTCGAAAAATATTTTTCGTTTGCGACGGCCAGCGGCGAGTGCGGCCGGCAGCGGAAGGCAACGGCCGGCGACGGCGGCGAGCGATTGGTGGCTGCGGCCGCGGCCGGCAACCGGAGGGGGGAAGGAGGAGTTTGGCAGAAAATGATTTCCGCTTTTCAGAAGCGAAAATCATTTTTCGTCAATTTGGTCATGTTTTCCCCCATTGAGGGGAAAATGTTTTTCGGGGAAAAATGTTTTCCGCCCTCGAACACCGGAAAACCCGGAAAATATTTTCCTGAAAAATATTTTCCGCCAAACGAACACAGCCTTAGTCTTCGTTTTTCTTTTGGAAAATGAAGTAATTCATGTCATAAGTTTAGTTTTTTTTTTTAATAACCCAGGGAACCCCCGCACGGCCGACAACCGGGGAGTAAACCCTGGGGGCGATACGTGCTAGCCACCACACACGTGATCGTTTTTTTTTTTTTGCTCAAAATTTATAGCTTCCTCAAAATGGCAATCCCAACCTCCAAGTAATCGTTTTTTTTTTGCTTTCTTTTCTTCAAACTATCAATAATAATTTTAACACGTGACTACTCAAAAGATATATAATTTATACATACAATTAAGTATATAATTGGTGTAGCCCTATTTCATTATTTTTATAACTCAAGACACGGAACAAAAGCCCAGCTACCCTGGAAGATTATAAAACACTTGACAAGCCTCATGAACAAATTAAAGTCTAGACCTAGGACTTCGTATTCCTAACTTAAAGCAATTTCCACACAATAGCTCAATTTCTTTTATGACAATACACTTGAGAATAATTGTAATATATATAGCCATATTGATGTCAGATCTTGTCGCCTGGCAAAATGTGAACACAGATTTTTTTGACATGAGTGGTTGACATTGATATTTAATGCCTACTATCTGGACTGTGGTAAGATGCATATTATGTGATGCCTTGACTTATGGAGAATATGTGAATATTCATGTTATTTGAGAATATCTATTGATATTACTTTAATGGTGCATTATGTGAATTCATAAAAATTGCAGTAATTATTATTTGATCTGATAAAAATAATGAGGATTGCCACTTGTAGAGCGATAATCATTCTTTCCCTTTCTATCACCATTCTATGTCACAAGAACAACGAAGACTAAATGGGGGCACGTCGGAAGTGATATGGACCGACCTAGAATGACATTTACCAAACAAATTTTTGAGAATTGAGAGTACTTATGAATTCCTTTTGCTTAGACAAAAAAATTTCCTTTTGAAAATGATATGGATATTTTTTTAAAGTTTTGTAGAAGTTTTACATAGATGAATGATTTGAAATTAAGTTAAATGTTTATGAAATGGTTTTCATGAAAGGCTTAGTCCTTTATAGAATAGACGGGCATTCCCTTTAATTCTCATTTGAATTTGGAGTTTATACATATTCTAAACATAATTCTATAAAAAAAAGATGGAAACTCATAATGTTTTCTCTAACTAAAAGGGTGATTAGCTGCCAGCCTACCAAAAAGTAAAATTAATAATAATAAGGGTTAATACTACGAAAAACTCTAAACTGGTACACTTATGACACATTTACCCCAAATTATTTTTTTGACCATAAAAAATCCCAAACTGGTGTATTTGTGACAATTTTGCCTCGAACATACCACAAAAAACCCCACACTGGTACACATGTGACAATTTTACCCCGAACTAATTTTTTAATATTATTTTTTTTATTTTTTTGAATTTTTTCTTTTCTTTTCTTTTCTTTTTTTTCCTTCACCTTCAACCTCTGGCCGATCGCTGGTCCGGCGACCGGCCAGAGGCGGAAGCCGGCGGGGGTCGCCCTCGCCCGAGTCAGGGGAGGGTTGCCCTTGCCTTGGGCGGGCGAGGACGGCCCTTGCCCGATGCCAGCGAGGGCGGCCTTCACCGGCTTCCGCCTCTGGCCGGTCGCCAATCCGGCAACCAGCCAGAGGTTGAAGATAAAAAAAAAAGAAAAGAAAAGAGTAAAAAATAAATGAAAATTCGAAAAAAATATAAAATAATATTAAAATTTTAATTTGGGATAAAATTGTCATATATGTACCAGTTTAGGGTTTTTTGTAGTAAGATCATGATAAAATTATCACAGGTGTACCGGTTTGGGGTTTTTGGTGGTCAAAAAAATAGTTCAAGGTAAAATTATCACAGATGTACCAGTTTAGGATTTTTTATGGTCAAAAAAATAATTTAGAGTAAATGTGTCATAAGTGTACCAGTTTAGGATTTTTCGTGATATTAACCCTAATAATAATAAAATCTTCATGCTTACTGGCAAAGTTTTTAGATTCTAGTGTTAATCAAGGAACCCAACCTTTTTATTTTTTTCTTCATCTTTATCCATGTGGGTCACATGATTACATGACATCACTTATGCCCACTTGAACCAATCTATTAAATAAATGAGGCAGCAATAGCTCATCCACAATGTTTGTTTTTGGTGAGAAAATGTCAGATGCTTTCAAAGCATCATGTGACCAACCACCCAAATAATTATTCTAAGTGCTATGAACTTTTGACTTTCCTCTAAAGAAAAAATATTTTATGAATGTTTCTGAGCACTTTTTGTTTTTTTGGATTGGGAGTTTCTGAGCACTTACACTCTCTCTTTTGGCACATGCATTTCCCTACTGCAATTATTCTGTCGCTTCAAAGCATCATGTCATGAACCACCCACTGCAATTGTTTTGTCTCTTTCAGCATGCATTTCCCTACTGCAATTATTCTGTCTTCGATCTTCTTCACTCTGAGTCCGGGGTGCTTTCCACTACCAAAACTTCAACTTTTTTTTTTAGTCATAAACATATTCCATTTCATTCAAATAAAAGTCCTACTAAAAGTCCAACTTGGAGGCAGTTATTTTGCGTATGATAAGTAAGAAATTATTAAATGAAAAATATATATGGTGGACTACATCTAAATAGTAAAAGTTGAAGAGATTCATGTGGAGTTCACTTTTTTTAATGTTTCAAATTCAAATTAGTTTATATACTACTCAATAATTTTTCTAGATAGATAACTATGCCACTACTTCTTAATGTGTATGAACCGCCGGCAAATAATACCACTTGTCTAATTTTGTTCCGCTAAATTTCATGCTTTGAAAGAATCGATCTCACATAAAACCCACCGTTTGATCCAATCATCCTTTGGTAAACCAGAATCATTAAATAAAATATTGAAATGAGAGGGGTGATCATATTGGTGCAAGCGAATCAGATGTTTACCTGTGTTACTAATCCCTCGATCATAATGGATGATGGTCTTATGGGCTAAAAATGATTACTGATTCCCACGATCTTATTTATAGGTGTAAGAGGAATCCGTTCAGCGTGTACCACAAAAGTTGAACTTAATCCGAGGAAGACTATAAATTCTCATCATAAATTCTCCACCTTGAATTTCTTGTCAACAAATCCAAGTAAGGTTGGAACGTTTTGAGTGTCTTAATTTTTCTTTTAAAGAGAGTGTGTCAGTAACAAAGAGCACCAATGTTAGGGTTTGGAAGAAAAAAAATTGGATGTGCTTTTGGTCCCGCTGCGCACTGAACAAGGCTTTTCTTCACCATGAGATAAAGCATCTTCTTTTCTCTTCGGCAACGAAAGAAGAGCGACGACTTTAATTCAAAGTCTACGAAATTTTTCCAAAGTGGGAGGAAAAAGTTTCTAGCTTTTCTAGTTAGTGGAATGACACTTGGAGAGAGTCATGAAGAATGTGAACGACCAAGAGACGACCAGGAGACTATAGGGAGACGACGCTTCCAACTTTGTTACGAGGTGTTTGTGAAACGTTTTATGCAAGAATGAATTTGTTTTTTCCTAATTTTCCTTAGATGGGTTGTCCTGATCCTTTTGAGCAATAACTTAGAATAAAGCTTTTCGCATTCATTTTTTATCAAGATAAATTATTTTTTTCTGCAATTATCACAACAACAATTACTAATGCAACAGTTATTTTAAGTGCACTGACCAATATAATACCATTTGAATGTACATTAAAAATCTGAGGAAAAAAGTAGTAGGTCCCAATTCCAAAGGTAATTTTCTAGACATGCAAAGTGGCAACAAAAATAAATAAATAAATAAATAAATAAAGTGGCAGTTTAAAGTATAAGCAGAAGGCAGCGTCTCAACTATGGATTTGTGGCGGAGGTAACATTATTTGAGATGATTTAAAGAGTTTTGACTCAGTACATTCTGAGCGGGGCTCATTAAGAATGGTTTGACCCTATCTGCCCCTAACATTTTCTTATTGTGCTTAATGTCCACTTATGCTCTTATGCCATGGGCCACTTATCTCTTAACTTGTTTCTTCCTTACACGTTGCAATACACCATCTGCCGATTTTAATACACCATCATGTTTAACAGGATATTTCCCATCCTTCAATGTAAATACCCTAAACCAATTATTTGATATATAGTTAATTTCACAACGGAAGAACTAGCTTTAATCTCTCTAATACCGATGTATCAAACTCTAACCTACCACCTTGCATTCAAATCCCTTAACATTGCCCGAATCTCCTCTCACACGTACTCTACTTCATTCATCGGGATAATGGTATTACTCGTGCACAACAATTACTCTCTCTAGCTAAAGATTTACGTGTGAATCTCGAGACAAGGTCCTCTATAGTCACTGGTTCGAATTGATTGGTATTACCATGAGTAACTCTTATCCTCTCTTGCGAAAAGAATTGCATGAAAACCTTAGGACAAGCTCCTCTACAATCATCGGTTTCTATCCCCTCCCAAAACCATATATGGAAGCCATCGTATAAATTCTCTTGGCAAAAGAATTGCGTGCGAGCCTCGGGACAAGTCCTCTACAATCACAGCTCTCTCACCCTCCCAAAACCATATTTGGAAATCGTTGTATCAATCAAGTCATCTTGAGTCTTAATTATCACGAAGAAATGAGAACAAAGAAAAAGAGACTGCGAGTTTATAAAATATTTTACAAGATCATCCACAGTTGATGTTAGGATTATAGTACCTCTTTCTTAAGTTAGTGGGGTAACTACAAGGCCACTTGTGTAAACCTTTTTTGACACTGAAAATGTATAATATAGTCATTAGAAGAAAATCCTAAAAGTGCATAGTGTAGTCCAATCCAAGTCAAGTTCGAACATTTTGAGTGTATTGTCGATCCCGCTGCACACTGAACAAGGCTTTCTTCACCATGAGACAAGACATCTTACTTTTCTCTTAGAACCATAAGAAAATAAGAGTGACAACTTTTAAGTCAAGCCTATGAAATTTTTCCAATGTGGAGTGAAAAAGTTTCCAACTCTACTAGTTTATTGGAATGACACTTCGAGATAGTCATGAAGAATGTGAACGACCAAGAGACGACCAGGAGATGACTCTTCCAGCTTTGTGACAAGGTGTCTCTGATAGGTTTTATGCGATACTGAATTTTTTCCCTAATTTGCCTTAGGTGGATTGTCCTGATTATTATAGAATAAAGCTTAATCAATTTAGCTTTTTTTTGAAATATATTTATTATTTATTATGTGTGTAGTTGTCAAAAATTACTAATATGATAGTTATTTTAAGTGCAATGACCAATATAATCCCATTTGAATGTAGATTAAAACTCTAAGGTTTTGTATGGAGTCTACTATTTCTAACGTTCAAATTCAATTTAGTTTATGCACTATGTTCACTTCATAATTTTTCTAGATAGAGAACCATACCACTACTTCCTAATGCAGAAGATAAGCCGTTTCAAGAATTCGACGGTAATAAAAAAACTTGTCTAATCTCAATCCACTAAATCTCATGTATTGAGAGGATGGATCTCGCATAAGTCTCACCTTCTCTATTGTGTATGAGCCAATCATCCATGGTAAACTAGATTCATTAATCAATTTCTAAAAGCAGGGGGATGATCATAATGGTGCAAGCGGATCGGATGTTTAACCGTGTTCCTAATCCCTCAATCATAATAGATGATCTTGTGGGCTAAGAATTAATTGTGATTCTGATGATCTTATTCATAGGTGTAAGAGGAATTTGTTCAGCTAAGTACCACAAAAATTGAAGTTAATTCGTGGAAGATCATAAATTCTCATTATAAATTCTCAAGCTCGAATTTCTTGTAAGCAAATCCAATTCAAGTTCGAACTTTTTGAGTGTCTTAATTTTTCTTTTAGAGAGTGTGTTGGTAACGGAGAGCCCCAATACTAGAAAAATGTATGTATAGTTGGTCCCGCTGCATACTGAACAAGGCTTTTCTTCTCCATGAGACAAGGCATCTTTTTTTTCTTTAGCACCAAAAGAAGAGCGACGACTTTCAGTCAAAGCCTATGAAATTCTCTCTCTTAGCACCGAAAGAAGAGCGACGACTTTAAGTCAAGCATATGAAATTTGCCCGAAAGTGGAGGGAAAAGTTTCCAACTTTACTAGTTAGAGGAACGATGCTTTGAGATGACGCTTCCAGCTTCGCTACAAGGTGTCTGTGAAAGGTTTTATGTGAGAATACATTTTTCTTTCCCAATATATCCCCATTTGAACGCGGAGCAAAATTTTTAAGGAAAAAAGTTGTGGGTGCCATTTCCAAAGGTAATTTTGAAGACAAGCAAAGCGGCAACAAAAAAAAATAAAAAATAAAATAGAGTGGCAGTTTAAAGTTTAAGCAGCAGCGTCTCAACCCTGGATTTATGGTAGAGCTAACATAATTTATTTGAGATGATTTAGAGAGATTTTGATTTAGATCAATCAAATAGTTCACCCCATTAACTGCGGGATCGGCGATCCCCCTTCCATTTGGGATATTCGTAAATCCTCCATGGGAGCATTCAAGTCGGTATTCAACCGGTCGAATGGAGATTCAGAGAAATCTCGACCTCGTACATATTTCTTTAACTCTTTTCTCCAACATGAAATGAAAGAGCGTAGAGAGCATCTAATGCAAATTGGCGTCAAATATGGCCGCTTTTTTTTCATCGTAATCAATTTGTTTCCCTTCTCTTTTGATGCTTCTTCGACGCTTCAATTGCCTATTCGAGGGTGCCCACTTATGGACCTGCTTTCATGGAGCTTGGATGCTCTAGAGAATTCTCGATTCTATCTGTTCGAATGACGTGACAATTCAGTTTCATGAATTTATGGAAGATTTCTGCTTCAACACCTTGAATGAGTCGTTAAGAGAGAGAAGGGCGGAGACATTATGTTCGTGCGAAGGGAGAGAAAATTAGTGGGGCGGTTTGAATAAGTGCATAGCTACTCCAGTTATGTATTCAGTTAGTTTACAGAATGATTTAGAAGATAGCTATAAAAAGGAAATTGTAATATTTTTTCACTAAGAATCGAGCTTATTCCTGATGCGTCATGAAAACGGGCCTACCCATGACTAAGTAATAATTTAACACAGGCTACTGAAACGACATATAATACATATGACAACAATACATTCTGATAGTTAGATGATCACAACATTTTCACAAAAAATGTCATAAAAGTCGGTTTTTCAAAGTTTATACCTCTAATCTTGTGTCGATACATAAATTTTTGTTTGGAGACTTTTCTTTCGTTTCATGAGAAAACTAAGAATCGAGTTCGTCGATACTGGTGCGATTGGATCCTTAAACGAAAACATTTGCTTACCTTAGTTCTGCATTCGCATCTTTTATTACATTTCTCTGCATTTAGACAACATACACATTTGAATTAAACAAAGCTTGTTTGCGTCGAATAAAACAGGGGTTCAACTACGAACTTCTTCATTTTAATTGGCTCGATGGACGGCTTGACATGCGAGATGAACTAGAATTCACAACTCCAAAACCATGGTAGTTAGCTTCAATTTCAAGATAGTGAACCAACTCCAAGATTACGGGAGATGGTCTTAACTCTAAGATAGTGAGATTGGACATGATTCCAAGATAGTGGAATTGGTCCGAACTCCTTGCTGTGGAGTTAGATATGACTCGGACAAGTTGGATCACGATTCCAAGAATTGTGGAAGTTTGGATCAAAAACTTTCAAGATGAGGAGTAGATGAATCGAGGCCTGCCAAGAGAGCGGACTGTTCTGAAAAAACAAATGGTTGTTGAAGAGGATTTTTGAAGGAGCAAAATACGGTCAAGAGATTTGGATTACACAAAAATCAAACATGGTTAAATATTCGTATGCTTTGTCCATGGTCTGGAGTTTGATGGCCAAAAGAAAGAGCAAACAAGGCGATCTGGAGTTTGAAAAGATTGATCGGGTCAAGTGAGCTGGCTAGGGATGAGATAGGAGGGGTAAAACGGAAAGCGGATCATTTGGTGATTGATTAGGGAAAATCTGTCGGTGAGCTTTCGAGACAGAATGAGAAAAGGATCCGGCGGTTCTTTTTTGAAAAGTAAAACCGATCGTAAGCTTCACAAGGGGGATGTCTTTCGGTGGCTAGGGAATCCAAAAGGAAGATTTGAGTGAGTTGGAAAGTAATGGAAAATCAGAATCAGACAAGATTAAAGAGCGGTGAGTGGAAGAAAAAGCTTGAGAGTCAAAAGGTGCACGATTCGTTTCTCATGCTATTTTGACACGCAATTCGCTATGTCTTAGTCCCCTTCGCACGAATTTTTCTAGGGATGAATTATGATGTCTAGTTGTTCCATTCGCATGATGGTATTGGACTGAGTATGTTTCGTCCATGTTCGGCCCTTTGAAGTATCCTGGAGTGACCTTATTGTTTGTCTGCTTGATTTTGCTTCATCCAATACGTTTCTATGGCGTTAGATTTGCTCTGACATTAAATTTAGTATGTGTGCAGTTTGTTATTTACAGTTTTTGGAAGTATTCTCATCGTCGTTTTTACTTAGTGTTGGCCTTTTACCTGCGCCTTCAATAACCCAAAAAGTTGGGGGATCTTTTTACCGTTTCGGTCATGCACATAGCTTTACTTAATTCATAAGCATTCAATTAGCTCTTCTTGTACTCACAAGCCCTTGTTAGATTAAATCGTAAAAGTAATGACAAGAAATCGTAAATATATAATACGAAAACCTAGCTGGCATATAGATGGTTATTGCATCACAAGATTAGTTAATTCATAACTAATCTGGTTTCATCTAGTGCAGTATTGATCTTTGTTACCTGGATTAAGAAACTCATATTTATTATTCACTTTAGCGCATGTTAATTTTTATGCATAGCTCATGGAAATCCTATCCTGAAACTTAATAACAAGATGCTGTACAATGTTGCCCGATATGGTTTGGGTTATTTCTTTCCTCATCTTTTACTTTCTTTGTTATTATTAAATTGGATTTGTATTTGTTTGAGTATCCGTACATGATTATTTAGATTTCCATTTCTTCTGCAAAAATCAAAAAATAAGAAAGGGAAGATCGCATGCAAAGCCTTTTATAAAAGGAAAAGGTACCCATAACAAGAATTACATTTCTTTAGTATAACTAAGTCTCTGGACTTATGAATCTTTAGTTCGTAGAAGTAAGCAATTTTCTACATCTTTCTCAACTCTAACCTTAGTGGCGACTCTAGTTATAACTAATAAAATAATTAATGAGAAACCAATTTGTCATCGGTAGGTTTTGAGAGAGTTTCTGTGAAGCGTTCCTGCCATCTTGCAAGAGGATTATTTGCGCCTCCTTAGCAATCTGTTAAACTCCCCCAGGTTTACCTTGGGAGGGTGACAACACATTAAAACAAAACTAGTTCTTCAAATAAGACCATAATGAAGTAATGCTTTGTACTCATAATAGCAAGACTTTTCTAGAAAACGAACAAAATTTTTGAAAAATTCAAGTCCCGAACTTTCCGCGAACATGAAGATCGAGTCATTTGGATGAAAGAGAAATGAGAGGTCAAAGTCTAGACAAATAAATATATAAATAAAATAAATGATTCTTCAAAGAAAGGGAAAATTGGTGCCAGGTGGTGGCACACCTAATAAGAGCGTGTCGCTTGGCGCTTGCAGCCCAAGCCTGTGCCCCATGCTGGTTCTTTATTGCCTAGAGGCTTGAGTCTTCTAAGCAGCGAGTCGAGAGCCATGTGCAATATCTCTATGACGCTCTACAATGGCCCAATGGTCTTGCGTAAGGCTCGAGGTCCCTTGCGATTTTGATTTGTCCATGTAAAGGGGCCAAAAAAATTATTTCTTCAAGGTAACTTTAAGTTTGAAAATGACGAAATATTTTATGAGAGCTAGTATGTGTATTGAATGTGCGGACGAATATCCTCTGCATATATAAGTTTATACGTAGGTGATGTTTCCAACATGAAGGACTTTCTTTCTCTGCATATGGGAGAAGAAGATACTGAGTGGAAAGTGTTAGATTTGAAAGAACTTTTGGATTTTGGTGAACAAGCGAGGGACATGAGATCATCGAGTTGCTTGGACAGACCAAATAGAAGGAGAACAACTTGGACAGCATGAATACATTAATATGCTTGGAAGGATTTAAATGTAGAAGGTGAACAAATTGAGATTAGGCGAAACCACCAAGTTTGGATGGATCACGCTATACTCAAAGTACTAGAAAATGGAGACTGAGCTCTAAATCGATTTCATTCAAATTCAAATTAGTGCTCTTTGTAGCCAAGGAATCCACAGAGAGACTTCGTGGAAAAGTTAGATGGGGTTGCCATTTTTGACTAAGTAGAGGGAGTGTCAAGCAAGTTTGTAGAAGCAGTTTGATTTATTTCGAGCAGGGTTCATTAATTAGCTTCAGATAAACGTTTTGCGTGAAAAACAACCAAGGCCATTTTGGGCCTGGTCCGGGCTGGGCTCACTCTAGGCCTTCGCTAGCACCAGGCGGGGGTTGCCAAGCACCAATAAGTCACTAGCTAAGGGGCCATTAGCCATGAATAATACATACATGTCTGCACGTGTTGCGAAATTAGTTAGTTGCATGCCATTACATCGTGAACATGTTTCACATCGAAATTATTGATTCACCTGAACTTGCATTTTATGCCATTGGATTATGCCTTTGATGTTTGGATACGTACTAGATTCTTCCTCGTAATTTGATTTGCATGTCATTTTTTGCACCTATTAAAATATGTATGTTCGGTTCAATATCTTGATAGATTCACTTTTTTTTATTAGAATCGTATGCATCAGATTCATGCATGTTGTTATGATTGAATTCACTTTTGTTATTGGAATCGTATGCGTTGGATTCATTGCATGCTAACTGGATTTGCCTTTGTATAGATCCATGCATGTTTGTTTGATTCAAATGCAACAGACTCATTTATTGCAATTTTTCTTAGAAGAACACAGATCACACACAACACGATCAGTCGAGCCCTTATTCATTCCATGACAAGGTAATTTCACCTGAGAGTGAGTAGCGAAGTTTTTTAATGTTCTAAACATAAAAAGAGAACTATACGTGTATTACATTAGAAAATCTCATGACAGAAGAATGTGGTATCAAAATGGCGATGTGGAAGGTGCTAACCCTTTTCGGCACATTATCAAATCCTCGGAGCTTTAATTTTTATCATTTCTTTATACTCTAGTTGACTTTTATATTCGCAATCAATCTAAAAATTGATTGGTGGCAACTCTTATAACAATTTAAGAATTTGGATCACAGTGGCTTACCTTGACCTAGGAAGGGAAGAACATAGATGTTTATTGGATTTCTACTCTAAAATTGTTTACTTCTTTATGAAAAATCCACGAGGGACACGCTATAGTGATTATGTCATATGTTTTATACATATTTTGGTTTCATGTTCATTGAATTTGTCAGGTCATTAGAGGAGGCATGTCTAATTGATGGATAGACTTATGCTAAAAAGTAGGGGTGATCGGTTCCAGAGTGGGTTGGGTCCAGACCTGAAACCTGAAACCAACCCTGTTATAACCGGTTTTTAATTTTTAGAACCTGAAACCGACCTTGTTTTCCTTGGACCCTGTTTTAGAACCGACCCTGTTTTTTCGGTCCGGTTTCAGGTTCTACCCAAGAACCTGTTTTTTTGTGTTCCTTTTTCTGATTTCATTTTTTTTCAAGTATAATGAGCTTGCAACATATAGAGTTTCGAGTTGAGGCCAACCATTGAAGTCAGGTACGCAACCAACGCTTACATTCTTCCATTATACAAACTCAGAAGTCCAAGAAGCAAGAGATAAAAATTTCAAAAAAAAAAAAAGTCAGACAAGCTGGATTCCGCAAGATCAAATGGTGTCTATTCCTTCAAGTCCTTCACTGATCATCAAAACTTAGAGAATCTTCTACACCAACCCAAGTCCGCAACGAAAAACTCCTAAAACTCGAACGCAAAACCTCAAACTCGAACTCGAACACTTCCCCAACACTAGAACCGATTTGAAGCACGAGCTTGAAACCATCTAACCTTGCAACAAAGACGAAGAAGAGAGATTGAGGGAACGGAGGACTCACGGATCAGCGAAAGCCGGATGGGTGAAGTGAACGAGGAGCCTCCTCGATTGCGTAATTACGTTCTTGCGGCGATCAGCGAAGAGAGAACTGAGACAAAGAGAGAACCGAGATAGAGAAGCAGCGAAGAGAGAACCGAGACAATGATCGTGATCTAGATCTAGGATTTTTTTGTTTTTTATATTATCTTAAAACCGTTAAAACCGGTTCTAAAACCGGTCCGGGTTGGTTTTTACTCGGAACCGGAAACCGGACCGGTTCTAACCGGTTCCAAAAAAATGGAACCGGAAACCGAACCGGTTTCAACCGGAACCGGTTCCCGAACCTATTTTTCGGGTGGGCCGGTCCGGTTTCCGGGTAAACCCGGTCCGGTTGCACACCCCTACTAAAAAGTGATGATATTCACGATGAGGCAATGATCCAAAGTCTGATGCTTATGGTAGTGCAACAGTATAGCTTTTGATTTTTTTTCATAATTAGACGAGTTCCACCATAAAAAAATTGACTGACAAAATTGCCTTATCAGTTTCGAACGGCGATTTTGATAAAATTTTTAATGTATAAATCAAGGCTTTTGTTTGACTTTAATAAATGTTTTCTATATTAAAAAAATTCGATAGATGAGATTAAAAATTTTAAATTGCTCGAGATACAGTCGACACTTGTCTTGACGTGAAGAACAAGGTGAAGTCTTGGTATATCATTCGATTTTTTGCTAAAAACTCGCAATATTTGCACGAAAGATTCTTAGTTTGTTTAAATCATTTAATTAGAAGTTAATTTTGTCTTATTTAAGGAAATTGTTTTGAGAATCCGTGCAAGGCATGAGCTTACGTGTAGTTTCGCTTCATTTTGCCTGGAGGCCTTAACTTGCAAATTTCATCACTACATGTAATGGTATTTCAACTCTAGTGTGGCAAATGAAGTAGCAGTACCTAGAAAGGACTAAAGCTTTTAACTTTTCTCTTTGCTTAACCATTCATGATGAATAAAATCGTCAAAAAATTTAGGACTAAATTGACCAAATCGAAAAAATTAGGATCGAATTGGCTGCGGTATAATGGGTCTAGGACTTTTTGGACAATTATCCTTGAATATCGACTATAGTGCATAGTCATTCCTTACATTTAAGCAGTAATTTATTTTGTCATTTTTTTTATTTACTTGGACACCCCCCCTCAATTCGGAAAAATTAGTTGGACACCCCTTGCATTTTCAAAATGCACTCTGCCCCTTTGTCAATTTTTAGGTTAAAAAAATTGATCAAAATTGAGCAATCTAAATTAGCTTTTTCGAATTGTCGTTGGATCAATAAATTTCACTTTGGAATTAATAAAACTCCAAATAATCAAGCAAGAGACACGAAACAGGGTCGAGCTTAAATGACCGTACCTTCTTGATTAGAAGTACACATATTTCTCTTGTGTTCAAAAAATGATTTTGCATTTTTGCGTTTTTGAACATCATCATTCATTTTTCAATGCCAAATGCGTAAGCCCTAACTTAAAAATCTTCTTCCACGCTCAACTCCCAGTTGAGCATAATTCATCACGCGGTTATGTCTAAATCGGTATAGAAGTACTTCCCCACAAAGAAGCTGATGAAGGAGGAATCTAATGTGGTTTTAGAAGCATGAGAAGCATGACTTGTAAAATCCTCGAGTAGTTGCTTGTAATCTAACTTGGTTTTGGAGCCTCACGGACAAAAACTAAGCTGCTTCCTCTCTCTTTACAAATAAAAGCTCCTTATTAAAGTCAAACCCAGGAGGACTACAACAAGACTAGTTTACAATACGCGAATGCTAGGTAATTTTACTTTTGCAAAAGAAATCGGTGCATTAACTGTTGCGGTAGAGTATACGCAATCCTTTAAGTAAGTTGGTCGCATTTAACAGCCAACAAAGTGTGGCTTACCATATCAATGTACTGAGCATGGTGCAATTGCAATTTTAATTTAAATGAATGTGAGACTTTCGATGTTTAAGAATGTCTATCACGCCATATTGTTGGCACCTATTTTTAATTTAATTTTTTCAAAATTAATTATGCAAAAAATTAGGGGTTAATATCTTTAATTCCTAAAACAAAAAGAAATTATTTAATTGCATTGCATATAGACATTAGGTACATTTGCATTAATAGGGTCTATTAGAGCATATTTATTATTTTTTTAAAAAAAAGAATTAAGAATAAATCGGATCGGGCCGGGTCGACCAGGCCCTCACCTTTCTCCCCCCCGCGGGCCCAGCCTGCTTTTTCCTTCTCTTCTCCTTACGCGCGAGCTGGGCCCGGCCCAGCCTGCTCCCTCTCTTCCTCCTTCCTTGGCCCGGCTACTCCCCTCTCTCCTCCTTCCTTCCCCCCTTGAGGTCGACCGCCGCCTGCGACAAAAGTGGATAACCCGCTTCGCCGCGCAAAAGAATGGCCACCAAAGTCAAGGAAGGAGGGTAGGCCGGTGCAGCGCCTTAAATGGACGAGTTTCAGGACAGGGGCCAGAGGAGAATAACAGGAGGGGTTCGGTTCTTGGAAGGACCGAGAGAGAGACAGGGAGACAAGGATGGACCAAGAGAGACCGAGAAGAAGGGAGCGAGCTCCTCCGGCGAATGCAGCACCTGCGCCGTGACCAACGGCCACCGGACCTCGCCTCCAAGCCGTCGCCGCAAGTCCCCTGTCATTGCCCTGTTTTCCTTGTTTCGGCTGAACGGGGTCGAGACTCGCCGACGCTCGCTTGCACTCGGTTTCTAGCATCGGCGGGCCTTCCTCAGTCAACTTGGTGTGTCTTTGCCTTGTCCGTGTTTTCGTCGGCATCGATTTGAACCCTAATCGGCCCTGTCTTGCTTGTCCGGTCGGCGCCCGCCGGGTGTTTGATAAAATACTTGATTCAGATCTAAAGGCGGGGCATCGGTGGCGACCGTGGTGGTCAACCATGGCTCACCGCGCCCCCGGGTGTGGCCAAACAACGGTCAAGGCGACACCGGAGCAGGTGTCTCGGCCGTTTCCAACAAAGCGCGGAGCAGAGGCCACTGAACAGAGGTCATAGTGCAGCCGGGTCGGCTGAGGTGGGGCTGGGGTCAACTTGCAAATTTCATTACCACTAATGATGGTATTTCAACTTTAATGCGGCTCTTCAGCAAATTGCCTGGGGGTCGCACGAACCCCAAGCAAACCCCACACCGGCATCCGTCCAACTCCTTCGAGGCTTCGAGCCACGACGGAGTCCGTACAGCTCCAGAGATTGAAGATGAACAGTCATGAGGGCAAGACAGGAATAATTAAATATAAGTGGGAGCAATTTTTACAAGAAAAGAAAATTCATTAACCTTGGAATCTACCTTCCGGAAATGTTGAAAGCCAAGAGATGTGCTTTACCAATCCTGGCATTTCCCCAAAATGGATTGAAAAAACATTTAACAAACGACCCAACTTTTTTTTTAAGAGGCTTTAGATATCCAAAGCCCTTTCAAAAAGTTAAATTAAACGTGCCAATAAAGGACTAAAGCTTTTCACTTTTCTCTTTGCTTAATTATTCATCATGAATCTTCTCTATTGTAGTACATAGTCGTTGCTTACATTTAAGCAATTAATATTTTATGTCCTTTTTTTTTAATTGCTTGTTCTTATAAGTGTACAGTAATCAGAGACGAATAGAGCAAGTGTGTTGGGCGGCCAAACATACTGGCTGATATTAAATAAATAGTAACAATATTTAACGAACTTATTTTTTTCTAAAAAAGAAAAGCGAATATTAACAATATTTAAATATGATATTAGCTCTTAATTCTTTAACACTGAGACATAAATTAGAATTCGTTTCTTAAAGATCCCTTTGTGCACCTGATCCTCTCTGCCCGTTGTGTTGCCATGTCCCGGAGTCTCCTGAACACCTCCTCCTCCTATGTGAATGGACAAAACAAGTGTGGTTAGACTTCCCAGAGTCTCCTGAACACCTCCTCCTCCTATGTGAATGGACAAAACAAGTGTGGTTAGACTCTCGGCTGAATTTTGACATCTCACCGACCATCATCTCAGGAATTGATAAATGGCTCACAGATAACCTGTCATATAGTGACAATTCTTTCTCGCCAGATACCCCTCCCTCATCATCGAGTCTGGCAAGTAGTAGATCGGTATGATGAAAGTTTGAGGTGTGCCCAAAGCTTTCTACATTGTCAGTTTGAATGTCTAATGCGTTAAAGATGCGCTAAAGACCATGAGAAAAGCTTAAAACATGTGCACAACACATTAAGTTAATTTGACATGGAATTAGAGAATGTGAATTTGGAAGTTCGTCAAGAGATTTCAAAACCATATGCTTTTTTGGCTCAATCATCAGCAAACTAAGCGAGGACTAATTAACACATGCCAATCCATGATTTCTAGCCTTAGTCCACACAATGAATTTAGAACCAAAAGGTATATTAGGGAGCACATGCTTGCACGCACCAATTAGGCGCATACACACACATAGAGACATGCATTTGCACATATACGTGGTAAAAGGTCATAAGAAGAAACAAATTATGCCGAACTGAAGACGAAATAAATGGCAAAAAAAAACTATTTTTAGGTTTGCGATGAATAATGGAGAACAATATCTCTTCATCACTGTGTCAAGAGATCTGAGAACAGAAAGGGGAGAACATGTAATTCAAAGCTTTTTGCAAATCCGGATATTATGAATTGCTTGTTTCCCCTCATCCCTATGGGCGCTCCACCGTGCATGATGCAATGAATGGATAGAACCTTCATCCAAACCCATGAGTTTCGTAACCGTTGAAAGTCTAATCCCAATTAGATTTTTTTTCTTTGGGGATCAGATAATCTCAATTAGTTTTCATGTCAATCTAATTAAGCTTTCAAAACAAAAAAACCTTGGATGTTGTTAATGTTCAGCCAAAGAAATTCACAGCCAAGCAAGAAAGTGATCTGGGGCACATAATTCAGAAAAGAAAGACACAAAAGGAGTTTGGTTCAAGCCATTCCGACCATCTCATCTTGTCCGTTTCGAGGTCAAGGTAGAGACAATGTTGTTTGAGTTTGAGTTCAACATTTGTTTTCCACGATTCAACACTAGTTGAGCTTTAACCTTGCATCGACTTCAGCAGTCAGCAATTCATTTGTGATAAGAGTAAGCTCACATCGAAGCCTTCCCTCCAGCTTTTCAAGCAGCCCTGCGCCATCCCATTGTTTAGCAGAAAGGAAATTGTGATTAGTGTTAGCATCAAAGAAATCGGGATGCTATAATGCTATCTAATGTAGAGGAGAAAGGAAATTGTGATAATTTATCAGTAGATGACATGCAGCATTTGATTTCTCCAAGACTGAATGAAACTCAGTTTGTGTACCTAATCTGTGTTATGCGATTTTCTAGCCTGTCATTCACCAGTATCCTTTTCTTATATTAGCTCACAGCTTCTCGCCTTTCTTTCCCCTTTGTAGGGTTAATCATTCGAATCAATTACTTCGCTATTTTAAAACTCCATTCTTTCTTTTTTGGGTAAAGAAAAGGATGTCCATGCCTTTTTATTGATCACCTATCAATATAGATGGACTAAACCAAGACACTAAGTAGTCTCCAAAAAATGCGAATTTTTTTTGTTTATTGTCATGTGAGGATTACTCCATCTACTTGAAAAATTACTAAGTTTTATCATAAAACTAAGTTACCAAGCAGCCCTGTTGAGAAAAATAATCCTACCAAATTAAGGAAATTGCTATCAAACTTTTTAATTTTGTCATAACTATCAAGCTAGTTGACACCTAAGTTTTTGCAATTCATTTAGGTAATTATTGCATAAAATAATAGGGACCGACCTAGATCCTAGCAAAAAATAATTTTTATGAAATTATATATAGTCATTAGGAGCATGTTTTATTAATAAATAGCATTGAAATTGGACCAGCTGAGGATAAGGTTCTAAGCTTAATTAAATTATATAGAATGAGCTCATGAATAGGCAAAATTCGGCCAAGCACATGCACATTAGGGCTGGCCGATATTTGCTAAAAGAAGGGAGGCCTCGTTGAACTTTAATTGGATTAATTTTAGCCCATTAGAGTTTAATTAGTTAAGGCCTTAGGTAATTAGAGTCCCTTATTCAAATAAGGCCAAGATTAAGCCCGTAAAATTGAGATTAAATCTAGGGTTAATACTATATAAACACATTCAGAATTTACGGCCGAAAGAGAGAAAAATAGAGAGAAGGTCGTTACTCACGAAGAGGGAGAAAGACAGAGAAAAGGTCTGCACGTCCTGCCATTGAGTAGAAGGAGAAAAGCCAAAGGGAAAAGGACAAAAAAGTGGGGTGCTCTTCTTTCTCTCTAAGGGGAACGGACGAAGCCTCGCTGCCCACCGACGCCAGCTACCTCGCCACTCCAGCCCTCCTCCGGTTGCTGAGCACTGCCGCGCACAGTCCTTCCCGGCCGGTCTACTTAAGTCCTCTGCCTGGCCGAGTCCCTGCTGCGCTACATCAGTGCCTTCGCTCCTGCTCGTCACCGTCCTGGTAGCCGCAGCAACGACAGCTCTTGCCCAGCGAAGTGCTCGGTCCAGTGAATTCCAGACGTTCTCAACGAGAACCAAAGCCGTCAAAGCTCTAGATCAGCAAGCTTCAAGCGTTCTCTGCTCCCGCCTTGACGATCCAGTGGCTCCAGTTGCGCTGGAGGACACCAGCAGCCGCTTTGGTGTGTCACAGACCCTTGGTGAGTTTCCTCGACGATTCCAGGCTGCTGTAACGCTTGTTGCAGCAAGTTTCCAGCAACCTCGGATTTGTCTCTCGCCCGTGACTGACCGGCCGGAACACTCCGCCTGCATCACCGAGCCACATTGTCACAGCACTTTGCTGCACAGTCACCGAGTATACAACAGTGATTGGTGAGTCCTTGGCGAGTCCCTCGAGCATCTCCGGCGCGACCCACCTATATATTTGTCCTTTGCAGGTTTTAAGGTGAATTCCAGGCGATTATCAATCCAATGCTACGTCCTCAACACCCTCGGTACCCTTGCAAAAATTTCAGAGAAGTCGACGCCTCTCCTGACGCACATAGCAACTCTGTCGCCGTTTCCAGAAAGCTTCCTTGCCACGTCCGGAGTTTTCCCTCACCTTTGGGTAGCTGAGAGACCCCATCGTCGATCCTTGTTTGTTCGTTGCCTACCACCGCGAGCACCAGCAGTACGAAATAATCCGATCAGAATTCATTATGATATTATCACAATCTGACCTGAATATTTTTTAGATTTTAGGCATTATCTAATTAGAGTTTTATTAGGAAAAATCACAATCACTAATTTGATCCGCGAGACCTCGGATCATTTTTTGATTATTTTGATTTTTCTTTGTTGTCGGTGATGCTTTATAAAGATTTTGTTAATTGTTAATTTAAGTCGTGAGCTGACGGATTATTTAATCAATTATCTTAATCTTTATTTCAAATATTGACGAATAACTTGAGGTAGGTTGGATATGTTTCTTATCTTGAATTTAGATAGTTTTCCTACTTTGAATAGGTAGATTTATTTTCTAGATTAGATTGCATGCTAAGATAATAACTATCTAATCAGGATAAGTTTCTAAAAAATAGGATTTAATTTAAATTATTTCCTGGTTTGAGTAGGATAACTTTTCACGTTGGGTAGTTAGTTTTAATTATTTATTTATTAGGAATTTTAATAGAAAATCACAAAAATAAACATGTGCATGTCATATAGAATTAGTTGCATAAATTCCATGTCGTGGTGCCATGTCATGTACCACATCATCATGACATATCATTGCCACGTCATCATGCCATGTCATCACATATGCAACGTCATTGCCATGTCATCTATGCCATGTCATCAATTTCATGTCAATTAGTAATTGTATGTTTAGGGTAATTTAATTTAGAATGCATGTCATATTAGAATAGTTTTATTTTAATTGCATGTCATGTTGAATTAGGTCATGTAGCCATGATTTAAAATTGTATCACATGCATTGCAAATAGTTAGTTTTCATAAATAAAAGAAAAAGAAAACAAAAGATAATTAATTAGAGTTGTTAATTAGTTCATAAAAATCATGTTAGGTTAGGAATTGCGTATTTTTAATATACACTTTGCAGATATTTGGGAAATTAGTTAATATGCTTGGCTTGCATTGAGGTATTTAATTTCTTTCCCTATTCTAGCAATTTATTTATTGTTTTCAATTATTTAGGGTTATTTTCATTGATTGCACACTCGCATGATCACCCCTCGCATTTTAGTGGATAAGTTAAAATCAATTCAAGTCACCTACAAAACATTTTTTTTTCAAATAAAAGAGAAAAGGTATCCGAAAGGGCATTGGAGAAATCCAGTATAATCAAGTCCTCATGTTAATAATCTCTAGTTCGTACAAGTAAAATACTCTCCCACGCTTTACTTGGGATTCTAATTGATCCACCTAAAAATTGATTAGTGGCAATTCCAAAATGAAACTGATTTGCACATAAAGAACTTGAACCAAAGTTGTGAATTGGTAAGGGTTTGGAAGAGCCCGAGCTAGATATAAGCTTAGTAATCTATTGGCCAAACCTTAGTTGATTCACGGTAAGGCCATGACAAAACTATCTGGTGTTTTTCGACATGGAAGTGGCGATGACCCTTTAGAAAAATGTGAGTTTATTTTTTTTTTTGGGTAAAGAATGTGAGTTTATTTTTATACATGCGCTCTCAAAGAAAAAAGGAAAAAAAATCACTTTTTTTTACCAAATGCAATTATTAAGAATGCATATGCATACATATTAGTGGTTGTTGTTCATAGAAATTAGATTTTTTTCCCGTAAAAGCCCATTATCTCTAAATTTTATGAGTAGAATTGACACTTTAAGTAGATAAATTTTTAGTTTGACTATTAAATACCCTCAACAACTTTAAGAGTAAGATGAAGCACAAGCTAAACTTTAGAAATTAGTATCAATTGTATTTTGTTTTCTTATATCCAAATCAATGACCAAAAAAGTAGAGAAACAAAAAAGAGCTGTGGGGCCGTAACTATGGCGCATGCAATTCTCGAAATTAGCTAAGAGAATGCCATGTGCAATTCCAATTAAGAAAACAAGCGGATCAAGTAAAGCATAATCGTTTTATTTATGTAAAAGTTTATGAGCCTGATAATACATTTAAATTGAATAATTATAACCAGTATAGGTTAAACATCGCATTCGGGATCATTAATTGCATCACGCTCGAAAGTGAATCTTATGAAGAAATGAAAAGGACCTCAGAAAATGTTTAATTTCTTTTGTGATACAATACAAAAAAATAATTTACAAGTTGAAATAATATAGGATGATCACATAGATATATGACTTTCATGTTCCGTTTAGCTGGTAGCTTTTCGAATGGGTTGTAGTTTTTATTTCTTGGAGCTAATAATAGCTTTTCGAATAGATTGCAATTAATTATTCCCTAAGCAAGAGCTCTGTTCGGTCCCTTCTCTCTATATCTATGCTTTTTTCCGTTCTCATGATTGAGCAAATTATGTTTGCAATTGCTGATTCTGTTGCGTGGACAAAGGGGATTTGGGTTTGGTGCTTAGCTTTTATTTTTCTGATTTATTTCTTTATTTCTTTTTTAATTGGAGACAAATAAGAGTATACACCCCAATTTCTATGTACTCAGATGGTATTCAACTAGGAGCAAAGTAGAAGAATCCGATATGTACATTGACAAAGCTGTAAGTTCCGATCATGTAGTCCTCTGGTTGGTTGTAAACTTTGCCTTCCATATTGATCCTTGTGTTTACTGTTTTGTTCCGTCCATTTTAGAAAGTGCCTTTCTCAGTGTTTTCTTCGGCATTTTAGTTAAACAAGGTTGGAACGTCATTGTCAAAGAATACATCTGCTGACGATTCAATTATGAATTTGTAGACTTCAAATTCTCCAGTAATGGTGTGAAGTGCATTTCGGTGTCATAAAAAATGGTGGATATTTCATGTGAATTGTCTTTTAAAATTTTTCAATGTGATGCAACCCTTGTCCAAGTCGGTAGACAAAGCTCCTTTATGAGCTACGTCATGTATTATCAAGCAAAATGGTTGTATGCTCTGCACAGATGAATTTATATCTCTATTGTTTAATGTTTGTTAGGTGTTTAGATCACAAAATGATGATGGATGTATATATTTACACTAGTGACTTCTGAGTGGCAATTTATAACGCTGATACATTTCATTTAACAGTTGATTAATATCATTGAAAGCCTAATGTATGTTCATGTCAATCCTTCAATTAATCATGTCCAGAAGAATGCTCTCCTTGTTACTATCTACGAAAGTGGTAAGTGATTTTTTATGTCCTTTTCTGAAATTTTGTTGATTACCTTGTTATCAACACAAGAATTCTATTCTCATTTCTCACTGAGGTAATGTTTGCTATTCCCCATTCCAACCATGCATGTGTTCTATTGCATTGGCTAGATGAAATGTTGACCCTCTTCTTAGTATTTAGTGTTTAAGGAGCAGGTAGTCAGGAGTCCAAGATATTTTGCTCTTTCATTAGAAATATAAACATTTTAGCTCTACAAAAGTTTTGATGCCGTGGCCTATGAACCATCTTTTGGAACATTTACTTCTGCCTTTTCGCGATAGACTATCTTATAACATTTGTTGCTACTTCCAATATTTACTGAAATTTTTAGTTGATTGATTTCTCGTAACTAACAATACTGAAATGATTTTTCCTTTATATTGGATGGTTAGCCACATAACCATAGAGTTGCATCCCATAGATCGGATTCCACGGCTTGTATTCGTCCATGCTGGCTACACCATTGAGGAATGGTCTAGTATGTTCGCATGCATGTGAGTTTGTCTACTTATTCTCTTCTAGGATAATTGATTCTCTCTTTCTTTCTTTGAAGATGGTAGAAGCATAAAGGATGTCGGTTGATCACGTTGCTCATCTGAAGTCATCTAATGGGGGTACAACGGCAACTCAGCGTAAGGCCTCGCGACCTCCATACTCTCTAGGGAGTCCCTATCCCTAATCAAACATCATTTGTTCACTTCATACAACAACCCCTCTCTCTTTTAAAAATAGAAAGAAAAAATTATAAGGCGAAGGAGGAAGAGAAGGCCTTTTTACGGATAAGAGAACAAATATGCATAATAAATAACTATGATCGATATTGGTTATACATCTCATTTAGGATTGTTTATTGCATCACACTTGAAAGTGGGTTTTTACGAAGAAATGGAAAGTAACTCAGAGTTTGTTTAATTTCTTTTGTGATACCACAATGCATGCATAGTCATCTCATAAAGGTTGTGTTGTAAATACAAAAAAACAAAAATTATAAGCTGAAATAAAATAGGATGACCATATAGATTATGACTTCCGTGCTATGTTTAGGTAGTAGCTTTTCAAATAAATTGTAATTGTTATTTCTTGTAGCTAATAATAGATTTCCAATCGAAAATCAAGGTTGGTATTTACTTTACTGTGCCCTTCCTATGATGTTTAAAGGTTTGCGAATTATAATTGTTATAACAAGATATGCATTCTTCTTCATTTTTTCATATTTCTCAATGGTCAAAATAGACATTTAATTTCCTGAAAATGGATGATACAGTTATAAAGTGTGCTAGTGTATGCGGCATTAATAAAAGTATATCATATATGTAATTTATTCAAGTGTTCTGGTGGATGTGATGAATAAAAATAGTTATAGGAATACAGTAGATAAAGGTGTCTTTTCCTATTTATAATAGTACAAATGAAAAATCTCAACATGTCCCAAGATTTAGATCAATCGTATATGTAGATGGGATAGCTTCATATAGAATTACATGTTCCCCTAGAAAAAGCAAACTGAACAAGATGTTGCTCGAAAGTGTAGTTCGATATGAAGCTATCCCCATCTATGTATACGGTTAATCTAAATCTCGAGACCTATTGAGATACTTCATTTTTAGTATTATAAATTGAAAAAGAAACCTTTATCTTATGTATATATATCGTCTATAACCTATTTTTATGCATCACATTGGAACATCTTAATAAATTACATATATGATATATTTTTATTAATAATGCATACGTTAACCCACTTAATAAAAGTATCATCAATTTTTGGGAAATCAAATGTCTCTTTTGACCATTATGAAATATGAAAGAAATGTAATACATCCCTCGTTTGTTATTCAAATAACAAATAGAATTCACAAACCTTTAAACATCATAGGATGGGCACGGTAAAGTAATTGGAATACTATTATTAGCTCCAAGAAATAAAAATTACAATCTACAAGAAATATAATACATCCATTGTTTGTTATTTAAATAACAAATAGAATTTACAAACCTTTAAACATTATAGGAAGGGCACAGTAAAGTAAATGGAACACTATTATTAGGTACAAGAAATAGAAATTATAATCTATTCGAGAAGCTATTGCCTAAATGGAGCACGGATATCATTAATCTATAAGATGACTGTGCATGCATTGGTGGTATCACAAAAGAAATTAAACATGCTCTGAGGTCCATTCCATTTCTTCATAAAACCCACTTTCAAACATGATGCAATTAACAATCTTAAATGAGACGTCTAACCAATACCAATCATACTTATTTATTATGCTTATTTGTACTTCTATCCCCAGAAAGGCCTTCTCTTCATCCTCTGCCTTATGATTTTTGCTTTCTTTTTTTAAAAGGGAGAGGTGTAGTTGTATGTAGTGTGGAAATGATGTTCGATTAGGAATTGGGACTCCTAGAAAGTATGGAAGGTCACAAGAACTTACACTGAGTAGTCATTGTACTGCCATTAGATGTATTCAGATGAGCAACGTGATCAATTGACATCCTTTATGCTTCTATTGTCTTTAAAAAAAGAAAAAGAAAATCAATTATCCTAATTGAGAATAAGTTGACAAACACAAATGCATGAGAACATACAAGACCATACCTCAATGGTGTAGTTAGCATGGACAAATACAAGCTGAAAAATCCCATCTATGGGACGCAACTCTATAGTTCTCCGGCTAACCATCCAATATAAAGGAAAAATCATCTCAGTGTTGTTAGTTGTGAGAAATCAATCAACTAAAAATTTCAGTAAACATTGGAAGTAGCAGCAAATGTTATAAGATAGTTTCCCACGATAGGGCATAAGTAAATGTTCTAAAAGATGGTCTATTGGCCATGGCATCAAAACTTTCCTAGAGCTAAAATGTTTATATTTCTATTGAAAGAGCTAAATATCTTGGACTCCTGACTATCTGCTCCTAAAACACTAAATACCATAAAGAGGGCCAACATTTCATCTTGCCAAAGCACCAGAACACTTGTATGGTTGGAATGGGGAATGGCAAACATTACCTTAGTGAGAAATGAGAATAGAATTCCCAAGTTGATAACGAGACAATCAACAAAATTTCAAAAAAGGACATAAAAATTCATTTGCCACTTTCGTAGATAGTAACAGGGAGAGCATTCTTCTAGACAAGAACGTACATCGGGCTTTCATTGATATACATCAACCATTAAATGAAATATACTAACGTTATAAATTGCCACTCGGAAGTCACAAGTGTAAATGCATACAATTATCATCATTTTGTGATCTAAATTACTCAACAAACAATAAACAATAGAGATTTAAATCTGTTTGTGGAGAGCATATAACCATTTTGCTTGATAATACATGACGCAGCTGGAGCTTTATCTACCGAGTTGGACAGGGGTTGCACCACATCGAAAGACTAAAAAAGATAATTCACACGAAATATCCACCATTTGTGATAAAACCGAAATGCACTTCACACCATTACTAGAGAATTTGAAGTCTACAAATTCAAATTCGAACCATCAGCGGATGTATTCTTTGACAATTACGTTCCAACCTTGTTTAACTAAAATGCTGAAACAAACACAGAGAAAGGCACTCTCTATGTCAAACTCAAAGGCTCAATTGGATGGAACAAGCAAGTGAACACAAGGATCAATATAGAAAGCAAAGATCACAACCAACAAGAGGACTACACGATCGAAATTTACAGTTGTGAGAATGTGCATATCGGATTCTTCTACATCGCTCCCAGTTGAGTACCATCCATTATATATAAATTGGTGTATAATATTATCTGTCACAGATTAAAAACGATAAAAAGAAAAAAAAAATCAGAAAACTAAAAGCTAAGCACCAAATCCATATCCAAAACTACAAGCCTGTCCATCTCGTCTCATGCTGAGGTAACTTCATAAGGAGTTGCTTCCTCTTCTCTCTTCAAACAGTGTAGTTCTTCATGGCACCCCAGACAGGATTGCGGGACATCTCTAAAAAATCTAGGCTAGTTTATCGGCGAATTGAGTTAGATTCTAAAGTGGCGGAGCTTGATTAACGCCTCTATTGCCACCAAACAAGTGTTTGACCGAGAACAAAGAACCGCGAAACATGTTCAAACCTTGATAAAACGTGCAATTCCCCTGAAAATCCGAGGGAATGTGCGGTTTCGTCTCGACTCCATCCATTTGTTAGAATGGAGAGGGGAAGAGAAGACTATTTCCTTTTTTTTTTGGATTTCGAATGAATTCTAGAAGAAGTTGCCCTATTGCTTTCTCAAATGTAAGTTGATTTACATGAGTAAGTTCAAGTTTTACTTTTTCATGTAATTTCTACTTTAAGTTCAACTTTTTTTTTATCTTGATATGATGTTGTAAATAATCCTACTTATTAGTTATTCGTTTATATAGTATTGTCCGTGTATATAGACTTTAACCCTTCTGTCTTTTAAAAAGAATTGGCTTAGGCTAATGATGTTGTGTGGATGTTTTGAGTTAATATATGTTTGTTTACTTCCTCTGATTATATAATTACATTACAATGCAAAACACATTTTTTTAAGTGGGTTTGATTCTGCTTCTAGGTGCCTTTGTTAGTAGAGCTACTCTCGGCTAGATCATAAATGTCATTGGAGAGCCCATTGATGAGATAGGAGAAATAAGTAAGGAACATTGAGATGCTTAGCTCTCTGAATTTGAACTAAAAATGTGGTGGTGTTCTTGTTATTTCCAGCCATTTGATCTTTGTATTTGCTTTCTCTCATCAGAGACTGACCACTTCTTACCTATCCATTGAGAAGCTCTTCTTTGGAATATTGGACATGGCTGCATCTTCTTCTCGGCCCGTTCTTCATGATGGTCCTTGTGCTGACGAAACCTTGTCCAAGTGGAAAAAGGTTAATTGATCTCCTCACATCATCTCCCACCCATATGATGAGGAGGAAATAATGGTGTTGCTGGCAGACTTGGACCCCATTGGTAACATTGAAAATCCCAAGTTATGGGAGAAATATGAAGAGTTTACATTTCTCTTCAACTATAGCTTACGAGCCTTCAAATCCAACATTGAGCCAAATGACTCCTTCCAGTCTTTTGAAGATGAAAATTGGTACAAGGAGAAACAAGCCTATCATGCAAGGAAGGTTCTCAGGAGTTGGCGTAAGGACTTCAAACAAGCTGAAGAAAAACATTCCAAACTTATGCAAGAGAGGGAGAGGCTTGTGACCAGGCTGAACATTCTTGATACTCAAATTGAGATAGAGAGAGAGAGACTGCCAAACCAACGATAGAAAAGGAAAGGATCTCGAAGAGGTGGAACAACCTTGATCACAAGATTCGAGTTCATTAGGACCTAGTGACGCGCCGTAGTCAACTTCTCGAAGAGCAACAATCCTTATCTGATGAACTCAATGAAGAATATGACCATCTGTCCCTAAAGATTTAAAAAAACATGACGTCATAAAGAATCAATGTACTAAGGAAAATGAACGGTTGGAAGAACGTTTGTCTGCCTTTGTTAGCACTCTGAATCAACATGTTAACCCTATGTAATCTATTGAAACTTTAATGAAGTATTCCTTTCTAAATCAACGCATAACAATGACTTGGTGTTCTTTAAACTACGCAAAATTCAGTTGCAAGAAGAGGATTGCATCATCAATAACCGCCATGTTACTAAATTTTACTTTATTCTAAGCACATCATACTACAAAACAAAAATAAATTAAAACTTACAATATTGTTGGATTTGTTTTGATTTTCCTTCAACTACCTTTGCGAAACAGGTCAAATAAAAGGAGTCCATGTTTGTTTCGGTTTGGTTTAGTTCAATTCTATGTTCGAATTGTTTTGTTAGTATTCCCGTGTAAAAATCGGCCCTTCATTACAAGATGTGGCGATTAATGACATCACAATGACTCTATTGAGGATATGTTGGGGCATACAACAAATTCACTGTCTTTCTAGTTCGTCCCTTATGCCTTTCATTACGGTCCCGATCACTTGAATCTTCTCATCACATCCCCACTTCTTTCTAGGTCTCCCTCTACATTGTCTCTGCTCTTGCTTAGGCAAGCTTTCACCTTTTGCTTCGCCTCTTCCTTTTGTTACGCCTTATATAGTGGCTTTTTAGAATTATTGGGAATGCACGTGAGAAGGGGGAAAAAAGAAAAGAAAAAACCCAACCCGACCCGAAGAACTCCCTGAAGTTCTTTACTTAATACCCGAACCGAATGAGACTCGAACTAAAAATGTCACGTCTAGGATCCCACTGAGCCCGCGACATCCCTCCATAATTGTATTTCGAATGTGACGTTCTAGGACTCGTTGCCGACCCAAACGAAACTTCAAGCATAGAATGCACGCGGAAGCAATTATAACACCCACACAAAATTAAGACAAAGGGTAGTAAGAGAACACTTGAACAAATCAACCACATATTTCATTCAACGGCACGTACTTATAAAATCCAACCTTACATACAAAAGGCCACTGGGTTTAAACTCCAACTTTATAAAAAAGGGACTAGTGGTTGGGTAGGCTAGCCTAACTATACTAACAGGACCAACAAAAGGGGTTTCTAGACTTAACACTAAACCATCGCTACGGCTCCCAATTCAAGTTGGAACTCGCAAACTCAGGCTCCGACTCCATGGTTTTTTCTTCGGGCTCCTCCATTGGCTCTTCTTCGGGATCATACTCCATTGGTTCTTCTTCGGGATCGAACTCCATTAGCTCTGGGATGGCCTCCTCGGGTTCCTCTTCTGGCTCTAACTCCATGGACTCCTCGTCGAAGTCGGACTCCACTATCACCGGCTGGGGGTCGAAATCTTTGGGGGTGGTATTTGGGCTTGTGACCACACCGTTAGGAGTGAGAGCCGCTAAGGGGTCCCACTCACCTACCCCATTAAACGGAACATCACAGTCCCGAAGTGGTCCATAGACGCCATATAAATCCCGATAATAGTAAACCTGATATGTATTAGGCTGTAGTGTCTGACTACCCACGTCTACCCACACCACAGTAGTATGTTTAATATAGACATCCTCATCTCCTACGAGGTATTCCATCACCGAGTGCTCAGTATGCCTTGGGATCCCAAAACAATTTGGCGGATTGGTCATGGTCGGGGTCAAGGGTCTAAAATGGTTATATAATAACCATGAGAACGAGTCTCAATAAGCAATACCCTAAACCCTGCCTAGGCTAACACGTACCTCAAGACAAATAGAATAATACCCAACACATTCAATCAACATGCAATAACATTCAAAGGTACTCTCTAGCCTTACCTCGATACATATATATCCCTGCACGTTAATTGGATCGCAATAACATAACCAAATTCTCAATGCACATGCATTCCAAGGTACAACCAATTTCCTACACATGCATTCACAATAACATTCCAACCTATTCCAATATCAATCTTTACGCATGCTCACATCTTTCAATTTCCAACACGCACATGTGTCCACTTTGATCAATATCGACCCGTGTAACACGCCTCAGGCTCACCTCATCGTACGACTTGCGTAACACGCATCAAGTCTACGGCATGACTCGCATAAAGACGCATCAAGTTGACGGTCCTCTAATTTATCCGGGCATTGTCTCGCGTAACACGCCTCAAGACAAATCCAATTCCTCGCGTAAACATGCCTCAAGGATTATAGGATCAAACGTACATTCTCATTCAATTTCATGCATTTCCCTGCGTCAACACTCCTCAGGACCTATCGATCATACGCGATACATATCTTATTCCCTTCACACAACATCCACATGCCCTAATCACACACAAATATGCTCAATTCCAAATCAACAACTCAGCCCAACCAATTCATTCATAAGGGCAACGATGTAGTTCAACCGTATCACCCAATCATCCCAACACCTTCAATCCACAATTCAAGGTATACACTCAATGACATAAATTCACACATCCCAACATTCAGCTCATCCACCAAGCACCACAACTCAGCCACAAGAGATAGAGAAAACCGAATACATAAAATCCGGGCAAATCTGGGCCAGTACACAGTTCTAGAATTCCTTTTAAAATAAATAGTAATTCAACTCTAAAAATTATGAATTTCGGATGTCCTAAAAAACATCCTAATGAACATTTTTAATGAGAACATAAAACCTAGTTCTATGTAACCACCTATTTTTGTCACCCAAAGTCAAACATAAAATATTTCATTCAACTGGCCATCCGGCTTTCAAAATGCATTTCAAACAGTAATCAAATTTCCTTAGAAAGTTTTAAAATTTTTATGTCATAGCCACAAATGTCCCCAACAAGTTTTGTGAAGGAAGTATTTTGAAAATAGATATGAAAAAATTTATAAAAATTCGAACAGACCCGAAGGTCGGAGGAACAGTGTTTCCAGTAGACTAATTTCGATCCAAAGATGGACTTCCGAATAGCCTCAAATGACTTCTAAAAATTGTCAAATTAAATTATGTTATACTTTAAGATGTTTTAAACAGCTTTCAAGGAGAACATTACCCCAAATTAGGCCCACACAGGTCTCAACAAAAATAGCAAAACTTGGCAACACAATAGCAACGAAATCCAGGAACACAATCAACAAGTAAATCTACTTGTCTAGCCCTTAAACCAACTAACTACAACCACAAATCAATCCCTAACATGTCCATTAGTAACCCCTTAGCCTAATTAAGGGTTAGGAAGCCACTTACTAAGGAAAAACCTAAGCAAATCCAAGCTAAGCAAGCAGCAACTACTCTAGCGGATCAGCAACAAGGGCGAATGACAGTTCCGGCGAAGATGGGCTGAGACGGTGTCTGGCTGAGGTGGAGCAAGCAGCTGCTCACGCAAGGGCGAGGAGGAGGAGTCAGCTGAGAGATGAGAGAGAGAGAGAGAGAGAGAGAGAGAGAGAGAGAGAGAGAGAGAGAGAGAGAGAGAGAGAGAGAGAGAGAGAAACAAGTCTATTAACCCTACTATAAACCCCAATACCAACCCCACTATCTCATCCAATGAATCACATTGCATCTTGTTGGGCAAGTCAAGATCCTAGGGCTCACAAAATTCCTCCCAACTAATTACCCAAAAAAAAAAATGGCAAACAAAAGTAAATATGCAAGGAGGGAGGGACACAATAGTCCTCTAGCTTTGGCCATTGGAGGGAAAATGCCAATTTCCAAATTGCACTTCAACCCTTCAAAGAAATTCAAATAATCTCAGGGTAAAATGGTCATCTTCCACTCCCGGTCCAAATTTCAAATTTTTGACAAATCTAATAAACCTTAAGGTTGGCCACGCTTATGTGACATTATCCAAATAAATTAGTCGTGACACTTTGAAAAATTCGACATCCAAGTTTGGATTCAAATGATGGCCAATTTCACTCAAATGCGACTTTAGTGTATCTCTAATTAACGGATGGCTTTTTAGGATTTACACATATCGACTTGCGGTTACTCAAGTCATGGTGACCTCGATCGTCACCGAAGATTGACTCGTGGTTGAGTTCTTAGGTCCACGTACATTTCCCTAGGTAGCCATTCCCTAAAAGTTAATATCCCGAGAATGATCAGTTCCAGACGAAATTTAACTACAATTGCATTGAAGAATAAACAAATTCCATTTAATCCAAAAGTGGATCAAAATTCAAGATGTCACAAAACATACTTGATAATTTCGGTTCGGGTTGGTCCGGACCGGATCGGGTAAAATTGACACCCATAATCAAAAAGTGGCTTGATGTAATAAAGCCCAACTTGTGTCCATGGCTTGGACCTGCAAAGTCCAATTTTAGTCCACATATTCGGATCAGGCTCGAGTCCCCATTTTTTGGAAATAAAAATTTCAAAAAATCGAGAACAAAAAATCGAAAAATTGTTCTCGAAAAATTGGTTAGAGAAATAGCCCTTGATTAGGTTATTAGATTTTAGTATTAGAATTAGTTTAGTTTCATTTAGATTGTACACACATGATTTAGGAAAGTTCATGATTTCCTCTAGTTTAGATTTAGGGAAATTAGTTTATTTGGAAATGGACTTCAATTTGAACTAAGCTCATGGAGTTGTCATCCTAGGGCTTAATAACAAGACCATGTAATATTCTTTGCCTAAATCGTATCGAATTACTTATTGCACTATATCTTTTATTCGTTCTCCATTTCTTTCTTAGATTAATTGAGTGATTTGCCTTCTTTTTTTTTTTTTTTGATAATCCAAGGAACCCCCGCACAGCGGACAGCCGAGGAGTAAACCCTGGGGGTGACACGTGCTAGTCACCACACACGTGCCACCGGTTAAGTCATCCTGCGGCGCCCGCGATTCGAACACTCAACCTTTTGCGAGAGAAAGAGTGCGCGCTCCAACAGCGCCACCCAGGCGGATAGTAGAGTGATTTGCCTTCTTTATGACTCATAATTCATAAAAAGATTCCACGGACACTACAAATAATCAAGTTTAGGTATTGAAATGGAACTAGTTAGAATTATTGTAATCAAGTCACTGACCCTAAATTTCTGTTTGCGTAGCAAGTGAGGTATACTTCCACACACCACTTGATTTCTAGCTAATCCCAATAGATGAGTGGCGACTCCTCATTTTGAATTTTCATAGGGTTAATCGAAACTAAAATTGAATATTTTAACATCGCATTAGGTAAGGATTTGGGAGAACCAACGCCAAACAAGGACTGTTGGTTCACCATTGGCATTACCTCTAAACCTCGTCCTTTTCCCTCGACAGAAAAGAGGGCCGCAATAGCTTGATGACTCCATTGGGAAAACGGACATGGTTAGAGGTAATGTCGAGTTGTGTACCAACAATCCTAATCGACACAAGTTCCCCCAAACCCTCCTCGCTCAACATTGGAATTTTCAATTTTATTTTCAATTAACCCTACCAGAATTCTAAATGAGGAGTCAACACTAGCCTGTTGAGGCCGGCTAGAAACGAAGTGAGGTGTAGAAGTATACTTCACTTTCTACGCAATCAGAAATCTAAGGTCTAAGACTTAATTACAGTAGTTATTTAACTAGTGCCTTTTTGATACTTAAAATTGATTATTTGTTAACTAAAGTGTCCATGCAGTCATCTTATATAATTATGAGTCCTAACGGTCATTCAAGCCGCTAAGTATCCATGCGATGTTTTAGTGTTTATTATGGTCCTAGGATGTAACATAACCATTCAACTAAGAAAATGAATCAAAACACACAAACGATATAAAAACAAGCACAACAAACAAACAAACAAACAAATAAGGAATAGTAATGAAAGTGAATAAAATGGTGAACTATAGGAAAATAACCCAATACGAGTTGGGCAAAGAGTATAACATGGCCTCGTTTTTAAGCCCTGAGATAGCAATACCATGAGCTACAATCAAATCAAATTCAATTCCTTGTTTAAAAGATCAATCTTCCTAGACTCAACTATAACAAAGGTCACTAAAATCTCTAAACTATATGAATATCAAATAAATGAAACTAGGCTAATGTTAATACTAAAATCTAACAGCCTAATCAAGGCCTATTTATCTAACAAATTTTCTAATTATTTTTTATTTTCGAAATTTTTTAATTATTTAATTTTTTTATTCATTCTTTTAATTAATTCTTTTTTCTCAGTCCATCTTCTCCGGAATACGCCAGCTTCTTCTTTTCCTATCTCTACCCAGGACACTCTAATTCAAATTTTTCAACTCAAATTCTCGGCCAAATCCTTATTCATCTCTATTCAAGTAACAAATATACCATGTTACTTATCGAGAATCTATCAAAACATCCAAAACAGTATTCTCTCGACTACAAAACATCTTCCTTGAAAACCACTCTTAGCTGAACATTTCAAGATAGAACAAACAGTACATAAGCATCCAGAATTTGCCAAAGATCAACACGTACGAACTTGATACATAGAATCACCTACACAAATCTTAAGCGGAGAATCCCGTACATACATTTTACCCTCACCAATGATCATCTCTGACAATCACCAGATTTACAGCCTTTCAACATTTACAACTGTATGTTTGCCAATACATTGAAAATGGAACCACAACAGAGAAACTATTGAAAATGGAACCACAACAGAGAAACTAACTCAAATATCACCAGAGATCAAAGAACGTATCAGTGATTCCAGTTCATGTTCACAACACAATCACCATCAACCAACATTGAGACATACAGACAAGAAAACAGAGCAAATATACAGAGTGCGGAGAGAGTCTCAACAGCGGGTTCCAAGAATTCCCAACAAATTGCAAGTGCGGCATATCCAGTAAAGATAATCATTTAAACATGATCAGAAGAGGATGACCAGTTTGATCCATTAACAAGCATATGAACATCAGAATCTATACGATTTTATTCACATTTAGCGAACCTATTTCGGTACCGATTTAGTTTAAGCTCAGGCTCAAATACATCTGGCACTCGACAGATAGAACACAAGAAACCAAAAATGGACAACGATCAGAAAAGCCACATATAAAGGAGATCCTCGGTCTATGAACTGATAGACAAATCAAACAATCAGTAACGGACAAGTTCATCTCAGTCATGTCAAAACTCTCCCTAATCGTTCAATAACAAGAGTTCATCTTCACTTGCGCATTTCATCGAACTGGTAGAGCATCTCTCAGCAAAGGATCTCACATTCAATATTAGGACAGCGTTTCAACCACAAATCATCACATCAGCATTTCTCTGTCTCTA
Organism: Syzygium syzygioides; assembly: GCA_031216285.1. Lineage (NCBI taxonomy): Eukaryota > Viridiplantae > Streptophyta > Magnoliopsida > Myrtales > Myrtaceae > Syzygium > Syzygium syzygioides. The sequence goes on from CM062246.1 coordinate 24,541,864, forward strand.
CTCTGGACGAAAAGTAATCAAGAACAGATCATTGAACTTCACCTTAAACTGGAATCCTCGCTCTGGCCGGAAAAGAAAGTCTTAGGTGCGTGCGAGAGAGAACCTTCATTTGAATGGGCTCAGATTTATATCTTTTCTGAGTGGGCCTTTCTGTGTTCTTCATTTTTTTTTAATTTATTATTTGTTATTATTTGTTGATTTACTTATTATTTATTTATTTATCTATTTTCTCTGTTATTATCTTGTTATTTTTAATTGGAACTTTTATAAGAATGAACACTAGAATTATTGACCGAAATTCGGGTGTTGACAAGGGCTTCTTCAAGGGAGAAAAGAAATTAAGACACCATTACCCCTATTCCTTTCTATTATTTCTATTGAGGTTCTCTCTAAAGTGGATGACTTTAAGATTTTCTTCAATAAATTTTTGAAATCTTCAATGTACTCCATATATTCCAAAGCTTTCTGGATTGAAACTGAATCCTGATAAAATACAATTGTTTTTGGTTGGATATGAGGATCGATACCATGCTGAGTTGCTTCAATTTAATGATTTTAAATGTGGAAAATTGTCTGTTAAGGCTTAGGTTTAGGATCTTCTCTTATCCCCAGTAGACTAAGTGACAAAGGATGTAGGTCCTTGATCAGAAAGATTCCAACTGGAATGACTGCATAGACAGTAAAAACACCTCAAATATGCGGGTAGACCACAACTGATCAAGTTTGTTGTTATTTACAGCTCGATAAACTATTATTGTCAAATTTCTACCATGCCAAAGAAGTTGACATGAAATGCTCAACATTTGTGTAATGGAAGGTCAGAGAATTCTCATGGGGCCAAGGTTGCCTGGAAGAGGTTTGTTTGCCTAGAATTGGAGTCTTGTCTCTTTGCAAAAGACATGTACACTAAATAGGATATGGTATTAGTGAGGCACAGCACAGCCCCACATCCTAAGGCCTGTGGCTGGGCACTGGCCCGTTAGATCACGGACCATTAGGGATCACACATGATCTAGACCAGAATTATGAAGCTCGGACACATCAATAGCATGCCTAGAATTACCTCAAACTTCGAAAGCTCATAAAAAAAATCAAGCTAGATTACAGAATATTTTGATGACAAAAATTAGCATCAGAAAAGTGATGCCTACACAGGGTTATGCAATAATTATCTTACAATCTGATAATCAAGTTAAAGCATGAAATGGACTTGTGATCACAGCTACAACCCTCAATAAACACATGAAGATCTAGGCAAAAACTGATCCGGATGTGCATCATGCTTCCTTTCTCAGGTCCCTTGATAAAATTCCGTGATTGAAAAAGCAGTAAACGACAATGCATTGTTAGTCAAAGTGCACTGAATCATTTGCAGACACTTTATCATCAATAACGTTCACACGAATCTCAATACTAAGAGGCCTATCTGAACAACATTATGATTATACAAATTTTTAAGATCTTGAGACAAGATAATTACCCTTAACTGTTTTTGACATCACAAAACAAACAGCAGAGAATCTTATTATGCCAGAATCTGCACCAATGATGTCACATCTAGATTTGCACTTTTCATGTAGTATACAAAGAGTCAGAAAACTATTAGTTCATAAGTTATTTTGCGATGAGTTCACCTCAAGAATGGGAACTATCTTGAACTGCAAGTTTGACTATAGGTTTAGTCAAATGAAGAGATTAACTGACACTGACAGGAATAAGAACAGTGGTCATTATAATTAGAATAAACCAAGAATCAGGAATGAAGAGCAAGGATGTTGTCTAACTTCATTTTGAAGACCTTTATATTGCCTCGTGATTGAATACCGCCATGCAAGAGAATTTATAGTTATAGATATACTCAATTGTCACATGAGCATCATATTATACTGCCACAGCAAGAAACATTGCCACAGTGCCCTAATCCGAGCCATTCAATTGTTAACAGGCTATACTACAGAAAGGTCTCACCATGCAGCCCATTTGTCATATGCACAAGTAACTAATAATCGTTCAATATGCAGCAGAGGTGCTTCATACTACCATACATGATGTACATTATGTTCAGAAAAGCAAGGAATCATAATTTCAACAGTCTTACCTAGTTGTGCAAAGGCATAAGAAGATTCAACGGGAAGAATCAATGCATATAGATCTAATGAGAAGCCTGACTAACCCGTGACCTGTGAGGCTTTGGAACTGAAAATCAAATAGTAGCATTCAGCATACATATATATAAACAAATCATAGATTCCACAATGTCATAAACAGAGAATGAATGGAAAAGGAGGGGAAAAAGGAGAAGAGAAATGATACTTCATGTAACAAGGTTCAACAAAACAAAGAAGAAACATGAACCAAATTGATTTTATCATTGCAAAGGCAAATTATTTAAGGCCATCTTTTCTGTTTTAAAGCATGCTAATTATCTCTGAGGCATGAAAAGGTTATGGTCCAATCAGTCTCTTGAAATATTTGCAACTGCAGAGCACAAATTGGACAATTGCTCAACCAAGAACCTTATAAGTTTAGTAACTCACAACGGAAGAAGATATTTCTCTCTAACGAGTCTAACCAATGGATTATCAACTATTAAGATACTGCACTTTGTCTTTTTCCTTGACCAAGGACATGACATCCCATTTTTCAAATGGCAATCTGGCTAGGTATACCGAGTCTAGAGGTAAGCTACTTGTGATTAACAAGGCATCTGAAAATTAGCCAAGAAAAAAGAGAGACTGGGCATCTGGAAACTCTATCTTTTGTTTACTGGGCCAATTCTACACCTAATTATAGCAACCATTATAAGGCTGAACACCGCTCCACTCAAGCAACTATACTTAGTGTCGGTTTGGATAAGTGTATGCACCATCTCAAGATGAGCACTCTTGAGCACCTTATCCTTGATGGAGAAAACTTCTGAATAGGTTCTTATCCAACCAATGACCCACTAGTTCGATGCTTGCAATTTCACTAACCCTTAAGTCATTCCAAAACATTCCATTGGGCCAGCTTTATTTAACTGGGATTAGCAAATAATTCTCCACATCAAGGATACAACATATCTTCACTGCAGCAAACAATTTACATATGCGAAAGCGCGCGCGCACGCGAGAGAGAGAGAGAGAGAGAGAGAGAGAGAGAGAGAGAGAGAGAGAGAGAGTTGTTCAGCAAGATCTATAATCACCGAAAGCCCCAGCTACAGTTCTTTCTCTAGCTGGTTGAGAGAATTGATTGAAAAGTAGAAAAAAAAAAAAAGAAGAGGATTCCTGAATTCTTCTTAATCAATATGGAAGGGGATCAGAGCTAGGAAGATCGTCGTATTAGGCTCTAAAAGATAAATTTTCCAGAAAGGTCTTTCAGGGAAGCGTTGCTAGCAGGCACAATGCTCACCTTCATTGATTGATAAAGAAAACTTTGGTTCAAAGGTAGAATTTCTCTATTATGCTCATAAAAGCCTCCTCTAAAGTATTTAACTATGGGTCCATTGAAAACGAACTACCAGTTCCCTTGGGTTATCTAATGTAAATAGGTGCACACTGCATTATAATAACATTCTTTTGAACAGACAGTTCAATTAATTAAAATGGTTGATCGCCATTTATACCATTAGGGTTTCCTCGTTCATAAAAATCTTGCAGAAGAGAAATGGCTTCTGATGCCATTATACCCCCACAGCATTTGAAACCCTTAGATCCAGAATTCCCAACACTGCAAGAGAAACAAGAAAAAAGATGGAAACATTCATAAATCAAGCAGATACATCCCAGAATGCTTTTGACTCATAATCAGATTATTAATCGCAATGTAAATATAAATTTCAAGCTCTAAAAGTATGAGTTTTCATGGTTTATTCCTTTTCCCTAAACTTTCTGTTGAGATGCATCCTTGGTACATCTCTTGCTTCTTCCCCCAGTACTTGAGCTTGTTCTTTCAAAACTAACACTTTAAACAGAAAAACAATGTCTGTAATCTAGATTAGCAACTTCATGTACTGCTCAGATCACAATAAAACAGATCCTGTTTCACTACATTTTAACTTCATGTCAACAAAGTCGGAGTAAAAAATTGATGAGTTCTGAACAAACTTAGGAAATATGAAATGTTAGCTCATAACAGTGTCAGACAGATGAAAAATCATACTGCAAACACAAGCAATACACCACAATTTAGCAGGCAGATGCTCTCATGTATGCAAGAAGAGACAATTGCAACTATTAAACAAGAAAAGAAATTTCTTTATCAAGTACATTGCCCATGGCCGATCAGAAAGCATAAATTTTTCCTCATAGTTAAAATATCATACTTCTTTGAAGATAGTGTATCTCTCGATTTAAACATGATAACATCAAAGACATCAAAGAATCTCACTGCAGTGAAAAAAGTCAGGGAGAAGAGATGAAGAAACAGGAGGGAGAGGGAAAAGGAAAGAAGAAACTAATGTTAGCTTAACATGTGGCACTTCCCAAAACTGTAAACTTTTTAGGGAAAATAAAGAATATAGAAATGTCTAACAAGTCACCAAGAATTTAAGAAAAAGGAAACAAAGCGGGAAAAGAAAGAATAAATATAAACTTGACTTCTTAATGCTTCCAGAAACACCACTTTCTTCCATTTAGACTAAGGAAAGGACAGAAAAGATGGAAAAAGTTCCATAAACCTCCATTTATTTTCGTGGTTATGAGTTGCAATATTCAACGTGCAACTACATACAGAAACACAATGAACCCACATCCATCAGTAATCAACATAAGGAATCATAAACCTCCAGTAAGCCTTAGTTGTCAATTGTCATATATAACAATTTCAAAGTAAAGCTATGTAAATACAAAACCAGCAGCAAAAGCAAGTTCATAGACTGACCTAATGCATGCCTCAGAGCTACTTGAATGCAACGACAGTATTGAGCCACAGCCTCCAAATTTATCATTTGCACAGCCATAATATACTTCCTTTATACCTAAAAAGGGTAATGGTCATCTAATCATAAATAAACAAATTTTATGGAAGTTCAGTTTTATTTCAGTATGATCAATGGATACCAATGATAGATAATGCTGCTGCACACATTATGCATGGTTCACATGTCACATAAAGGGAGCATGCTGAAAACTTCTCTGCAACTTCTGCAGCCGAAAATCCAGTCCTCTGCCACTGTACAAGAAGAACATCAAGAGCGTCCATCTCCGCATGTCTTGTTGCCTATGAAAGCGCAAGGAGATAACAACACAAGCATATCAAACTTAGGAGCTTTGTCAGAGAGACAGTTACTCATAGTGTAGTTCCAACATAAATTTAGGAAAGGCATTTTGTGAGAAATATTTTATCCTTCAAGTTAACTGATTAAGAGTATATATAAGATTGCTCAAGGCATATACTACATGAAGTCAACAAGTTTTGCTCGCTTGAAGTTGCTGAGAATCTCACAAGGAAAAAGAGGTTTCGTATTGGATTAGCCACCTCCACCTTTTCTAACAGTATTTTTAAATATAACCCTGTAGCAAGGTGCCTTTGTATTTTTTTATTAATCTCCACAAGATAGTAAAAGGGCCAAATATTTTTCACATCAACTATTCATTACTATCCATAAAATCATTTATGGTAATGTATTGTCACCTCATGACTATAGATGATTACAGAAATAGACTATTAGATAAGAGATGATCCCTACCAGAAAACAGGCTTAAAATAGTTGTGTAAATGGTCATTGTATGAAGAACTGTACCCGAGGAGCAGCTTCTTACATCTTAAAAGGCAATACAATGGTCACAATGCATTTTTAGACCATATAAGTATACCAAAAGTCTAGCTAAAAACAGCCTAAGAGAACAATGTTAGGAACTTCACAAATGCAAATCAAGACCGTAATATGGTTCCAGTCAGATCACAATAGTAAACGAAAAACATAAAACATTGTGCATAATAAAGCAAGATTATTGTTGTTGTTAGCCGTAGCCATGTTTTATGAAGAGTAATGGGAACGAAACCCCTTACAGCCTAATAATGCATGGAAAATTCCACTCATTAACAGATTTGATCAGATATATTATTTTATTATCTAATAAATACATATTAACAGAGTAACATAAAATGATCAACAATAAACTACGAGTGGATAATTTGAGGTCATTAATTCGGAACAATAACAAAGTGCTGTTGGCCAAAATCTATAGAAGGGGGTGGAGAAGCACTGATAAACATCCATACATTCCGTGTCTCGTTAGTCCGGTTTCTTCCTGCTGCAATAACATTCCCATCCTCAACCATCACACAGCTGTTCAATCAAAGAGTCCAATCTGAAATCATTCACTAATTAAGACGGAAATACTAATGATCTTAATTTGAAAAAAAAGTAACATATGAAATGCACTTGGTCACGGACAACTAGTATCTTACCCAACTGGAACTTCAAGGCTGTCCAACGCAAGCTTTGCCTTATATAAGAAAAGCAAATAGGTATTGATACTTGTAAGGAGAAAAAAAAATAAGAACAAGAGTCAGAAATTCTTTCATGCATGCATAAAGGCAAATTCAAGAGGAAATCAGCATCGTGTTGCCAGCAGTAGAAATATTTCAGTATCAATATGTAGTTACTAATGGAACAAATGCATGTCCCATAGTTATATGATCAAGATCTTGCAGGTCCTGTATAATATACTGGTCACTAACTTCCAAGCAATGATTATCACCCCATACTCATCTAGTAATACAGATGCAAATCCCACCAAACGGTTAAACTGATATAGCTCTAACAACAGTACAGCAAAACAAAGGAACTAATTTGAGAAACTACATGTTGCTCATTCTAGTGTGTCCTATCATGGGTACCTCAGAAGCTTTTCTTTCATTAAGAGGTTTCACTCAAATATTCAAGAAGCTTCCAAGTGTTTAAGCTTCTGGGTCATTTTCCTTTACAAATGCTATGGCACATGAGAATAAAGAGAGATCCCTAAAACTGATGTGAAGCCCTCAGAAATCAGAATTGATAATCAGCTTCTTGTGATTTTATCTCTATTCTACTGAATAACTTAAGTAAACCGTGTTTCTCGTGATTTTTTCATTTTCATATCCACAGGCCACAGGGCCACAGATAAAAAACCACCTAATCAGTTATCCATGGGCACAACTGATGTTCATATTATGCTCACGCTTGAAGTAAATTTCATTTTCAATTCTCCCTAGGTACCAAAGTCAAAAAGTGGCAAAAGGACTTGACTGTCAAGCAACCTCTCCTGATGGCTTGCCATCTCATTGCATCTTCTTCATTCCTCTATGGTTTTGCCTCTTCAAGCGCCTCATGAAACTTAGCGACAGAGTCCTATCCAGGTGATCAAAGTTTCTCATAATTCAATTGTCCAGCAAATTTTTATGATAAGCACATACTACACATCCACATTTCCTAGACACCTAAAAAAAACCCAAATAGTTCCCAACCTACAGCACCCGATGTGGCTCAGTTTTTCCCCTGAGAAAGGGACTGAACCAACCCATGTACACTTTTGACCCAAAAAAAAAAAACCCACGTACACCCTACTTCCCTTTATTCCACTCTCCCTCACTTGTTTTTCCTTTGAACCTAGACTTCACCCACGTCTTTCAATAAATTGCCACCTACAATAACAAAGAAATAAAAGCTACACCTTCTAGAAATTGTTGCTGATTTTGCAGCAACGCTTATGAAGAAACACTAATTCAACGTCTCCTGAACAAATTTTTTTTTTTTTGGTAAGGGTAAATGTATCTCCTGAACAAATTCAACTATACATTCTTCAAGTTGCCGCACAATTGTAGCACCAACGTATCGGATTCAAAATTCAGCTCAAGTAATATGTCAACTTAATACAATTTGGATGTGCCAGGCGTTACCTGATCTATAGCAAGCTCCATGAAACCCAAAACCTTAGGAGAGAATCGTTCACCCGAGGCTGCGTTATCAGTTTCCATGCCTCCGGTCGGTGGTGGTAGTCCGTCACCTGCACTCGCTGGTCTCCGTCGCCTTCAGTTCGCTAGGCTGTTTCAGGAAGAAGAACTTCTTCTGTTCATCGCCTCCATTGGCAGGTGGCGATCTTCCATTCATCAAAGCTCACTAGTGTCGAATGAAAGATGAGCAGTCGTGATATTGAAAGTGGCGTCGATGCAGTTCGAAGTTTGCCTGTGGCGGAGGAAAGGAAGGAGCTTAGAATGGGAAAATCAAAGAAAGAAGGTGGAGAGAAAGAATTAAAGACAGAGAAAAAGGATAAATAGAAGAAAGAACTACAGAATTTTATTTTAGGATATGAAGAAGTTAACCAGAGTTAAAGGGCATTTAGCGAAAAGACAAAAAAAGGTTAGGTGGTTATGCTTTATTCATAGATGAAAACAGGTGATTATTTATGAAGTATGTGGTACTTAAAGACATTATATTTCTACTGTGATTGACGGGTAGTTTGGGAAAGACCGAGATACATTTTGACTTGGGCTACATTGTTTGGAGGAAAATATTTTACCAGAAAACTTTCTTTCCATTTTTCAGTGGTTGGTGCGGGAAAATAAGCTTGTCAAAGGAAAATGACTTCGATAAACTATCAAGTTCAAAACTAAGGAAAGCAATTTCCTAATTTAAAAAGTGGAACTCATAATCGAAAAAAATAAGGAAAACTATTCTTACCCAAGTGTTTTGACGGATGACCAAGTAAAGAAAGGATTTTTTTCAAGCATACGCACTCAAGTGAGGACGCATTTTCATAAGGAGACCACAGAATTCTCTGAACAAAACTAGCATGAATTGCTCGAACGAGAAAATTGCGTTTCGATGCGATTCAGTCTGGTATAGAGTCCAGTTGATGCACCAAACTAGCAGTATGTCATCACACACCAATATAGTGGGACAAATCCTCTCACAAATTATGTTCAACCACGAATGAAGCAGGACACTATGCAACACCAGTGCAGGCACCGAATCTATAATTTCTCTGCTCGTTCAAGGTCCTCTCCACATCATCTCTGATATACTGTCATCATCTCTAGCACGTATTCACAAAAGATGATTATCCGGTGAGATATTCAACTCAATTTTCTCTGGGGAATTTTAACTAACACCTAGCGGGCTAATCATAACAACCACCACAGATGAATATACCCCCCAAATTCTAGCCATCTCTATAGAATCAATCCCATTAGACAAATCGAAACACCCTCAAACATCATAAACTCGAAATCACAGAATCAAAGCTAGTCTTTCTATCAGTCTTATCATTTGGACAAAGTGGAAGATGAGCACAGGAAAAATCATCATATAAAAGTGCTTAAGAAACTCAGACATGTGGTGGATCGCCAAGATCAGAATAAGAAAGAACGATGAAGAACGATGGAGGGATTCAAGTCAAGGACCGTCAACATCGAAACAGAGAAGAAAGACGAACCTGTCTCCTTCAAAGGCAACGCAATTCCTTGATGTTCCCATAAGGATTTTTCTAATATTCTAAATTTCTTCACTTTATTTACAGAATTATCTTGTTCTCTACAGATTTTGCATGTGTCCAGAGACACATTCTCATGATTCTATGAGGATTTCAGCCAAGTTGTCGTAGAATTTCTGAGTTAAACACACTCCACAACTTTTTTCTTGGATTAAAACTAGCAAAAAATTTAAGCTACGCCTATTATAGCACTAACTTTTTCTTGTGTTACTAATAATCTTAAATTATACTAACCGTAACACCAATACTATCTTTTTGTCACATTTGTACAAATTTAAGATTTTTTTAATAAAAAAAATATAATTTAGAATATTATATCGTAGTAGGCAAAGCGTATGATTTTTTATAGTAGATAGAAGGTATTTTTGTTGCTTGTTCCAGCTTGAAGATTTTTGTGATAAAATTGGTATAATTTCGGATTTTTTGTGATATTTTTCATTTTTTTAAACATATTTTAGTGCTTTTCTCAAAAATCTTTCAGAAAATCAAGGTGTTCCGCATGCAATGTATGCTACGGACATATTCTTAAGGTAAATGAATTTTATCTATTTCTTCCCCTATCAACTACTTCTATAGCTTTATCAGGTAATCAAGCTACACAGAAAATACTTGAGATTGGAGTGAAATTGTCGAAGTTGATACTAATTATTGAGTAATTGAAATCATTCCGTAAAGAGGGTAAGAAGTGAAACCATTTAGCAAAAATCACATTGGCAATGTGAGTACTGTAATTTTGAGTACATAGCACTAGGGGTGTAAACGGTTCGGTTCGGTTCGGTTTTCTTGAAAAACCGAACCGACCCGAATCGTTAAGGATTTCTCCTTGAACCGAACCGAATAGGAACCGAACCGATAAGCCGATTTTGTTCGGTTTGGTTCGGTTTGATTTTCAGTTTCTTCTTCTTTTTTTTTTTTTTGCTTTTTTATTCATGGCTCGATTTTCTGTTTTTATGAAAAAATTTCATGATAATTCTTTTATGATAAGTTTTTGATAATAATATGTATTTATGATAATTTTATGATAATTTTTTATGATAAGTTTCAGGTGGTCCGTGGTCGTTTCGATCATTTCTCTAGTCTCTCCAAGAAAGGATTACGCATTGAATGAACGGAAGAGAGACCATATCATATGAACTAAAGTTCCTTTTTTTCCTTTTTCACTGCAAATCATAAGCATATAGCTGAATCCGCACATGAATGACTTTTTTGCATTGTCAAACAGCAGAAACAGAGAAATTAAAATTTATATTCAAGAACTAAATCAAACAAGATCTGCATTGTCATACAAGAGTCAACTGATCGTTCTCATCAACCTACTAAATTGAAACACATCTAAATGATAGACAAGTTACTCACGAACAAGTGTCCACTAAGCATCAAGAATTTATTAAGTATTTTCCGATACAATCTACACCTTAGTGTGATGATTAAGAAAACTAATTCTTATAAAATAGTATCACACCGGTCTATGACTCTAATTATAGCGATGCTTACAGATATCAATGGTATGAGAACTTCTTAGAAACTCCAATAAACATCTCCATCAGCAATCAACTATCCACTAAACCCTATAATGATCAGAATATTCTTGATTACTCTAGAACAAACAATAGCCATTTTCTATATTAATTACATTACCAATTTGCATCCCCTTTATCTTCATGAGTAGTCAAGTCCTAAATATTTTCCTCTACAGGTTGGTCTCTTCTTTTCTATCTCTATAACAGAAAAAAGAACAACCCAAACTGAAACCGCCCAGAGATAAATCTCTCTAAAAAACAAAAGCCTTGCTTAGATTCAGAAATCTGAAGACGCTAGATATACTGTGCTACAAAAATCTGTCATAATCATAAGCACATGAATGGAAATCCATCTTCAGGAGCAAGGTTGGCCACCACCTTCACAGCATGAATCCGTACTTCTCTTTTGTTCGTCAATCATCAAGGGAAACCAATATCGAGTTCAGCTCCGCAGTCACAGTTGACAACTCTACATTAAATTCACAATAAAAATGAGAATTGAAGTATCTATTGCAATACTAAAGGATATAAAATATTCCACGATAATTTTTTCTCACCTGACTCAAAATTTTCGAGTTCTTCTAAGTCCTCCTCAATCGAAAGTGAAAGTGGTGTGGATCGTAGCCAATCTTGCGTACATATAAGAGCCTCCACCATGCTTGGGGTCAAAGAGCTACGAAACACATCAAGTACACGACCTCCTGTGCTGAATGCAGCCTCTGATGCTACAGTTGAGACGGGCACGGCCAAAATATCTCGAGCAATGGAAGAGAGGATAGGATATCTCGAAGAATTGACTTTCCACCAATTTAAGATATCAAAGTCGGCGCTATAGCGTTCACATCTTTCTTCCAAATACTTATCTAATTCGGATTTTTCTTCCAAATATTCTTGTTCCGTTTGGCTAAGATACATTGCAGTCATAATGTCCGCACCAACCACAGGAGACATTGACACGTTCATTGTCCTTGTACCCTTTGACCTCAAATTGCTTTGGGGGCATATACCGGTGCGGTATTGCTCGAACAATGACGTTAGAGATGATATGACTTTATCTCGTAAAGTTTCTGCCCGCTTGCTTTCATAAACTTGATTAATCATCCATTTCACATACTCCTACTTATGTCGAGGGTCAAGTATGCATGCAATGAACCATGTTAGATTGATGTTGTTCACATTGCCAAAATACTTATTGAATTTGGTCTTCATTCTCTTGGCCATTTCCTGCAAACTCCTATCCTCATTCACACAATATCTCTCAATCATCATAAAAATCCCATAGACATCTTTCGCCATATCATTACTAGTGACATAAGAACAACCCGATACTTTTAAAGTCGTATCATAGAACAACTTCAAGAAAGGAAGAAATTGACAGGCATATTCCCAATCATCACTAGTAGGCAACCCCCTCACCTTGGAAAGCTCTTCAACAAACTTGCTATCCTGAATATCTAGCAAGATAAAAGCCTTTTGAAATTTCAAAGCTGCTTCCAACATCAGGTATGTTGAGTTCCAACGAGTCTCCACGTCCAAACATACAAGACTTTTGGACTCGATGTTTTCTAGCTCAATGCACTCCTTAAACCGTTGCAACCTCGCAGGAGAAGACCTCACATAACGCACAGCTGAGCGTATTCTAACAATAGAATCATCTATATCTTTCAAACCCTCTCTCACAATCAAACTCAATATGTGAGCACAACATCTCACATGGAGTAACTCACCCGACAAAATTAGAGTGTTCCAAGAGTGGAGTCTTTTTTTCAAGTATTGAACACCCAAGTCATTTGAGCTCACATTATCCACGGTTATAGAAAAAACGTATTTAATCCCCCAACTAGTCAAGCATTTCTCCACTGCTTTTCCTATAATTTCAGCAGAATGTCCCGGGATTTGACAAAAATTCAAGATTTTCTTTTGCAACTTCCAATTACCATCAACAAAATGAGCAGTGAAACACATGTAACTCATATTTTGACAAGAAGTCCACGTGTCCGTTGTGAGACAAACCCTTGGAGATGTATCGAAAAAATATTTTTTCAATTTGCATCTTTCCTCCAAGTAAAACTTATAACAGTCCTCCCTCAATGTGTTCCTTGAAGGGATTGAAAACTTCGGCTGGATCCTACTCACGAATTGCCGAAATGCCGAATTTTCCACAAACTTAAAGGGTAATTCACCAATGATGAACATCGCTGCTAGGTCTTTTCAACTAGTTTCTTGGTCAAATTTCCATGGACCAAATGACCTAGAACTACCAACCCCATCAAGTTGACCCGAGACACTTTTTTGCCTTTTCTCAACGTTCGCATATGGAAATTCCTTACATCTACCTAAATGATTACGCATTGCACTAGTCCCTTGAGAGGTAGAACAACCAATAATAACCCCCGCAATATAAACATTCAGCTTTGTCTGAGTTTTCTGTCCTTTTATAGTGTTCCCATGCAGAAGATCTCGTCCTCCTCCTATTTGTGCCACTAGATTCACTCATTGAAGTAGACATCTACCAATCTATGACAATTAAAACTTGAAATTATTATAATTCAAGTGGCTGTGTCAAGTTAACAAACTTTGTATGACAAGCAAATACTTAATAGAAGGGATGGCCATTAAAGTACCATAAAGAAAAGAAAAAAGATAAGGCGAAGGGCAAAAACAGAAACATACAGCCTATATAACCCATTAGTGACCAGCAAAACTGAACAATATTAAGAAAGAAAACCCACTGCATATGCAGTACAATCAAATTCTCAGGCACCACATATAACCATGCAATTTTCATGACAGCAAAGGCCTTGACAAAAAGACCAGGACTAGCTAAGTCATAGCTAGAATATACCTCAACCTGTGGCTGTCCAGGAAGCAGATTTGCTACCGTGTTTCTCTTCAATGCAAGTATCTCCTGCGTGGAAAGCACAATTTCCCGCTGCAAACATCCGGTCAATGTAAAGGGTCACAACTAAAGGTCCAACAAAATCATGGACGGACAGTTCGGAGAACATGCCAAATCCTAGGAGGTTAACAATGAAGGATGGACTCCGCAGGATTGTATATAAAAATAAAGGTAGGCATGCCAAATTCTCCTGTTGCATGTAAAGCCATATCCATGCAAAAAAGATCCCCCACCATCACAAGAAAGATCAAACAGCGCAACTCCATAAGAATCCATCTTATAAAGCCAAGAACCTTCCAGCACCAATAAAGAGTTGTGCAGGCATAGAAAATAAGCTGTAGAGCTAATGCAAGAACTTCTATGGAAAGTGTCTAAGTTTCTAAAGAGGTGAATTAGCATATCAGCAGCTCCCTAACACCATAGAAAAAACATGCTGAAGTCACGTCTTTGCCATCATGATGAGCATACCATAAAACAGACATCATCTTACTGCTTGGCTCACCTTCACTTTTTCACGTTTAATGATTCTCTCACAAAGAAGCCGCAACCTTTCCAATTCAACCTGCAAGAGCGTTTAGTGAAGTTCAATAATCTGATTATAACATATACAGCAAACATATATATAACGCAAATGAATAGTATAGTTACATATTCATCACATGCAATGGAAAATCAGCCATGACTTGCCATAACAAGTTAGAAGATGTTAGTCAGAGGTAAAAAAATCGAGCACAGTTAAAACCCGTATCTTCATTATGCATGATAGATTACATGATATTAGTTAATACTTAACTGTCCGAGAAAACAAAAAGTGAATGATAACAAGTTTGAAATGAAGTATGAAAGCCACGATTATAATAAAGCAATAAATCTATTGAAATGAAGTAGAAGCAGATGATCTTCATGTGATTGTCCTGGAAATTGTCACTCCTGCGCCTATCTCTCTAAAGGATCTGAATTCATGTCTTTGAAAAACCTAAGGGCTTCCATGGGTCCCCTATTCTTGCCATAACCATGATCATGGAATTTCAAGCAAATGCATTCTTCCCAGGCATGGCATTAAGAAAAACAAGAGACAGTCCGAAGATCGCCACTCCTGGCAAAGCACGAAATCACCGCGTTCCAAGAGAAATCATCCTTGCACGGCATGTAACTAACAGATCCAGAGACCGAGCCGCCTCTCCCATCCTCATGCATCCTTCAATCGTCGTTTTCCCAGTGAAGTTATTCCTCTGAGGCATATCATCAAACAGTCACCGTGCATTGTCCATTTGACCGCACATGGTGTAAGGCTGAAGGAAGAAGAAGGTTTCCAAGCGTGGCGCCGCAGTTCAACAGACTAATTAACTACCCTACTCGACGATCTGCAGGTAAACCAGGTCCCTCGTGACTGTACTTCAATAGGCAAACTACCTCGTAGAGCCTCTTCAGACGAGCATTCCACTTTACCTCTCGCGGCTCCACCCCCGGCCGTCGCCAGCAGAGCGCCTGTAGCGGAAGACGCGCCAGCGGCGACAAGCTCGACGATCTTGAGTGCCGGCGGTTGTGATCCTCGCGGTTCCGAATTGGAGGGGGGGCGGTGGGGTTCCTGATCCTGGGCCTCCTCGTGGGGTTTGATGATTTGGGGGGTTTTCCGCGTTTAGGGTTCGAGAGAGATGAGTGTCATCACCGGCAACGGCGGCGGCGAGAGGAAGAGTGTGGACTGTGGAGGGCGGCGAGAGGAAGAGTCGATGGGGAAAGAGGAGGGTCTGGGCGAGAGGAAGAGTCTTTATTTCAGTTCGATTCGATCTGAACTGATCCGAACCGAACTGAAATAAACCGATCCGAAAAAAAAAATGGTTAATTTTGATGATCCGAACCGAAACTGAAACCTAACCAAAATACACGAAATTTTCGGTTCGGTTCGGTTTTCCGGTTCGGTTCTGACACCCCTACATAGCACAACAGTAATTTCACGATTAACAAGCTTTCTTTCTCAGAAAAAATATCGCAATCTTCGAATGTAATGTAGTTTAGGTTTATGCTCTATTTCCTACTTTAGGCTAGCTGTTAATTACAATCAGTCGCATCGTTTTACAGTTTTAGAAATACCATATCAAACCAAATGGCGGGAAAAGCAATCACGCAAGAGCTTCGCGTGTGCGAGATCTAAGGATGATATAACAATCTCGTCGGGCCAAAAGCAAACTATCAGTTCTTTGCTGAGCTTCCTATCTTCCGATAAAAAACCGATTCCCAGTTCTCTCTGCATTCAAAAGACAATTAGAAGGGATCAAGCATGAGAGTTCACGTTCAGAGGACGCTCCGGATGTTTTCATGGGTCCAAGTCTGAAAATACTCGGTCCCAAAGCCATATATTCTTTGACAAGTCTGTCATTCCCTTTGGCCAAAATATACACTGATGTTGGAAGGAATAGCGAACAAAGGTCATCCGCACGAATCAAAACATGATTCGGTGAAAGTGCATCGGCCAGAGCAAATGATATGGAGTGAATAGTTATAGAGCAGCCGTAGTAAACAGCTGCTGCTAACAGACCGCAAGTACTTGCAGGTTGGATATGGTAAACTTCGCAGTCTAGGAGCATCCCGGCAACAAGAATGATTTTCAGACCTGAGGACATTGAGAGCACAATAAGGGTTCTAATAGATCGTGAAAAGGTCAACCAAGCTAAGTAACAAGTTCATTTATATAGGTAAGATGTAGAAGTATCCAGAAGTAACTGCTGAGTTTATAGGAATGGGGAAGCAAACATGAGTCTATGCGTTTGACAAATAGAATTTTACAGTTTTCCACGATGGTCAAGTTCTTCAGCACTAGCCTAGCCTCAAAGGTAACAACTGAGACATCAAAGAGTAGAGACACTGCTTGATAAAAATGTAAATGCTGCTATATTACAAAGTCCAGGTGACGCAGCTACAGAATGCAATAGACGCGTCCTCAGCCATGAAAACATCATCCCAATTTTCCAGGTGACTGGAGAATACAAACCTGGAAATTATGTCCTGGATCCAGTTATGACATCAAGCATTCCACAGCAATTCATCCACTAAGTCCTTTGCGCCACCCCCGGAGTCATCACTACCTCATGCCACGGAGCAATAGCTCAATAAAGTAATTAAGCAGATTCCATTTCTGATGCTTAAATTCAAAATAATCACAAATTTGGAGGCCATAATTGATCAAAAACAAGTGAAATACCGGCTGCTCTGCTGAATTCGCCATGGGCAACCTCTCACTCTCTCCATTGCACAATTCCTTCGCAGACTTGAGCCTCTCGATGTAGATACTCGCATTCTCCAACCCTTCCTCGGTTTCCTCTTCTTTGACAACCTTTACTATAAAAAAACTTCTAGACTTTAACTTGGTTCCTTGGCCATCAGTTTCATCGCCAACAGCTTCCTCAACATCCCTCTGATCGATCTGTAACACATCTCCAGCTTCCACTTCCTCAACAGTTTGAACAACTGCATTTCACCCTAGAGACTCGTTCATAGATGTTGAACGGAGGAGACGGCGATTTTCCACAATTTAAGTCCTCATTGCCCTCATTCAATGAGGGAGAGTGGTCCTCAGATATTGGGGAGTTAATCTGGAAACCGCCATCACTATCCTTCTTGTTTTCACTTATCATATCACCATTTTCTAATCCCAAAAGAACCCAGAGAAAAGGAAATGAATCAGTAAAAGAAATCACCAAATATCAAATCCCCAAACTAAAACAAAAAAAAATATACTCATCCATACGGGTTTAAAAGGTTGCGAGTTAAATTAAGATTGGAAATTTTTGAAGGATAAGCCATCAGATTAACCACACACAGCCAAATGAACAAACATCTAGCGAACCAAACGACATTGACAAGTATTCACCAAACAAAATTGACAGAAAAGATAAGGTTTAAACTTTCCATAAACCTCCATTTATTTTCATGGTCATGTGTTGCAATATTCAAAGTGCAACAACGTACAGAATCACTACAAACCCACATTCACCAGTAACAAACATAAGGAATCATAAACCTTCAGTAGCTTTAGTTGTCAATTGTCGTATGTCACAATTTCATAGTAAAGCTATGTAGATACAAAACCAGCAACAAAAGCAAGTTCAGAAATTGACCTAATGCATGCCTCAGGAATGCAATGTCAGTATTGAGCCACAGCCTCCAAATTTATCGTTTGCACAGCCATATATATCTCCTTTATACCTAAAAATGGGTAAGAGTCATCTAATCATATGGATAAACAAATTCTAGTAAAGTTTAGTTTTGTGTCAGTATGATCAACAGATGTACCAATGATCAATAATGATGCTGCAAACATTATGCATGGTTCATGTCACATACAGTGAGCATACTGAAAACTTCTGCAGCTGAAAATCCAGTCCTCTTCCACTGTTCAAGTAGAACATCAAGAGCTTCCATCTCTGCATGTCTTCTTGCCTGTGAAAGCGCAAGGAGAAAAACAGAGCAAGAATATCAAATTAAGCAGCATTTTCAGAAAGACAGTTGCTCTTAATGTAGTGTCAACATAAATTTAGGAAATCCATTTCATGAGAAATGTTTTCTCCTTCAAGTTAACTGATTGAAAATATACGTAAGATTGATTCGGGCATACTACATGAATTCGAGAAGATACTCGCTTAAAGTGACTAAGAATCTCACTTGTAAAAAGAGGCTTCTTATTAGATTAGCCACCTCCAACTTTTCTAACAGTATTTTCATATATATATATATATATATATATATATATATATATATATATCCCTGTAGCAAGGTGTCTTTATTTTTTTTATTATATTATAAACAGGCCACATATTTCGTATCAACTATTTTTCACCACATATCTATTAATGTGACAGCAATAGAATATTAGATAAGAGATGTCTACCAGAAACCCAGCTTAAAGTATTTGTGTAAATGTGATCATTGTAAGAAGAAATGTGGCCAAGGAGCAGGTTCTTAGATCTTGAAAGGCAATACAATGCTCACAATGCATTTTCATACCAAAAAAGCATATCAAAAGTCTAGCTACCATACGGCCTAAGAAAATATCATCAGGAACTTTCCCCTAAGCAGATAAAGAACGTAATATGGTTCCAGACAAAGCACAGTGGCAAATGAAAAACGTAAAACAATGTCTATAATAATGCAAGATTATTGTTATTGTTAGCGGTAGACATATTTTATGAATGAATGATGGGAACCAAACCCTTTACAGCCTAATAATGTATGGAAAATTCCACTTATTAATAGATTTGTTCAGATATATCGTTTTATCATCTAGTAAAGAAACAATTGAGGGAGAAACATGAAATGATCAACGATAAACTACGAGGGGATAACAAAGTGCTGTTGGCCAAAATTTATAGAAGGGGGAGGCGAAGCAATGATAAACACACATTTCGTGTCTCATTAGTCTGGTTTCTTCCTGCCGCAATAATGTTCCCATCCTTAACAATCACACAGCTAGCCAGTCAAAGTACAATATAAACAAAGTACAATCTGTGAACCTTAAATAATTAAAATTGAAATACTAATCACCTGAATTAGAAAACAAATTATCATATAGAAATGCACCTTGTTACCCAACTGGAACTTCAAGGCAGTCCAGAGCAAGCTTTGGCTTATATAAGAAAAGCAATTCTTAGGAGAAAAAAATATGAGTACAAGAGTCAGAAATTCTCTCAAGCAGGCATGCATGCAGGCAGGCAGGCAATTCAAGAGGAAATCTGCATCAAGTTGCTACCAGTAGAAATATTTCAACATCAATATGCAGCTACAGATGGAATGAATGCATGTCTCATAGCTATATGATCAAGATCTTGCAGGTCTTATATAATATACCAGTCATTAACTTCCAGCAATGATTATCACCACATACTCATCTCGTGATTCAGATGCAAATCCCACGTAACTTTTAAGCTGATTTGGCTCCAACAACACTAAAGCAAGAAAAGCAACTAATTTGAGAAACTACATGTTTCTCATTCCAGTGTGTCATACCATTGGTACCTCAGAAGCCTATCTTTCATTGATCAGGTTTCCCTCAAACATTCTTAGAAGTTTCCAGGAGTTATTAGCTTTTAGGTCATTTTCCTTCATAAACACTATGGCACATAATGACAAAAAGAGAACTCTAAACTGTTTCCAAGGCCTTACAATTTAGAATTAACAATCAGCTTCTTGTGCTTTTCTCTCTATTGTACTGAATAACTTATGTAAACTCCTTGTTTCTCGCCATTAATTCATTTACATATCTACAGTCCACAGGGCAAAAGAAAATAACTACCTAACCAGTAATCCATGGGCACAACCAACGTTCATACTACTCTCACGCTCTAAGTAAATTTGGTTTTCAATTCTCCAAAGTTGCCAGAGTCAACAAGTGATAAAAGGACTCAGCTGTCAAGCAACCTTTCCTGGTGGCTTGCCATCTCACTGCATCATCTCCATTCCTCTATGGTTTTGCCTCTTGGAGCGCCTCATAAAACATAGAGACAGAGCCCTATCCCAGTGATCTAAGTTTCTCAGAATTCAATTCTCCTGGCAAACCTATCACCCGCAGCATATCTGTATGATATTTACATACACATCCACATCCACATTTCCTAGACACCTCAAAGCACCCAAATCCATCCATGTCTCCCTCCCTCCCTCCCAAGTCCCAACCTGCAGCGCCCGGATTGGCTCAGTTTTTTGCCTGAAAAGGGGACTGAGCCAACCCATATACACCGTACTTCCCAGTATTTCACTCTCCCTCGCTTGTTTTTTCCTTTGAACCTAGACTTCACCTACTTCTTTCAATGAATCGCCACCTATGAAAACAAAGAAAGAAAAGCTATACCTTCCGGAGATTATTGCTGATTTTGCAGTGTGTAATGTCAGACAACCAACTCACAAAGAAACACTGATTTAATGTCTCTCCAACAAATTCAACAACACATCCTTCAAGTTCCCGCACAATTGCAGCACCAAATGAATCGAATTCAAAATCCATCACACCAACTTAATTAAAATTCGGAGGTCCACAGCTTGACAAGCCCTCCCACAAATTGAGTAGGACAGTGCGCAACACCAGTGCAGGTACAGAATCTGTAATTCTCTGCTCGTTCAAGGTCCTCTCCACATCATCTCTAATACACTGTCGTCGTCTCTAGTATACATTCACAGAAGATGATTATTCGGTGAGATATTCAACTCAATTTTCTCTGGGGAATTTTAACGAACACCTGGCGGGCTAATCATAGCAGCCACTACAGATGAATATACCCCCAAATTCTAGCCATCTCCATAGAATCAATCCCATTACACAAATCTAAACACCCCCAAACATCATAAACTCAAAATCATCATATAAAAAGGGCCTAAGATACTCAGACATGTGGTGGGTCGCCGAGATCAGAATGACAAAGAAGAAGAAAAACCACGAAGGGCTTCGAGTCAAGGACGCACACCGCAGAGAGAGTCGCACTAAGAAAGGGAGACGGAAGAAGAAGACACACACCTTCAACAATTTTTGAGGTAAATACACTCCACAATTTCTCTTTTCTTGGATTAATATACCAGCAAAAATTTTAAACTATGCCTACCATAATACCGACTTTTTCCCGCGTTACTAATAATCCTTAAATTATAAACTGTGGCTAGCTGAGGCGTAAATCTCAGAATCGAGGTCTCGTTTACCTCGAATCAGAGGTTCCGAGGCGGCAACCTCAAGCGGAGGTCGCGGAGGTTGGGGATAGGGAGAGAGAGATGGTCGCAAGCCCACTGTGCGGTGGACGGCAACAACGGCACAGCGATGGCCTCATAGCATCAACAGGCGGGAGCAATGGGGCATTGTACAGTGTGGGACGACGGCTGAGCACGGAAGAGGATGGAAGGGAAAAAAATAAATAATAAGAACCGTTTTAAGATTAAAAACCAAATTAATCCCATTTTAAATTGAGTTGGCACTCCTATATAGCAATGTGCCTCATTCTTTGCTTAGTAAGCAAGTCACCATATTGAGCTATATTTTGAAAGCTCATATACTCACTCGGAAAAAGAAATATTGCGGTACTTGTACATAAAACGGACGAAAATTCATTGTAGCGTGATTACCCTTAAAAAAATCTGATAATAATGAATTTTTTATGCTCTTACAAATTGTTTTTATATTTACTTTCCAATTTCAACTAGTTCCTATTAATTTGTCAACAATTGTAATACATATTCCAAGAAATGAACAGCAAGTTGAAAACAATAAAGAGTGGAAAACGACCGTTCTCATGCTCCCTGTATAACAAAGATCTCGTGCTCTCTCTGCTAAGCCAGTTCCTCCCAGTGCTGCAAGCAATTACAAAAACATAAACCTCTTACGCCCATAGTGAGTCATTCTTTCACCGGCAACTTTCCCAACTGGAAGTGGTTGTTCACGTCCAGTAAGAGAACTCTCATGGGAGATAATCGGCAAAACTCTCAAACAGCACTTGCCCATGCCTCCATTGCTAACTGCCACTGCGATTTGGGCCTATAGGTAATTATATGAAGTATATACGCAAAAGTGAAGTCAAGGGAGATATACCTTCATGAACTAGCGGAACAATAATAAAAGAAGTAACAGTATAAAACATATATCAGAGAACATCAACCACGGACACAGCCAAGCTTGTTGCATCTCCTAATGAAAATCTTCTACATGTACTTCAAAAAGCTGCAAACTATCATGCTTCTCTTCCTTTTTCTTGCAGAGTAAAGTCCACGAATGAAAATAGCCAAATTACTCTCCAATGAAATCTTTTTTTATCATTTCCACACTGCAAAAGACACAAAATAAATCTATATGAGTATTTTGTCAAGACTTCATTGAAAGAGTAACCATTGTAATTTATGGGTCATGTGGGAGTGAAGAAAGACATCACACAACCATACCTGTATGCTATGTTATAAACATCTAATACAAGTTAGCAAGTAATAAATATTCAGAAAGCTTTATTGGGAATCAAATACAACGTGACACAACTCTAAAGAATGATGAGTCTAGACCTCTAGGATATCAATCATATTCACATGTGAACAAATGACAGAGCTCTCTTTTACCCTACATATCACAAGAGTACTATCTAATGGTAAAAAAATCACAATATTGATAACCATATGTCAAAAGAGTAAGTTCTTCAAAGTTTATACCTCTAACCTTGAAACAAAACTAGTTCTTCATATAAGACCAGAATGAAGTCACGCTTTCTAAACATAACGGCAAGATGAAAAGTAACTCAAGGGTGAGAGGTGGCCCGTTATACACCCAATTTTAATAAAACTGAGTGGAAAAATGGGTCCGTTAATTCATTTTGCCACCTCTACTCGTGCACAACACTCATCCTCTTTTGCTAAAAAAAATCTCATATGAGCCGGCAAAAGGACACTATAAGTGCCATAACTTGTGTACGGTGCTCACTTTGGTGCTATAACTTTTTTTTGGATCACTTTGGTGCCAAGTCGAAGGAAAAATGATCACTTAAGTATTATAACTTTTTTTTGGATCACTTCAGTGCTAAAATTTTTGAAAAACGATTACTTAAGTGCTAAAATTTTTGAAAAACGATCACTTAAGTGCCAATCTCCGGCGAGACTCCGGCGAGCCACATCAACTTCAGAAATTAATAAAAAAAATGCCACGTCAGATTTCCGGCGAAAAATTGTGTACGGCACCGGAGTTGGCACTTAAGTGATCGTTTTTTAAAAATGTTAATACTTAAGTGATCGTTTTTCAAAAAAATTTTTTTTTTGGTAAGAATCGTTTTTCAAAAATTTTAGCACTAAAGTAATCCAAAAAAAAGTTATAGCACTAAAGTGAGCGTCGTATATAAGTTATGGCACTTGGAGTGTTCTTTTGCCCATATGAGCCCATGACAAGTCCTCTACAATCACCGGTCTCTCCCCCTTTCAATCATCATATAAATCTAAGTCATCTTGAATCTTTATTATCATAAAGAGAAACGAGAACAAAGAAAAAAATAAGAAAAATATATTATACTTAAGTTATAGGAAATTGATGTTACGTTAATAATACTCTCTTTTTTAAATTAATGGTGTAAGTATAAAGCCAATTCTGTAAATCCTTTTTTCCTATTGACAATGTATGCTATAATATATTAAAAGAAAATCCTAAAAATGCATAGCAACGCATTGCCTCTCACTTCAAGCTAGCCTTCAATTCCTCCAACTTCATTTTCATAACAATTTGTAGCATCACTCATCACTTCACGCTATCATTCAAGGACCTCAACACCTCCCCCTTGACACCAGCGGATCTGCAGCATCATACGATTCATGAAAAACATTATTTCTCAAATTTATTAGAGAAATCAATCAAACAGTTTGCCATTCGACTGCGAGAGCATCATCCCCTTCCATCTCATCTTCATTCATTGTGGATATTCGTCAATCCACCATGATAGCATTCAAGTTGGTGTTCGCCCCCGTCAAAGAAATATTGAACTCTTCGTATTATTCCAACTTCAACTCATTCCCTAACATGAAACGGAAGAGAGTTAGAGAGCATGGAATACAAACCCGCTTCAAATTTCGCCACTTTGTCCCTCAGCACTTCTTGTCATCAGAGTCTTCGCTGAATAAGATCTGATTCTTTCCTCCAAATCACTCTCCATCCTAGAACTCAAACTTTTTTTTTGGCATAGTTACCAATTTGTTTCCCTTTTCAACGCTTCAACTGCCTATTCCAGAGTGCCGGCTTTGGGACCTGCTTTTATGGACTTTGACGCTCTAGATAGTTCCTGATTCAATGGATTCGAATGAAATGACAACTCAGCTTCATGAATTGATCGAAGATTTCTTGCTCCATGTGCTTCAAGTATGTGTCATCATGACCGAGAATGACGAGCCATGCTGGAGCTTGAATTCATGGGAAACGAGCAGCACTGGTGATAATCGACAACTAGTGCGCCTGAAATATCCCTGGGCAAGACGTCGCAGGCCTTTGAAACAGAGCAACAACGGAGACGTTATTGGCGGACGGAAGCGAAGAAGCTCCACGGACACGATCATGGCGTTGTCGAGCAAGTTCAGCGAGCTTCTCTGGAATCAATCTTCGAGAGACTTGCTTTCGCTCGATCACCAATCCAAAGCTTGAGGTCGCCACCGCCGAGTCGTCGATTATCTCTATCGTGAACAGGTACTTCTCGAAACAGAGTCCAGCTTCGTCATTTCATCGAACACCTTCCTCGCAAACTCGATACCTCCTCCACAGCTCAATCAACGGCAATGCAACTCGGAAAAAAAAAGCGAGAGGGCAAAGCAGGAATGAACTGAAATCATATCTAGAATTCAATTGGATACAAAATAACTTGATTCAGCTGTGGGCGTCATCAATGAGTCAGCAAAGGCCACAAACGGCTTCAAAACGTCGCCCTCAAAATAGGGCCGAACTGAAGGGATGGGCTGGAGATTTATTATTTTCTTTTCTCTCTTCTTTTTCTTTTTCCTTTTTCTTTTATTTTTCTTTTATTTTGTTTTCATAAAAATGCATTTTCAACTTGTCGGCAAATATTTATGTGTTAGAAACTCCCTAATCGACTCTTAAAAAATAATTTTCAGCACTAGACAAAAATTCAAGCTTATGTGTCCTTGCGGACCTAGGCCATCTTATAATTCTTTCGCGAAAGATGTTACAAAAGTAGCACTCTTACTAATGCCACTTAACACAAATTGATGTGAATCAATTAGTTTATTACAAAATTACAGTGGAAGTTTCAAAGATCCTTAAAGGCATTCAGCTTTGGAATGGAACACAAAAATCACAATATTGTTATCAAATTTTAAATTGAGTTGGCATTCCTATATAGCAATGTGCATCATTCTTTTCTGAGTAAGCAAGTCACCATGTTGAGCTATATTTTGACAGTTCATATACTCAATTGTAAAAGAAAAAGTTGCGATACTTGTACATAATAAAACGGATGAAAATTTATTGTAGTGTGATTATCCTTAAAAAAAAATCTGATAATAATGAAATTTTTATGTTCTTCCAAATTGATTTTATATTTGCTTTCCAATTTCAACTAGCTCCTATTGATTTATCGATGATTGTAATACATATTCCATGAAACGAAAAGCAAGTTGAAAACAATGACGAGTGGGAAGACTACTGTTCTTGTGCTCCCAGGGTAACAAAGGTCCGTGTTCTCTCTGCCAAGCCAGTTACTCCTAGCGCTGCAAGCAACAACAAAAACATCAACCTCTCGCTCCCATAGTGAGTCATTCCTTCACCTGTGGCTTCCCCAACCGGAAGTGGTTGTTCGCGTCAGGTAAGAGAACTCTCATGGGAGATATTCAGAGAAACTCTCAAGCAGCACTTGCCCATGCCTCTGTCACAGAGGTTGACTGCCACTGCGATTTGGGCCTATAGGTAATTCCATAGGGTATATACGCAAAAATGAAGTCAAGAGAGATATACCTCCATGAACTAGTGGAACAATAATAGAAGAAAATAAACAGTGTAAGACATATATCAAAGAACATCAACCACAGACATAGCCAAGGTTGTTGCATCTCACAATGAAAATCTTCTACACGTACCTCAAAAAGCTGCAAACTAACATGCTTCTCTTTCTATTTCTTGCAAAGTAGAGGCCACGAGTGAAAATAGCCGAATCACTCTCAAGTGAAACCTCTTTTATCATTTCTACACTACAAAAGACAAAATAAATCTATATGACTATTCTGTGAAGACTTCATTGAAAGAGTGGGAGTGAAGAAAGACATCACACAGCCATACCCATATGCTATGTTATAAACATCTGATACAAGCTAGCAAGTAATGAATATTAAGAAAGCTTTATTGGGAATCAAATCACAACGTGACACGGCTCTAAAGGATGACGAGTCTAGACCTCTTGGATTTCAATCATATTCACATGTAAACTAATGACATCTCTGTTTTACCCTACATATTACAACAATACTTTCTAACAGTCAAAGAATTACAACATTCATGACCAGATGTCAAAAGAGTCAGTTCTTCAAAGTTTATACCTATAACCTCGAAACAAAACTAGTTCTTCAAATGAGGCCAGATGGAATTCATGCTTTCTAAACATAACAGCAAGATGAAGAGTAACTCAAGGGCAAGGAGTGTTAGCATTTCGTGTCAGAGTAAAACAGAAGAAGAAAAATTCTAACCAGTTTATGCAGACATTTTGGGAGACAACTCTCCAGTCTTGACATAATGTGCAAGTTTAGGGAGGCCAAAGAACATGAGTAGTCGGACAAAAAACCATAATCTTCTCTTAATGCACACCCAGCTTCTACTGTAACTTCCATTTGTGGAAAGTGTTAAGCTTGGTAAGCACAACCTAAAACCTACAGCAAGCAAACTAAGTTCAAGCATGCATCGTCAGGACTATGAATTAAAATGTACTCTAAGGTCCAACTTTCATCCATAGAAAAAAGGAATCCTACAAGGTAGTGCTAGAATATTACTGGTAGAGGTATTGTGAAATTCATCTTCAATATGAACAAGACTGGTTCTCCATTGTGGTCAGGAAGACTCAGGCAATTGCGAGCCCAAGCCACATATTAGCAAGACACGAGAAAATAGATGGCACAAGAGTTATGGATTTCAACCCCACACAACACAAAATAATCCACAGGAAAGGCAAAAGAACTCTTAGGGAGACAGACCTCTTAGGATAGTGAAAACTGCAATATGAAGAGTTGACTAATCACTATTAAAAGAAATAGTTTCCACTTCTCGTGCAATACATTAGCGAGCATTGACAACTGATCAACTGTGCTAGACCATTAAGATTTTATTGTGCTTTATGACTACCGGTTTCTAACACTAACATCGGCTCAACTTGAATAAGACAAAGAACATGAGAGTACTAACTTTGGCACCACAATTAAACTAACCTCACTTGCTACTGTCGATTTGTTGAAGAGATCCAGCAAATTTGTGAGACAACATTTGGTGAAGTTGAATTTCATCCAGAGATGGAAGAAGCTTTTGTTATATCTCATAGACCTAATAAAGAGGCGAAGAGGCTCTAAGAATTTAATAGAGGGCCGGAGGAGAAGAGTTGATGGGACATTTCAGAAAAGGACCAACTTTCAATTCCAATCGAAAAAGAGGAGGCAGGGCAGGAACCTTTCTTTTGTTTGGGTGGGTTTCTTTTCTTTTCTTTTATGGGATAATCACACAAATGATTTCTAAATTTTAGCTCAATATATAATTTGAATAATAAACTTTTAATTTGTTTAATGTAGTCCCTGAACATTAACCCAATGTGCAATATAGCCCTCGAACTTTTAATTTATTCAATGTCATCCCTGAACTTTTTGTACATATTCAATTCAGTCCCTGACTTGAATTAATGGAAAAGACTGATCAAGTTCAGGGATTGAATTGAACATGTACCAAAAGTTCAATAATGACATTAAACAAATTAAAAGTTCGGGGATCACATTGCACATTGAATTAAAATTCAATAATTATATTGAATAAATTAAAAGCTCAGGGATCAAATTACACATTGAGCTAAAGTTCATGAACTGTTTTTGTCATTTTTCCTTTTTTTATGAAGCAGTACTTCCTTCTCTCTGAACGTCCCAAATTCTAATAGACTTTTTTTTGGTTGAAATACAAATTCTATTAGATGGAAAGTATCTATTTCCAATGCTCTGGGTTTTTTTCACTTGATCTAATTCTGCGGAAGGGATACCCTACGTGTGAATAGATTCTTTTTTTCTGGTGAGACCAAAGCCATAAGCTAAGTGACAGAAATCCCTGAATGGAGCCAAAGGATGGCAATGCCATCCAAAGCAAGATTTCCTCCCAGGTCTCCAACTTTCCACAAAGCTCATACAGCTGAGAAATACTTGAACTCCCTCACCCTCCTAAACTAACCAAAGCTGATAAAAAAGCCATGGATTCCACATGAATTCACTGTCTATTACGTCAACAATAAAAGTAAGCCCATATTGAATAGTGCTCGTGTAGCTGCTCCACTATCATCAATGCTTAACACAATGAGCAAACTCAGGACGCTAACAGGTTCATGACAGGAGAAATAACCTCACGCCCTTGCTACCAATAATCCCCACGAGCAAATGCCACCTGAAGTGATGAAAGTGGCTGGAATCTCTCACAACGATCTCACGATCAACAATCTTTGCAATAAGTTTAATTGGGAATGACAATCCCCGCAAATGCGAAGATTCTTCATTACAGTTATCGTACTACACTTGATGGTAGTAATCATATGCGAATCATTTACCTCTTTTACCATCATCAAGGATTGCACCTGATATAGTCCAGAACTACGAAACTCGGACACATCAATAGCACGCCTAAATTTGCCTCAAAGTTCAAAAAACTCATAACAAATATCAAGCCAGATTACATATTATGTTGGTGACATAAATTAGCATCAGAAAAGCGATGCCTAGACAGGATTATGCCATAAATTATCTTAACAATCTGATAATCAAGTTAAAAGCATGAAATGGGCTTGTGATCACAGCTGCAACCCTCAATAAAGACATAAACATCCGGAAAAGACCTGATCTGGACATTCATCATGCTTCCTTTCTCGGTCCCTTGATGAAATTCTGTGTTTGGAAAAGCAGTAAATGGCACATGGATTGTCAGTCAGAGTACACTGAATCATTTGAAGACAATTTATGGAATGCTACATGATTAACTACATCCTCTTACTAAAGAATAGAATGCTAATCATCGTCAATAACATTCATACATATCTTTATCCATAAGGCACTGTCTGAACAAATTATGGTTATGAAATGTTTTAACTTCTTGAGACAAAATAATTAGCATTAACGGTTTCTGCCATCACAGAAACAGGAGAGAATCTCATTATGCTAGAATCACCACCACTGATGTCACATACCTATTTGCACTCTACATGCAGTACAAAGAGTCAGAATACTATAGTTCAATTAGTTTGCGATGAATTCACCACAAGAATGGGAACTCCCTTGAACTGCAAGTTTGACTTAGGTTATAGTCAAATGAAGAGATTAACTAACAGGAATAAGAACAATGAACAATATGATCAGAATAAACCAAGAATCAAGAATGAAGACCAAGGATATCGCCTAACTTCATCTTGAAGACCTCTATAGTGTCCTCGTTGTGATTGACTACCATCATGCAAGGAAATCTACGGCTATAGGTATACTCAATCTTAGCATGAGCATCATATCATAGTGCCACAGCAAGAAACATTGCCACAGAGCCCTAACACATGCCATTACGTTGTTAACAGGCTATAGTATAGAAAGGTCACACCATGCAGCTGACTTGTAATATGCACAAGCAACTGATTATTCAATATGCATCAGAGGTGCATCATCATACTATAGATGCTGTACATGATGTCAAGAAAGCAAGGAATCATAAGTTCAAAGGTCTTACCAAGTTGTGCACAGGCATGAGAGGACTCACAGAAAGAATCAATGCACGCAGATCCAATGAGAAGCCTGAGTAACCCATGGCCTGTGAGGCTTTGGAGCTGAAAACCAAACGTTAGCATTCAGAATATATATAATACCTTAACAAATCATAGATTCCACAATGTCATAAACAGCAAATGAATGGAAAAAGGAGGGGTCAAAAAGGCAAAGAGAAATGATATTCATGTAATAGGGTACTACTAAACAGAGAAGAAACATGCACCAAATTGACTTTATCATTCTGAAGACAAATTATTTCAAGACCATCTTTTCTGTATGTAATGAGTTTCCAAAGCGTATTAATTATCTAAGAGGTATGAAAAGGTCATGGTCTAATCAATCTCTTGATATATTTGTAACTGAAGAGCTAAAATTGGAGAATTGCTAGATCAAAAAGCATATAAATTGAAATATATCTTTAGTAATTCACAATAGGGATCAAGGAAGAAGATATTTCTCTCTAATGAGTCTAACCAATGGAATATCTACGATTAAGACACTACTTGTCATTTTCCTTAACCAAGGGCATGACTTCCCATTTCTCAAATGGCAATCTAAGAATACCCAGTCTAGAGGACAACTACATATGATAAACAGGACATCTGAAAACTGGCCAAAGGAAAAGACAGGCATCAGAAACTCTTACCTTTTGTTTACCAGGCAAATTCTACACCTATTCATAGCAACCATTATATGGCTGAGCACCGCTCCACTCAAGCAACCATACATAGTATCAGTCTTGTTTAACTGTAGCCACCATCTCAAGATACGCACCACATCCTTGACGAAGAAAACTTATGAATGGATTCTTATCCAACAAATGACCCACTATTTCTATGGTTGCAATTCCATTAACCCTTTGTCATTACAAAACATTCCACTGAGCCAACTTTATAGGTATTCTCCTTTGTCGTCTCAGGTCATATGCATTTGCAAGGGAGTCAAATGGTGTATCTGTATCTAAGCATTCGGACATGCCATTGCATATGTTTTGGGAAGGTTCAACACTAATCCTCTTTGATGATATATCCGGAATTTGCATAGACATCCCTCCTGTGTTGATATCGATATCCAATTTAACATCATCTTCAGCCACCAACAACTCTGACAAAGGACTTACGTCCTCATAGCACATATTCTTCTTAGTTTTGGCCTCTTTTTGCTTCCTCGGCCTCTTTTTGCTTCCTCAGCCTCTTCCTCTTTTCCTTATCCTTTGCCTTCCGCTGAATGGTCGGGTAATATATCCCCTTAACTTTTGCCTCTTTTATGCTCCTCTTCCTCTGCATTTTCTTCTCTTTTCTCTTCTGCTGCAATGTTAAGGAGTTTGTTTCACCAGTTGATTGGATTTGCTGGGGAGCCAATGACTGAGTGAAAGTTTGAGTGAAAGTTTCCGCAGGAAATGAAGTAATGATGCCTGAATTTTGATTGAAGAGTGGACAATTAGGCTGCTGAGGCTGCGAATTGATTGGGCGTGGGGGCCAGTATGTGGGGGGAGGAGGAAGTGAGGGAGTTGGAAAGAGGTGGGACTTTTGGATTCCATGCAAAGAATAATGCTCTTGATAATTGAGATATGGGACACTAGGAGGAGCCTTTGGACCATTATTCCCATTATCATGACCATACATCCTAATAAGTTGCCGCAAGTTGGAAGTTGGAGGAGGGAAGGCAGGTGGCGCCTCAGCCTCAGGACCTTGACGGGTCCAATTACCGTAGTTCCTCTGAGAATGCATACCGGTTGGGTAATCTCTGGTCCGAACCTTCAAAGATCAAATCATAAAGTTAAAATCAAAGGCCCAAAACGAAATGCTTAATTGTCTTAATAGAGCAAGTTCAGAAAGCAAAGGCGAACTCATGTAATAAACACTACTGGCAGTGGCAGAACAAGTCGAACACGTGGAGGATTACATTTCAGAGCAAGAAATAGCTCTCAAAATCTAAACCTAGCTTCCGCTCACCGAGTTCACCTCCTGATTAAGCTTCATTCTCAATTTTAACAGCAAATGACTAGGGGGTGATTGGCCTATCCTGTTTTGGAACCGGGAACCAAACGAACCTGCTAGTTCCCAATTCCACCTAGGAACTGGCCACTTTTTATTTTCTTTTTTTATTGTTTTAATTACATTTTTTTTGTTTCATTGCAGCTCGGTTTTGCTAGAATATGCAGCAAACCATTTCGAGCATACGGCCAAAAT
Source organism: Syzygium syzygioides (assembly GCA_031216285.1). NCBI lineage: Eukaryota > Viridiplantae > Streptophyta > Magnoliopsida > Myrtales > Myrtaceae > Syzygium > Syzygium syzygioides. The sequence goes on from CM062246.1 coordinate 24,574,400, forward strand.
GCATATTTGACACCCCGTAAGTTAGAATCTTTTCTCTCGAACGTCTCCTTTTTGCTTCGCCGGAGGAATGTCCTCCGACCATCAATCACACATCCGGTCCCCGAAACAACGCTACCTACTTTGACCGTCACCGGACCGCCGGCCGCCTATCCCGGTCACCGTTTTGGCCATTAAAACTTAAAACCGACAACCAAATCTCGTTTTCCGGCTACCAAACTTCCGGCCCAAAGAAGACGCGCTAAATCTAATCAACCAAACATACAAGACAAGAAACCGAGATAGTGAACTAACGGACCGGCCTCAAACCGCGGGCCTCTCGGATGGGTAAAGGATTCTCCGGGCGACTCTGACCTCTGCCCCTCGCGCGACTCTGCCCTCCCTGCTGCTGCGCGACCTGTTCTCCTGCTGCTGCGCGACGCCTTCTGGTTCCCTTTCTTTTTGTCTCTCTCGCTTAGTCAAAGGAAGAGCATTCCATACGATTTAAGATCAAAGAAAAAGACGCGAGGAAAGAAGTACGTAATAACTTCTTCGATCATCTCAATAAAACTTTAAATTAGAATGGAATATACACTTTCATTGATAGCGAGGAACTAAGGAAGGGTTCTATTTCAAATATTTAACACATACTTATAATTGTTAACCAAATTCATATTACTCAGGCTATTTTTCACTAGACCGGGAACTAAACCTATGAACTCCGAGCTGTTATTTGCTAGATTAAGACGAAGATGTCTTATTCTATCCCGCTATGACTACATGGTACCGAATATCATCCCGAGGCGGCCATGCGCTAGGTTCACAGTGGAATGAATTCTCCGGCGAGATCGGCTTCAAATTGGAGGACTCGGGTCTTTTAGACTCGTGATTTGATCCCAAGCCTCCCTTCGAGACCGCCTGGTTGTCGTGTGGGGGCCTCGAGAAATGTAGCTGGTGAAAGAGGCCTTGCCAATATGGGCCACACATTTGCCTTTAATGGGCTTTTACATCAAATGGGTCAAGAGCCCATCAAACTTCATGGAGGATCACATAAGATGTTCAAAGAGTCTCGATGACCTATCCCTCTCCTCATTCTTCACTTTGATAATCCAATTAAGCGTTGAATGCATTTGATACAGCTAAGACTATGACGTTATTATATTACACTGTAACCGTATTGTAAAATATATTATAACTCGAGTTCTCAGTAATACGTGTTTTAAAGTTACAGCACTAAAAGTTGAATGAGACGTCTTTTTAAAAGCTGCTACGATGATGACGAATTTGTCAATTTTCTTGTGTTATTGCTGTTTACTCTTTAACGTATGATCAATATTTGGTTATTACTGATTGTATAACAAAAAAACTTATATATTCCTAAAACCATATCACATTTGAGTAACAAAATTATCAGTCAACTATCAAGGGAGATGAACTCCTTCATGCAGACAATATTTGTAAATTCTTATTACATAATGCTTACTTGGGATTGAAGAGAAAAACACTTGCTCATAATCAGAATGGTGGTCCATAAGGTAGGCAGCTTGACCCATGTAAATCAACATAAGGCAAGGCAGTACAAGAAAAACAAATGTAAGCTGCAAAGAAAAATAAATGAATCATATGAACCAGCTTCTACTTCTTGGAAAATAAAATAAAATAAAACAGTAAAAACAAAGAAAGAATAGTGAATAAACCGGATCAGATTTTTCGTACCATCGTGTACTTATATAATTTTTTTCTTGAATTTCTTATATAAATCTGAAAAATCTAATATAAATGAATTGTGTCTTCGGTACCGCCTCCTTCTTTCGACATAATATGAGAGAAACAAAATGAGGACGAACATGATTATCCCGCGAATCATCTCTTACGCACGTATATGAATACTTCAACCGATGGAAGAAATCGTGTGTGAAGTGATCAAAAGTTTATCGATTCTAAGATCAAATAATGATTGTAATAGTGATGGGATAATGTGGATAGGAGTAGCTTTTGGTAATAGCCTCCCAGTGTACCACAGTAAACATTTATTATTTCTCATCAAAGATTCGCGTTTCTAACACTTTATCCCCAATTTTGAATTTTTTAACTTTGGTGCCCACTTCACTTCCGTGACCACACCTACAATTTGTCGTTTATTATCTAAGAAGAGAATCGACAAGAATGATGTTTTTAACATCTCATACCCGAACACTAACCAAACACTACGGACAAGAAGTTGTTCCCATTCGTTTTTGATATTGTGGGAGATATACCACAATATAATACAACTGTAAAAGTAACATTTATTTTGTCTACCACTTGCACATTAGAGCTGAATTCCCAAAGGTGCAACTCGAATTCTCTACCCATGGCAATCGAGAAAACCACAATCATATGGCAAATACTCTGCTAGGTTGACTATGCTATAGATAGCAGAGGAATTTATGTCGGTCTGTCATGAAAACACACAAGTTCCGCGTTCCGCGTGCTAGATTTGTTCGTAGAGTTGATCTGCCCATCGCCCATGATTTTATTTGGAACCAATGGACGCAGCTATAGAGCGTTTTCCATTAATTCATCGGCAAAATGTCCGACGTACTTTGATAAATTTTGTGGCGATTCTTGATTCCGAGAAATGTCTCACAAACTTCTCAAAACCCAACAATATTCAATGTGCCTATTTCTGACAAATTTAATGGAGGGTCGACTTCTATGGTACACTGCTTGTCATAAATGATGCCCTCCATGCCTCCGAAACTTAAGAAGACATCGTAAATCTTTTTGGATTTCGACGGAGAAGCCATTGGATGATGGAGTTCGACAAGCAGCAACAACTATTAGCCAAAGATTTGATAGAATTTTCAAGTAGTTCGGTCACCACTTGATCTTGTTGATTTGCTCTTATACTAAGGGAATAGAGATGCGTGACTTTTTGGTTAACGGTGGTGTATAAGCCTTTAAGGATAAGGATGCACCTCGACCGAAAAAAGGATAAGGATGGATCAAGACATTGTCACGGATAGTCATGACTTGAGAGAGAGAGACAGACAACTGTTGACGTCGACGAGAGGGAGATTCATTGATTCTCTCATTTCACCTGTAACGTTTCTTTTCTTTTTTTTTTTTCCGTCATTCAAGCAATACAACTTTCACCATTCTTAATTTTTCCCAATTATTATCAAGCATTATTCGTGCATTTAGTGGGAAGGTATCGATGACCTCATCATTATGTTAGAAAATCATAGTACAAACACCTCAATTTAGAAAATTCAGCAATATGAAATTTCAAACTCTTTTAAAACAAACATCCATAAAAAGAAGAAGAAGATGAAATACATTTAAATATAAATAGAAAAGTTCATATATGTTGTGTGCTTTTTATTTACTCCGCATGAACAAAATACGAGACTAGGCTAGGCTGCATTGAATTGGCACATCTCTCCAACTTCCCACGAAAAACTCTTAAAAAACAAAATGAATGAGAAAAATCGTCACTGTACATCCGATTTGTTGCATGCAAAAATGAAAAAAAAAAGCTGCACAAGGGACAAAAAGGTCGTCGAGAAGCATGGCCTATCATTACTATCATTTTATTAATTATATGTTTTTAATTTCAAATGTAGAAATCGCGACGGATGTACACATGAGAGTCACATGACCTCTCTCTCTCTCTGCATAGAGCATAGAGGCCACGCCAAAATCAGCTAAAAATTTTGCCAATTCTAGCCAAAGGTTGCCCCTCTTGCATAGCTCTTTTTCTAACTTTCACTCTATTTTACGGTCTATGTAGTTTGTATATGTGACTACTAACCGTCCAAAATTATTGTCTGAGAGAGGTCACGTCCATCTATGCTAACAAAAAGAAATGCTGTTCATAAGAAAAAGATAATATTATAGGACTATTTTAGTAACCAATGCTTTGAATGACCATTTACAAAAAATACTAGCTACTCATTTATACACATACCCACCTAACTCTCATTTAATGTATGTACTCTTGATTCCATCACAAAAGCCTCTTTAAAGCTTGTTACATATCTTCTCATTTGATCACCCCTTTTAAAGCTTGTATACACTTTTGTGAAAATTGATAGCAAAATTACATATACAGGGCAAATGAATAATATTTTCTTAAAGACTGCTGTGGTTCTCATGTATAAATAACAAGCACCACAAAATATAAATAACCTTTCCTCTTCCTATAGAAAAACAAGCCCCAAAATCTCAAACCAAGCCCACCCAAAAATGCCGTCCGTATGTCGCCAATGTGGCTCAGTCGGGCTGCAGCCCACGGAGCCTAGCGACCCACGGCCTATGTGGCCCCGTGTGGGCTGTGTGTGGTCCGTTACTCGACAAGGAAACGCTTAAAGGATTCCAGTAAAATTGCACGACAATAATTCATCTTATCACAACTACTAGGCAGAGACCGAGAGGGAAGTTTGATGATTACACGTCCCCATCAAATCTTTCATCATATTCTCTCGTGTATATAACTCTGTTGGCTAGAAAGTTATGTTACTCATGATTTGTCTTCTCGATTTAACAAAGTGAACTTTATATAAATAGGTGAGAGGGTCATGGATGTGGCCTTATCTCAAAGGATGAGATATATAAAGACACGAATTAATTTAAGCTCTTTAATTTCTGTTTATCAAACGTGCCGGCCTCTCTTTCATACAATGTATGAAATTGCTAGACTGAAACACAGAAATTGTACTTTTACCTGAGTTTTTTTAAGTGCTTTTTGTTGAAGACGTTGTAGACATCATTGGCTTTCTAGATCTGGATATAGTTAATTATCATTAACTTCATCCAGTAAAGCAATGCTAATAAAAGATGGTTGTATGAGTCGGTGCTTTGTAGACCCACCAACAGAAGACTATCTTTTAGTTTCTCACTGCCCACGTGTGGTTTATATTGCATTTATTCATGAGAAATAGGAGGGCAGTTCCATGTAAATGGAAAATGCCTTGTTAACCGAACTATTTAATCAGCAACTTGTGTGGCTTTGAAGAGGGAAGTAAATGGATGTAAGATTTCACCTTACCCTTTTATAGTTATCTTTATTAGTAAAGGTTAAATTAGCAACTTATGTGGCTTTGAAAAAGGAAGTAACTGGATGTAAGATTTCATCTTACCCTTATATACTTGTCTTTATTAGTAAAGGTCAACTTTCGACGATGAATTTGTTATTTTTTGATGAGTCATGAGCGCATAAATCTTTTGTAGTGTCCAGATTGTTGAATGGAATTGACCCAACATCTAAAATCTCAAACATTTGAAACACCCCCGGCCAAAAGAATAAAAATAAATAACAAACCTTAAAATGAGGAGTGAGAAAGTGAACATTATTGGCGACATTGTCACCTCGGATTCGCACAGGCTACCACCACGGGTTGGTCTTGTGAGCAACGACAAACTCTGTTTTGCTTCTGCAGAGAGCTTTTCTGTAAATGTAGTTATTGCTTTGGCGGTTCTGTGAAGAAAAGTGACAATATGTGTTGGGGATTCATTTCTTGATGTATGCAAACATGAGGTGGCTTCTTCTATGGACCCAAAGTGAGGTTTTGACCAGCTAGTCAAGGCTGTGAGGAAAAAGCTTGTACTTCAGCTCGAAAACCTACTGGTCATTACCTGAAAGATCGTATGCTGCCTGTATTAATGGCATGGTTAGAGAAAATGAATGGAACAAGCAAACGGCTCAAATTGCAGAATATCATTTACAGAATATCATTTACGAAATATCATTTACGGTTCACATGCTCATCAAATTTTGAAATTCTCACAGCAAAGACTGAGTTATAGCACGAAATTTGCAAAGAAGATTTGCCACATAATGGGTAACTAAGATCCCACAAACCAAAAGAATCAATTCCCCGAACATATACATGTAATTGCATCAAGATTATGCACTGATTAGATTCTAAACCTATATGCATTCGTCCTGATACCACATTGAAGAAATTAAACGATCTAAAACTCGAACATAGTACTTAGAATACCTAACCTTAAACCACATATCTAATGTAGCCACTCATCATCTTTGAACTGATTAATACAAATAAAACCATACGATTCCAGGACTGTCTTCCTCTCCTTCTCCTCCCTTAGAAGGTCTCGAACAGATAAACCATAAGCATATGAAATTAGGAGGGGAAAGGAGACCATAGTCTATGTATGTAGCATATTCTAATTGACTCATCTATAACAGGTCAATTTTAAAATATCGACCTACACTAACTGATGAATCATATTATTACTCTAACCGAGATGTGCCAAACCCAATAATGTAATCCCAGCCATAGTTGGGTGATATAGCATTCTCATATATTTTATAAACTTATAACAGCCTATTTTTCCCCAACTAAAATATTATACGATTAACGCTAGCCCCCATTTTTTACAAATTTCTAACGGATTGCGGTCCAGAATTACCATCTTCCTGTTCGTTTTAGAATGGGGGTCTTTCAAGCAAATGTTTCGGCACTTTCTAATGTTTTACCAGATTTGGATCTAATATAATCATTACTAGCTTAAAAAAAACACAAATTTCCACACTTTATTATCGAAAGAAAAGAGGTCACTCGTTCATGATCGAACAATAATGAAAGCACACTTAGGGAAGAAGCAATCGCCAATTCCCTCTCGACCGGCCAAAACACTGATCAAATCACTGAGATTTTCTCACAATAATATGCTAAGCAAAGTCAACAATATTCATGACTTTACTCTACAATATTATAAATTCAAGTACATAGATCATAATTAGTATAACCGCGAAGTACTTACCACGAAGCTTAAATCCAGTCAACACAATTTTTTGCCCAAAACTCCATGCGAATCACATGTAAATCATTTACCTCTTTTATCATTATAAGGGATAGCACATAATATAGTCCAGAACTATGAAGCTCAGACACATCAATAGCATGCCTGGAATTACCTCAAAGTTTGATAAACTCAAAAAATCAAGCTAGATTACAGATTATGTGTGATGACAAAAAACTTAGCATCAGAAAAGTGATGCCTACACAAGGTTATGCCGTAAATTATCTTAAACATCTGACAAACAAGTTCAAGCATGAAATGGACTTTGATCACAGCTGCAGCCTTTAGTAAAACACATGAACATTGGAGAAAAACTGATCTGTACATGCACTATGCTTCCTTTCTCGGGTCCCTTGATGAAATTCTGCGAATTGGGAAAGCAGTAAACGGCACATGCATTGTCAGAGTGCACTGAATCATTTGAAGACACTTTATGGAATGCTGGATGTTTAACTATATCCTTTGACCATATATTAGAATGCTAACCATTGTAAATAACTGTTGAGAGTATTTGGCCAATGGGGGGCATTTAGTCTATTTCCTTTATTATTTCATGTATGGCGACAATAAGGGTGACATTGTAATTTTGGCTTCTTTGCTTTATTAAAAATAGATAGCTTGGGTTCACATTGACCTAAGCTAAGCATTTAGTTTAGTGTTTTTGTCTCTCAACATGGTATCAAAGCCGGGGCTGAACTGAAACCCTAACCCCAATCTCTTCTCTGCACAACCATTCTTTTCTCTCTCTCTCCTCTTGCCTTCACCCTCCACTTATCAACTTAAGCTTTTGGGTTGGATCAACTTGCTGATGTCACCATGCAACCCAATTGTTATATGCATGAGTAACCGATGATCATTGAATATGCAGCAGAGGTGCATCATATTACTACACATGGTGGTCACGATAATCATAAAAGGAAGGATTCAATTGTTCAAAGGTCTTACCTAGTTGTGCAAAGGCATGAGAGGATTCAACAGGAAGAATCAATACATGCAGATCAAATGAGCAGCCTGATGATTAACCCATGGCATGTGAGGCTTTGGAGCTGAACATCAAATAGAAGCATTCAGCATATCTATAAAATACTTAAACGAATCATAGATTCACAGTGTCATTAACGGAAAATGAATGGAAAAGGAGGGGAAGAAAGGCGAAGAGAAATGACATTCATGTATCATGTTTCTACAAAACAGAGAATAAACATGAACCAAATTGATTTTATCATTGCGAAGACAAATTATTCAAAGGCCATTTGTTCTGTATGTAATTTGTTTCCGAAGTGTTTAATTATTTCAGAGGCATGAAAACGTTATGGTCTGTCAGTCCCTTGAAATATTTGCAACTAAAAAGCTCAAATTGGAGAATTGCTGGACTAAGAACCACATATGTTTAGTAATTCAAGAAAGGGATCAAGTAAGAAGATATTTCTCTCAAACGAGTCTAACCAATGGATTCTCAACTATTAAGATACTGCACTTCGTCTTTTTTCTTAACCAATGACATGAAGTTTTATTTCTCAAATGGAAATCTGGTTAAAAATACCCAGTCTAAAGGAAACCTACATAGGATTAGCCAGGCATCTGAAATTTGGCCAAACAAATTGACTGGGAACCTGAAACTCTACCTTTTGTTTCCTGGGAAAATTCTACACCTAATTATCGCAACCATTATATGGCTGAACACCAGTCGACCCAAGCAACTGTACTTAGTGTCAGTCTGGATAAGTGTACCCACCATCTCAAGATAAACCTTATCCTTGATGGAGAAAACTTCTAAATGGGTTCTAATCCAACCAATGGCCCACTAGTTCTATGCTTGCAATTTCATTAACCCTTTGTCATTATAAAACATTCCACTGGGCCAGCTTTATTTACCTGGGATGTGCAGGTAATTTTCCAGAGCAAGGATACAACAACATATCTCTACTGCAGCAAACAATTTACATTTGGACGAGAGAGAGAGAGAGAGAGAGAGAGAGAGAGAGAGAGAGAGAGAGAGAGAGAGAGAGAGAGAGAGAGAGAGAGAGAGAGAGAGAGAGAGAGAGTTGTTCAGCAAGATCTGCAATCACCGAAAGCCCCAGCTACAATTCTTTCTCTAGCTGGTTGGAAGAATTGATTGAAAGGTGGAAATAGAAAGAGGCTTCCTTAATTCTTCTTAAGCAATATGGAAATGGATGAGTGGTAGGAAAACCATTGTATTAGATTTGAGAAGAGAACTTTTTCTGGAATGGTCTTTCAGGGAGATGTAGCTAGCAGGCACAATGCTCTACTTCATCAATTGATAAAGTAAACTTTGGTTCAAAATGTAGAATTGCTCTATTACGCTAGTAAAAGCCTCTTAAAATGTGCAGTAACTATTGGTTCATTAAAAAAGAGCTATCATTTTCCTTAGGTATCTAAAGTAAATAGGTGCTGATGACAGTATTATAAAATTCTTTCGAACGGATAGCTCAATTGGTGGTTAATCGTTGTTCATACCATTAGGATTTCCTCATTCAAGAAAATCTCGCAGAAGAGATATTGCTTCTAACGCCATTATACCTCCAACAATTGAAACCCATTGATCCAGAATTACCATTACAGCAAGAGAAACAAGAAAAAAGTTGGAAACATTCATAAATCGGGCAGACACTTGAAAGGGGGAACATAGATGAAATTTCAGTAGAAACTAGTCAATATTTCCAATGATTCTGCATTTTTACCTCGGTTGTCAGCTTGAAACCCGAGACAGATCCATTTGCAAGACATGTCCAAATATCATGCTAGAGATAATTTAGCAGACTAATTGACAAAGTAATTTGCATAAGAAGGTATCATTTAAGCAAAAACAAGTTCGCCAGTGGGAGAATATGTTTAGTTTAAGAAGTTTATATCTTGTTCTTAAGAATATCAATTCTAAGAAATGTTTGTACCCCAGGAAAATCATGCAAGCAAATTATCTATGAACCGTACCATTTGATTCAATTGACAGTAACTAGGCATTGACCTTGGCAAAATTCTTGCATCAAATATAAAAGAGTGTGTGTTTGGGGTAACTATGGCTTAATTTTTTTTTACTTTCACGATGCCTTTGGGTCATTCTATATTCTCTCTTCGACATGGAACCGAATGTCCTTGGAGGACAAACAATATGCTGTAAGTAGGGTGATACTTAGAGGCTTTTAATTTTGATGGGCAACTTCTCTTCAGAGAGATCTTGCAACAGTGATCTGATTGAGAGAAGATTTGTGGATGACTTGTGTACTAGTACCGGCTAGGATGGGTTTCCATCAGCTACATCTTCCAAACATCGCATAGGAACTGTGTTCATTGTTATAACAGTCTCGTTCTCTCTATCATGAAACTATGCAGTAATGGGCTAGTTTTAGCTCCAGAGAGAGGAAATTGAGCAAGGTGGTCCTTTATCTACGAGATGAGCCACCTTGCTTGATGTTTTATTCAGAAAGGTAATGAGCTAGGTCATGTTTCCCACAATACTTTTGACTCATAATCAGATTATTAAGAGCAGCATAACTATGTATTTCAAGCTCCAAAAGTCAGAGTTTTCATGGTTTATTTTTTTCCACTAAACTTTTTGTTTAGATGCATCCTTAGTACATCTCATGCTTCTCACCCCCGTACTTGAGCTTTTTCTTTCAGAACTACTACTTCAACAGAAAGACAATGTCGTAATCTAGATTAGCTACTTCATGTACTGTTCAGATCACATTGAAACAGATCCTATTTCACTATGTTTTAAGTTTTATGTCTACAAAGTCTGAAGAAAAAAATGATGAGTTCTGAACAAGCTTAGCAAACATGAAATGTTAGATCATGCCAGCGTCAGACAGATGAAAAATCATACTGGAAACACAAGCCATCCACCACAATTTAGCAAGCACTTGCCCTCATGTATGCAGGAAGATCAAGCACATTGCCCACGGCATCTCAGAAAGCATAATTTGCTCATAGTTAAAAAATCATATTTCTCAGAAGATACTATATTTCCCAATTTAAACTTAATAACATTAAGACAGCAAAGAATCTAATTATAGTGAAAACAAGTGAGGAAGAAGAGATGAAGAAAAAAAGGGCAAAGGGAAAAGGAAAGAACAAACTAATGTTAGCTTAACTTGTAGCACTTCCCAGAACTGTAAATTTTTTCGGGGGAAATTAAAAAAAAAAAAGAAAAATGTTCAACCAGTCACAAAGAATTTAAGAAAAAGGAAATAAAGCGAGGATAGAAAGAATTAATATAAACTCGACTTTTTGACGCTTGAGGAAACTCCACTTTCTTCCATTTAGACTAGAAAAAGGACAGAAAAGATGAATAATTAGTTCCACAAACCTTTTTCTATTTTCATGGTTATGTGTTGCAATATTCAAGTTGCTACAGAAAACAGAATCGATACAAAACTGCATCGATCAATAATCAACATAAGGAATCATAAACCTCCAGTAAGCTTGAGTTGTCAATTGTCATGGATCACAATTTCAAAGTGGAGCTAAGTAGATACAAAATCAGTAACAAAAGCAAGTTCAGAAACTGACCTAATGCATGGGGCGGAGGTACTTGAATGCAATGACAGTACTGATCCACAGCCTCCAAATTTATCATTTGCACAGTCAGATTATACTTCCTTTATACCTAAAAGTGGCTAAGAGTCATCTAATCATTTATGAACAAATAAATCTTAGGAAAGTTTAGTTTTATTCCAGTATAATCAACAGATGTACCAGTGATCGATAATGCCGCTGCATACATTATGCATGGTTCACATGTCACATAAAGGGAGCATGCTGAAAACTTTTCTACAACTTCTGCAGCCGAAAATCCTGTCCTCTGCCACTGTTCAAGAAGAACATCAAGAACGTCCATCTCTGCATGTCTTGTTGCCTATGAAAGTGCAAGGTGAAAAATAAAGAAAGCATATCAAACTTAGGAGCTTTGCCAGAGAGAAAGTTGCTCTTAGTGTGTAGTTTCATAAAAAATTTAGGAAATGCATTTCAAAAGAAATGTTTTCTCTGACAAGTTATCTGATTGAGTATATACAAGATTGATCAAGGCATATACTACATGATATCAACAAGTTTTGCTCACTTGAAGTTGCTGATAATCTCACATGAAAAAGAGGCTTCTTATTGGATTGGCCACCTCCACCTTTTCTAACATTATTTTTTATATACCCCTATAGCAAGGTGCCTTTGTTTTTTCACTGTGCTCCACAAGATACTAAAAGGGCCAAATATTTTTCACATCAACTATTTATTACTGTCTGCAAAGTCATTTATAGTAGTGTCTTGTCACCACATAACTATAAATGGTTCTAGGAATAGAGTATTAGATAAGAGATTATCTCTACCAGAAACCAGGCTTAAACTATTTGTGTAGATGTGGCCATTGTGCAAAAAAAATGTGCCCAAGAAGCAGGTTCTTACATCTTACAAGGCAATACAATGTTCACAATTCACTTTATACCAAATAAGTATACCGAAGTTTAGCTAACATATGGTATAAGGAAACAATGTTAGGAACTTCACAAAAGCTGATAAAGACCATAATATGGTTCCAGACAGAGCACAATGGTAAATGAAACACGTAAAAACATTGTGCACAATAAAGCCAGATTATTGCTAGTGTTAGCCATAATCATATTTTATGAAAGAATAATGGGAACAAAACCATTTACAGCCTAATAATGCATGGAAAATTCCACTTATTAACAGATTTGTTCTGATAATTCTTTAATCGTCTATTAAAGAAATAGTAATGGGAGAAATATATAATGACCAACACTAACTACAAGTAGATAATTCAAGGATATCAATTCAGAACAATAACAAAGTGCTGTTGGCCAAATTTATACAAGGGGGTGGAGAAGCAATGATAAACCATACATTTCGTGCCTCATTAGTCCGGTTTCTTCCTGTCATAATAACGTGCCCATCCTCAACAATCACACAGCTGTTCAATCAAAGAGTACAATCTGAAATCATTCACTAATTAAGACTGACAAACTAATCATCTTAATTAGAAAATAAAGTTGTATATCTGAAATGCACGTGATTACTGAAAATTAGTTTTTTACCCAACTGGAACTTTAAGGCTATCCAAAGCAAGCTTTGCCTTATATAAGAATAGCAAATAGGTTTTGTTACTTGTTAGAAGAAAAAACTGTGAGTATAAGAGTCAGAAATTCGCAAGCATGCATGCATGTATTCAAGCTATTCAAGAGGAAATCAGCATCAAGTGTCCAGCAGTAGAAATATTCAGTATCAATATGCAACTACTAATGGAATGAATGCATGTCTCACAGCTATATAATCAGGATCCTGCAGGTCCTGTGTAATATACTGATCACAAACTTCTAAACAATGATTATTGCAACATATTCGTCCTGTAATTCATATGTAAATCACACCTAACTATTAAACTGATATGGCTCTAACCACACTAAAGCAGAAACAGCAAACAATTTTTGAGAAACTGCAAGTTGCTCATTCCAGTGTGTCCTATCATTGGTACCTCAGAAGCTTATCTTTCATTAAATAGGTTTCGCTCAAACATTCAAGAAGCTTCCACAAGTTTTAGCTTCTCGCTCATTTTCCTTCATAAAAGCTATGGCATATAAGGATAAAAAGAGAATTTAAACTGTTGCAAAGGCCTCATGATTCAGAATCGACATCAGCATCTTGTGCTTTTTTTTTTTTTGGTAAGGGCAGCATCTTGTGCTTTTGTCTCTATTCTACTGAATAACTTATGTAAACTCCGTGTTTCTCATGATTATTTATTTTTCATATCCACAGTCCACAGGACGAAAGAAAATAACCACCTAACCAGTTATCCGTGGGCACAACTGATGTTCATATTACGCTCACACTCAAAGTAAATTTGGTTTTGAATTCTCCCCAGTTGCCAAAGTCAAGAAGTGGTTAAAGGACTCGACTATCAAGCAACCTTTCCTGGTGGCTTGCCATCTCATTGCATCTTCTTAATTCCTCTATGGTTGTGCCTCTTCTTCATAAAACATAGAGACAGAGCCCTATCCCAGTGATAGAAGTTTCTTCGAATTCAATTCTCCTGGCAAACCTATCACCCGCTGCACATCTGTATGATAAGTACATACTAGATACTACACATCCACATTTCCTAGACACCTCAAAAGCTCCCAAAGCCATTCCTCTGTCCCTCCCAACCCACAGCACCCGGATTGGCTCAGTATTTTGCCTGAGAAGGGGACTGAACCAACCCATGTACACCCTACTTCCCATTACTTCACTCTCCCTTTCTTGTTTTTTCTTTGAACCTAGACTTCATCTAATTCTTTCTATAAATTGCCACCGATGAAAACAAAACAAAAAAATCTACACATTCCAGAGATTGTCGCTAATTTTGCAGCGTGTAATGCCGACAACCTATGAATTCACAATCAAGCATCCACAGACAAAACTTACGAAGGAACATCGATTCAGCGTCTCTCGAACAAATTCAACGACACATTCTTCAAGTTCGCGCGCAATTGTAGCACCAACTGAATCGAATTCAAAATCCAGCTCAAGTATCACATCAACTTACTAATATTCAGATGTGTCACGCATTACCTGATCAACAGCAAGCTGCGCAAAGCCCAGAACCTCAGAAGAAAATCGTTCACCCGAAGCTACGTCAACAGTTTCCATGGCTTCTCGGCGGTGGTAGTCCGTCACCTACGCCGGCCGGTCTCCGTCAACCGTCGTCGACGAACTTCTTTTGTTGGTCGCCTCCGTCGGCAGGTGGCAATCATCCATGCGTCAAAGCTCACTGGTGGCGTCGTATTGGAAGATGAGGAGTGGTGATGCGGAAAGTGGGGGTCGATGTGGTTTGAAGAAAGAATTACAGAATTCTATTTGGGAATAAAGTTGACTAACTTGGGTTAATTAAAGGGGATTTGAGCAAAAAAAAAAAGGTGATTGATTATTTGAAGCAAGCGATCATCAAATATATATTATATTTCCTTTACCCAAAAAATATATATATTATATTTCCTTTACCCAAAAAATATATATATTATATTTCTACAAGGATGGAAGGGTACTTCGACAAAGACAAAAAAACAATTTTGATATGCTCATTTCGCAAAAAATTTGACATTGATAATTTTCAAAAAGTCGTTTCCAGAAAAATAACATAATGGGGCAGCTACGTGATCAAGGCTTCCGACAATTTTTACGAGTCATGTGTTCAAAATCTGTTTATGGTGATAGTTGTTGAGCAAGGGAGAGCGACCAAGACATTTCCTTGATTTCATACTCGAGTATAAAATGTGTGAATGGGGCATGGATTGACGGGTTGAATCGACGTGAAACCAATAAACCTGGAGAGAAAAGTAGATGCATTGGAATTGAAATTACATTGCAAGGAACTAAATTTTGAAACGAAAATACATGGAAATGAAAGTGGCAAGAAACGAAGGTGCAAGTAAAGAAAAAGTAAAAAAAAAAAAGAAAAACAAAGATACCTTTGCATGCTTTCTTGGTCGAACTAATTTTCTTGATATTAAGTTGAGAAGTAGGGCGACCTTCTCTCTCCTTGTGGAGGGCTCTTTGGGGATGATTATTTCCATTGTTGTAGCTAGCAAAGTTAAACGCTAATTAAAATGGACACATAAAGTACCTCAATGTTAATAAATTTGAGTAAAAGCGGGTGCTAAGAGTGGGTTACAAGTTTTTTTGAGAAAATTAAAGGAGAAGAACAAGAAGAAAGAATGCATTTTAATCGAGATCGGCGAGTTCACTTACCTAGGAATTGCTTCCTTAGCAAGTTTCAATCATTCTAACAACAAAAGCTGCAAGCCAACACTACCATCCTCATCTTTGCCAGTCGAATTGGAAGTCGGCATAGTCTTGGTTCGCATTCCATGAGGGAGAATAAGCTTAGGATTTCCCTTGGATACTATTTGACTATGTTCCTCACTACTCCTTTGACAATCTTGCAAGTCTTTTTGTAGATCTGTTTCGATCAAACTATCTTTGTGCGTAAGTGGACTCTTAACTTCTAAATCTGTTGATTCAAGAGCAACCTCGCATAGTAAAGCTAGATCGATTAGCCGATTGTCTTGAATCCCAACCTTTAAATCATCATCAAGTGGCTTGCATATTATTCGGAATCCCCGCTTTTTTGCCTTTGTAGCCAATAGTGTAAGGCTAAAGTGTACATAACTCCCATCAATTTGACCAAAATCGACTTCTCCCCACAGATCATATGGTGTGAAATACCAAAGCAAGATTTGATCCGAATCCAATGCCAAGAAAGGTATTGCTCGTTTGCAATCCCGCATTTCTCCATTCACATGTGGTAAAATCTGAAATATTTGATTTTGTGCCTGTCCATCACTATTGAAAACGGCACAAATAGTCAATCCAATAAACTTGTCATACAAGTCCTCTGAAGCCATGAATGATACGAAACTCTCTTCAATAGGGAGGACCCACTCTGGCATCTCTCCTCCAGGGAGCCAAATTGTGTAATCAGGAGGCGTCTATTATAAAGATAGACCATTAGAAAGTACCGAAGTTTGTTATTAGTAGTACTAAAATAAACGAATTCATTTTGAGTTTAGTGATTAATCCTAGTGAATTCCACTTCAAAACTAGAGCTCTCTAAATGAGTAGAGATTCAGTGACCCTTGCTTGCATTAACATACAACTCTCATGTCATAGAAATCATTCCCGTAGAAGTACGGTAGCCAACTTTATTACATGCAAAAAAGTGCAGAATCACTTTATATTTGTTTGCGTGTCTTGAGCCTTTGCATTTACTACTATTCCAATATACAAGAACACAATTCATCCAGCATATACTCCGAGAGAGAGAGAGAGAGAGAGAGAGAGAGAGAGAGAGAGAGAGAGAGAGAGAGAGAGAGAGAGAGAGAGAGAGAGAGAGAGAGAGCCTAACCCGGTCCAGAGAGGGAATGTCAGCCACGGTCAACACTCTACGGGCAAGAAGAGGAGATGAAAACAAATCTCCATTTTTTTCCATAGATTCGAAATTATTAGCTGAAATATGCTTCAAAAATGGTGGAAGCTCGGGTATCTCTTGTAATTGACGGGCATATGAAGTTGCATATACGGATAAATGATTAAGCTTACGAATAGATGTGGGAAGGCTAGTAACATTGCTCTCCGCCAAAATTAAATGTTGCAAGATGGGAAAACAGGAAGGATTCTCGAGAAATCCTATTCCGGACAAATTACATCCCCCAAGACATAAATAGAGTAAATTTGGAAGTCCAGTCTTCATGCACGGATCAACTGAATCCTCATACCCTGGAAATCCTGTTAAATTTGTGCAAATCCCTAGTTCCAAGATTTCAATGTTTTGTAACTTGTAAATGCTAGACGGAAGACTTACCAAGTTCTTGCAATTACTTAAACTCATTATTTTCAAAGAGACAAGATTTTCTATTGATGCAGGAAGTTCTTTAATAGCGGTCCCTTGTAAATAAAGCCTTTTCAAGCCTTTGAGTTTACATGGAATATCAGGGAAACTGTCAACCTTTCTACACCCGTTTAAATTCAACAACTGTAACTTGTCGTGATAAGCAATAGACTCAGGGGCTTCTACCAAGTTTTTGCAATCACCGAGAACCAATTCCTCAAGATTTGGAGTATAAGAAAGGTCGGTCATATGAACCAACGATTCACAGTTACTGAAATTAATGTACTTCAATTGTTGGAAGCCCTGCAAAAATAGCGAAACCAACATTTCATTAAAAGTTACTATAAATTGATTTTCTGAGAATTACATATTGTATTGAGAAATTAGTAAACAATTAGAAACTTTACTAGTAATTACAAATCTATATGTATATACCGTAAGGGATTGAAATATAGAGATGGTAAATCAAAAAGCTAATGGATATTGGTTGGATGCGGGCCACGTGGTAAAACTATGCCACATGTCATGCCATGTGGCAATTAGAAAAGTGGTAGAAGGACACCAAAAGTGCTCAAAGTTGTGTACGGCCCTCACTTTATTTCAAAAGTTTCTTTCGGATCATTTAAATGCCACTTTATAAAAAACAATGATCACTTAAGTGCCAACTCTGATCTCGAATACTGGAAATTCGATGTGGTAATATTTTAATATTTTTTCCACTGACATGGCTCGCTGGACGTCTAAATCAACATAAAAAAAACCCGAAACGACGTTGTTCAACAAGTTTCACCTGCCTGCACGACCCAAAACGACGTCATTCAGCAAGAAAAATCAATTCCTTGCTGAACGACCGACAGAAAGGGGATGCAAAGGGGGGAAAAAGGGAGCATAGTGAGAGAGCGAAAGGGAAATTCTCTCCGGCTTCTTGTCTGGGCAATTCATCAAAACCACCTCAAAGTATGCTGTCAATGGAGCTAATTCGTTGAAGAACCTGGCTGCAAACCGAATGCTCGGCCTTATCCATTCTCAGCCACGCATGGTGAGGAGTTCGAATCGCGGTTGGTGTTGCCTCCTTCGCCAACCAAGTCGCTTGAGGTGGTTTCTAGAGCCATTTTGTTCCGATCTACCCAACAATCGCGTCCGGCGACTTTCCCTTCACAAGGTACGCCCAAGCTCCTCTCTTTTCCCTTGTTTTGTCGAATCGGCGAGCTAGGGCTCACCGACCCTGATTCTCGCGTGTTCCGAACCTGCTCATACCTTTCTCTATGTATTCCTAGTGTTGTTTTATGGTTATGGTTGAGTATGGTCTGAGTTTGCACCCCGATTGCTTTCTGGTTGTCCCCTCGGCCATTATACCTTAGGTGTTCGATGAAAAGTCTGGGTGAGGTTTGTGCACTTGTTCTTGGTTTTCCGTCCAATCTAGGCGTTCATTGATTGCTGGATGTATTTCATGGCTTTCTAAATTGATATCACGCCAGTGTCTTTCATATTTCGTCGAGTCTGGTTCGTTCGGAGCAATTGCTCTTCCCCTCTCTCTCTCTCCTCCATTTCTTTGACTGAGCTCTGCAACATGAGATGAAACCAAGTGATCTCGACTGAACAGCACTCTTCTCACATATCTGAACCATGTCGTTCCTTGCCTTCTCTCTCCAACCTATCAACGAATCTGGCATCCTCCTTTAGACCCATGAGTGGTTCCCGACTGGTCGCACCTTCGTTGCTCTCTCCACCTCACGCCACACCCGCTTCTCCTACGCCAAGCCCTTCACCACTCCCTCCTCCTCCTTTGATCCTGACCCCACTTCCACCCTCTACTTTATCAGTGATGACCCCCTCACCGCCTCTTATGGTCTTGCGACAGCCATAGAAGCCTTGGTTTCCCTTAAAATTGCCCTTGGTGAGAAGGAGGTGGCTTGGTGTCGTTTGTTGAGGTTGGGGCGCAGCTCATAGGTCTAGGTGGTGATGCGTGAGCGTCGGAGAAGCTATGGCCAAGTAGTCACTGTGTCAAGCAACAAGGGTGCAGAAGGGAGAAAAGAGAAGAAAAAAAAGAAAAAAAGAAAAAATGACATGGAGGAAGAGGAGGAGCAATGTACACATGGAAATGCCACGTGGACCAATTTTTCTATTTATAAAAATTCTAACTTATATAAAATTTTTAATTATAAATGTCACGTACTTATTTTGGTCGGAATTTTTCACTGGAAGCACTTACATGATCGTTTTTTATTAGATTTTGCACTTAAATGATTCGGTGAAAACTTTTGGCACTAAAATGAGCGCCGTATACAACTTTTGACACTTAAACGACATGTAAAATGAAGTGCCAAACGACAACCATGCGAATGGGGGCCACGTGACAAAATTAAGCAACATGTCATGCCATGTGCCAATTAGAGAAGCAAAATTATTGTCACGTGGCGAGCACCGGAATGAACATTTTTTTATTCTAATTTAGACTATTTATAATGGCTTAATGTCAAGACTATATTCTATCACAATGAAAAATTTCAAAAAATAAATAAAATTTTAAATTTCTTTGAAACCATGCAAAGACAATGAAACCAACTTTGAAAAAAATTATGAAGAAAAAGAATTCAGATATACAATTCAATATCTAGCTCTGAATTTTGATTAAGAAACTAGTCATATGGCACCACTAGATCCCATTATTTGTAAACGCATTACAACATTATTGGCAAAGCTTCTAATAAATATTTTATTATGTTTGCTTAGAAATGTTGCTCTTTAAGGACCGACTTAAGTAATTAATAATGCCTTGTTTTATAGCATAGTGCATTCAAACCTTTGACAGAGTTAATTCTATCGATGCAGGACAAATCTCATTGTTAGGTACGTACATTGGGTAAGGCTCTATCACTTGATAACTAACTGGCCTCTTAAGGTTACTTTCAGTTGGAGATGTCGTGACTAGGATATCTAATTTACCACATCCAAATCAAGCATTTAGCCACTTAGCCAGCTACTGCTTGGGTGTTTTCACTTTTATACACAATATCAACGAATTCATTCTTTATATTATTGTTTCCTCTATATTTGCTCATTATACAAATTTTCTATAAAAAAAAAAGGTTATGTGTAAACAACCGACACAATTAGAATAGGTTACGCAGCTCACACTAGCACATTTGCATTCTTCACTAGGTAGATTTGATTTGATTTTGAAATATAACTATGTCGATTGTTAGAGACATTGGATTTAAAAAGTATTTTACCTTCATCTATATTATTATATAAAGTAAAGAAAGGACATCCTACTTTTAAGGGATTTCAATTTTCTTTTTAATTCTTTCCTTCAATTATACTCAATTACTTATTTTACAAATATTATAGTCATGGACGGATACGTGAAATTGGTTATTCTCTTTTATCTCACATACTTTATAATTATGTCTCAAGTTTGAGCCTATATATTGAACCTGACCTGATTGGAGGATGGGGACCTTTGTATTGCATGAGGCGTAAAAGAAAAGTCCAAGTTGGACTTTGACATGGTGTTGCATTCTTTGGATCATAATCTCGTATTATAATTTGTTTTTCTTTGTTGGATATATGAACCAACGTTCGGTCAACCGACAGGGTTTCTTCATATCTATCCAAGGTATGAGACCAAGAGTTGAACTCCTCTGATTGCCGCCCGGTTGAATTTCCTTTAAAAGGCCGGGCAAGAGGAAACAAAAAGGAATACTCTGAAGAAAGTCTAGGTGGGTTCCAGAGATAGAAATAAAGTGTGGGTTCTATTTCGATCTCCCTGCAGCTGCAACCGCACAAAGGAGAAACAAGGGGGAAGCTCTTCTTTGGCCGGGCACAGGAGCGGTAACACACGTTGATATATATGCAATGTAGTTTTACATCCAAATTTATTTGTTTCTTTGTGAGCACTATGGGTTTAGGTGTATCTAGGACTAGGAAGTGCTCGAGTGTGTAAGCGATTGTAACTATAAAATTCTCCGATTAATTAATGGAGTTTTTGGTGCTGGCTCTCTCCATGGAGTAGGTACCAATACTGAGACCAAACCACACAAATATTTCATGTTTTCTTGTTATTTCTGTAGTCATTTTGTGTTGATTTAATTGCAAGATCCGTTAGTTTTTGCATTATTTTACCAAGATTGGTATCAGAGCTATTGCTAAAATCTTTTGGATTTGATGTGGGAATTTTGCTTGTCTGATTGTTGTCTAGAAATTTTATTGTTACAGTTATGTGTGGAGTGAAAGTTAAAATTTTGAGAAATTTAACGGGAGGAACAATTTTGCGTTGTGGAGCGTTACGATGCATGCTCTATTAACAACCTAAGATTTGGCCAAGGCATTGGATGGCAAGGCTAAGTTGCTAGAAATGATGAAAGATGCCGATAAAGGTGAGTTAATTGAGAGAGCGAGGAGTATGATTCTATTGAATTTATCAAATGGGGTATTAATAATGGTGGCTGAAGAGAAGGATGCTCCAGCATTGTGGGCAAAACTTCAGGCACTCTATGTAAAGAAGGGTTCGAATATCGCTTATACATGTTGAAGATGATGTTTCAAGTTTGTTATACTAAAGATACTTCCATCAAATCCCATTTAGATATGTTTAACAAACTCATAATGGACTTGAAGAACGTTGAAGAGACCTTAGATGATGAAAAATAAGGCATGATATTGTTGGCTTCTCTACTAGAGTCATGAGAGTACTTTACTAACTCAGTATTACAGGGGCATACTACAATTACCTCAAAAGAGGTAGAATCTGTTTTGTTCTCTAAGGAGTGGTAGAGAAAGTTGAAAGATGAGGATCTAGCACAAGAGGTGGCGTGAGGACTAGTGATTTGAAGTAGAGATCAACATCACAGTCTAGATGTAGAGGTAAAACCAGATCAAAATCTCACAATAAAAAGTCTAAGGGTTGCGTGATGTGCTTTGACTGTCATGAGGAGGGGCACATGAGGAGAGATTGCCTAAAGCTAAGAAACGGAGATATGCTAGTGCAAAAATAGAAAGAGTCGTGCCCTTCAAAGTTGAAGGCATCCTCCCCAGATAAACTACCCACCTTGCAGTGTCCCCCTCCCGAATTCTCGATGCGGCGGTTAGGCATAGCAGGCAAAATACCTCAAGTAGTGTAGTGTGGCGAACGTTGTCGAGGAAAGCACCAATAATGCAAAGGCTATCTTGAGTGTGACTATCGACTCATCAAGAGATGTGTAGTGCTAGAATTTGGGGTATTCTTATTAAATAATACTTCATAGAAACTGGTTTACTACTTAGTAAACTGCACATGATGATAGAGTTATGATAGGGAATAACGCAGCCTACAAGATTGTCTGGATAGGGACACTTCGAATTCGGATGCATGATAGGTAATGCACATATTGATGGATGTGAGGCATGTACCGAAGCTTAAGATAATCGTATTTCTCTTGAAACACTCAATAACATTAGGTGTAAGTACACGACTGAAGGAGTGCGGAAGATCTCTCAATGTGCCATGACAGTGATGAAGGGGAAGAAGGTGAATTCTCTATATCATCTACTGGGAGAGACCATAACCAAATCTTCTGCAGTTTCGTCAAGCGAGTCAGACTCAAACTTAATTAAGTTATGGCATATGCCATTAGGGCACAAGAATATGACAAGTATGATGATGCTAAGTTAGAGTGGATTGCTCAACGGTCAGAAGATAAGGAAGCTAGACTTGTGTGAGTAATGCATCTTTAGGAAGCAAAGCCGAGTTAAATTCACTACAGCTATGCATTTGACCAAACAACTGATTGGTTACATTCATTTAGAAGTCCAAGGCCCATCTCTGATTTCTTCGAAAGGAAGAGCTCGATATATGTTGATATTCATCGATGATTATTTGACAAAGGTATGGATATACTTCCTAAAGCACAAATTTGAGGTGTTCAATCGGGTCAAGAAGTTTAAGGCACTCATTGAGAAGCATTCAGTAAACAAATTTAGTGCCTTAGGATCAATAACGACATGGAGTTCTATAGAAAAGATTTTACCAATTTTTGCAAGGGAGAAGTGGTTTTGGGACACCACATAGTGCCCCGGACACCACAGCAGAATGGTGTCATAGAATAAAGGAATAGAACTTTGATTGAGTGAGCTAGGTGCATTCTTTTGCATGCAAGACTTGGCAAGGAATTTTGTTTTTAGCTAATGGTTAATGGTACAAAAAAATAGTAAATGACAAAGTTTGTCTATAACTATAGAAATGAATTTTTTAAGTTCTAGTCCTAGAGAACATTTAACTAACACCCTTTCATATTATCTTTAACAAAATATATGTTGATGGAGGAAAATGGAGCCAATGATTGTGGGACGCATGATATAGCCATAGCACACTGTTCTATCCAACTTTCCATTACTGTATCAATATGTATATAACCCTAAAGCTACGTTTGGTAGTTGGGATAAAATTCAAAATATGATAAAATTTGTCATATATCATGTTTGGTGCCTGTTCAAGATATGATAAAATCGGATATATGAGGGATATAACCCCGATAAAATTATCCCATTGGAGAGGTGGAATAAAGGTTGATAGGATTTCTAATATCCATAATATAAAAGTTATTTTTCTCGAATAACAAACTTGTTAAATTAATAAAATTAAAATAATATTTGAATATAAATAATATTTGAATTTTAATATAAAAATTCAAAATAACAAAAAAATAAGAATAAATTCGTTTTTATTTATTCTTATTTTCATTTTTATATTCAAATTTCTTTATATCTTATGATGTAAATTTCATATATATATATACACACACACACACACATTTAATATTTATATTTATTACATATTTTAGGCATATTTGTATAGTTTACTATTTAATAAAATTTTATTAGAGAATGATGGAAGGGGAAGAAATAAAAAAGAAAATAATTAAAAAAGAGAGGGAAAATAATAAAAAAAATGAAATAGGCAAGAGTATCGTGAGAAATTTTTATCATCTTCATTTGTGTAATTTTTATGTTCATTTACACTGATATAATGCTCATAGCAAATAATGGATATAGAAATATGTGAAAATATCCAGCTTTATTACTGCAATTTACCAAACAATAAATAAGATATAGCAAATTCTTGACTATTATATAATCTATATTGACTGGGTGAACACTGAATATGTCCTTATTACATATCCTTAGGCCACAACACTCTTCATGTGGAAGGAAGCAAGGAGCTTCGGTAGATCAGACAACACGGAACCTACTATTCAAGTTTCTGAGTGAATTTCTTAACGTATTAATGAACTTTTCATTCAAAGTTACTATAAACTGATTTTGTGAGTATTAAATATCACATTGATACTTTACCAAAAAAAAATATCACATTGAGAAATTACTAAACACTTTGAAACTCTACCAGTAATTATGCAAACATACTTATATGTGTGTGTGTGTGTGTGTGTGTGTGTGTGTGTAGATTTTAGTAACTCAGAGTTAACTCTTATCATTTGACATTTTAGATATTATTTGAAAGAATTGAATAATATATAGACACACGATATAAAAAATGTTCACAAGTAAAATTGGGGTAACAATTATTAGAAGATTAGAATAAGTATAATTAAAAATCCCAAATCAACATGCAGATTTACCCCTTATTAATTTTCGTCTTACAAAAATCCTACACTAGTACAATTATGACACATTTATCAAAATCTAATTTTCGTTTAATAAAACATCCCATACCAGTACTCCTCACTCAAATCTACTCTCTATTTGTAGATGAAAATTAGTTTAGGATAAAACGGTGGCACGTGTCATGCATGTGGCAATCCTAAAATCTAAGTGAAGGGTCACTTGGCGAATATGTGAATGTGGGGCATGTGACAAAACTATGCCACGTGTCATGCCATGTGACAATCATAGAAGCACAGGAAAGTGCCACATGGCGAGTGTGGATGCGGGCCACGTAACAAAATGATGCCACGTGTCAAGTCATGTGACAACCATAGAAGCAAAATGAAGTGTCACGTGGAGAGCACAGCAATGAACACTTTGTCGGATTCCGGCTCTAACTATATATAATAGATGAAGGTCAAGAATATATGTTTTATCACAAAAGAATTTCCCAAAAATCAATAAAATTTAAAATTTGTTGAAGTTTATCAAAGACAATGAAACCAACTTTGAAAAACATGGGAAAGAAAATACAAATTTCATATATTGAATTCAAAAGGGTTAATGTAGGTAAATGCTCACCTTAAATTGATTTGGCACTACTGTGATACTGCAATTGCTCATATCAAGTCCCACTAATTTCTTTCTACCAGAGGAAAATTCTAGAATCCGAGGAGCACATCTATCCCATCGAAACCATCTTAGCTCATTAGGAAGCCATATAGGACCTTGGAAAGAATTATGCACATTTTGCAAAATGAGCATTCTCAAACTTCTCAATTTTGTAAAAGCATCAGGACCGATACATATTTCTGTTGGCTCAAGTGGCTCCACCACTATGGCTTTTACAACACAATCTTCCTGTATAAACAAAACTATTTGGGTTATGCAAGTTCAGTAATTAGAGTAAAACAGATAAGGAGCATAATTTTGATCATATATGCAAGTCTTACCGT
The DNA here is from genome assembly GCA_031216285.1 of Syzygium syzygioides. Classification (NCBI taxonomy): domain Eukaryota; kingdom Viridiplantae; phylum Streptophyta; class Magnoliopsida; order Myrtales; family Myrtaceae; genus Syzygium; species Syzygium syzygioides. Next base: position 24,600,182 of record CM062246.1, read on the forward strand.
GTCACTTGACAAAACATCGACAACGTCATCATACAACCATAGTCTGCTACGTTTCCCGGGATCATCGCTTTCTTGGTTCACAATATCCATACCCATCAATTGAATCAAGTCATGCATTTGTATTTTCTTGGACTCAATTCTTATCAAGGACCTCTCCATGAGAATTTGTAATCCTATTACTGCCTTAAGATCGCAACTGTCAAGAACTTTCTTTACATACTCACTATCCCAGCCCTTAAAGAAGCAGGCAATGTGGAGAAAGATCTCTTTTGCTTTTGGCTCTAGTCCATCATAACTTATTTTGAGCACATCATTGATGCCTTTTTTAGGAGCCGTAGAAATTTCATCCAGTGCACTTTCCCATTCATATTCTCTTCTACCGCGTAAGAAGGAACCTAGCACCTCAAGTGCTAAAGGAAGGCCTTTAGCATGTTTTAGAACACTATCCACTAGATCTGTCCTGATTTTAAATTTTTGGTGTGTCGGAAAAGCATGCTTATTAAACAGCTCACGAGCTTCACTGTCATCCAGTTCTCTAACCTTGTACACATGATATTGATCTATCCCAAGATAAGTTAGCAAATGGCTATCTCTTGTAGTAACAATGATCTTGCTCCCGTTATGAAGCCACTTACCTTCTCCTACTAAAGCATGTAATTGGCGCAAGTCATCCACATCATCAAGGATGAGGAGAACTTTTTTGTGACAAAGTCTTTCTTGTATTAGATTAATACCTCTATCAACATTGGACACTACTAATCTTTCTTTCAGTGCTAATATCTCAAATAGTAATTTTTCTTGCAAAGTTACTAAATCCTTGCAATCTTTTGAAACTTCTCGAACATTTGCCAAAAAACATGAATTCCCAAATTGATTGAAAATATCATTATAAACAGCTTTGGCTAAAGTCGTCTTTCCTATGCCTCCCTGTCCCCACAATCCTACCATGAGAACATCATCATTAGACTCAAGGTTTAACATCGATTTTAACTTAACCACTTGGGAATCTATCCCAACTGGATGTGTAGTAACATGCAAAAGTGTTCGGTCTAGGTGAGTGGAGATTTCCGTCACAATTCTTTTTATAAGCTCCGACTCATCTCTGAAAAAAAGAAGAAAAAGAAGTTGTGGCATCATTTTAGCAATTTGAATAAGCAAATAACAAGCAATTACTAGCCAACAATGACAAAAGCAGTGCATCACATTTTTACATAACCATAGCCAAAACAAAATGTATTTCTACCAAGTCGAATTAGAACTCAAAAGAGCTCCACAACAATCGAAACAAGTTCAGGTTCAACTTTTAGTCTTCCAAGTGATTCATGTTCTTTTGATTTATGCATGATGATTTACTTTTTTTTTGTTGAACTATTATATGTGATTTATTTATACACTTAATAAAAAAAACTTGCCAAGCTTAATTTTCTTTTAATTATCAAATTTTCTTCAATTTTTCCAAATTTCATTTTTCTTTTTTAACTAAATCTTAGATTTACCAACTCTTATATGAGATTACTAAATTTAACTTAAGCCACTAAAGAATTTTCAGAAACCAAAAGATGAAGCATCTATACATGTACTTACAATCATGTGTGTGCAGATTTTTTACAAACAATCTTTGTACTTGTAAAAATTGGCTTCTTACACAAAATATGGACTCCACTCTACTTACCCATCTTTCAAATGCCACCCAGACAAGTTAGCAGCATCGGAAAGAGCTTTCTCCCATCTCTTCACTTCCTTCGAATCCTTCCCGAACTTGGACTCATGCTTAATCATAGCTTCTCTATACCTCTCTCTTGGTGTTTTCACTTCTCTAGGTTCCACTTTGTAAAACAAGGGAAAGACCAAGAGAGCTCTTTCTTTCTTGCAGTCCATGATTCTCGCCACCTCTTCTAAACACCACCATGAGGAAGGGAAATCCTCAGAGAAAACAATTAACGCGATCTGTGATTCATCGATTGCCTTCATAAGTGCTGGTGCTATTTGCTCTCCTTTCCTGAGCTCCTCGCTATCAACGTAAGTGTAGATTCCTTTTCGGTTAAGAGCTTCGTAGAGATGACCGAGAAAGTTGTTCCGAATGTCCTCACCTCTGAAACTTAAGAACACATGGTAAATCCTTTCAGGTTTTGATGAAGAAGCCATTAGATGATGGAGTTCAACCATCAGCAAAGAGTATTAGCTTAAGATTTGGTAGTGTGTTTTCAGGTAGTTCATTCACCATTTGATCTTCTTGTTGATTTATTCTTATACTAGAGGACAGAGGTGCATGGCTTTTTTAGGGCAAAGTCAATAAAAAAATAATATTAGAAATTTGGAAAATGATGGACTAAGATATCTAATAGGTATGACCACATGGACTTATTTTTTTTTCAAGAAAGCAAATCGCGAGGTTATTCCGATTGGCTGGCAAATGGATAACAAAGGTAGAGAGTGGTATAGATCACTACTGGTCCTAGTGGACTCAATTATTGCACAAACTGATAAAGAAACTTTGTTGGCTTCCTCGAAATCACATCCACAACCTCCGAGTAGTTTTTTGTAACATCCTCAATTTTAGTCCTTAGGAATTGGCCATGGAAATAGTGTATGGACTGATCCGAGGGTCGGTTATAGATCAGGCTAGTATGGTCAATCGTTCAAGGCACCTAAAATCTTGATTATCTCAGTTCTTTGCCAAACCAAATTTAGTGAAATTTAGGATCCGAAGAAGGAAGTGCCATTAGAACTAAGCAAAGGGATGAGACTCATTTCTAAGCCCTCCAATCTTACCCATGATTTTGCTAGAATTGAGTTTTATTAAACCAAATTTGGTGGTTTTCTCATTTGGACTCAATTCTTGATCTTGTTATGGAAAAATCTAGATTCGGATCCTTTATACCTCTTCGTTTTGTTATTTTTGTGGAAACTTTGTGGACCGAATTTCCTAAAATTTTCTTCTTCAAAGTTGTTCCAAATATCTTGAAGTTTAACATATTTTAATTTCAGAATTTTTGGACTTAATTTGGGTTGGACGATCAGCTCATTTTCGGAATGTATAAAACTGCTCCAAATGGGTATTTCTCTGATGTTTACACTTTCCTGATTTACTACAAACTTCGATGACTCTCAAGTGATTCTTGGCGTGTTGCTTGAGCACGTGGAAGGTGGGTTCTCGACCTCGAGCTCTCTAGTTGCCGAACAACAAGAAGAGGCACGGGCTAGTCGGTGAGCTCTTTATGTGGCCGCACAACAAGGAAGACGAGGGCTAGGTGGTGAGGCTCTCATTCTCTCTTTCACTTGGTGTGAAAACAAGAAGCAAGGAACCAAGAAACAAGATGGTGATGGCTTGAGAGTGGCGTGAGAGAGGAGGAGCAGGGGGGTGACTTCACGTGAGGCTTCTCTTCCTCTTCCTCTCTACATATTGCAAGCCAAGGTCAAGAGAGACAAAAATGTCATTTTCGCAAGGGTCCCTAAAGTCTTATGGCCTTTAATGTGTGTCATGATGGAGGGGTGCCTAAAGACAAAATTCATTTAAGGCTTGTATTGATGATGTGCCCCAAAGTCTAACTTTAATTAATACAAGTCATTAATGATCCTTATCTCTTCCTCTCTTTCTCTCTCGGCAACTCTCTCGGCCAACTCTCGTCTTGGCCAACTTCCCTCTCTCTCTCTCTCTCTCTCTCTCTCTCTCTCTCTCTCTCTCTCTCTCTCTCTCTCTCTCTCTCTCTCTCTCTCTCTCTCTCTCTGTGGCTCTTACTTGAGTCATCAAAAGGAAGAGATAAGGTGTCATCATGAAAGGGTCTCAAAAGTCTCATGTCATTAATTTAGGCTTCTGGAACAAGCTTCATTCTTGGTCATTCATCTCCCAACTTAGGCTTCAAGTTTTGACTTCGCTAGAATCCTCCAAGTCCAAGCTTGCTTCTCTCTTTTCTCTCTCTCGGTTTCCCCCTAGGCCGATGTCCAATCAAAGCATAACATGTCTCGTTTGAAAGCTTAGAACGTGTAATTTAAATCACCAGAAGATATCAAGTCAAAATTCCAACATTCTCATATAGAAAATGTTGAATCTTTAAAATCTAACAAAATCGGGCAGTTTTGCACTGTTCACGAAATCGGACTTGAAAACATAATAAATGGACTTCCAAAATTCTCAAATTTCAATATGTCATAAACAAGGCCTTAACAAACATTTTTCATGAAGAGCACGAAATTTCAATCTCTGTAAACACCATTTTTAGTAGCTCAAAGACAGACTAAAAACAGTTTACTGGAACAGAATTCTTGTTTCTAAAAGTAAGCTCTGTCCAAAATCCAAATCATCTCAAAAAATTCCCAAATTTATATACGTTAGAGAAAAGGAAGTTTTCAACAACTTTTGTGAAGGAAACTTTTCCAAAATCATCCCAGAAAAGCCTGTACAAAATAAAGAAAGGGTGAACATCACCGAAATACCCATTCTGGGCAGTTTTATACGGTCCAAAAATCAGTCCATCATACCACTCATATTAACTCCAAAAATTCTAAAATTAAAGTATGTAAAACTTCAAGATATTTGGAGAAACTTTCAAGAGTAAAGTGTTTGGAAATTTGGATCATAAAAGTCTCCCCAAAAATAACAAAATGAAGGGGTACAAAGGATCCAAAATTGGGTTTTCCAAAACACGAGTAAAAATTTGTTCCAATTGAAAAACTACCAAGCTCGCCCAGAACTCGCCCAGATCTGGGCGAGCTCGAGCTCGCCGGCCATGGTGAGCTCGGCCAGCTTGCCAGTGCCGGCGAGGGCCGAGCTCGCCATGGCCGGCGAGGGCCGAGCTCGCCATGGCCGGCGAGCTCAGCCTGCTCGCCAGTGCCGGCGAGCTCGGCCCTTGTCGTTAGCCCATGCGATGCTAGCCCTCGTCGGCACCGGCGAGGGCCGAGCTCGCCCATCTGAGCGTCGACGAGGGCCGATCCGCTGGACCTCGCCTCATGGTCGGCGATGCCTCCGGCAGCCGGCCAAACCAGAAAGGAAGAGCAAAAAAATTTCAATAACACCAAAAAATATAAATCCAGTGATGAAATTAGCCACGACACTTACTGGCGGAAAAGCTTTACCGAGATTGATTTGTGCGTGCGCAGATAGGTAAATCGAGAGAAACGAAAGAGAGAGCGAGAAAGAACATTGAGGGGATATGAGGAATTGGGGATGGATATCATAAAAATTATTTTCCGTGTCAAAAGTTCGGTAGCGACAAATTTTTTGAATTCGTCGTAGCAAAAATTCGTCGGAAATTTCCAACAAAAAATTTTTCGTTGCAAATTTCTGACGAATTTTGCGACCAGGAATTTTTCGTCGCAAAATTCCGACGAATTTTACGATGAATATTTTTTGTCGAAAATTTCCGACAAATTTTACGACGAAGAATTTTTCGTCGGAAATTTCCGACGAATTTTCCTGATGAAGAATTTTTCGTTGGAAATTTCCGACGAATTTTGTGACGAAAAATTTATGGTCGCAAAATTCGTTGGAAATTTGCAATGAAAATTTTTCGTTGGAAATTTCAGACGAATTTTACTGACAAATAATTTTTCGATCGGAAATTTTCCGACGAATTTTGCGACGAAGAATTTTTCGTCTAAAGTGTGAACACATGGACTAATTTTCACTGAAGACCGCATATCTGTGGCTGACAAGATTAGTAAGCAGTGTTGATCGGTACTGGTCCTCGTGGTCAAACCAAATCCGTCACTACCCTTGGACCAGCCCATGTCGGCACAAAATATTCCCTCGTCGCTTCTCGGAATCAGACGCGATTCACGGTCGAGTTCTTGGGTCCACGCACCGTTTTCCTAGTTAGCCATTCTCTAATGGTCAGTATCTCAAGAATAATTAGTTCCGGGTAAGACTCACTAAAATGAAATGAGAAACGATCATCTATTTTATTAATCCCGGACGTGGGTGAATTTAGGATGTTACAAGGATGGTCGAGGACATCTAAAGTGTGTGAACACATGGACCAATTTTCACTGAAGACCGCATATCTGTGGCCGACAAGATTAGTGAGCAGTGTAGATCAGTACTGGTCCCCATGGACTCGCTTATTGCAGGGACCGACAAACAACTTTAGGGTGGTGGATTCTCATGATCTAGGTCGTAGGCCCGCTGATAAAAACAACTTTGGTGGTCTTCCTCGAAATTTCATCCCCAACCTCTGATAAGTTGTTTTTTCCTTGCCATATAGTAATTTACCACATAACCACTCAAGAGATATACAAATTACACGCACAATCAAGTGTACCAGCAAAAAATAATTTTACATCTTTTGATAATATAGAACTTTGGAAAAAATATGGTGCGGAAGTATGGACCAAGATATGCAAAAGGTATGAACACATGGACTTATTTTCACTGAAGACCGCATATCAGCTTCGAGGAAATGGCTTTGATCTGTTTAGTCTTCATTTTTATTTCTGTAATTGAAGTATTTCATGTCATTAGGTTAGCTTTTGTCAAAGGCTCTAATAATAAAATAAAAAACCTTTTCTGGCTTCCTCGAAAGGGCATTCCCAACCTCCAAGGTATTGTTTTTTTTTCGCTAAATAAATAATTTTACACATGACTACTCAAAAGATATCGCACAACTAACTATATATAGGTCTAAGCCTATTTCAATTTTTCTATCCGCATAATTACTAGCAAACCCATGAAAAAAATCTGCAAGTCCTATGAACAAATTAAGTTTTGCCTTGACCTGGAATAGCAATTTTGATATAGAGTAATTTGTACACAATAGCGCTTTTACGACAATATATCATTCAGAAAAACACGGTGCTTAAGTGTGGACCAAGATATGTCGTAAGTGTGAACATGCGGACTTATTTTCACCACCGTGTTATTCGGAGTATCTAACCGACACAAGCTTCGTTGTGGCCGAAAAAAGTAGTGGAGAAACAACTTTGGGGTGGTGGATTCTTGTGCTCTAGACATAGGCTCGCTAATCAGAAAAACTTTGTTGGCTTCCTCGAAATGGCATCCCCAGTCCCTGAGTGGTTTCCCTTTTACTAAGTAATAATTTAACACATGACTACTCAAATGACATATAAATCACAAGACAAATATACATTTTGTTTATAGTAAGATAATCACAACATTCATCGCCAAATGTCTAAAGAGTCAGTTTTTAAAAATTTATACCTCTAACTTTGTATTGACACAAATTTTTTCTTGGAGACTTTTCATTCTTTTCATGAGAAAACTAATAATCGAGTTTATCGATAGTGGTGCGATTGGATGCTTAAACAACAACATTTGCTTAGCTTAGTCCCACACTCGAACTTCTTCATTTTAATCAGCCTGATGAACGGCTCGACATGCAAGATGAATTAGAATTCATAACTCCAAAATCATGGCAGTTAGCTTCAATTTCATGATAGTGCAATTGGTCCCAACTCTAGGATTGCGGGAGATGGTCTTAACTCCAAGATAGCGGGACTGGACATGATTCCAAGTTAGTGGAATTGGTCCTAACTCCTTGCTGTGGATTAAGATATGATTCGGACAATCATGTTGACAAGAATTGTAGAGGCTTGGATCAAAAACTACCAAGATGAGAATCAGATGAGTCAAGGCCGGCCAAGAGAGCGGACTTTGATGAAAAAACAAACCGTTTTTCTAGAGGATTTTTTAAGGAGCAAAATACGGTCAAGAGATTTGGATTGCACGAAATAAAACATGGTCAAACACTCATGAAAGGCCCTTTGCCCACTGAACAAGGTTTTCTTCACCATGAGACACGGCATCTTCTTTTTCTCTTAGCATGAGAAGAAAAGAAGAGTGACAACTTTTAAGTCAAGCCTATCAAATTTTTCCAATGTGGTGGGAAAAAGTTTCTAGCTTGACGAGTTAGTGGAACAACACTTCGAGATACTCATGAAGAATGTGAATGACCAGGAGACGACCGGGAGAAGATCGGGAGCCGACGCTTCTAGCTTTGTTACAATGAAAAGGTTAGGCCAACAATGGTAAGGAAAAGTATTGAGAAATAAATGCATCATAGATATCCACTTATATGAGTGAAATAATTCAACTTAGGTCTTATTTGTTGGCTGTGAAATCAGACTACCTAATGAATTGGAGATTCAAAATTTTGGATTTTTCATTTGGAAAGATATTTTTAAACTTCGAATTGAATTACCAAGCAACACTTGTTAATGAAATTTCACTATAACCGTAGTTATACTACATCACCATCAAAATCATGGGACAATTGAGTCACCAAGGGCCTCGAAGCTAGCTTAGTGTTAGTATATTTGCTTCTCTTCACCCCAATTGAGATTGACTATAAGGTTTTGTGAGAGAGACGGTAAGAATATTATACTTTGAAACAACTAGGACCCAAGGGTCAGGCTCATAACCTCGACAATCTGGTCCGGGGATCCCTGGTCAGCCTCATGAACCTGACGCTTAAGCCCAAGACCCCAGTGGTTGACCTGGGACCTTGGCACTAGCAGCTAGGACCAATTGGTCAATCGAAGATTCTGTTTAGGTAATGAATGGATTCTTCTACCACTATTGTTGGCATCGTCTTGCTCCATCCCTCTATCTATATTATTATATAATTACAATCAAACTAATCTAGTTTATTTTCCTCAAATGGTAGCCATTTGGATTACTAAAAGTTCATGAAATAGCTTCTATTATTGTGGAAGTGGCTTTCTAAAATTCTCCTTATTTTCTACAGTTTTCCTACTTGCCTCAAGGATTACTCTATATTTTAGGTAATGAATTTGTTCATTTTTGTCCTTGCCCCTTTCTCTTCTCATTCATCTATATTGTCCATTAATAATTAATATTTCCTAACACTTATCCAAACAACCCCTACAGAGACGCATCAGACATGGGAAGCTAGTCACTTTTTCTTCCTCATCAAGTGTAGTACGAGAGCATATATCTCTTCTTTCAAGGATCTCTTCTCGAAATCGAGATTGTTAACGCCAAGCCAGATCTATAAAGTTGTACATCCAAAAGTTCATTGCCATAGACTCATGGTGGCCTTCAATAATTTGCTTTGCACGAGTTTTTAGATTTTCTGAATGTATACAAGTACTTCTCACTTTGCAATTATTAGCATAGGCACCCAATTTTTTTACCAATATTTGATCACACGGACAATTCTTGGATAGCACTCGCTCCAGTGGAAAATTTCTTGATTTCAAATGTATCAAAGCCTTGAGCATTGAAAAAAAAAATAATTGAAATAACGATCGATTGGTGTGATTAGGCTATGCTCTGCAAGATCAACACGCTCAATTTTCCCACTCAGAGAGAACCCTCGGTTGATGGCCAAAAGAGAGAACAAACAAGGCTATCTAGAGTTTGAAAAGATTGATTGGGTCAAGTGAGCTGGCCAAGGATGAGACAACAGAGGAAAAACAGAAAGCCGGTCATTTGGCTATTGATTAAGGAAAATCTATCCGTGAGCTTTGGAGACAGAATGAGAAAAGGATTCGGTGATTCTTTTTTGCAAAAAGAGATAAATACGAGAGATGGGGACTCTTTACAAAAGTAAAACCGATCGTGAGCTTCAAGGGGGGATGGCTTTTGGTGGCTAGGGGATTCAAAAAGGGTGATTTGAGTGACAGTTGGAAAGTAATGGAAAATCAGAATCAGACAAGATTAGAAAGCGGTGAGTGGAAGAAAAAGCTTGAGAGTCGAAAGGTGTAGGATTAGTTTCTCATGTTACTTTGATATGAAATTCGCAGTCTTTAATCCCCTTCGCATGAACTTGTCTAGGGATGAATTATGTTGCCTGGTTGTTCCCTTTCCATGATGGTTTCAGACAGTGTATATTTCGTCCATGTTTGGTGCCTTGAAGTATCCCGGAGTGACCTCGTTGTTTGTCTGCATGATTTTGCTTCTTCCAGCAGTTCCTGCTACATTAGATTTGCTTTTACGCTAAATTCATCAAATTTTGCTTCATCCAGCAGTTTCTCATCGTTGTTTTTACGTAGTGTTGGCCTTTTACCTGCACCTTCAATAACCCAAAAAGTTTGGATCTTTCTACCATTTCGGTCTTGCACATAGCTTTACTTAGTTCACAAGCATTCAATTAACTCTTCTTGTATTCACAAGCACTTAGTTAGATTAAATCGGAAAAGTAATGAAAAGAACTCGTAAGTATATAATACAAAAACCTAGATGGCATATTAGATGACTATTGCATCACAAGATTAGTTAATTCATAATTAATCTGGTTTCATCTAGTACAGTTTGATCTTTGTCACCTAGATTACTCATATTTATTATTTACTTTAACGCACATTAATTTTTATGCATAGCTCATGGAAATCCTATCCCGAACCTTAATAACAAGTTGTTGTTCAATGTTGCCCGATACGGTTTGGGTTATTTCTTTCCTCATCTTTTACTTTCTATGTTATTATTAATTGGATTTGTATTTGTTTGAGTATCCATACATGAATATTTAGATTTCCATTTTTTTTGGAAAAAATCAAAAAATAAGAAAGGGAGGATTGCATGGAAAGCTTTTTATTAAAGGAAAAGGTACCCATAATGAGAATTACCTTTCTTTAATATAACCGAGTTCTTGGACTTATGAATCTCTAGTTTGTAAAAGTAAACAATCTCCCGTGTCTTCCTTGGCTCCTAACTTAGTGGCGACTCTAGTTATAAGTAATCAAATAATTAATGAGAAATCAATTTGTCATCGGTAGGGTTTGAGAGAGTTTCTACGAAGTGTAAGTGCCATCTTGCAAGAGGGTTATTTGCACCTCCTTAGCAATCCGTTAAACTCCCTCGAGTTCACCTTGGGAGGGTCGCAACACATTAAAACAAAACTAGTTCTTCAAATAAGACCAGAATGAAGTAATGCTTTGTACACATAATAGCAAGACTTTTCAAAAAAACGGACATATATTTTGGAAAGCCATGAGCTTTCCACGAACATGAATATCAAGTCAATTGGATGAAAGAGAAACAAGGGGTCATAGTTTGGAAAAATAAATAAATAAAATAAATGATTCTTCAAAGAAAGGGAAAAATTGGTGCCAGGTAGTGGCACACCTAATAAGAGCGTGTCACATTGCGCTTGCAGCCCAAGCCTATGCCCCGCACTGATTCTTTACTACCTAGAGGCCAGAGTCTGCTAAGGAGTGAGTCAAGGGCCCTGTGTAATATCTCTATGATGCTCTGCAATGGCGCAATCGCCTTGAGTAAGGCCTAGGGTCCCTTGTGCCTTCAATTTTTCCATGTAACTAAGGGGTCAAAATAGTTCTTTCGTCAAGGTAACTTTTGTCGACAAAACTCCCTATGTAGTTTGAAGATGACAAAACATTCCATGGGAGCTAATCTGTGTATTTGAGTGTGCAGATGCAGGTGATGTTTACAACATGAAGGGCTTTCTTGCTCTGCATATGGGAGAAAAAGATACTGAGTAGAAAGTGTTAGATTTGAAAGAACCTTTGGATTTTGGTAAACATGCAATTGACATGGAATCATCGAGGTGCTTAGATGGACCAATAGAAGGAGAGCAACTTGGATAACATGAATATATTAATGTGCTTGGAAGGATCTAAGTGTAGAAAGTGAACAAATTGAGATTAGGCAAAACCGCCATGTTTGGATGGACCACGCCGTAGATGAAGTTCATGCCAAGGATGGAATGGACAATACTCAAAGTACCGGGAAAAAAGTCGTAGCTCTAAATCGATTTGATTCAAATTCAAATTGGTGCTTTGTAGCCAACCTTTTGAAGCCTTGGAATCCATAGAAAGACTTTGTGGAAATGTTTTCAGCTAAGAACAACTCTTGAGAATGGCTAGAAAAGCCTTGACCAAGGCCATTTGGGCCCTGACCCGGGCTGGGCGCACTCTAGGCCTTCGCTAGCACTAGCCAGTCACTAGCTAAGGGCTCACTAGCCCTTGTGACCATGCATGTCAGTGGTGTATTTATTTAAGCCATGAATAATACATATACATCAGCACATGTCGAGAAACTAGCTAGTTTCACATCGTATATCGTCAACATGTTTCGCATCAAAATTATTTATTCACCCGAACTTGCATTTTATGCCATTGGATTATGCCTTTGATGTTTGGATACATACTAGATTATTCCTCTTGATTTGATTTGCATGTCATTTAGCATCTGTTAGAATATGTATGTTCGGTTTGATATTTTAATTAGATTTCCTTTTTTTTATTAAAATAGTATACATCAGATTCATTCACGCTCTTATGATTGAATTCAATTTTGTTATTGGAATCATATGCATTGGGCTCCTTGCATGCTATTTTGATTGGACTAAATTTGCCTTTGGACGATGTGTCCGTGTTTGTTCGATTCAAAAGCATAGGACATATTTATTGCAATTTTTTCTTAAAAGAATGTGGATCACATGACACGATCAGTCGAGCCCTTAATCGCCCCGTGACGAGGTGATATTACCTAAGAGCGAGTAGTGAAGTTTTTTTAATTTTCTAAACATAAAAAGAAAACTATACGTGTATTGCATTAGGAGATCTCATGACATAAGATTATAGTATCAAAATGGCAATGTGGAAGGTGCTAACCCATTCTGGCACGTAATCGAACCCTCGGCCCTTAAAGTTTTATTCGCTTTTAGTCTAGTTGACTTTTCTTTTCGGAATCGACCAAAAAAATGATCGGTGGCAACTCTTACAACAATTTAAGAATTTGGATCACAGTGGCTTACCCCGACCTAGGAAGGGAAGAACATAGATACTTATACTTTTGGGCGGAACTATCCAATTTCTACTCTAAAAATGTTAACTTTTTCTTGAAAATCCACGGGTGATATGCTAGGGTGATTATGTTATATGTTTTATCAATATTTTGATTTCGTGTACATTGAATTTGTCAGGTTCATTGGACAAGGCATGACTAATTGAATGATTTCAAATACTTTATGCAAAAGACTAATGATATTTACGAAGAGGCCATGATCCAAAATCTGATGCTTATGGTAGTGCAAAAGTATAAGCATCAATAATTTTTTTTTTCATAATTAGACGAGTTCCACTATAAAAAATTGATTGGAAAATTGCAATATCAGTTTCGAACTTGCGATTTCGACAAACTTTTTAATGTATAGATCAAGGCTTTGGTTTAACTTTAATAAGCGTTTTTATATTAAAAATTTATGGGTCATAAATCCATATTTTAATCAATATTTATGAAAATGGGTCATATAAAGGTTACTATGAAATTAAGATATGGGTCATAAATGGGTTTGAAAAAGAAAAGCCCAAACAAAATGGGTTTTATTCGGGTCTTTTACAAACCCATTTTCAACCCATCGTCGACCCAACTCTCTCCTTCCTCTCCTCTACTTCGTCTCCATCTCCCTCGCCCCCCTCTCTCTCTTCCGACGGACCTCCCCGATCTCCGCCCGCTCTTACCAAGACCCTCGAAATGAAGCGGAAGTCCCGGCTCGACTCCGCCGCCTCCGGTCAGCCCCACGATTACTCCATTGGGTCCTGGATCTACGATTGGAGCTTCGAATCGGCAAGGTATGACGGCTCTTGTAAGGAGATAGTCAAGGGATGGAATCACCAAATCTTCGGCTCGCCTTCGTCCCCGCCGAGTCCTCCGATCGAGCACGAGCGCAATGAAATCTTTGCAGACCCCTCCAAGTTTGATTCTGATTTTCTGCACATTTTCGTTGGAGGTCATTTGCATTGCAGCAATTGCTTAGTGGGTGTGTGTCATCGCGAGATTTGAATGACTGCATCAGGATCTTTGACGAAATCGCAAAAATTGAGCTGCTCATGGGACACAGACGAATCGGAGCTCCACCCCCGCGTACCGCTCTATCTCGTGCGAGCTCTGCGCGCTGACGAAGATGGTCCGTGACGAACTCAACAACGCCTTTCGTGGCCGTCAACTACGAGAAGTCCGCCGTTGTCGGGGCTACCTCATTGGGGCTACTGTCATCGGCGCCATCGGCCGCCGTCGGGGTCCAAAACCTAGCGCTAGGGTTTTCATTTTATTTTGCAAAATTTATTTAATTTTGAAGAATTGTTGGGCCTTTTTATTTGGTTTTTTATGGGTTATACGGGTGGGTTTAGGTTGGGTTGGGTATGGGTCATTTAAATTGCTCACTAAGTAAATGGGTCAATGTAAGTTAAATTGGTGGATTTGGGTCAAACCCATTTATGATCTACCCAAACCCGATCCAACCCACTCATTTGCCACCTCTACCTAAAAATGACTAAAGTCATTCATGATGAATAGAATCGTTAAAAGATTTAAGACGAAATCGAAAAAATTAGAATCGAAATGGTTGATGTATAATGAGTTTAGGACTTTTTGGATAATTATCCCGGAAGATTAACTATAGTGCCTAGTATTTCCTTACATTTACACAATCAATATTTACTGTCATTTTTTTGCTGCTTGTACTGATAAGTGTATAGTAATCAGAGACGGAATAGAGCAAGTAAGTTGGGCAGCCAAAGATACTCTCTAATGTGAAATAAGTAGTAACAATATTTAACAAACTTATTTTTTAAGAAAAGAAATGTAATTATTAACAATATTTAAATATGTTATTATCTCTTTAATTGTTTCAAACTGAGACATATATTAGAATTCTTAACTGATGCGGCAAAGTACAAGTAATCCTTTAAATAAGTTGGTCGCATATATTAGAGTGTGGTTTACCATATTAATGTATTTAGCAAGGTGCAAATGCAATTATAATTTAAAGGGATAAGTGCCTTCAAAGTCTTAAAACTTGTCACGAAAGTGCAATTGAGTCATAAAACTTTCATAATTTGCAATTAAGTCCTAAATATTATTAGGAAAGTGCAATTGAGTCCTAAAACTTTCAAAAAGTGCAAACAAGTCCTAAAACTTGTCACAAAAGTACAAACAAATCATAAAACTTATCAAATTGATTCAATGAAATCCTTCCATTGATTGCACTTTTTGAAAGTTTTAGGACTTGATTGCACCTTCGTGATAAGTGTTAAGACTTGATTGCACTTTCGTGATAAATTTTAGGACTTGACTGCACTTTCGTGACAAGTTTTAGGACTTGATCGCATTTTTTGAAAGTTTTGGGACTCAATTGCACTTTCCTAATAAGGTTTAGGACTACTAGTGCACTAATCCCTAATTTAAATGAATGTGAGGTTTTTGATGTTTAAGAATGTCTGTCATGTCACATAGAGTATAGATAAAGTGGACCAATATTCATACATTAAAGTTATTCGACAAAATTTTTTTTTTGTTTTTTTTTGGTAAAGGTAAGAATATGTATTACTTTTCAGTACACCATATACAAACTAATGCCAAAACCATCCTCTGACCCAATTAGGACATGGAAATGTCCAGACAAGGTCAAAGATGGTTCCGCAAGAACTAAACAACATGACAAGAGGTCAGACAAATACAAACAGAGCTAAAAGACCAAATTAGGAGGACATCCGAGTCACTTCAAAGATTGAGGGTGGAAGCTCCCATTTCCTTTGTAAAATACGGTTCCTAGGTGTATCCTGAACTCCTCCAATGGATATGGCTTTATCTTTCACAACTTTGATAAGATGCTTGCGCATACCCGGGATGTAAACACTCTTATTCCTGAAGATGGCGTTGTTCCTCTCAGTCCAGATAATATGAATTAGTGCCCCAAAGGAAAATCGGGAGAGGCAGTGTGCGAAAGAATCTCCACCGCAGACCTTCATTGCCCACAAAATAAGTTCTTGCCAAGGTCGATTGCGCCATGGAAGGTTGCATTTGGTTGCTCAGAAGGAAGCCAGCCTACTAGTAAAAGGGCACTCAAAAAAGAGGTTATTCGACAAAAGTTAGTGTACTATAAAACAAAGACTCTTATTGAGTTTCGAAACACGGTCCTTTCGTTTAAATACTAATTTATAGTGTATTAACGAAATCGCTTGCTTTTTTGAGGTTTGGGAAAAGGGGGAGTCTTGGGACAATTAGTATAACTATTCCTAGGAACGTTGATACATCAATAATTTAGACAAGTATAATTACAAGTTTTTCCACCGAACCACCCAAAGTCACGTGGGACCACAAAGTGAGCGAGAGGACAAAATAGAATATCACATTCGGGATTCTATTTGTCTTTAAAATAATATTTTGTAAGTTTTTTTAAAAGATGAAAACAATTCAAAATGACTAAACATAAATGGAAATGTGCCATGATAATTATTTTTGGAGGACTGACCTTTAGTAGAGCTGACATTTCATATGATAATATAATCATCTTAAAAGTCAAGCAAAAGGAATAAATTGTGAACAAAAGAATATAATAGTAGTACTAAATGGTAAAAAGACTTGGTAAGAATTTTTGCAGATATTACTCTTACAAATCAAAGGCTTGTTTGTTTAAAATCTAGTTTAAATAAAAAGTATATTTTCCTTTTCTTATCAAAACTCTAAATATTATCCGAATTTCAAAGAACATACATGCGAATTTATTTGCAACGTATACTGTGAAAGTTTTGTGAGATTACGAATTGAAAAAATTGAAATGAGAGCATCGCAAAATTTAAAATTAATGGGAAAATGAAAAATAAATATTGTTGAGACATGTAATAAATTAAACTGTGAAAAAGCTAAATATTAATGAAAAAGAAAATTGCAAGGGGCAGAGTGGGAGACAAAAGCCAGATATTCTGAAAAATATAGGATCCTCTTCATACAGACTATGGAGAATAGAGTATAGTGAGGGGTCATTAAACTTTCCTTATTCGATACAAATTAAAATCTAAAAATATTGCATAAGATTGTCCTTCCATGTTGGCCATCTACCACTCCATTCGTTAATCGTTATGTACACATAGTGGACCCACTTTTCACCTTTACTCTATACCCTCCGTCAATCTTTCTCTGTTACTATTTCTCTTTGTGCCTTCTCCTCTTCTGCAATCTCTCTCCCCATCGAGAATCCATGAGGTAAAAAATTTTCAGAAAATCCGAAGAGTTTATGGAAGCGAAGATGAGCTCCCATGAATTGGACTCCAAAGGTCGCACCGTAGAGATATTCAATGGCTTCAAGCTTCTGTACAATCCGCCACTCACTCGCTCGAAGGAGCCCACCTCCACGATAAGTAAGAGCCTTGTTTAGTTTCTCTTTCTCTCAGTATATATGATGTTTGCGGTTGTTTGCTTCCACTACTATGCGGACGAAGAAGGTTCAGATTTCAAGTTTAGCTTTTAGTGTTCTATTTATTTTATTTCCATTTTTTAATTTGCGACATATAAGATTATACGCCCCGATATCTATGTAATAGGATGATACTCAACCGGAAGTGACGTAAAAGAATTTGATATGCACTTCGCAAAGTTGTAAGTTCTGATCATGTGTGATCTTCACATTCTATATTGATTCTAAAAAAAAGGTTGGAACATCATGGTCAAAGAATATATTTGGTGACGACGGTTCGATTTGAATTTGTGGACTTCAAATTCTTAAGTAATCCAGAAAATCATTACTATTTGCGATAACATCGAAATGCATTTCACACAATTACTAGAAAATTTGAAGTTTGCATATTCATAATCAAACCGTCAGCGGATAACATATTATCTGACACTGACCTTCCAAAAATGCCGAAGCAAGCACAGAAAAATGCAGTCTCTACAGCAAACTCAAAAGCTCAATGGATGGAACAAAACATCCATAGAGATGGCGAAGATCATGACTAACTAGAGTATCATTTTGTGAATGTGCATTTTTGTGAACATGCATATCATCGCTACTTTTATTTTCGCTCCTAGTTGAATACTATCCAAATACATAGGAATTGTGGGGTATTATAATCATGTCGCCGATTATAAAAGGAAAAACATAGAGGAATAAAAAGGTAAGTTCCAAAAGCCAAGCCCACTTCGTCCGCACGAAGGAAGCAACCACAAACATAATATGATCACAATCATTAAAAAAAAGAAAAGAAATGCATAGATAGGAGAGAAGGGACTGAACAGAGCTCATGCTTCTCGGGGAGGTAGGCGCCAAGCGAACACGCCCAAACTCTTCACGATCTCCTTGCCAAAATAATATTGTTTAGCTTGCATGAAGTAAGATCACAAAACCCATAACATTATTGTCAATTCTGTACAAAATCCAAAGGAAGATATATCCACCGCTTGGACTTACTTGACCAAAATTATTGTATTTCTTGTCAAGCTCACCAATATTCTTCAGCCTTGGTCTTCTTCTACTTTATTTCTTCGATATGTGAGACGCCGATGAAGGAAGCTCCAGTGTTGAATATCACGGACGGGAGAGAGCATCGCGAGGGCTTCTCAGGAGTAATGGAGACGTCGGCTTCCCTGGAGGCTTGACTGGTTGCGGAGACAAGATGTTGGACTGTAGGTACGCTGGTGATTTCGTTGCTGGTCGTGGACAAAGGCACCGGTAAACCTGCAAGAAAGCACCGATCGTGGACAAAGGCACTGGTAAACCTGCAAGAAAGCACCGAGAAACTCAAGAGGACTCGCTGGAAGGTTCACCAGACTAGTGGCAGGGCTGGATTTGCGGTGGCTTGGCACTCCTCGGGTCGATTTGAGCATGCAAAGATTGCAGGAACTGGCGTCAGTGCATATTGCGTTGGTGTGGTTCGGATGGTGCAGCTGGTGCAGCATGGAGACGGATGTGAGATGCAGTGCAGCAGAGACTGGAGCCACCACAGCGTCATCGGGATGGAGGTCGTGCGCGGAAAGCGTCCGCGGCCTTGGCTTCAATGAAGCTCTGTTGAAGAAGTGAAGGCGTGGAATTGGAGTGGGAAGCGTGAATATTTCGAGAGAGACACCCTTTGGCCTTCTTTCAAGCTTTGAAAGAGTTTCCACCCTTTGTGAAAGCAAACGCTTTCCCCTCTAAATTGTGGCCGTCTCCCTCTTGAGAAACGATAGTCCTCCTCCCTTCTATTTACATAATAGAGTTTATATAGGGATCACAGTTAGGGTTTCTTTCAAGAATAAGAGATGTCCCTTGTTTCCTAATAATTCGAATTCTAAAAGACATACTCTATCTTAACAATAAGAAACTCTTCTCTTCTCTTATTGTGATAATATCAAATCAATTTGCTCAATTATCCTCTAAGATTTGAATTTTGATAATATCAAGATTAATCGCCCCCAAGTTTTCTTTTCATAGATTAATTTTCCAATTTGACATTTTAATTATGCAATTTTCGACTCCTTGGCATCCATGGTCTTGGCAAAATTTCATGCTCTTATGGGCTCGATCCAATTAATCCAATTAAGTTCGCAACCATTCATGTAAGTCCATTTGTCGACGATCCAATTTAAATGTAAAGATAAGCGGCCTTATCGCTATTACTTAAAATGCTCATAGTATCTATACACATATTTAACTAATATTTTTGTCTAGATTTTGGAATGATCCTTAATTGTTTATGCAACGAATAACTAAATAGGTTATCAAAATTTAGGTGTCGACGGATTCATGTTTCAAAGGAAGCTCCTAGGGTCACCCCGTTTTGGTAACCCCCTGGGCTTCATTAATACCTCCATTTGGATTTTTTGGGCCAACCATTAACTCCTTCTTGAACCACAGAACAAGTGCAAATCTCTCTCTCTCTCTCTCTCTCTCTCTCTCTCTCTCTCTCTCTCTTCTGAATATATTGTACACACAACAGTTGGATGCTGGCGAACCAGATGTCTTTCTTTGATGGCTCAGCTCTCTGAAGAGTGATAATGGACAAGATGTAGAGTTCCCAAAAGTACTTTACGGCTGCAGTTTACGCAAACTTAGAAAAGAAAGGAAAAAGGAACATCTGGAGGGTAGCCGGCCATATTTCAATGCCTAAGATAATCTAGATCTGCAATGTACAACCCTGCTGCTAGATAGAGCATACACACTCCACTTGAATAACAAATAGAAAACGAAAGAGATGGATCTAATTGGTGGAACTATCGGATTGCATTGCTGTGCTCTCCATCTAGTACGCTGCTTCAATGGGCTGGAATTACAAAACTGCCCCGCACTTTTGACCTTTTTTTTTAATTTCTTTGAGACAGAACATTTGACTCCAATGACCTTACCAAAAAAAAAAATTTGACTCCAATGACTCCAATATTGTTGACACCCAAAAATATACCAAGCATGATGGGTCCACGTTAGGTTGTCGATGGAGCCAGCAGGCAACGCAATCACAAATCGGTGAATAGCTGATGCCAAATTAATGTCATGAGACCCATGGTCATCTAAGAGGAGTAGCAGTCTGGGATGGTCGTCGACGTGCAAGGACAAACGGTCAGTAGTAAGCAAAGACTAGAGAAAAGTCAAGCCCTAGGACAAGCCGAAGATCATAATCGCTTATGATAAGAACGAGTAGTTAAGGATGATCGACGTGAAGCCAAGTCAGTTGTAATTTGTAATTTAACAATAACCGCACGATGACGGTTATATTTGTGCAAGGCTATATAATGCCGAGAGGCATTAGTTGTAAATGATCCGCAATCCATAACACTCGTGCAATTTTTATCCAATTCCAGTTTCCAGTTTTATCGATTTGTTATTCTTTATTATTTAAATTCTCTAGATTCGCTTTAGTTCTCATCCATAATCCTTATTACGCAAATTAGTTCCTGTCAGAATCGCCACATAACCCAATTCATATTAACAGTTAAAGATCAAACTTTTGCTAAAAGGTATTTCGTCGTCCACGATGCTATTTCGTCAAAACACAAGACGACTAGTCAAAACTTTAAACCCAGATCTCCTCTGGACAACTAAAACAGAAGAAAGAAAGCCAGAAAGATTGAAAAAGGAAAATCAATGACCCCCGTCCAATGAGCAAGTGACCATCACGATGATAGCCATTGGAGTTCCAAAAAATGAACTTTGGGTGAGTTATTTTGGATGCCAGAGACCACTTTGCTTTCGGTCGGCTTGCTACAAGGTGAGTTGACGGTGGGATCCACATTAAGTAACAAAGAAGAATCGCTTGAGACAACATTAATAGAGGGAAATTCTCAAAATGTTTCTGTACACGTGTCACTTTGGTGGCCAAGCATTTACAGCAAAATGTGAGTATTTTCTCGATTATATAATGTGATTGCGCACCAAACACCTTTTCTATATATATTCACTCATGACTACTCTGAATAAGATGCGAAACTTTATGAATCTCGTGTGTCAAAAAGTTTAAGTTTAACGATGTATTTCTAAATCTCAAATGCCCCAAGCAAAATAACGTGCATATTCGCAAAATAGACTATACAACCCTTGTACCATACCAAGGGGAGTGCCTAATGCTATTACATTTACATCCCTCATATCATATATTATAGTAATTTTGCAGCACCTCGCTCCTAGAAAATTATGCATGTATACCAATAAATCTAGAAAGACCGCATGGTGCACAACGCAAAACAAGCTGTCATGCACCCACGCACGCTTCTTCCGCAAGTGGCATTTGCCTTGCACAGGCGTACAGTCTTCTCCAACCTCTGTCCAAGTCGCTCGACCCACATTGCTACCCAAAAATGACCAGCTGTTATCTCCCCACTTCATCTCCCCAAACCCCTTCATCTCCCATAAAACTCTCCCATCTTTTGAAGCTATCGTGGGATAGACTCTCAACTTCAATTTCTGAAGCTAAGAACCTACTTCACCTTTTAATTTTATTTTTCTTTACTTTGACTGTCTTTTTTTTTTCTCCCAATCTGTTTTGAGAGATTGTGTGTGAATAAATTTCTGCAGTTGATCTTGGGTGAACGTGGAGTTTAGTTCGGTCATTCGTCTAGTCGATAGGCATCGAGAAAGATGTCCGTGACGTGGCTTCATAATCTCTCTGAGATTAAGACACTCTTCTCTCCCGATTTAGATGGTCTAGATTTTGGGGTTTTACTCTCTTGATTTAGATTTAGGTTCAGATTTGGGAATTCCTTTTAGGTATTTGATATGCGTTCTTTCAACAAATTGATGTTGGTACCTCTACACGACAATGATTATGAAGACATTGAACCTAGACGCGCACCGCAAGCTGTTGCATATGGGGTGGGCTATGTCAGCGTGTGCTCATCACTAAATTTGATAATTGGCCGCCGAACGTTTACCTTGGCAGATCTATTTTTAAGGAATGAGAGTGTGCTTTTAGCTGTAAACTGTGCTTTGTGATTTGTTATTTGCATTCTAGTATTTGCTTTGTTTCGCAGTGATTTGTGATTTGCTAGGCTTGTATGCCTTCTATGTACCTCTCACAGATATTATTCTATGAATGGAATCTTTTTTTTGACAAAAAAAATGACCTGCTGTTTTTTTTTTGGATCAAATTTAAAGACACGGCAAATTCGACACTTTTGGAGCGCAATCAAAGCTCAATTTTTGATTTTGTAAAATATTAATCATTGAAAATCCTGATTAAATTCTTTAGTAGTCTCTGATTTATCGAGAGATAGACCCCATAACGGAAAAGCATCTGAATAGCTCCATAGCCAGTCAATTGCATTCTCGTGTAAATGCATAACAACTCGAAATTGCACGCAATTAAACCATCATTAAGATCGGAGCTAGAATCGCAAAGCTTAACCATGCATTTACTAGCCTAATGACGGTCCAATTATGAGGAATTTCTACCATTAACACTCGGTAAAATTACGAGGAATTTTACCCATGCATGCAGGTGCCCCGAATGGAATTGATTCAAAATTAAAGGTGCAAAATGACCAGCATTGCTGTGGGTAATATGATAAAGAATCCAATTTGGACACATGAACAGAAATCAACGTCCAATTTGAAGCTTGTCTATTAGGTCTAAAATTTATTCCAAAAATTTCTGAAACTTCTAGATCGCAAATCCCATAACCCAGATCATATCACGACATGAAATTAACACATTAGAACTGATACTCAACGTAGAAAAGAACCCCCTCGTTCATAAAAGGTTCTAATGGATTAAGGGTTCAAAATCACCATCTTCCTGTTCATTTTAGACTATGGTCTTTCGGACAAATGGTTTGGTATTTTCTATGTTTTACTAGACATGATAATAACACATTCATTACTAGCTTAAAAAAACACAAATTTTGACATTTTATTACCAGAAGAAAAGAGGTCACTTCAGGATTGAACAATAATGAAAGCACACTCAGGGAAGAAGCATTTGCCAATTGCCCCTAGACAGAGGAAAACATCAAGATTTTCAAGTACTTTTGGAGCCACCGCGTGACTATCTCAACCAATCATGGTCGACACGTGACCAATCAAATCACCGAGATTTTCTCACAATAATATGCTAGGCAAAGTCAATGATCAAGACACTAAATGACTCATCATTATTATAAATTCAAAGTATTTATGACATAATCGATATAACCGGGAACCTTAATCCGGTCATTGCAATTATTTGCCAGGTAATCCACACGAAACACATGTAAATCATTGACCTCTTTATCATCATTAGGGATGACACCTGATATAGTCCGGAACAAGAGCTCACACACATCAATAGCCCAACCAAAATAACTCAGAAGTTCAAAAAACTCGTAAAGAAAAAAAGCTAGATTACAGAATACGTTGATGACAAATATTAGCATCAGAATGCCTACACAGTTTATGCCTTAAATTATATTAACAATATGATACTCAGTTAAAGCAAGAAATGGACTTCCAATCACAACTGTAACCCTCTGCAAACACATGAACATCCAGGCAAATACTGATATGGACAAGCATCATGCTTCGTTTCACGGTTCCTTGATGAAATTCTGTGATTGGAAAAGCAGTAAATGGCACATGCATTGTCAGTCAGATTGCATTGAATTTTGAAGACACTTCTGGGATGCTAGATGTCTAACTACATCCTCTTACCATGAAAAAGAATGCGAATCATCATCAACACGGATCTCTATACTTAAAGGCTGTCTGAATACACTGATTATTAAATTTTGTAAGATCTTGAGACAAAATAATTAATTGTTTCTGACATCACACACAAACAGGAGAGAATCTTATTGCGCTAGAATCGGCACCAATGATGTCACATCCAGATTTTCACTTTACATATAGAATACAAAGAGTAAGAAAACTATAGTTCAATAGGAATTTTGCAATGAGTTCACCTCAAGAATGGGAACGACCTTGAACTGCAAGTTTGACTTAGGTTATAGTCGAATGAAGAGATTAACTTACAGGAATAAGAACAATGAACAATATAATTAGAATAATCCAAGAATCAGGAATGAAGAGCAAGGATGTTGTCGAATTTCATCTTGAAGACCTTTATAGCATCCTCGATGTGATTGACTACTATCATACAAGGAAATCTATAGCTATAGGTACACTCAATCTTAGCATGTGCATCTTTTTCTACTGCCACAGCAAGAAACATTGCCACAGCGCCCTAATCCATGCCATTCCCTTTTAACAGGCTATACTAAAGAAGGTCATACCATGCAGCCCACTTTTTCTATGCACAAGTTATTGGCAATCATTCAGTATGCAGCAGAGTTGCATCATAATACCATACATGATATCCAGGATGTTCAGAGAAGCGAGAATCATAATCCAAGGGTCTTACCTAGTCATGCAAAGCCATGAGAGTATTCAACAGGAAGAATCAATGCACGCAGATCTAGTGAGAAGCCTGAGTAACCCGTGCCGTGTGAGGCTTTGGAGCTGAATAGCAAATATTAGCATTCAGCATATATCTATAATACTCAAGAAAAATCATATATTCCACTGTCATAAACAGCAAATGAATGGAGAAGGAGGGGAAAATGGCGAAGAGAAATGATATTCATGTTACAGGGTTCTATGAAACAGAGAAGAAAACACAGTTCATTTTATCATAGCATAGACAAATTATTTCAATTCCATCTTTTCTGTATGTAATGAGTTTACAAAGCGTACTAATTATCTCAGAAGCATGAAAAGGTTATGGTCTGATCAGTCTCTTAAAATATTTACAACTGAAGAGCTCAAATTGGAGAATTGCTCAACCAAGAACCATATATGTTTAGTAATTCACGATAGGGATCAAGAGAGAAGATACTTCTCCCAATGAGTCTAACCAACAGACTAACAATTAACTTCATCTTTTTCCATAACAAAAGAAAAGACTGGGTATCTGAAACTCTACCTTTTTGTTTACTGGCAAATTCTACGCCTATTCATAGCAACCATTATATGGCTGAACACCATTGCACTGAAGCAACTATACCTATTGTCGGTAAGGATAAGTGTACCCACCATCTCAAGATGTGCACCTTATCCTTGATGCATCAAACTTCTGAATGGGTTCTTATGCAGACAACAACCCACTAGTTCTATGCTTCCAATTTCATTATCCTTTATAATTAAAAAAAATTCCACTGGGCCAGCTTTATTTACCTGGGATGTGAGTAGATAATTCTCCAGACCAAGTGTACAACATCTTTTACTGAAAAAAACCATTTACATATGGACGAGAGAGAGAGAGAGAGAGACAGAGAGAGAGACAGAGAGAGAGAGAACGAGAGTTGTTCAGCAAGATCTACAAAATTACCAAAAGCCCCAGCTACAATTCTCTCTAGCTGGTTGAGAGAATTGATTGAAAAGTAGAAATAGAACGAGGCTTCCTCAATTCTTCTCAATCAATATGGATGGCTATGAGTGCTAGGAAGACCACAGCATTAGATTTTGAAAGAGCTTTATTCGGAAGGGTCCTTAAGGGAGATGTTGCTAGTAGGCACAGTGCTCAAGTCCATTGATTGATAAAGTAAACTTTGGTTCAAAAGGTAGAATTGCTCTATTATGCTCATAAAAGCCTCTTAAAGAGTGCATTTAACTATGGGTCCATTGAAAAAGAACGATCATTTCCCTTAAGTTATCTAATGTAAATAGATGCTAACTACAGTATTATAACATTCTTTTGAACAGACAGTTCAGCTGGTTAAAATGGTTGATCGCCGTTAATACCATCAGGGTTTCCTCATTCATAAAAATTTCAAAGAAGAGGAATTGCTTCTGATGCCATTATACCTCCACAACATTTGAAACACTTTGATCCAAAATTTCCATTACTGCAAGAGAAACAAGAAAAAAGTTGGAAACATTCATAAATCAGGTAGACACTTGAAAGAGGAAACATAGATGAAATTTCTGTGAAAACCACCCAATATTTCTGATAATTATGCATTTTTACCTAGCTCGTCAGCTTGAGACCCGAGATAGATTCCATTTGCAAAACATGTCCAAATATCAAGCAAGATATAATTTAGCAGACTAATTGACAAAGCACTTTGCAAAATAAGGTACCATCTAAGCAAAAACAAGTTCGCCGATAAAGGAATATGCTCAACGTAGGAAGTTTACACTTAGGTCCTAAGAATATCAAGGAAACAGGTTTTCAGGCAAGTAAATTATCTCTGAAGTGTACCATTCACTTCAATTGACAATAACTAGGCTCTATACCTCGGCAAACTTCTTGCACCAGATTTAAAAAGAGGTGTGTTTGGGGTAGCAATGACTTAAACCTAATGTCCTTGGAGAACAAACAATAGCTGTAAACAGGGGATACTTTGAGGCTTTTAACACAGATGGGCAAGTTCTCTTCAGAGAGATATTGGCACAGGGAATCTGATAGAAGATTTGCAAATGACTTGTATACTAATACTGGCTACGATGGGTTTCAATTAGCTACATCTTCCAAACATTGCATATGAACCATGCTTACCATTATAACGGTCTCATTCTCTCTAATGAAACTATGCAATAATTAGGGCTAGTATTTTAGCTCCCCAAGGTAGAAATTGTGCAAGGCGGTACTTTATCTGCAAGATGTGTCCTCTTGCTTGATGTCATATTCAGAAAGAAAATGAGCTAGTTCATGCTTCCCACAATACTTTTGACTTCTAATCAAATTCTTAAGAGTAGCATAAGTATCAAATTCTAGCTCTAAAAGTCAGATTTCATGGCTTATTATTTTTCCCCCTAAAATTTTTCACTCAAACTCTTGCTTCTTCCTTATAATCAGATTATTGAGAGCAGCATAAGTATCAATTTCTAACTCCAAAAGTCAGTTTTCGTCGCTTATTTTTTTCCCCCCTAAAATTTTTTACTTGTTAGAATAATAAAATATTAAACCACACCTTCATCTAATAGCTTAACTTTTAGAACAGTTGGCAGTGGTCCCACCAAATTTCACATGGTATCAAAGCTGGAGGTCCTGAGTTCGAATCTTTCCAGGCCCCATTTACCTCTCCAATTAAATATGTTCACGCTTAATACTAGGCAAGAAGACGAGACTAAGCATGAAGGGGAGTGTTAGAATAATTAAATATTAAATTACACCTTCATCTAACAGCTTAAGCTTTTAAAACAGTTGGCAGTGGTTCCACCAAATCTCACATTACTCATTCTCTTGCTTCCCTCCCGCCTAACCCCACCCCTACCCCCCAAGCCCTTCTCCCTCTACTTGAGCTTCTTCTTTCAAAACTAATAATTCAACAGAAAGACATTGTCCATAATCTATATTAGCTACTTTATGTTCTTCTCAAATCACAATGAAATGTTAAAGTTTATGTTGTCCACCCCCACGCGCTGCACCCTCCCTCTCTCTACTTTATGTCGACAAAGTAAAGTATAAAATTGATGAAGTCTGGACAATCTCAGGAAACATGAAATGTTAGATCATGGCAGCATCAGACAAAAGAAAAATCATACTGGAAACACATGCCATACACCACAATTTAGCATGCCCATGCCCTCATGTATGCAAGAAGAGACAATTGCAACTAATAAATGAGAAAAGAGATTTCTTTATCGAGTACATTGGCCATGACATATCAGAAAGAATAATTTCCTCATAGTTAAATCATATTTCTTTGAAGATGCTATATTCCCCGCTTTAAACTTGATAACATTAAAGACATTAAAGACATTAAAGACATCAAAGAATCTCGCTGCAATGGAAAAAAGCGAGGAAGAAGAGATGAAGAAACAGTGGTGGGGGGGGGGGAACCTTACAAGAAAAAAAGAAATAGTGGGGGAAAGGGAAAAGGAAAGAAAAAACTAGTGTTATGTTAACTTGTTGTAGTTCCCAGAACAGTAAAGTCTTTAGGGAAAAAAAACAGCAAAAAAAAAAACAAATGTCTAACGAGTCTCATAAAATTTTTAAAAAAAGGAAAAAAATCCGGGAAAGAAAAAATAATATAAACTTGACTTCATGACACTTCCGGAAACTTGAATTTCTTCCATTTAGACTTGGAAAAGGACAGAAAAGGTGGAAGATTAGTTCCATAAACCTCCATTTGTTTTCATGGTTATGTGATGCAATATTCAAAGTGTGACAACAAACAGAATTACTACGAAATCACATCCATCAGTAATCAACATAAGGAATCATAACAACCTCCACAAAGCTTTAGTTGTTAATTGTCATGTGTCACAATTTCAAAGTGGAGCTAAGTAGATACAAAATCAACAACAAAAGCAAGTTCAGAAACTGACCTAATGCATGCCTTGGAGCTACTTGAATGCAACAGCCTCCAAATTTATCTTTTGCACGGCCATAATATACTTCCTTTATACCCAAAAATGGCTAAGAGTCATCTAATCATTTATGAATAAACAAATTTTACAAAAGTTTAGTTTTATTTCAGTGTGATTTATAGATGTACCAATAATTGATAATGCTGCTGCACATGTCATACTTCACATGTCACATAAAGGGAGTATGCTGAAAACTTCTCTGCAACTTTTGCAGACGAAAATCCAGTCCTCCGCCAGTGTTCAAGAAGAACATCAAGAGCTTCCAATTCTGCACGTCTTGTTACCTAGGAAAGTGCAAAGGAAAACTTAAAGAAAGCATATCAAACTTAGGAGCTTGTCATAGAGAAAGTTTCTCTTAGCGTAGTTTCAACATAATTTAGGAAATGCATTTCATGAAAATATTTTCTCCTTCACGTTTACTTTTTTTTACTCTTGCTTAACATTCGAGTCCAATAGTTTATCATTGAATTGGTGCTTCTCTTAGTGCCATTTCCTTCTTCCTCTTAGTGTCGAGAGCATTAGTAATGCAAATAAAAAATAGTTAACGAAGCAAATAACAGTAACACAATTATAACTCGCATATTTCCTCTTCAAATCACCTCTTTCTTATTTGCTCCATGTTGACTATACTTTCAAGGCTTGAATTGTGTTCATCCAATGTAGACCAAGTAAGGAAGATTGTTGTATCCTAGGGATAGGATTTTCTTCAAAGCCAACTACATTAGATAATGAATCCTATTGAAAGAACCACCGTCTCCAAGACAGAATCATCGATACACCTTATCCAGAAATTTCAGTTCTTTCTTCAAAAACCCAAAACACTAATTGTCTAGGAGAGGATCTTATGCATGAAGCAAGGACAACTCTCTTTTCTCCTCAATGTGAAGGTGCGGACAGAATCATCGATACACCTTACTATTCGGTATTCAATCTAATTTCTATGACTCAAGTGTTATGTTCTCTGAAATTTTATGTGAAATTGCAGTTATCCTCCCTACACTTGAGGTTTTGCAATGTCTATTAACTTGCTTCCAAAAACTTCGGAATTTTGCATCTCTCACAACGCCTTTTTAATCAAGAGAGGTGAAGCCACCATAACAACTTCCTATCATGTAATGTAAAGCAATAAATACATACCCAGAATGATCTATAAATTTATAGTCTGTTGAGGCGATCAAGTACTAATTAACATATTCAAACATGCAATACAGCACAATCTATCAGCACTCAACATTCTGATCCAGCAGCTTGCGACAGCTTTATTTCTATTCAAAATAAATAAATAAATATCATTCCCCTATTCTTTCTCTCTCCTCATTGAAGCTTTTTCTTTGACTGTTCTCGGTCCAAAATTCAGGCAGAGCTCAATGGCAAACAAGAAACGTGAAACAATGTACATAGTAAAGCAAGATTCTTGCTATTGTTAGCCGTAGTTATACTTTATGAAAGAATAATGAGAACAAAACCATTTACAGCCTAATAATGCATAGAAAATTCCACTTTTTAACAGATTTGTTCAGATATACTATTTTATCATATATTAAAGAAATATTTAAGGCAGAAACGCAAAAAAGATCAACAATAAACTGCGAGTGGATAATGTGAGGGTATCAATTTAGAAGAACAGCAAAGTGCTGTTGGCCAAAACTTATATAAAGGGGTGGAGAAGCAATGATAGACATACATTCTGCTTCTCATTAGTCCTGTTTCTTCCTGCTGCAATAATGTGCCCTTCCTCAACAATCACACAGCTGTTCAATCAAGGTATAATATAAATAAAGTACAATGTGAAATCATTTACTAATTAGGAATGAAAATACTAATTATCTTAATTAGAAAATAAAGTAACATGTCTGAAATGCACCTGGTTACTGAAAATCAGTTTTACCCAACTCAAACCTCAAGGCTGTCCAATCAAGGTTTGCCTTATATGAAAAAAGCAACGAAGTCTTGTTACTTGTTAGGAGAAAAAATATGAGTAAAAGAGTCAGAATTTCTCTCATGCATGCATACAGGCAATTCAAGTGGAAATCAGCATCAACTTGCCAGCAGTAGAAATATTTCAGTATCAAAATACAGCTACTAATGGAATGAGTAGCTAAAAGATCAAGATCTCGCAGGTCCTGTATAATATATTGGTCATAAACTTCTAAGTAATGATCATTAATACATACTCATCCTGTAATTTGGATACAAATCCCACCAAACGCTCAAGCTGATATGGCTCTAACAACACTAAAGCAAAAACAGCAACTAATTTGGGAAACTACATGTTGCTCATTCCAATTCTTGTTATCGGTACCTCAGAAGTTTATCTTTCATAAATCAGGTTTCACTCAAACATTCAAGAAGCATCCAGGAGTTTCAGCTTCTTGGTCATTTTCCTTCATAAAAGCTATGGCACATAATTATAAAAAGATAATCCTAAACTGTTGCGAAGGCCTCAGAAACCAGAATTGATAATTAGCTTCTTGTGCCTTTGTCTCTATTCTACTGAATAACTCATGCAAACTCTGTGTTTCTTGTGATTCTTTTCTTTTTAATTTCCACATACCACAGGGCAAAAGAAAATAACCACTTAACCAATGTATCCATCGGCACAACCAATGTTCATATTACTCTCATGCTCCAAGTGAATTTGGTTTTCAATTCTCCCTAGTTGCCAAAGTTAAGATGTGGTTAAAGGACTCGACTGTCAAGCAACCTTTCCTGGTGGCTTACCATCTCACTGCATCTTCTTCATTCCTCTATGGTTTTGCCAACTCATAAAACATAGAGACAGAGCCCTATCCCAGTGATTGAAGTTTCTCAGAATTCAATTCTCCTGGCAAACCTATCACCCGCAGCATATGTGTATGATAATTACATACTACACATCCACATTTCATAGACACCTCAAAAGCACCCAAATCCCTCCCTCCTTCCCTCCCAAGTCCCAACCTACAGCAACCGGATTGGCTCAGTTTTTTGCCTGAAAAGGGGACCGAGCCAACCCATATACACCCTACTTCCCGTTATTTCATTCTCCCTCGCTTGCTTTTCCTTTGAACATATTGCCACCTACGAAAACAAAGAAAGAAAAGCTCTACCTTCCAGAGATTATCGCTGATTTTGCAGCGTGTAACGTCAGACAACCTATGAATTCACTATCAAGCGTCCACAGACAAAACTTACGAAGAAACACCGATTCAACGTCTCTCCAACAAAATTCAACAACACATCCTTCAAGTTCCCGCGCAATTGCAGCACCAAACGAATCGAATTCAAAATCCATCACACCAACTTAATTAAAATTCGGATGTGCCGGGGCGTTACCTGATCTATAGCAAGCTGCACGAAGCCCAGGACGAACCTCAGGGAGAGAATCGTTCGCCCGACGCCACGTCACCAAATTTCCATGGTTTCGGTCGCCTCCGCTGGCCAGTCTCCGTCAGCCGTCGGTTCGCAAGGGACTCTGTTTACGGGAGACGGACTACTCCTTCTTCTTCTTCTGTTGGTCGCCACTCCGTTGGCAGGCGGCGGCGATCTTCCATGTCGTCAGAGCTCAGCTCACTGGCGGCGTCGTATGGGAAGATGAGGAGCGGTGGTGATGCTGAAGGTGGCGTCGGATGGGGGTTCGAAGTTCAGCTACGGCGGAGGAAAGTAAGGAAGGAAGGAGCTTTACGATGGGAAAAAATCAAAGAAAATGAAGAACGAGAAGAAAGAATTACAGAATTCTATTTGGGAATAAAGCTAACTAACCAGTGTTTTTTTTTTGTCAGATCTAACCAGTGTTAATTAAAAGGGATTTGAGCAAAAAAGAAAAAGGTAAATTGTTTATCATAAGCAAGCGATCGACTAAGATATACTACACTTCTATAATACGAAAATTAGAATCAATTCTCATAGGCTCCTTTTATTTGGCAAAAAATGATTTTCAAGAAATCATTTCTAAATAAATGACATAATAAAATAGCTATATAATCAGGGCTTCTGATAATTTTTTTATGAGCCATATAATTGAGTAACAAGAGAACAACTGAGGTCGTTTCGTGATTTCATACTCGAGTATAATATGCGCGAATGAGGTTTGGATTGAGGGACGAATCTACGTGAAACTAAGCGCCAATAAAAGTAGACGCACTAGAATTGAAATTAGATCTAAAGGGAAATAACTTTTGAAACGAAAATACACGGAAAAGAAACTCTGCAAAGACCGAAGGTGAGAGCGAAGAAAAAGTAAAAAGGAAAAAGTGAAAAAGTGAAAAACAAAGATAGATAAAAAAACTCACGGAGAGTATTCTTGGGTGCTCTCGTCTCTCTCTAAGGAAATAATGTTAGGAACTTTACAAAAGCAGATAAAGATCATAATATGGTTCCAGACAGAGCATGATGGTAAATGAAAAACGCAGCACATTGTGCATAATAAAGCAAGAATATAGCTATATTGTTAGCCTTAGTCATATTTTATGAAAGAATAATGGGAACAAAACCCTTTAGAGCCTAATAATGC
Organism: Syzygium syzygioides; assembly: GCA_031216285.1. Classification (NCBI taxonomy): domain Eukaryota; kingdom Viridiplantae; phylum Streptophyta; class Magnoliopsida; order Myrtales; family Myrtaceae; genus Syzygium; species Syzygium syzygioides. The sequence continues at coordinate 24,633,143 of CM062246.1, forward strand.
ATGGAAAATTCCACTATTAACAGATTTGTTCAAATATATTATTGTACATCTGTTAAAGAAATAATTAAGGGAGAACATAAAACAATCAACAATAATCTACAAGTGGATAGTTTGAGGGTATCAATTCAGAACACTAACAACGTACTGTTGACCAAAATTTAAAGAAAGAGGTGGAGATGTCATGACAAACATACATTTCGTGGCTCATTAGTCTAGTTTCTTGCCACCGCAATAACGCTCACATCCTCAACAATCACACAGCTGTTCAATCAAAGTACATTATAAATAAATAAAGTACACTACAAAACCATTTACTAATTTAGAGTAAAATACTAATCATCTTAATTAGAAAATAAGGTAACATATGTGAAATGCACCTAGTTACTGAAAATTAGTTTCTTACCCAACTGGAACTTCAAGGCTGTCCAAAGCAAGCTTTGCCTTGTATAAGAAAAGCAAATAAGGTCCCGTTACTGGTTAGGAGAAGAATACATGAGGATAGGAGTCAAAAATTCTCTCATGAATGCACTAATGCATACAAGCAATTCAAGAGAAAATTGGCATCAAGTTGCTACCAGTAGAAATATTCAGCATACCTCGCTATGGATGGAATGAATGCATGTCTCATAGCTATGTGATCAAGATCTTGTAGGTCCTGTGTAATATACTGGTCAGAAATTCCAAGCAATGGTTATTATCACATTTTCATCCTATAATTCAGATGTGAATCCCACCTAGCTATTGAACTGATATGGCTCTAACAACACTAAAGCAAAAATAGCAACTAATGTGAGAAACTACATGTTACCGACTCCAGTAAGTCTTATCATTGGTACCTCATAAGCTTATCTTTCATTAATTAGGTTTCACTCAAACATTCAAGAAGCTTCCACGAGCTTTAGCTTCTAGGTTAATTTCCTCCATAAATGCTACAGCACATAAGCATAAAAAGAGAACACTAAACTGTTGCAAAGGCCTCAGAAATCAGAATTGACAATAAGCTATTTGTGCTTTTCTCTCTATTCTACTTAATAACTTATGTTCACTCCGTGTTTCTTGTGATTTTTTTCTTTTTCATACCCACAATCCACAGGAGAAAGAAAATAACCACCTAGCCAGTTATTCATGGGCACAAATGATGTTCATATTACTCTCATGCTCGAAGTAAATTTGGTTTTTAATTCTCCGTAGATGCCCAAAGTCAACAAGTGGTCAAAGGACTCGACTGTCCAGCAACCTTTCCTGGTGGCTTGCCATCTCACTGCATCTCCTTCATTACTGAATGGTTTTGCCTCTTCAAGCGCTGCATAAAACATGGAGATAGAGCCCTATCCCAGCGATCGAAGTTTCTCTCTTTTCAATAGTCCTGGAAAACCTTTCATCCGCTACACATCTGTATGAATTGTACATACTACATACCCACATTCCCTAGACACCTCAAAAGCAACCCCCCCTTAACACCACCGTGGCTGGTTGTCCGCTGCAATGCCTGGTTTCGCGTAAAGGAGTCCCAACCTATGACACCCGGATTGGCTCAGTTTTCGCCTAAAAAGCGAACTAAACCAAACCATGCACAAGCTACTTCCCATTGTTTCACTCTCCCTCTGCTTGTTTTTCCCATTGAACCTAGACTTCACCTACTTCTTTGAAAAAATTGCCACAAATCAAAAGAAATGAAGAAAAAGGTATACCTTCTAGGGATCGTTGCTAATTTTGCAGCGCGTAATGTCGATTGCCAATGAATTCACCACCAAGCATCCCCAGACTAAACTTACGAAGAAGCACCTTATCCAACATCTCTCTAACAAATTCACGGACACATTCTTCAAGCTCCCACGCAATTGTAGTGCCATGCGAATCGAATTCAAAATCGAGCTGATCTACAGCAATATGCATGAAGCCCATAACCTCAAGAGAGAATCGTTCACCCCAAGCTGCATTTTCAGTTTCCGTGGCTTCGGTCGGCGGTGATAGTCCGTCGCCTCCCACTCGCCGGTCTCCATTGCCGTCGATTCGCTCGGGACTTTGTCAGTTTCGGGAAGACCAACTCCTTCTTCTGCTCGTCGCTTCCGTCGGCAGGCGGGGATCTTTTGTTTCGTCAGAGCTCGGTGGTGGTGTCGGATGGAAGATGAGGAGTCGTGATGCTGAAAGTGGCATCGGTGGAGAGAGAAAATCCGAAAAAGAAGTCAAAAAATAGAGAAAAAGAGATAAAAGAGAGAAGAAAACGAGAAGAACAAGTAAGAAAAGAAAAAATCAGGGAGCTCACTTACCTACGAATTGCTTCCTTCGCAAATCTCTCAATCGTTCTCTTCTCCATCGGTCGAATCGGAGGAAGTCGACGCGGTCTTGATTCGCTTGCCTTGAGCGGGAATAAGCCCATGCTTTCTCTTGGGTGCTATTTGTTCATCTCTCTCCATTCTGATTTGATGATCTTGCATGTCTTCTTCAAGATATGTTTCGGTCGAACCATCTCTGTGCATACGTAAACTCTCGACTTCTGAACATATTAATTCATAATCCATCTCGTAGAGTAAAGCTGGATCCATTAGCCGATTATCTTGGAGCATGACTTTTAGATCGTCCTCTAGTTTCTTGCAAAATATTCGAAATCCCCACTTTTTCATATATTCACCGGATACCGTAAGGTCAAATCGTACATCACTCCCGTCGATTCCACCAAAATCGACTACTCCCCACAACACTGGGGGTCTGCAATAATGAAGGGCGATATGATTCAACTCCAACGGTAAGTAATAGAGTGGATGACTTTTCTGCTCTTTGCCATTAACATGGGTAACAATATGATACGAGTCAAGATACGAGTCTCTCATTTTCTCCTCATTACTATTCTTATCGAGAACGACACAGAGAGCAAATCCAAAAAACTTATCATACAAGTCTTTTGAAGCCATGAAAGATATGGAATCTTCTTCAATCGGGAGAACCCATTCCGGCATCTCTCCTTGAGGGAGACAGATATGGTGACTAAAATCCTGAAACAAAGATAGATCATTAGAAAGTGTCCAAGTTTGATATTAGTACCCAAATAGAAAAATTCAATTTGAATTTAGTAAGTAATCCTAAAGAATTCCACTTGGAATTAGAGCTCTATAAACAAGTAGAGATCCATTGATCCTTGCTTGCATTAACATACAAGTCTCGTGTGATAGAAATCATTCCCATGAAATTACGGTAGCCAACTCCATTACATGCATACATGTGCATAATCACTCTATATTTGTTTGATTTTCTTAAGCCTCCAATCTTGCATTTTCTGCCATTGCAATATCCAACCATGCATGGGATCCAGCATATAGACCATATCGATATGCATGCGCGTGAGTGCATGAGCGTGCGTGAGAGAGAGAATCTAACCTCGTCAGTTGGGTAAATATCAGCCATAGTCAACCCTCTACGGACAAAATCATGAACTGAAGTTAAATCTCCACAATTTTGCAAAGATTCGCAATTATCCGCCCAAAGAGTTCTAAAAAATGGTGGAAGTTCAGGAATCTCCTGTAGTTGATGGCAATTGTTAACAACCAAATAGAACAAACAATGACGTTTATTGATGGATGTTGGGAGGCTAGTAATATTGTTCCTCGACAGCTCTAATATTTTCAAGAATGGAGAACATGAAAGATTCTCAAGAAAGTCTACTTCGGACAAATTACATTCCGAAAGGTCTAACCAACATAAATTTGAAAGTCCGGTCTTCATGCAAGAATCAGCCGAATCCTCATACTTTGGAAACCCAATTAAATTTGTGCATGAATGAAGAAACAACACTTCAAGGTTTCGTAACTTGTGAATGCTAGATGGAAGACTCATAAGGTTCTCGCAATTACTTAAATACATGAGCTCCAAAGAGACAAGATTTTCTATTGATGCAGAAAGTCCTTTAATAGCGGTTCTTTCTAAACGAAGCTCTTTTAGGGCTTCGAGTTTATGTGGAATATCAGGGAACCTTTCAAACTTTATGTAGTTTTCAAGGTGGAGAGCTTGAAGATTTGTTGACTTGAGCTCATTTGGAAAAACACTAAGTTTAGAGCACCCCCCGAAATTCAACACTAGTAGCTTGCCATGATATGCGATGGACTTGTGGGCTTCTACCAAGTTTTTACAATTACGAAGATCCAATTCCTCGAGATTTGGAGTACATGAGATGTGACATCCCCGATTTCGGGCCTAGGAAACCGAGGACTGGTATTAAGTGGATTAGCGGGTAAGTCGAGTTGAGGGCCGGTATTGGAATGGACAGAATGATCGGGACGAGTGTACTGAGGGTTGGTCGTGGTTCGATCGAAAGATTGTCCATGACTTGGCCTAGGGTTCGACAGTGGAATGACCCCGACTAGGCAAATGATTAGGGTAATACGACCATGGGATGATCCTTCGACCATAAGGACCGTTAGTGGAACGGTCCGGGATGACTGTGGGTTAGTCCGGGGTAGGCGTGTGTCGGTCGCGGGTGATACCGCACGGCCATGCATTAGTCCCGGGCGACCACGAGTTAATTCCGGGGTACCGGGTTTCCACGAGACTACATGACAACCGAGGGTCGACCATGGATCGTTGATACTCGAACGTGGCCCGGTCATGAATCGGCCACGGATCATCGTGCCAAGTCGGGAAGGCCATGGATGAGACATGCACCAGGCCATGTGCCTAATGGCTTAGTCGTGGCCCGGGCAAAATTGCCGGTCACGGCGGCCAAGGCCATGCGCCCGGTCATGACCGGCCATTGTGCCCGTCAGCCAGGCCACGGACCGGCTACGTGCCCGTTCGTGTGCCGGACATTGTGTCCGACCCTCGTGCCACAAGTTGTGCCCGTAAGATCCGGTCCCGATCTTGTCCCGTGTTCAAGAAATGTGCCCATGAGTCGTGCATCGTGTCAATCCCGAGCCGATGGCGTATTGGGTCACGAGCCGATCGCTCGACCGGATGACCCGGCACGTTGCCCGTGCAGCCTAGGTGCATGGCCCGTGCAACCAGGCACGTGGCCCGTGCAGCCCGGGTGCGTGGCCCGTGCAACCGGGCGCGTGGCCCGTGCAACCGGGCACGTGGCCCGTGCAACCCGTGCAACCAGGCACGCGGCCCGTGCAGCCCAGGCGCATGGCCCGTGCAACCAGGCACGTGACCCGTGCAGCCCAGGCGCATGGCCCGTGCAACCAGGCGCGTGGCCCGTGCAAACCGTGCGACCAGGCGCGCGGCCCGTGCAACCAGGCGCGCGGCCTGTGCAGCCCAGGCGCGCTGCCCGTGCGGCCCAGGCACACGGCCCGTGCAGCCCGGCCACTGGCCCGGCCATTTGCCCGGTCAGGCCAGCGAAAATGCCCAGTAGCTCGGTTTTGCGCCTAGTTACCCGAGAAGGCTATTTTGGGGTGTTTTGGCTTGGATTTTTGTAGAGCCACACTTGGACATTGTGAGGGCCATTTTGGCATTAATTAACATTTATAAGGGTATTATTGGAATATTTTTATGAGAAAACCTCGGGAAAGGTTCGGGAACAATTGTTGTGCGGGGCTCGTTTTAGACGATACGGGCGCGTTTTCGCGAGACTCATTTGGTCCAGACTAATTGGGATTGATTCAGCATATTTGAGAGGGTCCTAGAAGGTTTGACTTGGTCAAACCTTATCACCATCATCATTTCCTTGCATTTAATGCTATGTCTTCTTTTTCAAACAAGCTTTAATGGCCATTTATGAAGCTTGAATGGCCTTGCACCTCAATTATTGACCCAAGGAGAGAGGGGAAGAAGCTTTCGGCCAGCAAGGGGGGAGGAGAGATCCACGCCTAAACTTGGAGAGGAGAGAGAAAAGAGAACAATTATGGCTTTGTCATCATTTCTTTGGACTTTGGCCTTGGGTCATTATGATGGGGTGAGGTATGCGCTTACCTCATCGCATGGATGACACGTGCGCATACCTCACACCCTTGATGACCCAGGCGCACGTGTCATCAAGCTACTTTATTTCTCTATAAAAGGAAGACACCAAGTGAGAATTGTCTCACTTTTCTCACGTACACCACCAACAAGAAAGAAAGAGAGAGAGAAAAAGAGAGAGAGAGAGAGGGCCGAAAATTGAGAGGAAAAAAATAGAAACCGAGAGTCAAAAGAGAGAAAGAAAAGAAAACCGAGAGAGAGAAACCATTCTCGAGAGTTATCCCAAAACCGAGACCCGTCACCCTTCCCGCCATTCTCTACTCTTGTTCTTGTTTTATAAAAGAGTAAGTGGGATTTTACTACCGGGAAATGACGTTGAAATGCGTCGTAGCATGAGCTTTTCCCCCGTGCTCGGTTTTGATGTTCCGATGATGTGTTCCCGATAACGAGTTTGTTTGTTTCGTGGTTTTCTTTGCATGTTATTTAAATAGAACCGAGGCGTGATACGTGAGGTAAACCGTGACTTAGCCATGCTTGGGCTCCTTGTTTTATGCTTTCTGTGCCCGTCATTGTTTGATCGGCCACCAAGGCCGGTACGGTAAGATTGTTTATGTAACGACGATTGAGATATCCTCGCCTGTTAGTAACGTCTTACTTACTTGGTCTCCTCGACTCACTCCCCGTTGTTTTCCTCTTTTTCAGGTCCGTAGGTATGGTGGCACCCCCGGTCCAGTTTGGCAACCCGGTCGAGATGCGGGCCGAGCTTCTCACGGTGATCGACGCCCGCGAAAATCGAGCCTACCGAAGGATCACCACCTACGTGATGGTGGACGAGGGTCGGGTCGACCTTGTCCCGCACCCGTTCGTGGCTTGGTATCGCCTGGCCGACGAGGACTGGGTCGGCCCCCTTCGAGGATTTAACGGGCTGTTCACCGGTATGGGAGGTTCGACTCCGTGACCGGTCCTGGGCGGGGCGTGACGGCGGACGTGCGGACGAGGACGGGGAGGAGCGAGCGAGGACGAGGATAAGTAGAAGCTAACCGTAGAGAAGCTAGAACCCGAGCCAAAATTTTGTTTGTAAATATGGCTTGTTTGTTTGTTGTTCTTCGGAAGTGCCTTTGAAATAGGCATGTAACAAATATCGTTTAATATGACTGGTAGCCCATGTTAGGGTGTGTAAATAAGCACGAACCTATCATGTAAATACAACGTGCACCGTTTGCCTTTATTGTTTGGTTTGTCTCGTTGATTCGCTTCCGCATGTTTGTTATTTTTAAAATCAACGGGACGTTCTAATAATTATCTACGCTTCACGGGCCCGTTCCGATCATAGTCGATCACAAGTATCGACCGTGAGTGGTTTGGGGCGTGACATGAGAGGTCCGGCATGCAAACCAGCGACTCGTAGTCACTGAAATTAAGGTACTTCAAATTTTGGAAGCCCTGCAAAAATAGCGAAACCAGCTTTGATAAACATTCTGAAAGGGACAAAAAAGGGGTGCTTGTATGATGATGTTGCTTCCTTACATTTAAACTGTGGAATTCCCGTTATGAGAATAGGTTGTTAATAAAGCATATCCGATATTGATCTTCCAAAAAATTATTATATTTTAGGTCGTCAATCGTAAATATCGAGCAGTTTGTTTATTTAATGTAGACGTGATATGCTGCGGAGTCCACAAATAGACCTATGTAAGTTGTTGTACGTAGCCGGGAGAGCCAAACTTGTTTATAATATCGATGGTTAATAATATCATAATTTATTTGCAGGAGCTTAGCTTGATTGAGGGTTATAAAATTGCCTACACAACACATGGGGGAGATTGGGTTTCTCAGGGAAAGGATATGTCATAATTACATATCCTTGACTGTTATATAATCTATATTGATCGGGCGATAGCTTGCCCGAAGTGGTGTCACGTGGCACACGCATGACCGAATTTTACCGAGTAATTTCCTTCTCATCGTCACTTTAGCAAATCAGAGATAACTCTTATGATTTTACATTTTACATATTATTTGTAAGAATTCAATAACATATAGGTACACAATATAAAAAACAAATAAAATTGTGTTAGACAATTATTAAAAAAATTAGAATTTAAAAATCCCAAATTAATTTGCAGTTTTACTCCAAATTAATTTTCATTTCACAAAAATCCTAAACTGGTACCACTATTATACAACTACCGCAAATTAATTTTCCTCTAACAAAAACGATCCCAAACTAGTACTTCTGACCCAATCAACCCTCCATTAGTAGACGAAAACTGATTTGGGATAAAATTGTGCCATGTGTCATGCATGTGCCAATCACAAAATTCAAGTGAAGTGTTGCGCCACAAGCATGCAAATATGGACCACATGACAAAACTATGCCTTGCGTCATGCCATGTGACAATTATAAAAGCATGGTGGAGTGCCACGTGGCGAAGGCAGATGTGGGCCACATGATAAAACTATTCCGCATGTCGTGTCATGTCATGTGGCAATCAGTGAAGTGCCACGTGGCGAGGATAGGAATGAAGACACTGCTAGTTCTAGCTTTAACTATATATCATGGAAGAATGGGGAATATAAATACTATCACAATGTAATTGTGTAAAAAATAATAAATCTTACTTTTTTAAAGTCATGTAAAGACAATGAAGCCAACTTTGAAAAGCATTCGGAAGAAAATATAAATTTCACATATCCAATTCGAAATCTAGCTCTCACTTTCTATTAAGAAACTAGTGGTATGCCTCTACCGGATCACTTACATTGATTTGGTTGTGTAGACATTACGCACATTACTAGTAAGTTCCTAATAAATCCTCTATTATGCCCACTTAGAATTTATGCTCCTTAAGAATGATTTAATCAATTAACAATGCCTTCTTTTACAGAATGGTGCATTCAAACCTTCGACAGAGCTAATCTTATTGATGCTGGACAAATCCCCCCAATGTGCATTGAGTAAGGTTCTATCGCTTGATGACTACGTTCGAGTGTTTTTACTTCTATATACAGGTCAATGAGTAGGTTCGTCATATTTTTGTTTCTCTTTTGTTCAATCAATATACAATTTTTATATAAAATAAAAAAGTTTACAACTGACAACAAGTTGCATGTTGAATATCTTCACTAGGTAGATTTGATCTAATTTTGAAATATATCTATGTCGATAGTTAGAGATATTAGGTTTAGAAAGTATGTAAACTTTATCTATACTGTTATATAAGGTAATGATGATATCCTACTCTAAAAGATTTCAATCTTCTTCTTTTTTTATATCCCTTCCATCAATTATCCTCAATTACTTATTTTACAAATATTATACCACGAACAGATATGTGATATTGGTTATTTTGTTTTATTATCTCTCACATATTTCAGCATTTAAATTTGAATTTTCTAATGATGCAATGACCTTCACAAATAAATTTCAAATCTTAAAATATTGTAATACTTCCAAGTATATGTAGAAAACTTCTTTGTATTGTGCATTTACAAAAAATGTTTACATTGAGTATTTCTAATAAAGTTGTTCGCCTAATTTTTTAAATGCCAATTTTGCTGCACTTAAAAATATTTCTAACGTAAGTAGTTAGCAACATTTTGAAAGAAAATAGAGAAATGGTTTCTAAAACAGAGGAACAATAATGGAATACTGCAGTTGCTCACCTTTTGTGTAATAGTACATATAATACACAGATACGTACACAAACGAGGCAGATAATGAAAAGGTCAATGTAGGTAAATGCTCACCTTAAATTGACTTGGCACTACTGTGATATTGCAATTGCTCATATCAAGTCCCACTAATTTCTTTGGACCAGAGGAAAATTTTGGAATCTGGCGAGCACATCCAGGCCACTCAAACCATCTTAGCTCATTAGGAAGATGTATAGGTCCTTGGAAAGAATCATGCACGTTGCGCAAGATAAGCAATCTCAGCCTTCTCATTTTTGTAAAAGCATCAGGATCGATACACATCTCTGTCGGCTCAGATGACTCCAACACTATGGCTTTTACAGCACAAGTTTGCTGAATATACAAGACTATTTAGGTTATGCATGTTCAGCAATTAGAGCCAAAAAGATAAGGAGCATAATTATGATGGTAATTGCAAGTCTTACCATGTCGCTTGACAAAACATTGACAACATCATCACATAGCCATAGTCTGCTGCGTCTCTCAGGATCATCACTTTCTTGGTTCACAATATCCATGCCCATCAATTGAATCAAGTCATGCATTTGTATGTTCCCAGACGTAGTTCTTATCAAGGACCTCTCAGTGAGAATTTGTAATCCTATTACTGCCTTAAAATCACAACTATCAAGAAGTTTCTTTACGTACTCAGTTTCCCACCCCTTAAAGAAGCAGGCAATGTGGAGAAAAATTTCTTTCTCTTTTGCCCCTAGTCCTTCATAACTTATTTTGAGTACACCATTGATCTCCTCGTCAGGAGCCGTAGATATTTTATCTAGTGTACTTTCCCATTCATCTTCTCTTCTACCACATAAGAAGGAACCCAGTACCTCAAGTACTAAAGGAAGGCCTTTAGCATGATTTAGAACACCATCCACTAGATCTGTCTTGATTTTTAATTTTTGCTGTGTCAAAAAAGCATGCTTGCTAAGTAGCTCACGAGATTCAGTGTAACCCATAGGTTGAACTTCATACGCATGAACTTCATCTATGTCAGGACAAGTTAGCAATTGTTTTTTTGGTAAAGGTAAGTGACAAGTTAGCAATTGTTTATTTCTGGTAGTAATGATGATCCTACTTCCATTACCAAACCACTCACCATTTCTTGCTAAAGCATTTAATTGGCGCGAGTGATCCACATCATCAAGGATAAGGAGAACTTTTTTGCAATGAAGTCTTTCTCGTATTAGATTAATACCTCTATCGACACTGGACACTACTAATGTTTGTTGTAGTGATAATATCTCGGAAAGTAATTTTTCTTGCAAAGAATCTAAACCCTTGCCATCTTTCAAATTCTCTCGAACATTTGCCAAGAAACATGAACCCTCAAATATTTGAAAAGTAGAATTGTAAAGGGCTTTCGCTAAAGTTGTCTTTCCTATGCCTCCCTGTCCCCATAATCCCACCATGAGAACACCATCATCAGACTCAAGATTTAACATTGATTTCAGCTTAACCACTTGGGAATCTATCCCAATCGGATATTTAGCCACATCCAAAGGTATCCGGTCTAGGTGAGTAGAGATTTCCGTCACAATTCTTTGTATAAGCTCTGACTCATCTCTGAAAAAAAAAACGAAAAATAGAAGTTGTGGCATCGTTTTAGCAATCTGAATAAGCAAATAACAAGCAATTACTAGCCAACAATGATAAAAGCAGTGCATCACATTTTCACGTAACCACAACCAAAACAACATGTACTCCCACCAAATCGAATTAGAACTCAAAAGAGCTCCACACCAATCAAAAAAAGTTCAGGGTTCAACTTTTAGTCATCCAAGTGATTCATTTTCTTTTGATTTGTACATGACGATTTACATATTTTTCCTTTTTAAACATTATATGTGATTTATTTATATGCTTAATCAAAAAGAGCTATTTAGGACTTTGAACGGTGGTAAGATTTCGATTTGAAAACTATTAAAATACCCCGAAGCATGATGTCATTGCCTTACATGGTGTATACACACTAATTATCTTGTATCAAGCGTTACGAACCTTCTCATTCCTTCCAAAAGAAGGAGTAAGTACGATAACATGTACTTAACATTTTGTCCATTGATCGATCAAGTTTTAACATCTTATATCGTTCAAATAAGTCGGAAAAACTTTCGGGCCAATAAGTCCTATTGTCAATTTTGTATTACAGGAGAAAGACAAGTGTCTGTTCTATGGTTGGCCACATGTGATTATTCAAACTCAAGATGCTACCGGTAACGAGTTTATGACTTAGTTGACCAAAATTGAAAATTTGTAGGACTCAATTGACCAAAATAAAATATGAAGACCTCAATAGCCCACTGATAAAAATATGGATTCCACTCTACTTACCCATCTTTCAAATGCCATCCGGACAAGTTACCGGCATCGGAAAGAGCTTTCTCCCATCTCTTCAATTCCTTCGAATCCTTCCCGAACTTGGGACTCATGCTTAATCATAGCTTCTCCATACCTCTTTCTTGGTGTTCTCACTTCTCTAGGTTCCACTTTGTAAAACAAGGGAAAGACCATGAGATCTCTTTCTTTCTTGCACTCCATGATTCTCGCCAACTCTTCCAAACACCACCATGAGGAAGCGTAATCCTTAGAGAAAATGATTATCGCGATCTGTGATTCCTTGATCGCCTTCATAAGCACCGGCGCTATTTGCTCTCCTTTCCTGAGCTCTTCGCTATCAACATAAGTGTAGATTCCTTTTTGATCAAGAGCTCTGTAAAGATGACCAAGAAAGTTGTTCCGAATGTCCTCGCCTCTGAAACTTAAGAACACGTGGTAAATCCTTTTAGGTTTTGATGTAGAAGCCATTAGACGATGGAGTTCGGCAATCTGCAACGAGTATTAGCTTAAGATCTGGTAGAGTGTTTTTAGGTAGTTCGTTCACCATTCGATCTTTTTGTTGATTTATTCTTATACTAAAGGACAGAGGTGCATGGCTTTTTTAGGGCAGGGTCAACAAAAAAGAATATTAGAAATTTGGAAAATGATGGTGCTTCTGGATGGACCAAGATATCTAATGGGTGTGAACACGTGGACTTATTTTTCGTGAAGACCGCATATCACGGGGTTATTCCGATTGGCTGATTGATTGACGAGTTTATTTGCTAGATATTGTATTTATTGGTAAATTGCCGACAAATTTGACCAGTCAACAGGCCGAATGGCCGACAAAGGCAGAGAATAGTATAGATCACTATTGGTTCCAGTGGATTCAATTATTGCACAAACTGACAAAGAAACTTTGCTGGCTTCCTCGAAATCACATCCACGACCCTCCGAGTTGTTGTTTCTTCTTTGCTAAATCGTAATTAAACACGTGACCCGTCAAAAGACATCATCATACGCACGATCAAATATATCAGCAAAGAACAGTATTAGATCTATTAATAAAATTAGAACTTTAGAAATGGTTCTTAATTGCGGACCGCTATATCTAATAGGCGTGAACCCAGCAACTTATTTTCTTTGGAGAACGGATATCACGATAATATTCGGATTATTTTATTTTACACAAATTTCTTTGTTTTTATATCAAATTTATTGTTAAATAGTGGATGCTCCTAAGCAGTCAACAAAAGTGTTTTCAATTAATGTACCGGATTCGAGGCTTTTTTTTTGGTAAGGTAAGATGTATATGTACTAATACGCACCACTTACAAAGAAGGGGAGTTGTACTCAAAAACCTCGTACCCGAGGAAACAGCAAAGGTGTTCCAACGGGTACAAGGAGAGCGACTAAAAAGGCTAGAAAGCCGCAAGAGATATTAACAAGCCAGCGACACCGGCCAAAAATGAAGTATTTTTGTCTGTGTAGTCTTCATTTTTCTTTTGGAAAATGAAGTATTTCATGTCATTAGGTTAGCTTTTATCATATGCTCACTAATAGAAAAAATTTATGGCTTCCTCGAAATGGCAATCCCAACTTCCAAGTAGTCGTTTCTTCTTTTCTTTCTCTTCTCCAAACTATCAATAAAATTTAACAAATGACCACTCAAAATATATATAATTGATACGTACAACTAAGTATATAATTGGTCTAGCCCTATTTCATTATTTTTATAACTTAGGGGCACGAGAACAAAAGCCCAGCTACCCCGGAAGCTTATATAACTCTCTAGTGAAAACTCTTTTATCATTTCAACACCACAAAAGACATGATATATATCTATAAGGCTATTTTGTGAAGACTTCATTGAAAGAGTAACCATTGTAATTTATGGGTTATGTGGGAGTGAAGAAAGACATCACAGCCATACCTGTATGCTATGTCATAAACATCTAATATGAGCTATCAGGTATGAATATTAAGAAAGTTTTATTGCGAATTTGATCACAGTGTGACGCGACTCTAAAGAATGACAAGTCTAGGCCTCTTGGATGTCAATCATATTCACATGTAAACAAATGACGGAACTCTGAAAACAGTACTTTCTAATAGTCAAAGAATTACAACATTCCAGACCAGACGTTAAAATAGTAAGTTTTTCAAAGTTTATACCTCTAACCTCGAAACAAACTAGTGCTTCAAATAAGACCATAATGAAGTCACGCTTTCTAAACATGACAGCAAGATGTAAAGTAACTCAAGGGCAAGGAGTGTTAGCATTTCGTGTACCTAGTAAAAAAGAAGAAGCAAAGTTGTCATAGTTTATGCAGACATTTTGGGAGACAACTCCCCATTTTGACGTAATGTGCAAGTTTAAGGATGCCAAAGAACATCAATAGTCTAACAAAAAATGATAATCTTTTCTCTTAATGCACACACAGCTTCAAATGTAACGCCCAGTGTAACTTCCATTTGTGGAAAGTGTTAGATGTGGTAAGCACAACGTGAAACCTACAACTAAGTTCAAGTATGCATCGTCAGGACTATGAATTAAAATTCACTCAAAGATCCAACTTTCATCCATAGAAAAAAGGAATCCTACAAGGTAGTGCTAGAATATTACTGGCAGAGGTATTGTGAAATTCATCTTCAACATGAACAATATTGTTCTCCATTGTGGTCAGGAAGACTCAGGCAATTGAGAGCCCCAGCCACATATTCGCAAGACTTAAGAAAATAGATGGCACAAGAGTTATGGACTTCAACCCCACGTAACACAAAATAATCCACAGGAAAAGGAAAAGAACTCTTAGGAAGACATACCTCTTAGGACAGTGAAAACTGCAAATTGAAGAGTTGACTAATCACTATTAAAATAAATAGTTTCTACTTCTCATCCAACACATAAGTGAGTGTCGATAACTGATCAATTGTGCTAGACCATTGAGATTTTATTGTGCTTTTATGACTACCAGTTTCTATCCAAACATCTGCTCAACTTGAACAAGACAAAAAACATGAGAGTACTAATTTTGGAACCACAAGTAAACTAACCTCACTTCGTACTGTCAATTTGTTGAAGAGATCCAGCAAAATTGTGAGAGAACTTTAGGTGAAGTTCAATTTCATCCAGAGATTAAGATGCTTTTGTTATATCTCATAGAACTAATGAAGAGACAGATGGGCTCTAAGAATGTAATAGAGGTGTTGAGGAGAAGAGTTAATGGGAGTTTTCAAAAAAAGGAATCAGAAAAGAGGAGGCAGGGCGGGAACCTTTCTTTTGTTTGGGTGGATTTCTTTTCTTTTACCAAGTGGTACTTACTTCTCTCTAAATGCCCCAATCTCTCTCTCTCTCTCTCTCTCTCTCTCTCTCTCTCTCTCTCTTTGCTAGAGAGAGATGGAAAGTAGCTATTTCCAAGGCTCTAAGTTTTCTCCCTCAATTTAATTCCGCAGAAGGGATATCTTATGTGTAAATAGTTCCTTTTTTTCTGGTGGCTTCAAAGCCATAAACAAAGTGATAAATACTCACCTCTCGACAGAAATCCCTGCATGGAGCCAATGGATGGCAATGCCATCCAAAGCAAGATTTCCTCCCAAGTCTCCAAGTTTCCACATGCCCAATGCATACAGCTAAGAAATGTTTAAACTCCCTTAGCCTCCTAGACTAAACCAAAGCTGATAAAAAAGCCATGGATTCCACATGGATTCATTATCTATTATGTCAACAATTAAAGTAAGCCCATATTGTATAGTGCTCATATAGCAGCTCCACTCTCATCAATGCTTAACACAATGAGCAAACTCAGGATGCTTACAGGTTCATGACAGGAGAAATAACCTCATGCCCTCGCTACCAATAATCCCCGCAAGAGCAAATGCCACTCCTAAAGCAATGAATGCGGCTGGAATCTCTCACAACCATCTCACGATCAACAATCTTTGCAATAAGTTTAATTGCAAAATGACATTCCCCACAAATGCAAAGATTCTTCAATACAGTTATTGTACTACCCCTGATAGTAATAAAGACCCTTCCTTCTGTTCGTCTTCCATGTCATGGAGAGAGAACCTCTTATTTGGAACGTTACCCAATTCCGTCAACTTCAGATTCAACCAATCCGGCTTCCAATAGATGTTCTCACTCAAACAGTGGGATTTATCCCTAGAAAGAAATAAATGATTTTGCCCCTTTATAGTAACCCAACTGCTACCTGGTTGCTTCACCATCCAGTTATCCCTCATAGTCACTCTTAATCTCGAGACATCACCCCACCTATTAGCAGAAGCATAGAAGTTGGACAGTAAAATATAAGCAGCACTACAATGTGGTTTTGGGTCAAGAATATAGTTTGCAGCTCTTTCTGCCAAATCTAGGTCAGAATGCATCCTGCAAGAACTAAGCCAAGCAAGCCACACTATGGAGTTAGTTTTAAAGGGCATGTTCTTACAATATCCTCTGCTTCCTCTAGCTTCCCACATCATCCTAGCACATCCACCATGCATGCATAATGCTCATGCTTCAATTCACTGGAAGTGTTCTCAATAAAGTATCTGAACAAGCACCTCCCCTTTTGTAACATCCCAGAATGACGACAGGAAGAAAGTAGTCCCGTGAGTGTGATCTCATCTGGTTGTACCAGTCTGCGAATCATTTGGCTAAACAACTCCATAGCCCACATCCCTCAGGCATGTTGTGCAAACCCGCAAACAACGACATTCCGGGTGACAATGTTCTTCTCCCTGAGTCTTTTGAACACTACAACAGCATCAGCAACACCTCCACACTTATTATACCTGACCACAAGAGAATTGCCAACAAAAACATCACTTTCCAATTTTGGCTTTACAGCTGACGCATGGACCTCCTTACCTCGATCTAGAGACTCTAAAACTACAGCAAGAGTTTAAAGAACTTAGAGAAGAAGACTGATTAGGAAGAACACTTGTTCTCATCTTGTCACTGAACACCTTCAGGCCATCTTCATGCCTACCATTCGAGCCACAACCAGTTAGAAGAGCCGTGCATATGACCACGTTCCTATAAACTGCTTCATTGAAGACTTGGGTTGCTTTCTCAATGCGCTTGCAGTTAGCATAGAACGTGATGAGAGAAGCACATACAAATCGACTAAGGCAGAATCTTGCCTTGAAAACATGACCATGAATCTGCATACCAAGAGGAAAAGATGATGCATTTGCACATGCACTCAATGCACATGTCAAGTTACTCGAATTGGGAACAACACCAGACTCGAACATTCTCTCAAAAAGAATTAAAGCCTCTTCACACTTACCATTTTGGTCAAGCCCGCCAGTCCTTGGAGTCCATGGAATCACATTTTGGAGTCCATTTTGCTCAAACAATTTCACAGCATCATCAACCCTCGCATTCTCACAATACCCATGAAGCATCGCATTTCATGCAGCAAGATCCCTTATGGGCATCTGCTTGAAAAATCTCTCTACCTGCTCAACTTGGCCAAATCGAAAGAACCCATCTATCATTGTCGTCCACGAAACAACACTTGGTTCGGGCATTTCATCGAAAAGCTCTTCCGCCACCATCAAGTCCCCGTAGTCTAAGCAGCCTTTGATCATTGTGTTCCAGCAAATTGCATCTCTCACGGGCATTTCGTAGAACAGTTTCAGGGCATCGTCAAGGCAGCCAGTTCGCTGGCAACCCATGATCATCTTTGTGAACGAACGAACATCTAGGTATTGAAACATGTCCAGAACCTCCCGAGTTTCATCTGGCTTTTCGTTCTTAAGGTGTCCAAAGACCGCGGCACTGTCACTAGTTGCATGACTCGCACGTTTAAAGAAGCGCTTGGAGAGTTGGGTGTAGGTTTCGCATCTGAGATTTGAGACATTATCTCGTGAGCTTTTACAATTACTGGATGATCAAGGCTGATATAACGTAGGCACTTGTTTCAGTAAATTGGGAAATTTTGCTTGCTCGCTTGTATTATTTCACTAAAATTTCACTAAATTGTAATGTGGATTAAACCTTGTATTACTACTCCTTGTTTCTCTCTTAGTTTGAATAGTGGCTTGGAGGGCTGTCACGACTTCCCGAATGGTCGGGAGACGGATTTAGAGGTAACGTCGAGTTAAGGGACCAACGGCTCTCAATCATCACGAGTTCTCTCAAACATTTACATTGCGCAATGTCGGGAAATTCATTTCAACTAGTTAAACCTACAAAAATCCTATACGAGAGAGTCGCCAATAGCTTATTGTGGTCAATTAGAAACCTTCAAAACCTAGGTTAGGGACTTGATTAATCTTCAATGTACTCCATATATTCCAAAGCTTCTCCTTATTAAAATTGAATTCTAATAAAATACAGTTGTTTTTGGTTGGATATGAGGATCGATACCGTGCTAAATTGCTTCAATTTTTTTTTTTTGGTCGAAGCTAAGTTGCTTCAATTGAGTGGTTCTAAATGTGGAAATTTGTCTGTCAAGGTTTAGGATCGTTCTCTTACCCCTGGTAGACTAAGTGACAAACGATGTAGGTCCTTGATCAGGAAGATTCCAAATGGAACGACGGCATGGACTGTAAAACACTTTTTTTTATGCAGGTGGACCCCAATTGATCAAGTTTGTCGTTATTTACAGCTTGATAAACTATAATTGTCAAAATTGTTATGCCAATAAGTTGATATGAAATGCTCAGCATTTGTTTAAAGGAAGGTCAGAAGATACTCATGGGGCCCAGGTTGATTGGAAGAAGTTTGTTTGCCTAGGATTGGAGCCTTGTTTCTTCGTATGTGACGTATACAATAAAGAGGATATGGTATTAGCGGCGGACGGCACAGCCCGGCACCCTTGGGCCTGTGTCTGGGCACTGGCCCATTAGCTCACGGACCATTAGGGATCACACATGATATAGACTAGAATTATGAAGCTCAAACACATCAAGAGCACGCCTAGAATTACCTCAAACTCGAAAGCTCATAAAAAAATCAAGCTAGATTATAGAATATTTTGATAAAAAAAAATTAGCATCAGAAAGCTGATGCCTACACAGGGTTATGCCATAAATTATCTTACAATCTGATAATCAAGTTAAAAGCATGAAATGTACTTGTGATCACAGCTGCAATCCTCAGTAAACACATGAACATCAAGGCAAAAACTGATCCGGATATGCATCACGCTTCCTTTCTTAGGTCCCTTGATGAAATCCTGTGATCGAAAAAGCAGTAAACGAAAATGCATTGTCGGTCAAAGTGCACTGAATCATTTGCAGATACCTTATCGTCAATAACGTTCACACGAATCTCTATACTTAAAGGGCTATTTGAACAACACTATGATTATACAACTTTTTATGATTTTGAGACAATAATCACCATTAACTGTTTCTGACATCACAAAACAAACAGCATAGAATCTTATTATGCTGGAGTCTGCACCAACGATGTCGCATCCAGATTTGGACTCTACATGTAGTATACAAAGGATCACAAAACTATTAGTTCGTAAGTTATTTTGAGATGAGTTCACCTCAAGAATGGGAACTACCATGAACTGCAAATTTGACTTTAGGTTTAGTCAAATTTAGAGATTAACTGACAAGAATAAGAATAATGACCATTATGATTAGAATAAACCAAGAATCAGGAATGAAGAGCAAGGATGTTGTCTGACTTCATTTTGAAGACCTTTATATTGCCTCGTGATTAAATATTACCATACAAGAGAATTTATAACTGTAGGTATACTCAATCGTCACATGAGCATCATATCATACTGCCACAGCAAGAGACATTGCCACGGCGCCCTAATCCATGCCATTCTATTGTTAACAGCTATACTACAGAAAGGTCACAGCATGCAGCCCATTTGTTCTATGCACAAGTAACTGATCATCATTCAATATGCAGCAGAGGTGCTTCAAAATACTATACACGATGTACATTATGTTCAGAAAAGTAAGGAATCATAAGTTCAAAGGTCTTACCTAGTTGTGCAAAGGCACAACAAGATTCAACGGGAAGAATCAATGCACGCAGATCTAATGAGAAGCCTCAGTAACCCATGACCTGCGAGGCTTTGGAGCTGAAAATCAAAGATTAGGATTCAGCATACATATATATAAACAAATCATAGATTCCACAATGTCATAAACAGAGAATGAATTGAAAAGGAGGGGAAAAAAGGAGAAGAGAAATGATACTTCATGTAACAAGGTTCAACAAAACAAAGAAGAAACATGAACCAAATTGATTTTATCATTGCAAAGGTCAAAGGCCATCTTTTCTGTATGTAATG
Organism: Syzygium syzygioides; assembly: GCA_031216285.1. NCBI lineage: Eukaryota > Viridiplantae > Streptophyta > Magnoliopsida > Myrtales > Myrtaceae > Syzygium > Syzygium syzygioides. The sequence goes on from CM062246.1 coordinate 24,653,329, forward strand.
AGTTTCCAAAGCGTACTAATTATCTCAGAGGCATGAAAAGGTTCTGGTCCAATCAGTCTCTTGAAATATTTGCAACTGAAGAGCACAAACTGGACAATTGCTCAACCAAGAACCATATATAATTGGTAATTCACGATAGGGAGGAAGAAGATATTTCTCTCTAACAAGTCTAACCAATGGATTATCAACTATTAAGATACTGCACTTTGTCTTCTTCCTTAACCAAGGACATGACATCCCATTTTTCAAATGGCAATCCGGCTAGGTATACTGAGTCTAGAGGAAGCAACATATGAAATGTTCTTTCTCTAGCTGGTTGAGAGAATTGATTGAAAAGTAGAAATAAAAAGAGGCTTCCTGAATTCTTCTTAATCAATATGGAAGGGGATCAGTGCTAGGAAGACCGTCATATTAGGCTCTAAACGATAAATTTTTCCGAAAGGGTCTTTCAGGGAGATGTTGCTAGCAGGCACAATCTCAACTTCATTGATTGATAAAGAAAACTTTGGTTCAAAGGTAGAATTTCTCTATTATGCTCATAAAAGCCTCTTAGAAAGTATCTAACCATGGGTCCATTGAAAACGAACTACCATTTCCCTTAGGTTATCTAATGTAAATAGATGCAAACTGCATTATAATAACATTCTTTCGAACAGAAATTCAACTGATTAAAATGGTTGATTGCCATTTATACCATTAGGGTTCCTCATTCATAAAAATCTTGTAGAAGAGAATTGGCTTCTGATGCCATTATACCTCCACAGCATTTGAAACCCTTTAATCCAGAATTCCCAATACTGCAAGAATAACAAGAAAAATGTTAGAAACATTCATAAATCAGGCAGATGCATCCCAGAATGCTTTTGACTCATAATCAGATTATGAATCGAAACATAACTGTAAATTTCAGGCTCTAAAAGTATTTGAGTTTTCATGGTTTTTTTTTTCCCTGAACTTTTTGCTTAGATGCATCCTTGGTACATCTCTTGCTTCTTCCCCCAGTACTTGAGCTTGTTCTCTCAAAACTAACAATTTGAACAGAAAAACAATGTCCGTAATCTAGATTAGCAACTTCATGTACTGCTCAAATCACAATGAAACAGATCCTGTTTCACTACGTTTTAACTTTTATTTCAACAAAGTCGGAGCAAAAAATTGATTAGTTCTGAACAAGCTTAGGAAACGTGAAATGTTAGCTCATAACAACGTCAGACAGTTGAAATATCATACTGGAAACACAAGCCATACACCACAGTTTAGCGGGCACATGCTCTCATGTATGCAAGAAGAGACAACAGCAACTATTAAACAAGAAAAGAGATTTCTTTATCAAGTACATTGCCCATGGCATATCAGAAAGCATAAATTTTTCCTCATAGTTAAAATATCATACTTCTTTAAAGATACTATATATCTTGATTTAAGCGTGATAACATTAAAGACATCAAAGAATCTCACTGCAGTGAAAAAGGTCAGGAAGAAGAGATGAAGAAACAGGGGAGAGGGAAAAGGAAAAAAGAAACTAATGTTAGCTTAACTTGTGGCACTTCCCAGAACTGTAAACTTTTTAGGGAAAACAAAGAATACAGAAATGTCTAACAAGTCACCGAGAATTTAAGAAAAAGGAAACAAAGCAGGAAAAGAAAGAATAAATATAAACTTGACTTCTTAATGCTTCCAGAAACACCATTTTCTTCCATTTAGACTGAGGAAAGGACAGAAAAGATGGAAAATTAGTTTCATAAACCTCCATCTATTTTCGTGGTTATGTCTTGCAATATCCGACGTGGCAACAACATAAAGAATCACTATTAACCCACATCCATCAGTCATCAACATAAGGAATCATAAACCTCCAGTAAGCTTTAGTTGTCAATTGTCATATGTCACAATTTCAAAGTAAAGCTATGTAAATACAAAACCAGCAGCAAAAGCAAGTTCATAAACTGACCTAATGTGTGCCTCAGAGCTACTTGAATGCAACGACATTATTGAGCCACAGCCTCCAAATTTATCATTTGCACAGCCATAATATACTTCCTTTAAACCTAAAAAGGGAGAGAGTCACAACGGATGTACCAATGATCGATAATGCTGCTGCACACATTATGCATGGTTCACATGTCACATAAAGGGAGCATGGTGAAAACTTCTCTGCAACTTCTGCAGCCGAAAATCCAGTCCTCTGCCACTGTACAAGAAGAACATCAAGAGCTTCCATCTCTGCATGTCTCATTGCCCATGAAAGCACAAGGGGAAAAACGAAGCAAGCATATCAAACTTAAGAGCATTGTATGAGAAATATTTCTCCTTCAAGTTAACTGATTAAGAGTATATACAAGATTGATCAAGGCATATACTACATGAAGTCAACAAGTTTTACTCACTTTAAGTTGCTGAGAATCTCACTAGGAAAAAGAGGCTTCTTATTGGACTAGCCACCTCCACCTTTTTTAACGGTATTTTTTAATATACCCCTGTAGAAAGGTGCCTTCGTTTTTTTATTAATCTCCACAAGATACTAAAAGGGCCAAATATTTTTCACATCAACTATTCATTGCTATCCATAAAATCATTTATAGTAATGTATTGTCACCTCATGACTATAAATGATTTCAGAAATAGACTATTAGGGGTCTGTTTAGTAACATTTCTGTTCCTAAAAACAATTTCTATTTAGAAATAGTTTTTTCTGTTTCTATTCCCTAGACGAGTTTCTGAGCAAAAAAACACATTTAGTAACTGTACAAAATTTCTATTTTCGGAGTAGAAAAAGAACAGAAATGCGTTTGGTAGGACATAAATATTTTTACTCCCAATTTTTTCCATTTAATTATGAAATTGTCGGTTGAGACTTAACAATTCATGTTTGGATAAAATTGGACTAGAAATAGAATAAGAATATATTATGATATAGAATTGGATTACCTTAATACAATCATAAAGAAAATTACTCCTTAAAGACAAAGCAAATACCGGGAGGTGGTCGAGGAAATTGCTGTTTAGGGATTTAAGAATTCATGTTTGGATAAAATGGGACTAGAAATAGAATAATAATATATTATGATATAGAATCGGATAACCTTAATATAGTCATAAAGAAAATTACTCCTTATAGAAAAATCAAATATCGGATGGTCGTTGAGGAAATTGCAGTTTAGGGTGTAGAATTTTAGGATTTTGGTTTAGAGGTTAAGGTTTTAGGATTTGGTTTTGAGGTTTAGGGTTTGGGGTTCTAGGTTTTAGATTTTGGATTTTATGGTTTAGCGTTTGGGGTTTAGGTTTTAGAGTTTCGGGTTTGGGGTTTTAGGTTTAGCGTTTTGGGTTCTAGGGTTTAGGATTTAGTGGTTTAGGATTTATGATTTTAGGGATTTGGGTATTGGAGTTTGGGATTTAGGGTTTAGGGTTTAGGGTTTACAGTTTAGTATTTGAGGTTTATGGTTTAGGGTTCCGAGTTTTGCGGTTTAACGTTTTCGGATTTATGGTTTGGAATTACGATTTTAGGGTTTAGGTTTTAGGATTTTAGGTTTGGAGTTTCGGGGCTTAGTATTTCGGGTTTTGGGTTTGGGATTTTAGGGTTTAGGTTTTTGGGTTTAGGATTTGGGATTTAGGATTTGGGATCTAGAAGGTTTAGGGTTTGGGTTTAGGGTTTTAGGGATTTGGGTTTTGTGGTTTGGGGTGAGTTTAGGGTTTCGGGTTTTTCATTTTAGTGCTATGGGTTTTAGGGTTTGGGTATTGAGATTTAAGGTTTTGGGGTTTAAGGTTAAGGTTTAGGATTTTGAGGTTTAGGGTTTGAGGGTTAAGGTTTAGGGTGTTGGGGTTTAAGGTTTGAGGGTTAAGGTTTAGGCTTTTGGGGTTTTAGGGTTTAGTATGTGAATATCTTTTGAAAGAGGGAGAGCTTATCTTGTTTCTCTATTGTTTCTTTTTTTTGTTCCAGAAACAGAAAAGTAAATTTTTTTTACTTCTTATTTCTGTTCCAAATCTATTCCCATAACACTTTTCTGTTCCAGGGAACAAAAAAACTAACTGACGTTATTAAATGAATGTCTGTTCTTTTTCTATTACGGAGAACAAAATAACAGAAAAACAGAGAAATAAAAATGTTACTAAACAGGCCCTAGATAAGAGATGATCCCTACCAGAAACCAGGCTTTAACTAGTTGTGTAAATGGTCATTGTATGAAGAACTGTGCCCAAGTAGCAGGTTCTTACAACTTAAAAGGCAATACAATGGTCACAATGCATTTTTAGACCATTTATGTATACCAAAAGTCTAGCTAATACAGCCTAAGAGAACAATTTTAGGAACTTCACAAAAGTAGATAAAAATATGGTTCCAGACATAGCACAATGGTAAATGAAAAACGTAAAACATTGTGCATAATAACGCAAGATTATTGTTACTGTTAGCCATAGCCATATTTTATGAAGAGCAATGGGAATAAAGCCCCTTACAGCCTAATAATGCATGGAAAATTCCACTTTTAAACAGATTTGATCAGACATATTATTTTATTGTCTAATAAATACATATTAACGGAGAAACATGAAATGACCAACAATAAACTATGAGTGGATGATTCGAGGGTATTAATTCGGAACAATAACAAAGTGCAATTGGCCAAAATTTATAGAAGGGGGTGGAGAAGCAATGATAAACATACAGTCCATGTCTTGTTAGTCCGGTTTAGTCCTGCCGCAATACCGTTCCCATCCTCAATAATCACACAGCTGTTCAATCAAAGAGTCCAATCTGAAATCATTCACTAATAAGACTGAAATACTAATCATATCAATTAGAAAATGAAGTAACATATATGAAATGCACCTAGTTACAGACAATCAGTATCTTACCCAACTGGAACTTCAAGGCTGTCCAATGCAAGCTTTTCCTCATATAAGAAAAGCAAATAGGTCTTGTTACTTGTTAGGAGAAAAATTATAAGAATAAGAGTCAGAAATTATTTCATGCATGCATAAAGCCAAATTCAAGAGGAAATCAGCATCACGTTGCCAGCTGCAGTAATATTTCAGTATCAATATACAGTTACTAATGGAACAAATGCATGTCCCATACTTATATGATCAAGATCTTGCAGGTCCTGTATAATATACTGGTCACTAACTTCCAAGCAATGATTATCACACCATACTCATCCAGTAATACAGATGCAAATCCCACCTAACAGTTAAACTGATATGGCTCTAACAACAGTACAGCTAAAACAAGAACAAATTTGAGAAACTACATGCTGTTGATTCTAGTGTGTCCTATCATGGGTACCTCAGAAGCTTTTCTTTCCATTAATGAGGTTTCACTCAAACATTCAAGAGGCTTCCTTGAGTTTTAGCTTCTGGGTCATTTTCCTTTACAAATATTATGGCACATGACGAGAAAGAGAGATCCATAAAACCATTGTGAAGCCCTCAGAAATCATAATTGGCAATCAGCTTTTGTGATTTTGTCTCTATTCTACTGAATAACTTATGTAAACTCTGTTTTTTTTCTTTTTCTTTTACATATTCACAGGCCACAAGGCCAAAGAAAAAACCTAACCAGTTATCCATGGGCACAACCGATGTTCATATTATGCTCACACTCCAAGTAAATTTCGTTTTCAATTCTCCCTGGGTGCCACAGTCTACAAGTGGCAAAAGGACTCAACTGTCAAGCAATCTCTCCCTGGGGCTTGCCATCTCATTGCACCTTCTTCATTCCTCTATGGTTTTGCCTCTTCAAGCGCCTCATGAAACTTGGCGACAGAGTCCTATCCTAGTGGTCAAAGTTTCTCGTAATTCAATTGTCCTGGCAAACCTATCACCCACTGCACATCTTTATGATAGGCACATACTACACATCCACATTTCCTAGACACGTCAAATGCACCCTGTGGCTTGCCGAATTGCACCTTCTTCATTCCTCTATGGTTTTGCCTCTTCAAGCGCCTCATGAAACTTGGCGACAGAGTCCTATCCCAGCAGTCAAAGTTTCTCATAATTCAATTGTCCAGGAAAACCTATCACCCACTGCACATCTTTATGATAGGCACATACTACACATCCACATTTCCTTGACACCTCTAAAGCACCCAGTGGCTTGCCGCCTCATTGCACCTTCTTCATTCCCCTATGGTTTTGCCTCTTCAAGCACCTAATGAAACTCGGCGACAGAGTTCTATCCCAGTGGTCAAAGTTTCTCATAATTCAATTGTCCTGGCAAACCTATCACCCACTGCACATCTTTATGATAGGCACATACTACACATCCACATTTCCGAGACACCTCAAAAGCACCCTCTCTCTCTCTCTATCTCTCTCTCTCTCTCTCTCTCTCTCTCCCAACCTACAGCACCCGGATTGGCTCAGTTTTTCACCTGAGAAAGGGGCTGAACCAACCCATGTACACCCTACTTCCCTTTGTTTCACTCTCCCTCATTTGTTTTTCCTTTGAAGCTAGACTTCACCTACTTCTTTCAATAAATTGCCACATACAGAAACGAAGAAATAAAAGCTATACCTTCTAGAAATTGTTGCTGATTTTGCAGCATGTAGCGTCAATTACAAATGGATTCACTATGAAGCATCAACAGACAACACTTATGAAGAAACACTTATTCAATGTCTCTTGTACAAAAGTCAACTATACATTCTTCAAATTCCCGTGCAGTTATAGCACCAAACGAATCGTTCACATTTCAGCCCAAGTATTACATCAACTTAATACAATTCGGCTGTGCCAGGCATTACCTGATCTATAGCAAGCTGCATAAAACCCAGAACCTTAGGAGAGAATTGTTCACCGGAATCTAAGTTATCAGTTTCCATGGCCTTGGTTGGTGGTGGTAGTCCGTCGCCTCCACTTGCCAGTCTCCATCACCTTCAGTAGCTAGGCTGTTTTAGGAAGAAGAACTTCTTCTGTTTGTCACCTCCATTGGCAGGTGGCAATCTTCCACTCGTCAAAGCTCGTTGGTGTTGGATGAAAGATGAGCAGTTGTGATATTGTAGGTGGTGTCAATGGTGAAGTTTGCCTATGGTGAAGGAAAGGAAGGAGCTTATAACAGGAAATCGAAGAAAGAAGGTGGAGAGAAAGAATTAAAAACAAAGAAAAAGAATAAATAGAAGAAAAAATTACAGAAATTTATTTTAGAATATATAGTTAACCAGGTTTAATGGGGATTTAGTGAAAAGAAAAAAAAGGTTAAAGGGGATGCACGTGTGCATAATTAGGTGGTCATGCATAGATGAAAATTGGTAATTATTTATGAAGTATGTGGTCCTGAAAGACCAATTATATTTCTGCTATGATCAAAGGGTAGTTTGGAAAGACGAAACTTGGTTTTGACTTAGGCTCTGTTAGTTTGAAGGAAAATAGTTTACTAGAAAACTTCTTTTTCCATTTTTCAAAGTGTTTGGAATGGGAAAATAAGCAGGTCAAAGAAAAATGACTTCAGTTGACCAGAAAATACCAAGCTTAAAAATAAGGAAAATGACTTCCTAATTTTATAGATGGAAGTCAATTTCCAAAAAGTATGGAGGACTATCCTTACCAAAGTGTTTTGATAGATGACCAGGTAAAAAAAGGATTCTTTTGAGCATATGCCTTCAAGTGAGCACGCATGTTCACTAGGAGACGACAGAATTCTCTGGACAACACTAGCATAAACTGCCCAAATGGGAAAATTGTGGTTCAATGTGATTCACAGCCTGATATAGAGTATAGTTGATGCACCAACCTAGCAGTATGTCGTCACACACCAATACAAAAATTGATCATGGACTCAGAGGTCCACAGCTTGACAAGACCTCCCACAAATTGAGTATAGACTAGGAATAAAGCAGGACAGTGTGCAACGCCAGTGCAGGTACAGAATCTGTAATTCTCAGCTCGTTCAAGTTCCTCTCTACATCATCTCTAATATACTGCCGTCATCTCTAGTTCACATTCACAAAAGATGATTATCCGATGAGATATTCAACTCAATTTTCTCTGGGGAATTTTAACGAACATCTGGCGGGCCAATCATAGCAGCCACTACAATTACATGTACCTCCAAATTCTAGCCATCTCCATAAAATCAATCCCATTACACAAATCTAAACACCCTCCAAACATCATCAACTCAAAATCATCGTATAAAAAGGGCCTAAGAAACTCAGACATGTGGTGGGTCGCCGAGATCAGAATAACTAAGAAGAAGAAGAAGAAGAAGAAGAAGAAGAAGAACCACGAAGGGATTCGAGTCAAGGACGCACACCGCAGAGAGAGTCGCACTAAGAAAGGGAGACGGAAGAAGAAGACACTAATCTAGCAAAAATTATAGACTGTGGCTAGCTGAGGCGTAAATCTCAGAATCGAGGTCTCGCTTACCTTGAATCCGAGGTTGGGAGACCTCGGGACTCGAGGCGGCAACCTCAAGGGGAGGTCGCGGAGGTTTGGGGATAGGGAGAGAGAGATGGTCGCAAGCCCACTGTGCGGTGGACGGCAACAACGGCACAGCGATGGCCTCATAGCATCAACAGGCGGGAGCAATGGGGCATTCTACAGTGTGGACGACGGCTGAGCACGGAAGAGGATGGAAGGGAAAAAAATAAATAATAAGAACCGTTTTAAGATTAAAAAAAAATTAATCCCATTTTAAATTGAGTTGGCACTCCTTTATAGCAATGTGCCTCATTCTTTGCTTAGTAAGCGAGTCACCATATTGAGTTATATTTTAAAAGCTCATATACTCACTCGGAAAAAGAAATATTGTGGTACTTGTACATAAAACGGACGAAAATTCATTGCAGCGTGATTATCCTTAAAAAAATCTGATAATAATGAATTTTTTATTCTCTTACAAATTGTTTTTATATTTACTTTCCAATTTCAAGTAGTTCCTATTAATTTGTCAACGATTATAATACATATTCCAAGAAACGAACAGCAAGTTGAAAACAATAAAGAATGGAAAACGACCGTTCTCATGCTCCCTGTACAACAAAGATCTCGTGTTCTCTTTGCTAAGCCAGTTCCTCCCAGTGCCGCAAGCAATTACAAAAACATAAACCTCTTACGCCCATAGTGAGTCATTCTTTCACCGGCAGCTTTCCCAACTGGAAGTGGTTGTTCACGTCCGGTAAGAGAACTCTCATGGGAGATAATCATTGAAACTCTCAAACAGCACTTGCCCATGCCTCCATTGCTAACTGCCAGTGTGATTTGGGCCTATAGGTAATTACATGAAGTATATACGCAAAAGTGACGTCAAGGGAGATATGCCTTCATGAACTAGTGGAACAATAATGAAAGAAGAAGTAACGGTATAAAACAAATATCAGAGAACATCAACCACAGACACAGCCAAGCTTGTTGCATCTCCTAATGAAAATCTTCTACATGTACTTCAAAAAGCTGCAAACTAACATGCTTCTCTTCCTATTTCTTGCGGAGTAAAGTCCACGAGTGAAAATGGCCAAATTACTCTCCAATGAAATCTTTTTTTATCATTTCCACACTGCAAAAGACCCAAAGTAAATCTATATGACTATTTTGTCAAGACTTCATTGAAAGAGTAACCATTGTAATTTATGGGTCATGTGGGAGTGAAGAAAGACATCACACAACCATACCTCTATGCTATGTTATAAACATCTAATACAACTTAGCAAGTACCAAATATTCAGAAAGCTTTATTGGGAATCAAATCACAACATGACATGACTCTAAAGAATGACGAGTCTAGACCTTTTGGATATCAATCATATTCACATGTAAACAAATGACAGAGCTATCTTTTACCCTACATATGACAACAGTACTATCTAATAGTACAAAAATCACAATATTGATAACCAAATGTCAAAAGAGCAAGTTCTTCAAAGTTTATACCTCTAACCTTGAAACAAAACTAGTTCTTCAACTAAGACCAGAATGAAGTCATGCTTTATAAACATAATGGCAAGATGAAAAGTAACTCAAGGGTGAGGGGTGGCCCATTATACACCCAATTTTAATAAAATTGAGTGGAAAAATGGGTCCATTAATTCATTTTGCCACCTCTACTCCTGCACAACACTCATCCTCTTTTGCTTAAAAAAAATGAAAAATCTCATATGAGCCACTAGTCTCTCCCCCTTTCAATCATCGTATAAATCCAAGTCATCTTGAATCTTGATCATCACAAAGAGAAACGAGAACAGAGAAAAATAAACAGGAAAAATATATTATACTTAAGTTATAGGAAATTTTACCTTATCAACCAATCCATAATTGATGTTAGGTTAATAATACTCTCTTTTTTTAAATTAATGACATAAGTATAAAGCCAATTCTGTAAATCCTTTTTTCCTATTGACAATGTCTGCCAAAATTTATTAAAAGAAAATCATAAAAATGCATAGCAACACATTGCCCCTCACTTCAAGCTAGCCTACAATTCCTCCCAAACTTCGTTTTCATCACAATTTATAGCAACACTCATCACTTCACGCTATCATTCAAGGACCCTGAACACCTCCCCCTTGACACCAGTGGATCTGCAACATCATACGATTCATGAAAAACATTATTTTTTGAATTTACTAGATAAATCAATCAAATAGTTTGCCGTTTGATTGCGAGAACATTGTCCCCTTCCATCTCATCTTCATTCATCGTGGATATTCGTCAATCCACCATGATAGCATTCAAGTTGGTGTTCCCCCCATTGAAAAAAGAGGTTTCAAAGAAATCTTGAACTCTTCACATTAATCCAACTTCAACTCATTCTCTAACATGAAATGGAAGAGAGTTAGAGAGCATGGAATACAAACCCGCTTCAAATTTGGCCACTTTGTCCCTCAGCACTTCTTGACATCACAATCTTCGCTGAATAAGATCTGATTCTTTCCTCCAAATCACTCTCCATCCTACAACTCAACTTTTTTTATGGCATAGTTACCAATTTGTTTCCCTTTTCAACGCTTCAACTGCCTATTCCAGAGTGCCGGCTTTGGGACCTGCTTTTATGGACTTTGACGCTCTAGATAGTTCCTGATTCAATGGATTCGAATGACATGACAACTCAGCTTCATGAATTGATCGAAGATTTCTTGCTCCATGTGCTTCAAGTATGTGTCATCATGACCGAGAATGACGAACCATGCTGGAGCTTGAATTCATGGGAAACGAGCAGCAACGGTGATGATCGACAACTAGTGCGCCTGAAATATCCCTGGGCGAGATGTCGCAGGCCTTTGAAACAGAGCAACAACGGAGACGTTATTGGCGGACAGAAGCGAAGAAGCTCCACGGACACGATCATGGCATTGTCGAGCAAGTTCAGCGAGCTTCTCTGGAATCAATCTTCGAGAGACTTGCTTTCGCTCGATCACCAATCCAAAGCTTGAGGTCGCCACTGCCGAGTCGTCAATTATCCCTATGGTGAACAGGTACTTCTCGAAACAGAGTCCAGCTTCGTCATTTCATCGAACACCTTCCTCGCAAACTCGATACCTCCTCCACATCGCAATCAACGGCAGTGCAACTCTGAAAAAAGCGAGAGGGCAAAGCAGGAATGAACTGAAATCATATCTAGAATTTAATTGGATACAAAATAACTTGATTCAGCTGTGGGCGTCATCAATGAGTCAGCAAAGGCCACGAACGGCTTCAAAACGTCGCCCTCAGAATAGGGTCGAACTTAAGGGATGGGCTGGAGATTTATTATTTTCTTTTCTCTCTTCTTTTTTCTTTTTCCTTTTTCTTTTATTTTTCTTTTATTTTGTTTTCATAAAAATGCATTTTCAACTTGTCGGCAATTTTTTATGTGTTAAAATCTCCCTAATCGACTCTTAAAAAATAATTTTCAGCACTAGACAAAAATTCAAGCTTATGTGTCCTTGCGGACCTAGGCCATCTTATAATTCTTCCCCGAAAGATGTTACAAAAGTAGCACTCTTACTAATGCCACTTAACACAAATTGATGTGAATCAATTAGTTTATTACAAAATTACAGTGGAAGTTTCAAAGATCCTTAAAGGCATTCAGCTTTGGAATGGAACACAAAAATCACAATATTGTTATCAAATTTTAAATTGAGTTGGCACTCCTATATAGCAATGTGCATTATTCTTTTCTGAGTAAGCAAGTCACCATGTTGAGCTATATTTTGATAGTTTATACTCAATTGTAAAAGAAAAAGTTGCGGTACTTGTACATAATAAAACGAATGAAAATTTATTGTAGTGTGATTATCCTTAAAAAAAATCTGATAATAATGAAATTTTTATGTTCTTCCAAATTGATTTTATATTTGCTTTCCAATTTCAACTAGCTCCTATTGATTTATCGTTGATTGTAATACATATTCCATGAAACGAAAAGCAAGTTGAAAACAATGACGAGTGGGAAGACTATTGTTCTTGTCCTCCCAAGGTAACAAAGGTCCGTGTTCTCTCTGCCAGGCCAGTTACTCCTAGCGCTACAAGCAACAACAAAAACATCAACCTCTCGCTCCCATAGTGAGTCATTCCTTCACCTGCGGCTTCCCCAACCGGAAGTGGTTGTTCGTGTCAGGTAAGAGAACTCTCATGGGAGATATTCAGAGAAACTCTCAAGCAGCACTTGCCCATGCCTCTGTCACAGAGGTTGACTGCCACTGCGATTTGGGCCTATAGGTAATTCCATAGGGTATATACGCAAAAATGAAGTCAAGAGAGATATACCTCCATGAACTAGTGGAACAATAATAGAAGAAAATAAATAGTGTAAGACATATATCAAAGAACATCAACCACAGACATAGCCAAGGTTGTTGCATCTCACAATGAAAATCTTCTGCACGTACCTCAAAAAGCTGCAAACTAACATGCTTCTCTTTCTATTTCTTGCAAAGTAGAGGCCATGAGTGAAAATAGCCGAATCACTCTCAAGTGAAACCTCTTTTATCATTTCTACACTGCAAAAGACAAAATAAATCTATATGACTATTTTGTGAAGACTTCATTGAAAGAGTAGGAGTGAAGAAAGACATCACACAGCCATACCCATATGCTATGTTAGAAACATCTGATACAAGCTAGCAAGTAATGAATATTAAGAAAGCTTTATTGGGAATCAAATCACAACGTGACACGGCTCTAAAGGATGACGAGTCTAGACCTCTTGGATCTCAATCATATTCACATGTAAACAAATGACATCTCTCTTTTACCCTACATATTACAACAATACTTTCTAACAGTCAAAGAATTACAACATTCATAACCAGATGTCAAAAGAGTCAGTTCTTCAAAGTTTATACCTATAACCTTGAAACAAAACTAGTTCTTCAAATGAGGCCAGATGGAATTCATGCTTTCTAAACATAACAGCAAGATGAAAAGTAACTCAAGGGCAAGGAGTGTTAGCATTTCGTGTCCAGAGTAAAACAGAAGAAGAAAAATTCTAACCAGTTTATGCTGACATTTTGGGAGACAACTCTCCAGTCTTGACATAATGTGCAAGTTTAGGGAGGCCAACGAACATGAGTAGTCGGACAAAAAACCATAATCTTCTCTTAATGCACACCCAGCTTCTAATGTAACTTCCATTTGTGGAAAGTGTTAAGCTTGGTAAGCACAACCTGAAACCTACAGCAAGCAAACTAAGTTCAAGTATGCATCGTTAGGACTGTGAATTAAAATGTACTCTAAGGTCCAACTTTCATCCATAAAAAAAAAAGGAATCCTACAAGGTAGTGCTAGAATATTACCGGTAGAGGTATTGTGAAATTCATCTTCAATACGAACAAGACTGGTTCTCCATTGTGGTTAGGAAGACTCAGGCAATTGCAATCCCAAGCCACATATTAGCAAGACACAAGAAAATAGATGGCACAAGAGTTATGGATTTCAGCCCCACACAACACAAAATAATCCACAGGAAAGGCAAAAGAACTCTTTGGGAGACAGACCTCTTAGGATAGTGAAAATTGCAATATGAAGAGTTGACACTATTAAAAGAAATAGTTTCCACTTCTCGTGCAATACATTAGTGAGCATTGACAACTGATCAACTGTGCTAGACCATTAAGATTTTATTGTGCTTTATGACTACCGGTTTCTAACACTAACATCGGCTCAACTTGAATAAGACAAAGAACATGAGAGTACTAACTTTGGCACCACAATTAAACTAACCTCACTTGCTACTGTCGATTTGTTGAAGAGATCCAGCAAATTTGTGAGACAACATTTGGTGAAGTTGAATTTCATCGAGAGATGGAAGAAGCTTTTGTTATATCTCATAGACCTAATAAAGAGGTGAAGAGGCTCTAAGAATTTAATAGAGGGCCGGAGGAGAAGAGTTGATGGGACAATTCAGAAAAGTACCCACTTTCAATTCCAATCGAAAAAGAGGAGGTAGGGCAGGAACCTTTCTTTTGTTTGGGTGGGTTTCTTTTCTTTTATGGGATAATAACACAAACGATTCTTGAATTTTAGCTCAATATATAATTTAGTCCATAAACTTTTAATTTGTTTAATGTAGTCCCTGAACATTAACCCAATGTGCAATATAGTCCTCGAACTTTTAATTTGTTCAATATTATCCTGAACTTTTGGTACATGTTCAATTCAGTCCCAGAACTTAAATCAATGGAAAAGACTACTCAAGTTCAGAGACTTAATTGAACATGTACCAAAAGTTCAAAAATGACATTGAACAAATTAAAAGTTCGAGGATCATATTGCACATTGAATTAAAATTCAAAAATTATATTGAACAAATTAAAAGCTCAGGGACCAAATTACACATTGAGCTAAAGTTTATGGACTGTTTGTGTCATTTTTCCTTCTTTTATCAAGCAGTACTTCCTTCTCTCTGAACGTCCCAAATTCTAATAGATTTTTTTTTGGTCAAAATACAAATTCTATTAGATGGAAAGTACCTATTTCCAATGCTCTGGGTTTTTTCACTTCATCTAATTCTGCGGAAGGCATACCCTACGTGTGAATAGATTTTTTTTTTTCTGGTGAGACCAAAGCCGTAAGCTAAGTGACACAAATCCCTGAATGGAGCCAAAGGATGGCAATGCCATCCAAAGCAAGATTTCCTCCCAGGTCTCCAATTTTCCACAAAGCTCATACAGCTGAGAAATACTTGAACTCCCTTACCCTCCTAAACTAACGAAAGCTGATAAAAAAGCCATGGATTCCACATAAATTCACTGTCTATTACGTTAACAATAAAAGTAAGCCCATATTGAATAGTGCTTGTGTAGCTGCTCCACTATCATCAATGCTTAACACAATGAGCAAACTCAGGATGCTAACAGGTTCATGACAGGAGAAATAACCTCACGCCCTTGCTACCAATAATCCCCATGAGCAAATGCCACCTGAAGTGATGAAATTGGCTGAAATCTCTCACAACGATCTCACGATCAACAATCTTTGCAATAAGTTTAATTGGGAATGACAATCCAAGCAAATGCGAAGATTCTTCATTACAATTATCGTACTACACTTGATGGAGTAATCATATGCGAATCATTTACCTCTTTTACCATCATCAAGGATTGCACCTGATATAGTCCAGAACTACGAAACTCGGACACATCAATAGCACGCCTAAATTTGCCTCAAAGTGCAAAAAACTCATAACAAATATCAAGCCAGATTACATATTATGTTGGTGACATAAATTAGTATCAGAAAAGCGATGCCTAGGCAGGGTTATGCCATAAATTATCTTAACAATCTGATAATCAAGTTAAAAGCATGAAATGGGCTTGTGATCACAGCTGCAACCCTCAATAAAGACATTAACATCCGGAAAAGACCTGATCTGGACATTCATCATGCTTCCTTTCTCGGTCCCTTGATGAAATTCTGTGTTTGGAAAAGCAGTAAATGGCACATGGACTGTCAGTCAGAGTACACTGAATCATTTGAAGACAATTTATGGAATGCTACATGATTAACTACATCCTCTTACTAAAGAAGAGAATGCTAATCATCGTCAATAACATTCATACATATCTTTATCCATAAGGCGCTGTCTGAACAAATTATGGTTATGAAATGTTTTAATTTCTTGAGACAAAATAATTAGCATTAACGGTTTCTGCCATCACAGAAACAGGAGAGAATCTCATTATGCTATAATCGCCACCACTGATGTCACATACCTATTTGCACTCTACATGCAGTACAAAGAATCATAATACTATAGTTCAATTAGTTTGCGATGAATTCACCACAAGAATGGGAACTCCCTTGAACTGCAAGTTTGACTTAGGTTATAGTCAAATGAAGAGATTAACTAACAGGAATAAGAACAATGAACAATATGATCAGAATAAACCAAGAATTAGGAATGAAGACCAAGGATATCGCCTAACTTCATCTTAAAGACCTCTATAGTGTCCTCGTTGTGATTGACTAACATCATGCAAGGAAATCTACGGCTATAGGTATACTCAATCTTAGCATGAGCATCATATCATAGTGCCACAGCAAGAAGCATTGCCATAGAGCCATAACACATGCCATTACGTTGTTAACAGGCTATAGGATAGAAAGGTCACACCATGCAGCTGACTTGTAATATGCACAAGCAACTGATTATTCAATATGCATCAGAGGTGCATCATCATACTATAGATGCTGTACATGATGTCAAGAAAGCAAGGAATCATAAGTTCAAAGGTCTTACCAAGTTGTGCACAGGCATGAAAGGACTCACAGAAAGAATCAATGCACGCAGATCCAATGAGAAGCCTGAGTAACCCATGGCCTGTGAGGCTTTGGAGCTGAAAACCAAACGTTGGCATTCAGAATATATATATAATACCTTAACAAATCATAGATTCCACAATGTCATAAACAGCAAATGAATGGAAAAAGGAGGGGTCAAAAAGGCAAAGAGAAATGATATTCATGTAATAGGGTTCTACTAAACAGAGAAGAAACATGCACCAAATTGACTTTATCATTCTGGAGACAAATTATTTCAAGACCATCTTTTCTGTATGTAACGAGTTTCTAAAGCGTATTAATTATCTAAGAGGTATGAAAAGGTCATGGTCTAATCAATCTCTTGATATATTTGTAACTGAAGAGCTAAAATTGGAGAATTGCTAGATCAAAAAGCATATAAATTGAAATAAATCTTTAGTAATTCACAATAGGGATCAAGGAAGAAGATATTTCTCTCTAATGAGTCTAACCAATGGAATATCTACGATTAAGACACTACTTGTCATTTTCCTTAACCAAGGGCATGACTTCCCATTTCTCAAATGGCAATCTAAGAATACCCAGTCTAGAGGACAACTACATATGATAAACAGGACATCTGAAAACTGGCCAAAGGAAAAGACAGGCATCAGAAACTCTTACCTTTTGTTTACCAGGCAAATTCTACACCTATTCATAGCAACCATTATATGGCTGAGCACCGCTCCACTCAAGCAACCATACATAGTATCAGTCTTGTTTAACTGTAGCCACCATCTCAAGATACGCACCACATCCTTGACGAAGAAAACTTCTGAATGGATTCTTATCCAACAAATGACCCACTATTTCTATGGTTGCAATTCCATTAACCCTTTGTCATTACAAAACACTCCACTGAGCCAACTTTATAGGCATTCTCCTTTGTCGTCTCAGGTCATATGCATTTGCAAGGGAGTCAAATGGCGTATCTGTATCTAAGCATTCGGACACGTCATTACATATATTTTGGGGGACACTAATCCTCTTTGACGATATATCCGGAATTTGCATAGACATCCCTCCTGTTTTGATATCGATATCCAATTTAACATCATCTTCAGCCACCAACAACTCTGACAAAGGACTTACGTCCTCATAGCACATATTCTTCTTAGTTTTGGCCTCTTTTTGCTTCCTCGGCCTCTTTTTGCTTCCTCAGCCTCTTCCTCTTTTCCTTATCCTTTGCCTTCCGCTGAATGGTCGGGCAATATATCCCCTTAACTTTTGCCTCTTTTATGTTCCTCTTCCTTTGCATTTTCTTCTCGTTTCTCTTCTGCTGCAATGTTAAGGAGCTTGTTTCACCAGTTGATTGGATTTGATGGGGAGCCAATGACTGAGTGAAAGTTTGAGTGAAAGTTTTCGCAGGAAATGTGGTAATGAGGCCTGAATTTTGATTGAAGAGAGGACAATTAGGCTGCTGAGGCTGCGAATTGATTGGGCGTGGGGGCCAGTATGTGGGAGGAGGAGGAAGTGAGGGAGTTGGAAAGAGGTGGGACTTTTGGATTCCATGCAAAGAATAATGCTCTTGATAATTGAGATATGGGACACTAGGAGGAGCCTTTGGACCATTATTCCCATTATCATGACCATACATCCTAATAAGTTGCCGCAAGTTGGAAGTTGGAGGAGGGAAGGCAGGTGGCGCCTCAGCCTCAGGACCTTGACGGGTCCAATTACCGTAGTTCCTCTGAGAATACATACCGATTGGGTAATCTCTGGTCCGAACCTTCAAAGATCAAATCATAAAGTTAAAATCAAAGGCCCAAAACGAAATGCTTAATTGTCTTAATAGAGCAAGTTCAGAAAGCAAAGGCGAACTCATGTAATAAACACTACTGGCAGTGGCAGAACAAGTCGAACACGTGGAGTATTACATTTCAGAGCAAGAAATAACTCTCAAAATCTAAACCTAGCTTCCGCTCACCGAGTTCACCTCCTGATTAAGCTTCATTCTCAATTTTAACAGCAAATGACTAGGGGGTGATCGGCCTATCCTGTTTTGGAACCGGGAACCAAACGAACCTGCTAGTTCCCAATTCCACCCAGGAACTGGCCACTTTTTATTTTCTTTTTTATTGTTTTAATTACATTTTTTTTTGTTTCATTGCAGCTCGGTTTTGCTAGAATATGCAGCAAACCATTTCGAGCATACGGCCAAAATGCATATTTGACACCCCGTAAGTTAGAATCTTTTCTCTCGAACGTCTCCTTTTTGCTTCGCCGGAGGAATGTCCTCCGACCATCAATCACACATCCGGTCCCCGAAACAACGCTACCTACTTTGACCATCACTGAACCGCCGGCCGCCTACCCGGTCACCGTTTTGGCCATTAAAACTTAAAACCGACAACCAAATCTCGTTTTCCGGCTACCAAACTTCCGGCCCAAAGAAGACGCACTAAATCTAATCAACCAAACATACAAGACAAGAAACCGAGATAGTGAACTAATGGACCGGCCTCCAACCGCGGGCCTCTCAGATGGGTAAAGGATTCTCCGGGCGACTTTGACCTCTGCCCCTCGCGCGACTCTGCCCTCCCTGCTGCTGCGCGACCTGTTCTCCTGCTGCTGCGCGACGCCTTCTGGTCCCCTTTCTTTTTGTCTCTCTCGCTTAGTCAAAAGAAAGAGCATTCCATGCGATTTAAGATCAAAGAAAAAGACGCGAGGAAATGGAGGGCATCATTTATGACAAGCAGTGTACCATAGAAGTCGACCCTCCATTAAATTTGTCAGAAATAGGCACATTGAATATTGCCGGGTTTTGAGAAGTTGTGAGACATTTCTAGGAATAAAGAATCGCCACAAAATTTATCAAAGTACGTCGGAAATTTTGCCTATGAAATAATGGAAAACGCTGTATAGCTGCGTCCATTGGTTCCTAATAAAATCATGGGCGGTGGGCAGATCAACTCTACGAACAAATCTAGTACGCAGAACGCGGAACTTGTGCGTTTTCATGACAGACCGACATAAATTCCTCCGCTATCTATAGCGTAGTCAACGTAGCAGAGTATTTTCCATATGATTGTGGGTTTCTCGGTTGCCATGGGTAGAGAATTCGAGTTGCACCTTTGGGAATTCAGCTATAATGTGCAAGTGGTGGACAAAATAAATGTTACTTTTACAGTAATATTATATTGTGGTATATGTCATTCCGATCTCCCACAATATCAAAAACGAATGGGAACAACTTCTTGTCCGTAGTGTTCGGTTAGTGTTCGGGTATGAGATGTTAAAAACATCATTCTTGTCGATTCTCTTCTTAGATAATAAACGACAAATTGTAGGTGTGGTCACGAAACTGAAGTGGGCACCAAAGTAAAAAAATTCAAAATCGGGGATAAAGTGTTAGAAACGCGAATCTTTGATGAGAAATAATAAATGTTTACGGTGGTACACTAGGAGGCTATTACCAAAAGCTACACCTATCCACATTATCCCATCGCCGTTACAATCATTATTTGATCTTAGAATCGATATACTTTTGATCACTTCACACACGATTTCTTCCATCGGTTGAAGTATTCATATACGTGTGTAATAGATGATTCGTGGGATAATCATGTTCGTCCTCATTTTGTTTCTCTCATATTATGTCGAAAGAAGGAGGCGGTACCAAAGACACAATTCATTTATATTAGATTTTTCAGATTTATATAAGAAATTCAAGAAAAAAAATTATATAAGTACACGATGGTACGAAAAATCTTATCCGGTTTATTCACTATTCTTTCTTTGTTTTTACTGTTTTATTTTATTTTATTTTCCAAGAAGTAGAAGCTGGTTCATATGGTCCATTTATTTTTCTTTGCAGCTTACATTTGTTTTTCTTGTACTACCTTGCCTTATGTTGGGTTACATGGGTCAAGCTGCCTACCTTATGGACCACCATTCAGATTATGAGCAAGTGATTTTCTCTTCAATCCCAAGTAAGCATTATGTACTAAGAATTTACAAATATTATCTGCATGAAGGAGTTCATCTCCCTTGATAGTTGACTGATAATTTTGTTACTCAAATGTGATATGGTTTTAGGAATAAATAAGGTTTTTTGTTATGCAATCAGTAATAACCAAATATTGATCATACGTTAAAGAGTGAACAGCAATAACACAAGAAAATTGACAAATTTGTCATGATTGTAGCAGCTTTTAAAAAGACGTCTCATTCAACTTTGAGTGCTGTAACTTTAAAACACGTATTACTGAGAACTCGAGTTATATACAACACGGTTATAGTGTAATATAATAATGCCATAGTCTTAGTTGTATCAAATGCATTCGACGCTCAATTGGATTATCAAAGTGAAGAATGAGGGGAGGGATACGTCATCGAGACTCTTTGAACATATTATGTGATCCTCCATGAAGTTTGATGGGCTCTTGACCCATTTGATGTAAAAGCCCATTAAAGGCAAATGTGTGGCCCATATTGGCAAGGCCTCTTTCACCAGCTACATTTCTCGAGGCCCCCACACGACAATCCGGCAGTCTCGAAGGGAGACTCGGGATCAAATCGCAAGTCTAAAAAACCCGAGTCCTCCAATTTGAAGTCGATCTCGCCGGAGAATTCATTCCACTGTGAACCTAGCGCATGGCCGACTCGGGATGATATTCGGTACCATGTAGTCATAGCGGGATAGAATAAGACATCTTTGTCTTAATCTAGCAAAAAACAGCTCGGAGTTCATAGGTTTAGTTCCTGGTCCAATGAAAAATAGCCTGAGTAATATGAATCTGGTTAACAATTATAAGTACGTGTTAAATATTTGAAATAGAACCCTTCTTTAGTTCCTCGCTATTAATGAAAGTGTATATTCCATTCTAATTTAAAGTTTTATTGAGATGATCGAAGAAGTTATTACGTACTTCTATGCCTCTGAAACTTAAGAAGACGTCGTAATTCTTTTTGGATTTCGACGGAGAAGCCATTGGATGACGGAGTTCGACAAAGAGCAACAACTATTAGCCAAAGATTTGATAGAATTTTCAAGTAGTTCGGTCGCCACTTGATCTTGTTGATTTGCTCTTATACTGAGGGAATAGAGATGTGTGACTTTTTGGTTAACGGTGGTGTATAAGCCTTTAAGGATAAGGATGCACCTCGACCAAAAAAAAGGATAAGGATGGATCAAAGGATAGTCATGGCTTGAGAGAGACAGACAGACAACTCTTGATGTCGACGAGAGGGAGATTCATTAATTCTCTCATTTCACCTATAACGTTTCTTTTTTTTCGTCATTCAAGCAATACAACTTTCATCATTCTTAATTTTTCCCAATTATTATCAAGCATTATTTGTGCATTTAGTGGGAAGGTATCGATGACCTCATCATTATGTTAGAAAATCATAGTACAAACACCTCAATTTAGAAAATTCAGCAATATGAAATTTCAAACTCTTTTAAAACAAACATCCATAAAAGAAGAAGAAGATGACATACATTTAAATATAAATAGAAAAGTTCATATATGTTGTGTGCTTTTTATTTACTCCGCATGAACAAAATACGAGACAAGGCTAGGTTGCATTGAATTGGCACAGCTCTCCAACTTCCCATGAAAAACTCTTAAAAAACAAAATGAATGAGAAAAATCGTCACCGTACATCCGATTTGCTGCATGCAAAAATGAAAAAAAAAACTGCACAAGGGACAAAAAGGTCGTTGAGAAGCATGGCCTATCATTACTATCATTTTATTAATTATATCTTTTTAATTTCAAATGTAGAAATCACGACAGATGTACACATGATGGTCACATGACCTCTCTCTCTCTCTCTTTGCATAGAGCACAGAGGCCACGCCAAAATCAGCTAAAAATTTTGCCAATTCTAGCCAAAGGTTGCCCCTCTTGCACAGCTCTTTTTCTAACTTTCACTCTATTTTACAGTCCACGTAGTTTGTATATGTGACTACTAACCGTCCAAAATTATTGTCTGAGAGAGGTCACGTCCATCTATGCTAACAAAAAGAAATGCTGTTCATAAGAAAAAGATAATATTATAGGACTATTTTGGTAACCAATGCTTTGAATGACCATTTACAAGAAATACCAGCTACTCATTTATACACATACCCACCTAACTCTCATTTAATGTATGTACTCTTGATTCCATCACATAAGCCTCTTTAAAGCTTGTTACATATCTTCTCATTTGATCACCCCTTTTAAAGCTTGTAATACACTTTTGTGAAAATTGATAGCAAAATTACATATACAGGGCAAATGAATAATGTTTTCTTAAAGACTGTTGTGGTTCTCATGTATAAATAACAAGCACCACAAAATATAAATAACCTTTCCTCTTCCTATAGAAAAACAAGCCCCAAAATCTCAAACCAAGCCCACCCAAAAATGCCGTCCATATGTCGCCAATGTGGCTCAGTCGGGCTGCAGCCCACGGAGCCTAGCGACCCATGGCCTATGTGGCCACGTGTAGGCTGTGTGTGGTCCGTTACTCGACAAGAAAACGCTTAAAGGATTCCAGTAAAATTGCACGACAATAATTCTTCTTATCACAACTACTAGGCAGAGACCGAGAGGGAAGTTTGATGATTACACGTCCCCATCAAATCTTTCATCATATTCTCTCTTGTGTATATAACTCTGTTGGCTAGAAAGTTATGTTACTCATGATTTGTCTTCTCGATTTAACGAAGTGAACTTTATATAAATCGGTGAGCGGGTCATGGATGTGGCCTTATCTCAAAGGATGAGATATATAAAGACATGAATTAATTTAAGCTCTTTAATTTCTGTTTATCAAGCGTGCCGACCTCTCTTTCATACAATGTATGAAATTGCTAGATCGAAACACATAAATTGTACTTTTACCTGTGTTTTTTTAAGTGCTTTTTGTTGAAGACGTTGTAGACATCATTGGCTTTCTAGATCTGGATATAGTTAATTATCATTAACTTCATCCAGTAAAGCAATGCTAATAAAAGATGGTTGTATGAGTCGGTGCTTTGTAGACCCACCAACAGAAGACTATCTTTTAGTTTCTCATTGCCCACGTGTGGTTTATATCGCATTTATTCATGAGAAATAGGACGGCAGTTCCATGTAAATGGAAAATGCCTTGTTAACTGAACTATTTAATCAGCAACTTGTGTGGCTTTGAAGAGGGAAGTAAATGGATGTAAGATTTCACCTTGCCCTTTTATAGTTATCTTTATTAGTAAAGGTTAAATTAGCAACTTATGTGGCTTTGAAAAAGGAAGTAATGTAAGATTTCATCTTACCCTTATATACTTGTCTTTATTAGTAAAGGTCAACTTTCGACGTTGAATTTGTTATTTTTGATGATTCATGAGCACATAAATCTTTTGTAGTGTCCAGATTGTTGAATGGAATTGACCCAACATCTAAAATCTCAAACATTTGAAACACCCCCGGGCAAAAGAATAAAAATAAATAACAAACCCTAAAATGAGGAGTGAGAAAGTGAACATTATTGACGACATTGTCACCTTGGATTCGCACAGGCTACCACCACGGGTTGGTCTTGTGAGCAACAACAAACTCTGTTTTACTTCTGCAGAGAGCTTTTCTGTAAATGTAGTTATTTTTTTGTTGGTTCTGATGAACCCACGGGTTGGTCTTGTGAGCAACGACAAACTCTGTTTTGCTTCTGCAGAGAGCTTTTCTGTAAATGTAGTTATTGCTTTGGCGGTTCTGTGAAGAAAAGTGACAATATGTGTTTGGGATTCATTTCTTGATGTATGCAAACATGAGGTGGCTTCTTCTATGGACCCAAAGTGAGGTTTTGACCAGCTAGTCAAGGCTGCGAGGAAAAAGCTTGTACTTCAGCTCGAAAACCTACTGGTCATTACCTGAAAGATCGTATGCTGCTTGTCTTAATGGCATGGTTAGAGATAATGAATGGAACAAGCAAACGGCTCAAATTGCAGAATATCATTTACAGAATATCATTTACGGTTCACATGCTCATCAAAATTTGAAATTCTCACAGCAAAGACTGAGTTATAGCACGGAATTTGCAAAGAAGATTCACCACATAATGGGTAACTAAGATCCCATAAACCAAAAGAATCAATTCCCCGAACATATACATGTAATTGCATCAAGATTATGCACTGATTAGATTCTAAACCTATATGCATTCGCCCTGATACCACATTGAAGAAATTAAACGATCTAAAACTCGTACATAGTACTTAGAATACCTAACCTTAAACCACATACCTAATTTAGATCATCTTTGAACTGATTAATACAAATAAAACCATACGATTCCAGGACTGTCTTCCTCTCCTTCTCCTCCCCTAGAAGGTCTCGAACAGATAAACCGTAAGCATATGAAATTAGGAGGGGAAAGGAGACCATAGTCTATGTATGTAGCATATTCTAATTGACTCATCTATAACAGGTCAATGTTAAAATATCGACCTACACTGACCGATGAATCATATTATTACTATAACCGAGATGTGCTAAACCCAATAATGTAATCCCAGCCATATTTGGGTGATATAGCATTCTCATATATTTTATAAACTTATAACAGCCTGTTTTTCCCCAACTAAAATAGTATACGATTAACGCTAGCCCCCATTTTTTACAAATTTCTAACAGATTGCGGTCCAAAATTACCATCTTCCTGTTCGTTTTAGAATGGGGGTCTTTCAAGCAAATGTTTTGGCACTTTCTAATGTTTTACCAGATTTGGTTCTAATATAATCATTACTAGCTTAAAAAAAAACACAAATTTCCACACTTTATTATCAAAAGAAAAGAGGTCACTCGTTCATGATTGAACAATAATGAAAGCACACTTAGGGAAGAAGCAATCGCCAATTCCCTCTCGACCGGCCAAAACATTGATCAAATCACTGAGATTTTCTCACAATAATATGCTAGGCAAGGTCAACAATATTCATGACTTTACTCTACAATATTATAAATTCAAGTACGTAGATCATAATTAGTATAACTGCGAAGTACTTACCACGAAGCTTAAATCCAGTCAATGCAATTTTTTGCCCAAAACTCCATGCGAATCACATGTAAATCATTTACCTCTTTTATCATTATAAGGGATAGCACATAAAATAGTCCAAAACTATGAAGCTCAGACACATCAATAGCATGCTTGGAATTACCTCAAAGTTTGATAAACTCAAAAAATCAAGCTAGATTACAGATTATGTGTGATGACAAAAAACTTAGCATCAGAAAAGTGATGCCTACACAAGGTTATGCCGTAAATTATCTTAAACATCTGACAAACAAGTTCAAGCATGAAATGGACTTTGATCACAGCTGCAGCCTTTAGTAAAACACATGAACATTGGAGATAAACTGATCTGTACATGCACTATGCTTCCTTTCTCGGGTCCCTTGATGAAATTCTGCGAATTGGGAAAGCAGTAAACGGCACATGCATTGTCAGAGTGCATTGAATCATTTGAAGACACTTTATGGAATGCTGGATGTTTAACTATATCCTCTGACCATATATTAGAATGCTAACCATTGTAAAGAACTGTTGAGAGTATTTGGCCGATGGGGGGCATATTAGTCTATTTCCTTTATTATTTCATGTATGGCGGCAATAAGGGTGACATTGTAATTTTGGCTTCTTTGCTTTATTAAAAATAGATAGCTTGGGTTCACATTGACCTAAGCTAAGCATTTAATTTAGTGTTTTTGTCTCTCAACAAGGTATCAAAGCCGGGGCTGAACTGAAACCCTAACCCCAATCTCTTCTCTACGCAACCATTCTTTTCTCTCTCTCTCTCTCCTCTTGCCTTCACCCTCCACTTATCAACTTAAGCTTTTGGGTTGGATCAACTTGCTGATGTCACCATGCAACCCGATTGTTATATGCATGAGTAACTGATGATCATTGAATATGCAGCAGAGGTGCAACATATTACTACACATGGTGGTCACGATAATCATAAAAGAAAGGATTCAATTGTTCAAAGGTGTTACCTAGTTGTGCAAAGGCATGAGAGGATTCAATAGGAAGAATCAATACATGCAGATCAAATGAGTAGCCTGATGATTAACCCATGGCATGTGAGGCTTTGGAGCTGAACATCAAATAGAAGCGTTCAGCATATCTATAAAATACTTAAACGAATCATAGATTCACAGTGTCATTAACGGAAAATGAATGGAAAAGGAAGGGAAGAAAGGCGAAGAGAAATGACATTCATGTAACATGTTTCTACAAAACAGAGAATAAACATGAACCAAATTGATTTTATCATTGCGAAGACAAATTATTCAAAGGCCATTTGTTCTGTATGTAATTTGTTTCCAAAGTGTTTAATTATTTCAGATGCATGAAAACGTTATGGTCTGTCAGTCCCTTGAAATATTTGCAACTAAAAAGCTCAAATTGGAGAATTGCTGGACTAAGAACCACATATGTTTAGTAATTCAAGAAAGTAATCAAGTAAGAAGATATTTCTCTCAAACGAGTCTAACCAATGGATTCTCAACTATTAAGATACTGCACTTCGTCTTTTTTCTTAACCAATGACATGAAGTTTTATTTCTCAAATGGCAATATGGTTAAAAATACCCAGTCTAGAGGAAACCTACATAGGATTAGCCAGGCATCTGAAATTTGGCCAAACGAATTGACTGGGAACCTGAAACGCTACCTTTTGTTTCCTAGGAAAATTCTACACCTAATTATAGCAACCATTATATGGCTGAACACCAGTCCACTCAAGCAACTATACTTAGTGTCAGTCTGGATAAGTGTACCCACCATCTCAAGATAAGCACCTTATCCTTGATGGAGAAAACTTCTAAATGGGTTCTAATCCAACCAATGGCCCGCTAGTTCTATGCTTGCAATTTCATTAACCCTTTGTCATTACAAAACATTCCACTGGGCCAGCTTTATTTACCTGGGATGTGCAGGTAATTTTCCAGAGCAAGGATACAACAACATATCTTTACTGCAGCAAACGATTTACATTTGGACGAGAGAGAGAGAGAGAGAGAGAGAGAGAGAGAGAGAGAGAGAGAGAGAGAGAGAGAGAGAGAGAGAGAGATATAAAGAGAGAGAGAGTTGTTCAGCAAGATCTGCAATCATCGAAAGCCCCAGCTACAATTCTTTCTCTAGCCGGTTGGAAGAATTGATTGAAAGGTGGAAATAGAAAGAGGCTTCCTGAATTCTTCTTAAGCAATATGGAAATGGATGAGTGGTAGGAAAACCATTGTATTAGATTTGAGAAGAGAACTTTTTCTGGAACGGTCTTTCAGGGAGATGTAGCTAGCAGGCACAGTGCTCTACTTCATCAATTGATAAAGTAAACTTTGGTTCAAAATGTAGAATTGCTCTATTACGCTAGTAAAAGCCTCTTAAAATGTGCAGTAACTATTGGTTCATTAAAAAAGAACTATCATTTTCCTTAGGTATCTAAAGTAAATAGGTGCTGATGACAGTATTATAAAATTCTTTCGAACAGATGGCTCAATTGGTGGTTAATCGTTGTTCATACCATTAGGATTTCCTCATTCAAGAAAATCTCGTAGAAGAGATATTGCTTCTAACGCCATTATACCTCCAACAATTGAAACCCATTGATCCAGAATTACCATTATGGCAAGAGAAACAAGAAAAAAGTTGGAAACATTCATAAATCGGGCAGACACTTGAAAGGGGGAACATAGATGAAATTTCAGTAGAAACTAGTCAATATTTCCATTGATTCTGCATTTTTACCTCGGTCGTCAACTTGAAACCCGAGACAGATCCATTTGCAAGACATGTCCAAATATCATGTTAGAGATAATTTAGCAGACTAATTGACAAAGTAATTTGCATAAGAAGGTATCATTTAAGCAAAAACAAGTTCGCCAGTGGGAGAATATGTTTAGTTTAAGAAGTTTATATCTTGTTCTTAAGAATATCAATTCTAAGAAATGTTTGTACCCCAGGAAAATCATGCAAGCAAATTATCTATAAACTGTACCATTTAATTCAATTGACAGTAACTAGGCATTGACCTTGGCAAAATTCTTGCATCAAATATAAAAGAGTGTGTCTTTGGGGTAACTATGGCTTAAATTTGTTTTACTTTCACAATGCCTTTGGGTCGTTCTATATTCTCTCTTCGACATGGAACCTAATGTCCTTGGAGGACAAACAATATGCTGTAAGTAGGGTGATACTTAGAAGCTTTTAATTTTGATGGGTAACTTCTCTTCAGAGAGATCTTGCAACAGTGATCTGATTGAGAGAAGATTTGTGGATGACTTGTGTACTAGTACCGGCTAGGATGGGTTTCCATCAGCTACATCTTCCAAACATCGCATAGGAACTGTGTTCATTGTTATAACAGTCTCGTTCACTCTATCATGAAACTATGCAGTAATGGGCTAGTTTTAGCTCCAGAGAGACGAAACTGAGCAAGGTGGTCCTTTATCTACGAGATGAGTCCCCTTGCTTGATGTTTTATTCAGAAAGGTAATGAGCTAGGTCATGTTTCCCACAATACTTTTGACTCATAATCAGATTATTAAGAGCAGCATAACTATGTATTTCAAGCTCCAAAAGTCAGAGTTTTCATGGTTTATTTTTTCGGCTAAACTTTTTGTTTAGATGCATCCTTAGTACATCTCATGCTTCTCACCCCCGTACTTGAGCTTTTTCTTTCAGAACTACTACTTCAACAGAAAGACAATGTCGTAATCTAGATTAGCTACTTCATGTACTGTTCAAATCACATTGAAACAGATCCTATTTCACTATGTTTTAAGTTTTATGTCTACAAAGTCTGAAGAAAAAAATGATGAGTTCTGAACAGGCTTAGCAAACATGAAATGTTAGATCATGCCAGCGTCAGACAGATGAAAAATCATACTGGAAACACAAGCCATCCACCATAATTTAGCAAGCACTTGCCCTCGTGTATGCAGGAAGATCAAGCACATTGCCCATGGCATCTCAGAAAGCATAATTTGCTCATAGTTAAAAAATCATATTTCTCAGAAGATACTATATTTCCCAATTTAAACCTAATAACATTAAGATAGCCAAGAATCTAATTACAGTGAAAACAAGCGAGGAAGAAGAGATGAAGAAAAAAAGGGCAAAGGGAAAAGGAAAGAACAAACTGATGTTAGCTTAACTTGTAGCACTTCCCAGAACTGCAAATTTTTTCGGGGGAAATTAAAAAAAAAAGAAAAATGTTCAACCAGTCACAAAGAATTTAAGAAAATGGAAATAAAGCGAGGATAGAAAGAATTAATATAAACTCAACTTTTTGACACTTGAGGAAACTCCACTTTCTTCCATTTAGACTAGGAAAAGGACAGAAAAGATGAATAATTAGTTCCATAAACCTTTTTCTATTTTCATGGTTATGTGTTGCAATATTCAAGTTGCTACAGAAAACAGAATCAATACAAAACTGCATCGATCAATAATCAACATAAGGAATCATAAACCTCCAGTAAGCTTGAGTTGTCAATTGTCATGGGTCACAATTTCAAAGTGGAGCTAAGTAGATACAAAATCAGTAACAAAAGCAAGTTCAGAAACTGACCTAATGCATGGGGCGGAGGTACTTGAATGCAATGACAGTACTGATCCACAGCCTCCAAATTTATCATTTGCACAGTCAGATTATACTTCCTTTATACCTAAAAGTGGCTAAGAGTCATCTAATCATTTATGAACAAATAAATCTTAGGAAAGTTTAGTTTTATTCCAGTATAATCAACAGATGTACCAGTGATTGATAATGCCGCTGCATACATTATGCATGGTTCACATGTCACATAAAGGGAGCATGCTGAAAACTTTTCTACAACTTCTGCAGCCGAAAATCCTGTCCTCTGCCACTGTTCAAGAAGAACATCAAGAATGTCCATCTCTGCATGTCTTGTTGCCTATGAAAGCGCAAGGTGAAAAATAAAGAAAGCATATCAAACTTAGGAGCTTTGCCAGAGAGAAAGTTGCTCTTAGTGTGTAGTTTCATAAAAAATTTAGGAAATGCATTTCAAAAGAAATGTTTTCTCCGACAAGTTATCTGATTGAGTATATACAAGATTGATCAAGGCATATACTACATGATATCAACAAGTTTGGCTCACTTGAAGTTGTTGATAATCTCACATGAAAAAGAGGCTTCTTATTGGATTGGCCACCTCCACCTTTTCTAACATTATTTTTTATATACCCCTAT
The DNA here is from genome assembly GCA_031216285.1 of Syzygium syzygioides. NCBI lineage: Eukaryota > Viridiplantae > Streptophyta > Magnoliopsida > Myrtales > Myrtaceae > Syzygium > Syzygium syzygioides. The sequence continues at coordinate 24,684,237 of CM062246.1, forward strand.
AGCAAGGTGCCTTTGTTTTTTCATTGTGCTCCACAAGATACTAAAAGGGCCAAATATTTTTCACATCAACTATTTATTATTGTCTGCAAAGTCATTTATAGTAGTGTCTTGTCACCACATAACTATAAATGGTTCTAGGAATAGACTATTAGATAAGAGATTATCTCTACCACAAACCAGGCTTAAACTATTTGTGCAGATGTGGCCATTGTGCGAAAAAAATGTGCCCAAGAAGCAGGTTCTTACATCTTACATGGCAATACAATGTTCACAATTCATTTTATACCAAATAAGTATACCGAAGTTCAGCTAACATATGGTATAAGGAAACAATGTTAGGAACTTCACAAAAGCTGATAAAGACCATAATATGGTTCCAGACAGAGCACAATGGTAAATGAAATACGTAAAACATTGTGCACAAGAAAGCCAGATTATTGCTAGTGTTAGCCATAATCATATTTTATGAAAGAATAATGGGAACAAAACCATTTACAGCCTAATAATGCATGGAAATTCCACTTATTAACAGATTTGTTCTGATAATTCTTTAATCATCTATTAAAGAAATAGTCATGGGAGAAATATATAATGACCAACAATAACTACGAGTAGATAATTCAAGGATATCAATTCAGAACAATAACAAAGTGCTATTGGCCAAATTCATACAAGGGGGTGGAGAAGCAATGATAAACCATACATTTCGTGCCTCATTAGTCCGGTTTCTTCCTGTGATAATAACGTGCCCATCCTCAACAATCACACGGCTGTTCAATCAAAGAGTACAATCGGAAATCATTCACTAATTAAGATTGACAAACTAATCATCTTAATTAGAAAATAAAGTTGTATATCTGAAATGCACGTGATTACTGAAAATTAGTTTTTTACCCAACTGGAACTTTAAGGCTATCCAAAGCAAGCTTTGCCTTATATAAGAATAGCAAATAGGTTTTGTTACTTGTTAGAAGAAAAAACTGTAAGTATAAGAGTCAAAAATTCGCAAGCATGCATGCATGTATTCAAGCTATTCAAGAGGAAATCAGCATCAAGTGTCCAGTAGTAGAAATATTCAGTATCAATATGCAACTACTAATGGAATGAATGCATGTCTCACAGCTATATAATCAGGATCCTGCAGGTCCTGTGTAATATACTGATCACAAACTTCTAAACAATGATTATTGCAACATATTCATCCTGTAATTCATATGTAAATCACACCTAACTGTTAAACTGATATGGCTCTAACCACACTAAAGCAGAAACAGCAAACAATTTTTGAGAAACTGCAAGTTGCTCATTCCAGTGTGTCCTATCATTGGTACCTCAGAAGCTTATCATTCATTAAATAGGTTTCGCTCAAACATTCAAGAAGCTTCCACAAGTTTTAGCTTCTCGCTCATTTTCCTTCATAAAAGCTATGGCATATAAGGATAAAAAGAGAATTTAAACTGTTGCAAAGGCCTCATGATTCAGAATCGACATCAGCATCTTGTGCTTTTGTCTCTATTCTACTTAATAACTTATGTAAACTCCGTGTTTCTCATGATTATTTATTTTTCATATCCACAGTCCACAGGACGAAAGAAAATAACCACCTAACCAGTTATCCGTGGGCACAACTGATGTTCATATTACGCTCACACTCAAAGTAAATTTGGTTTTGAATTCTCCCTAGTTGCCAAAGTCAAGAAGTGGTTAAAGGACTCGACTATCAAGCAACCTTTCCTGGTGGCTTGCCATCTCATTGCATCTTCTTAATTCCTCTATGGTTGTGCCTCTTCTTCATAAAACATAGAGACAGAGCCCTATCCCAGTGATAGAAGTTTCTTCGAATTCAATTCTCCTGGCAAACCTATCACCCGCTGCACATCTGTATGATAAGTACATACTAGATACTACACATCCACATTTCCTAGACACCTCAAAAGCTCCCAAAGCCATTCCTCTCTCCCTCCCAACCCACAGCACCCGGATTGGCTCAGTATTTTGCCTGAGAAGGGGTCTGAACCAACCCATGTACACCCGACTTCCCATTACTTCACTCTCCCTTGCTTGTTTTTTCTTTGAACCTAGACTTCATCTAATTCTTTCTATAAATTGCCACCGATGAAAACAAAACAAAAAAAATCTACACATTCCAGAGATTGTCGCTAATTTTGCAGCGTGTAATGCCGACAACCTATGAATTCACAATCAAGCATCCACAGACAAAACTTACGAAGGAACATCGATTCAGCGTCTCTCGAACAAATTCAACGACACATTCTTCATGTTCACGCGCAATTGTAGCACCAACTGAGTCGAATTCAAAATCCAGCTCAAGTATCACATCAACTTATTAAGATTCAGATGTGTCACGCATTACCTGATCAACAGCAAGCTGCGCAAAGCCCAGAACCTCAGAAGAAAATCGTTCACCCGAAGCTACGTCAACAGTTTCCATGGCTTCTTGGCGGTGGTAGTCCGTCACCTACGCCGGCCGGTCTCCGTCAACCGTCGTCGACGAACTTCTTTTGTTGGTCGCCTCTGTCGGCAGGTGGCGATCATCCATGCGTCAAAGCTCACTGGTGGCGTCGTATTGGAAGATGAGGAGTGGTGATGCGGAAAGTGGGGGTCGATGAAGTTTGAAGAAAGAATTACAGAATTCTATTTGGGAATAAAGTTGACTAACTTGGGTTAATTAAAGGGGATTTGAGCAAAAAAAAAAAGGTGATTGATTATTTGAAGCAAGCGATCATCAAATATATATTATATTTCCTTTACCCAAAAAATATATATATTATATTTCCTTTACCCAAAAAATATATATATCATATTTCTACAAGGATGGAAGGGTACTTCGACAAAGACAAAAAAACAATTTTGATATGCTCATTTCACAAAAAATTTGACATTGATAATTTTCAAAAAGTCGTTTCCAGAAAAATAACATAATGGGGCAGCTACGTGATCAAGGCTTCCGACAATTTTTACGAGTCATGTGTTCAAAATCTGTTTATGGTGATAGTTGTTGAGCAAGGGAGAGCGACCAAGACATTTCCTTGATTTCATACTCGAGTATAAAATGTGTGAATGGGGCATGGATTGACGGGTTGAATCGACGTGAAACCAATAAACCTGGAGAGAAAAGTAGATGCATTGGAATTGAAATTACATTGCAAGGAACTAAATTTTGAAACGAAAATACATGGAAATGAAAGTGGCAAGAAACGAAGGTGCAAGTAAAGAAAAAGTAAAAAAAAAAAAGAAAAACAAAGATACCTTTGCATGCTTTCTTGGTCGAACTAATTTTCTTGATATTAAGTTGAGAAGTAGGGCGACCTTCTCTCTCCTTGTGGAGGGCTCTTTGGGGATGATTATTTCCATTGTTGTAGCTAGCAAAGTTAAACGCTAATTAAAATGGACACATAAAGTACCTCAATGTTAATAAATTTGGGTAAAAGCGGGTGCTAAGAGCGGGTTACAAGTTTTTTTGAGAAAATTAAAGGAGAAGAACAAGAAGAAAGAATGCATTTTAATCGAGATCGGCGAGTTCACTTACCTAGGAATTGCTTCCTTAGCAAGTTTCGATCATTCTAACAACAAAAGCTGCAAGCCAACACTACCATCCTCATCTTTGCCAGTCGAATTGGAAGTCAGCATAGTCTTGGTTCGCATTCCATGAGGGAGAATAAGCTTAGGATTTCCCTTGGATACTATTTGACTATGTTCCTCACTACTCCTTTGACAATCTTGCAAGTCTTTTTGTAGATCTGTTTCGATCAAACTATCTTTGTGCGTAAGTGGACTCTTAACTTCTAAATCTGTTGATTCAAGAGCAACCTCGCATAGTAAAGCTAGATCGATTAGCCGATTGTCTTGAATCCCAACCTTTAAATCATCATCAAGTGGCTTGCATATTATTCGGAATCCCCGCTTTTTTGCCTTTGTAGCCAATAGTGTAAGGCTAAAGTGTACATAACTCCCATCAATTTGACCAAAATTGACTTCTCCCCACAGATCATATGGTGTGAAATACCAAAGCAAGATTTGATCCGAATCCAATGCCAAGAAAGGTATTGCTCGTTTGCAATCCCGCATTTCTCCATTCACATGTGGTAAAATCTGAAATATTTGATTTTGTGCCTGTCCATCACTATTGAAAACGGCACAAATAGTCAATCCAATAAACTTGTCATACAAGTCCTCTGAAGCCATGAATGATACGAAACTCTCTTCAATAGGGAGGACCCACTCTGGCATCTCTCCTCCAGGGAGCCAAATTGTGTAATCAGGAGGCGTCTATTATAAAGATAGACCATTAGAAAGTACTGAAGTTTGTTATTAGTAGTACTAAAATAAACGAATTCATTTTGAGTTTAGTGATTAATCCTAGTGAATTCCACTTCAAAACTAGAGCTCTCTAAATGAGTAGAGATTCAGTGACCCTTGCTTGCATTAACATACAACTCTCATGTCATAGAAATCATTCCCGTAGAAGTACGGTAGCCAACTTTATTACATGCAAAAAAGTGCAGAATCACTTTATATTTGTTTGCGTGTCTTGAGCCTTTGCATTTACTACTATTCCAATATACAAGAACACAATTCATCCAGCATATACTCCGAGAGAGAGAGAGAGAGAGAGAGAGAGAGAGAGAGAGAGAGAGAGAGAGAGAGAGAGAGAGAGAGAGAGAGAGAGAGAGAGAGCCTAACCCGGTTCAGAGAGGGAATGTCAGCCACGGTCAACACTCTACGGGCAAGAAGAGGAGATGAAAACAAATCTCCATTTTTTTCCATAGATTCGAAATTATTAGCTGAAATATGCTTAAAAAATGGTGGAAGCTCGGGTATCTCTTGTAATTGATGGGCATATGAAGTTGCATATACGGATAAATGATTAAGCTTACGAATAGATGTGGGAAGGCTAGTAACATTGCTCTCCGCCAGAATTAAATGTTGCAAGATGGGAAAACAGGAAGGATTCTCGAGAAATCCTATTCCGGACAAATTACATCCCCCAAGACATAAATAGAGTAAATTTGGAAGTCCAGTCTTCATGCACGGATCAACTGAATCCTCATACCCTGGAAATCCTGTTAAATTTGTGCAAATCCCTAGTTCCAAGATTTCAATGTTTTGTAACTTGTAAATGCTAGACGGAAGACTTACCAAGTTCTTGCAATTACTTAAACTCATTATTTTCAAAGAGACAAGATTTTCTATTGATGCAGGAAGTTCTTTAATAGCGGTCCCTTGTAAATAAAGCCTTTTCAAGCCTTTGAGTTTACATGGAATATCAGGGAAACTGTCAACCTTTCTACACCCGTTTAAATTCAACAACTGTAACTTGTCGTGATAAGCAATAGACTCAGGGGCTTCTACCAAGTTTTTGCAATCACCGAGAACCAATTCCTCAAGATTTGGAGTATAAGAAAGGTCAGTCATATGAACCAACGATTCACAGTTACTGAAATTAATGTACTTCAATTGTTGGAAGCCCTGCAAAAATAGCGAAACCAACATTTCATTAAAAGTTACTATAAATTGATTTTCTGAGAATTACATATTGTATTGAGAAATTAGTAAACAATTAGAAACTTTACTAGTAATTACAAATCTATATGTATATACCGTAAGGGATTGAAATATAGAGATGGTAAATCAAAAAGCTAATGGATATTGGTTGGATGTGGGCCACGTGGTAAAACTATGCCACATGTCATGCCATGTGGCAATTAGAAAAGTGGTAGAAGGACACCAAAAGTGCTCAAAGTTGTGTACGGCCCTCACTTTATTTCAAAAGTTTCTTTCGGATCATTTAAATGCCACTTTATAAAAAACAATGATCACTTAAGTGCCAACTCTGATCTCGAATACTGGAAATTCGATGTGGTAATATTTTAATATTTTTTCCACTGACATGGCTCGCTGGACGTCTAAATCAACATAAAAAAAACCCGAAACAACGTTGTTCAACAAGTTTCACCTGCCTGCACGACCCAAAACGACGTCATTCAGCAAGAAAAATCAATTCCTTGCTGAACGACCAACAGAAAGGGGATGCAAAGGGGGGAAAAAGGGAGCATAGTGAGAGAGCGAAAGGGAAATTCTCTCCGGCTTCTTGTCTGGGCAATTCATCAAAACCACCTCAAAGTATGCTGTCAACGGAGCTAATTCGTTGAAGAACCTGGCTGCAAACCGAATGCTCGGCCTTATCCATTCTCAGCCACGCATGGTGAGGAGTTCGAATCGCGGTTGGTGTTGCCTCCTTCGCCAACCAAGTCGCTTGAGGTGGTTTCTAGAGCCATTTTGTTCCGATCTACCCAACAATCGCGTCCGGCGACTTTCCCTTCACAAGGTACGCCCAAGCTCCTCTCTTTTCCCCTGTTTTGTCGAATCGGCGAGCTGGGGCTCACCGGCCCTGATTCTCGCGTGTTCCGAACCTGCTCATACCTTTCTCTGTGTATTCCTAGTGTTGTTTTATGGTTATGGTTGAGTATGGTCTGAGTTTGCACCCCGATTGCTTTCTGGTTGTCCCCTTGGCCATTATACCTTAGGTGTTCGATGAAAAGTCTGGGTGAGGTTTGTGCACTTGTTCTTGGTTTTCCGTCCAATCTAGGCGTTCATTGATTGCTGGATGTATTTCATGGCTTTCTAAATTGATATCACGCCAGTGTCTTTCATATTTCGTCGAGTCTGGTTCGTTCGGAGCAATTGCTCTTTCCCTCTCTCTCTCTCTCCTCCATTTCTTTGACTGAGCTCTGCAACATGAGATGAAACCAAGTGATCTCGACTGAACAGCACTCTTCTCACATATCTGAACCATGTCGTTCCTTGCCTTCTCTCTCCAACCTATCAACGAATCTGGCATCCTCCTTTAGACCCATGAGTGGTTCCCGACTGGTCGCACCTTCGTTGCTCTCTCCACCTCACGCCACACCCGCTTCTCCTACGCCAAGCCCTTCACCGCTCCCTCCTCCTCCTTTGATCCTGACCCCACTTCCACCCTCTACTTTATCAGTGATGACCCCCTCACCGCCTCTTATGGTCTTGCGACAGCCATAGAAGCCTTGGTTTCCCTTAAAATTGCCCTTGGTGAGAAGGAGGTGGCTTGGTGTCGTTTGTTGAGGTTGGGGCGCAGCTCATAGGTCTAGGTGGTGATGGGTGAGCGTCGGAGAAGCTATGGCCAAGTAGTCACTGTGTCAAGCAACAAGGGTGCAGAAGGGAGAAAAGAGAAGAAAAAAAAGAAAAAAAGAAAAAATGACATGGAGGAAGAGGAGGAGCAATGTACACATGGAAATGCCACGTGGACCAATTTTTCTATTTATAAAAATTCTAACTTATATAAAATTTTTAATTATAAATGTCACGTACTTATTTTGGTCGGAATTTTTCACCGGAAGCACTTACATGATCGTTTTTTTATTAGATTTTGCACTTAAATGATTCGGTGAAAACTTTTGGCACTAAAATGAGCGCCGTATACAACTTTTGACACTTAAACGACATGTAAAATGAAGTGCCAAACGACAACCATGCGAATGGGGGCCACGTGACAAAATTAAGCAACATGTCATGCCATGTGCCAATTAGAGAAGCAAAGTTATTGTCACGTGGCGAGCACCGGAATGAACATTTTTTTATTCTAATTTAGACTATTTATAATGGCTTAATGTCAAGACTATATTCTATCACAATGAAAGTTTTCAAAAAATAAATAAAATTTTAAATTTCTTTGAAACCATGCAAAGACAATGAAACCAACTTTGAAAAAAATTATGAAGAAAAAGAATTCAGATATACAATTCAATATCTAGCTCTGAGTTTTGATTAAGAAACTAGTCATATGGCACCACTAGATCCCATTATTTGTAAACGCATTACAACATTATTGGCAAAGCTTCTAATAAATATTTTATTATGTTTGCTTAGAAATGTTGCTCTTTAAGGACCGACTTAAGTAATTAATAATGCCTTGTTTTATAGCATAGTGCATTCAAACCTTTGACAGAGTTAATTCTATCGATGCAGGACAAATCTCATTGTTAGGTACGTACATTGGGTAAGGCTCTATCACTTGATAACTAACTGGCCTCTTAAGGTTACTTTCAGTTGGAGATGTCGTGACTAGGATATCTAATTTACCACATCCAAATCAAGCATTTAGCCACTTAGCCAGCTACTGCTTGGGTGTTTTCACTTTTATACACAATATCAATGAATTCATTCTTTATATTATTGTTTCCTCTATATTTGCTCATTATACAAATTTTCTGTAAAAAAAAAAGGTTATGTGTAAACAACCGACACAATTAGAATAGGTTACGCAGCTCACACTAGCACATTTGCATTCTTCACTAGGTAGATTTGATTTGATTTTGAAATATAACTATGTCGATTGTTAGAGACATTGGATTTAAAAAGTATTTTACCTTCATCTATATTATTATATAAAGTAAAGAAAGGACATCCTACTTTTAAGGGATTTCAATTTTCTTTTTAATTCTTTCCTTCAATTATACTCAATTACTTATTTTACAAATATTATAGTCATGGACGGATACGTGAAATTGGTTATTCTCTTTTATCTCACATACTTTATAATTATGTCTCAAGTTTGATCCTATATATTGAACCTGACCTGATTGGAGGATGGGGACCTTTGTATTGCATGAGGCGTAAAAGAAAAGTCCAAGTTGGACTTTGACATGGTGTTGCATTCTTTGGATCATAATCTCGTATTATAATTTGTTTTTCTTTGTTGGATATATGAACCAACGTTCGGTCAACCGACAGGGTTTCTTCATATCTATCCAAGGTATGAGACCAAGAGTTGAACTCCTCTGATTGCCGCCCGGTTGAATTTCCTTTAAAAGGCCGGGCAAGAGGAAACAAAAAGGAATACTCTGAAGAAAGTCTAGGTGGGTTCCAGAGATAGAAATAAAGTGTGGGTTCTATTTCGATCTCCCTGCAGCTGCAACCGCACAAAGGAGAAACAAGGGGGAAGCTCTTCTTTGGCCGGGCACAGGAGCGGTAACACACGTTGATATACATGCAATGTAGTTTTACATCCAAATTTATTTGTTTCTTTGTGAGCACTATGGGTTTAGGTGTATCTAGGACTAGGAAGCGCTTGAGTGTGTAAGCGATTGTAACTATAAAATTCTCCGATTAATTAATGGAGTTTTTGGTGCTGGCTCTCTCCATGGAGTAGGTACCAATACTGAGACCAAACCACACAAATATTTCGTGTTTTCTTGTTATTTCTGTAGTCATTTTGTGTTGATTTAATTGCAAGATCCGTTAGTTTTTGCATTATTTTACCAAGATTGGTATCAGAGCTATTGCTAAAATCTTTTGGATTTGATATGGGAATTTTGCTTGTCTGATTGTTGTCTAGAAATTTTATTGTTACAGTTATGTGTGGAGTGAAAGTTAAAATTTTGAGAAATTTAACGGAAGGAACAATTTTGCGTTGTGGAGCGTTACGATGCATGCTCTATTAACAACCTAAGATTTGGCCAAGGCATTGGATGGCAAGGCTAAGTTGCTAGAAATGATGAAAGATGCCGATAAAGGTGAGTTAATTGAGAGAGCGAGGAGTATGATTCTATTGAATTTATCAAATGGGGTATTAATAATGGTGGCCGAAGAGAAGGATGCTCCAGCATTGTGGGCAAAACTTCAAGCACTCTATGTAAAGAAGGGTTCGAATATCGCTTATACATGTTGAAGATGATGTTTCAAGTTTGTTATACTAAAGATACTTCCATCAAATCCCATTTAGATATGTTTAACAAACTCATAATGGACTTGAAGAACGTTGAAGAGACCTTAGATGATGAAAAATAAGGCATGATATTGTTGGCTTCTCTACTAGAGTCATGAGAGTACTTTACTAACTCAGTATTACAGGGGCATACTACAATTACCTCAAAAGAGGTAGAATCTGTTTTGTTCTCTAAGGAGTGGTAGAGAAAGTTGAAAGATGAGGATCTAGCACAAGAGGTGGCGTGAGGACTAGTGATTTGAAGTAGAGATCAACATCACAGTCTAGATGTAGAGGTAAAACCAGATCAAAATCTCACAATAAAAAGTCTAAGGGTTGCGTGATGTGCTTTGACTGTCATGAGGAGGGGCACATGAGGAGAGATTGCCTAAAGCTAAGAAACGGAGATATGCTAGTGCAAAAATAGAAAGAGTCGTGCCCTTCAAAGTTGAAGGCATCCTCCCCAGATAAACTACCCACCTTGCAGTGTCCCCCTCCCGAATTCTCGATGCGGCGGTTAGGCATAGCAGGCAAAATACCTCAAGTAGTGTAGTGTGGCGAACGTTGTCGAGGAAAGCACCAATAATGCAAAGGCTATCTTGAGTGTGACTATCGACTCATCAAGAGATGTGTAGTGCTAGAATTTGGGGTATTCTTATTAAATAATACTTCATAGAAACTGGTTTACTACTTAGTAAACTGCACATGATGATAGAGTTATGATAGGGAATAACGCAGCCTACAAGATTGTCTGGATAGGGACACTTCGAATTCGGATGCATGATAGGTAATGCACATATTGATGGATGTGAGGCATGTACCGAAGCTTAAGATAATCGTATTTCTCTTGAAACACTCAATAACATTAGGTGTAAGTACACGACTGAAGGAGTGCGGAAGATCTCTCAATGTGCCATGACAGTGATGAAGGGGAAGAAGGTGAATTCTCTATATCATCTACTGGGAGAGACCATAACCAAATCTTCTGCAGTTTCGTCAAGCGAGTCAGACTCAAACTTGATTAAGTTATGGCATATGCCATTAGGGCACAAGAATATGACAAGTATGACGATGCTAAGTTAGAGTGGATTGCTCAACGGTCAGAAGATAAGGAAGCTAGACTTGTGTGAGTAATGCATCTTTAGGAAGCAAAGCCAAGTTAAATTCACTACAGCTATGCATTTGACCAAACAACTGATTGGTTACATTCATTTAGAAGTCCAAGGCCCATCTCTGATTTCTTCGAAAGGAAGAGCTCGATATATGTTGATATTCATCGATGATTATTTGACAAAGGTATGGATATACTTCCTAAAGCACAAATTTGAGGTGTTCAATCGGGTCAAGAAGTTTAAGGCACTCATTGAGAAGCATTCAGTAAACAAATTTAGTGCCTTAGGATCAATAATGACATGGAGTTCTATAGAAAAGATTTTACCAATTTTTGCAAGGGAGAAGTGGTTTTGGGACACCACATAGTGCCCCGGACACCACAGCAGAATGGTGTCATAGAATAAAGGAATAGAACTTTGATTGAGTGAGCTAGGTGCATTCTTTTGCATGCAAGACTTGGCAAGGAATTTTGTTTTTAGCTAATGGTTAATGGTACAAAAAAATAGTAAATGACAAAGTTTGTCTATAACTATAGAAATGAATTTTTTAAGTTCTAGTCCTAGAGAACATTTAACTAACACCCTTTCATATTATCTTTAACAAAATATATGTTGATGGAGGAAAATGGAGCCAATGATTGTGGGATGCATGATATAGCCATAGCACACTGTTCTATCCAACTTTCCATTACTGTATCAATATGTATATAACCCTAAAGCTACGTTTGGTAGTTGGGATAAAATTCAAAATATGATAAAATTTGTCATATATCATGTTTGGTGCCTGTTCAAGATATGATAAAATCGGATATATGAGGGATATAACCAAGATAAAATTATCCCATTGGAGAGGTGGAATAAAGGTTGATAGGATTTCTAATATCCATAATATAAAAGTTATTTTTCTCGAATAACAAACTTGTTAAATTAATAAAATTAAAATAATATTTGAATATAAATAATATTTGAATTTTAATATAAAAATTCAAAATAACAAAAAAATAAGAATAAATTCGTTTTTATTTATTCTTATTTTCATTTTTATATTCAAATTTCTTTATATCTTATGATGTAAATTTCATATATATATATATATATACACACACACACACACACACACATTTAATATTTATATTTATTACATATTTTAGGCATATTTGTATAGTTTACTATTTAATAAAATTTTATTAGAGAATGATGGAAGGGGAAGAAATAAAAAAGAAAATAATTAAAAAAGAGAGGGAAAATAATAAAAAAAAATGAAATAGGCAAGAGTATCGTGAGAAATTTTTATCATCTTCATTTGTGTAATTTTTATGTTCATTTACACTGATATAATGCTCATAGCAAATAATGGATATAGAAATATGTGAAAATATCCAGCTTTATTACTGCAATTTACCAAACAATAAATAAGATATAGCAAATTCTTGACTATTATATAATCTATATTGACTGGGTGAACACTGAATATGTCCTTATTACATATCCTTAGGCCACAACACTCTTCATGTGGAAGGAAGCAAGGAGCTTTGGTAGATCAGACAACACGGAACCTACTATTCAAGTTTCTGAGTGAATTTCTTAACGTATTAATGAACTTTTCATTCAAAGTTACTATAAACTGATTTTGTGAGTATTAAATATCACATTGATACTTTACCCAAAAAAAATATCACATTGAGAAATTACTAAACACTTTGAAACTCTACCAGTAATTATGCAAACATACTTATATGTGTGTGTGTGTGTGTAGATTTTAGTAACTCAGAGTTAACTCTTATCATTTGACATTTTAGATATTATTTGAAAGAATTGAATAATATATAGACACACGATATAAAAAATGTTCACAAGTAAAATTGGGGTAACAATTATTAGAAGATTAGAATAAGTATAATTAAAAATCCCAAATCAACATGCAGATTTACCCCTTATTAATTTTTCGTCTTACAAAAATCCTACACTGGTACAATTATGACACATTTATCAAAATCTAATTTTCGTTTAATAAAACATCCCATACCAGTACTCCTCACTCAAATCTACTCTCTATTTGTAGATGAAAATTAGTTTAGGATAAAACGGTGGCACGTGTCATGCATGTGGCAATCCTAAAATCTAAGTGAAGGGTCACTTGGCGAATATGTGAATGTGGGGCATGTGACAAAACTATGCCACGTGTCATGCCATGTGACAATCATAGAAGCACAGGAAAGTGCCACATGGCGAGTGTGGATGCGGGCCACGTAACAAAATGATGCCACGTGTCAAGTCATGTGACAACCATAGAAGCAAAATGAAGTGTCACGTGGAGAGCACAGCAATGAACACTTTGTCGGATTCCGGCTCTAACTATATATAATAGATGAAGGTCAAGAATATATGTTTTATCACAAAAGAATTTCCCAAAAATCAATAAAATTTAAAATTTGTTGAAGTTTATCAAAGACAATGAAACCAACTTTGAAAAACATGGGAAAGAAAATACAAATTTCATATATTGAATTCAAAAGGGTTAATGTAGGTAAATGCTCACCTTAAATTGATTTGGCACTACTGTGATATTGCAATTGCTCATATCAAGTCCCACTAATTTCTTTCTACCAGAGGAAAATTCTAGAATCCGAGGAGCACATCTATCCCATCGAAACCATCTTAGTTCATTAGGAAGCCATATAGGACCTTGGAAAGAATTATGCACATTTTGCAAAATGAGCATTCTCAAACTTCTCAATTTTGTAAAAGCATCAGGACCGATACATATTTCTGTTGGCTCAAGTGGCTCCACCACTATGGCTTTTACAACACAATCTTCCTGTATAAACAAAACTATTTGGGTTATGCAAGTTCAGTAATTAGAGTAAAACAGATAAGGAGCATAATTTTGATCATATATGCAAGTCTTACCGTGTCACTTGACAAAACATCGACAACGTCATCATACAACCATAGTCTGCTACGTTTCCCGGGATCATCGCTTTCTTGGTTCACAATATCCATACCCATCAATTGAATCAAGTCATGCATTTGTATTTTCTTGGACTCAATTCTTATCAAGGACCTCTCCATGAGAATTTGTAATCCTATTACTGCCTTAAGATCGCAACTGTCGAGAACTTTCTTTACATACTCACTATCCCAGCCCTTAAAGAAGCAGGCAATGTGGAGAAAGATCTCTTTTGCTTTTGGCTCTAGTCCATCATAACTTATTTTGAGCACATCATTGATGCCTTTTTTAGGAGCCGTAGAAATTTCATCCAGTGCACTTTCCCATTCATATTCTCTTCTACCGCGTAAGAAGGAACCTAGCACCTCAAGTGCTAAAGGAAGGCCTTTAGCATGTTTTAGAACACTATCCACTAGATCTGTCCTGATTTTAAATTTTTGGTGTGTCGGAAAAGCATGCTTATTAAACAGCTCACGAGCTTCACTGTCATCCAGTTCTCTAACCTCGTACACATGATATTGATCTATCCCAAGATAAGTTAGCAAATGGCTATCTCTTGTAGTAACAATGATCTTGCTCCCGTTATGAAGCCACTTACCTTCTCCTACTAAAGCATGTAATTGGCGCAAGTCATCCACATCATCAAGGATGAGGAGAACTTTTTTGTGACAAAGTCTTTCTTGTATTAGATTAATACCTCTATCAACATTGGACACTACTAATCTTTCTTTCAATGCTAATATCTCAAATAGTAATTTTTCTTGCAAAGTTACTAAATCCTTGCAATCTTTTGAAACTTCTCGAACATTTGCCAAAAAACATGAATTCCCAAATTGATTGAAAATATCATTATAAACAGCTTTGGCTAAAGTCGTCTTTCCTATGCCTCCCTGTCCCCACAATCCTACCATGAGAACATCATCATTAGACTCAAGGTTTAACATCGATTTTAACTTAACCACTTGGGAATCTATCCCAACTGGATGTGTAGTAACATGCAGAAGTGTTCGGTCTAGGTGAGTGGAGATTTCCGTCACAATTCTTTTTATAAGCTCCGACTCATCTCTGAAAAAAAGAAGAAAAAGAAGTTGTGGCATCATTTTAGCAATTTGAATAAGCAAATAACAAGCAATTACTAGCCAACAATGACAAAAGCAGTGCATCACATTTTTACATAACCATAGCCAAAACAAAATGTATTTCTACCAAGTCGAATTAGAACTCAAAAGAGCTCCACAACAATCGAAACAAGTTCAGGTTCAACTTTTAGTCTTCCAAGTGATTCATGTTCTTTTGATTTATGCATGATGATTTACTTTTTTTTTGTTGAACTATTATATGTGATTTATTTATACACTTAATAAAAAAAACTTGCCAAGCTTAATTTTCTTTTAATTATCAAATTTTCTTCAATTTTTCCAAATTTCATTTTTCTTTTTTAACTAAATCTTAGATTTACCAACTCTTATATGAGATTACTAAATTTAACTTAAGCCACTAAAGAATTTTCAGAAACCAAAAGATGAAGCATCTATACATGTACTTACAATCATGTGTGTGCAGATTTTTTACAAACAATCTTTGTACTTGTAAAAATTGGCTTCTTACACAAAATATGGACTCCACTCTACTTACCCATCTTTCAAATGCCACCCGGACAAGTTAGCAACATCGGAAAGAGCTTTCTCCCATCTCTTCACTTCCTTCGAATCCTTCCCAAACTTGGACTCATGCTTAATCATAGCTTCTCTATACCTCTCTCTTGGTGTTTTCACTTCTCTAGGTTCCACTTTGTAAAACAAGGGAAAGACCAAGAGAGCTCTTTCTTTCTTGCAGTCCATGATTCTCGCCACCTCTTCTAAACACCACCATGAGGAAGGGAAATCCTCAGAGAAAACAATTAACGCGATCTGTGATTCATCGATTGCCTTCATAAGTGCTGGTGCTATTTGCTCTCCTTTCCTGAGCTCCTCGCTATCAACGTAAGTGTAGATTCCTTTTCGGTTAAGAGCTTCGTAGAGATGACCGAGAAAGTTGTTCCGAATGTCCTCACCTCTGAAACTTAAGAACACATGGTAAATCCTTTCAGGTTTTGATGAAGAAGCCATTAGATGATGGAGTTCAACCATCAGCAAAGAGTATTAGCTTAAGATTTGGTAGTGTGTTTTCAGGTAGTTCATTCACCATTTGATCTTCTTGTTGATTTATTCTTATACTAGAGGACAGAGGTGCATGGCTTTTTTAGGGCAAAGTCAATAAAAAAATAATATTAGAAATTTGGAAAATGATGGACTAAGATATCTAATAGGTATGACCACATGGACTTATTTTTTTTCAAGAAAGCAAATCGCGGGGTTATTCCGATTGGCTGGCAAATGGATAACAAAGGTAGAGAGTGGTATAGATCACTACTGGTCCTAGTGGACTCAATTATTGCACAAACTGATAAAGAAACTTTGTTGGCTTCCTCGAAATCACATCCACAACCTCCGAGTAGTTTTTTGTAACATCCTCAATTTTAGTCCCTAGGAATTGGCCATGGAAATAGTGTATGGACTGATCCGAGGGTCGGTTATAGATCAGGCTAGTATGGTCAATCGTTCAAGGCACCTAAAATCTTGATTATCTCAGTTCTTTGCCAAACCAAATTTAGTGAAATTTAGGATCTGAAGAAGGAAGTGCCATTAGAACTAAGCAAAGGGATGAGACTCATTTCTAAGCCCTCCAATCTTACCCATGATTTTGCTAGAATTGAGTTTTATTAAACCAAATTTGGTGGTTTTCTCATTTGGACTCAATTCTTGATCTTGTTATGGAAAAATCTAGATTCGGATCCTTTATACCTCTTCATTTTGTTATTTTTGTGGAAACTTTGTGGACCGAATTTCCTAAAATTTTCTTCTTCAAAGTTGTTCTAAATATCTTGAAGTTTAACATATTTTAATTTCAGAATTTTTGGACTTAATTTGGGTTGGACGATCAGCTCATTTTCGGAATGTATAAAACTGCTCCAAATGGGTATTTCTCTGATGTTTACACTTTCCTGATTTACTACAAACTTCGATGACTCTCAAGTGATTCTTGGCGTGTTGCTTGAGCACGTGGAAGGTGGGTTCTCGACCTCGAGCTCTCTAGTTGCCGAACAACAAGAAGAGGCACGGGCTAGTCGGTGAGCTCTTTATGTGGCCGCACAACAAGGAAGACGAGGGCTAGGTGGTGAGGCTCTCATTCTCTCTTTCACTTGGTGTGAAAACAAGAAGCAAGGAACCAAGAAACAAGATGGTGATGGCTTGAGAGTGGCGTGAGAGAGGAGGAGCAGGGGGGTGACTTCACGTGAGGCTTCTCTTCCTCTTCCTCTCTACATATTGCAAGCCAAGGTCAAGAGAGACAAAAATGTCATTTTCGCAAGGGTCCCTAAAGTCTTATGGCCTTTAATGTGTGTCATGATGGAGGGGTGCCTAAAGACAAAATTCATTTAAGGCTTGTATTGATGATGTGCCCCAAAGTCTAACTTTAATTAATACAAGTCATTAATGATCCTTATCTCTTCCTCTCTTTCTCTCTCAGCAACTCTCTCGGCCGACTCTTGTCTTGGCCGACTTCCCTCTCTCTCTCTCTCTCTCCCTATTTCTGTGGCTCTTACTTGAGTCATCAAAAGGAAGAGATAAGGTGTCATCATGAAAGGGTCTCAAAAGTCTCATGTCATTAATTTAGGCTTCTGGAACAAGCTTCATTCTTGGTCATTCATCTCCCAACTTAGGCTTCAAGTTTTGACTTCGCTAGAATCCTCCAAGTCCAAGCTTGCTTCTCTCTTTTCTCTCTCTCGATTTCCCCCTAGGCCGATGTCCAATCAAAGCATAACATGTCTCGTTTGAAAGCTTAGAACGTGTAATTTAAATCACCAGAAGACATCAAATCAAAATTCCAACATTCTCATATAGAAAATGCTGAATCTTTAAAATCTGACAAAATCGGGCAGTTTTGCACTGTTCACGAAATCGGACTTGAAAACATAATAAATGGACTTCCAAAATTCTCAAATTTCAATATGTCATAAACAAGGCCTTAACAAACATTTTTCATGAGGAGCACAAAATTTCAATCTCTGTAAACACCATTTTTAGTAGCTCAAAGACAGACTAAAAAGAGTTTACTAGAACAGAATTCTTGTTTCTAAAAGTAAGCTCTGTCCAGAATCCAAATCATCTCGAAAAATTCCCAAATTTATTTACGTTAGAGAAAAGGAAGTTTTCAACAACTTTTGTGAAGGAAACTTTTCCAAAATCATCCCAGAAAAGCCTGTACAAAATAAAGAAAGGGTGAACATCACCAAAATACCCATTCTGGGCAGTTTTATATGGTCCAAAAATCAGTCCATCATACCACTCATATTAACTCCAAAAATTCTAAAATTAAAGTATGTAAAACTTCAAGATATTTGGAGAAACTTTCAAGAGTAAAGTGTTTGGAAATTTGGATCATAAAAGTCTCCCCAAAAATAACAAAATGAAGGGGTACAAAGGATCCAAAATTGGGTTTTCCAAAACACGAGTAAAAATTTGTTCCAATTGAAAAACTACCAAGCTCGCCCAGAACTCGCCCAGATCTGGGCGAGCTCGAGCTCGCCGGCCATGGTGAGCTCGGCCAGCTTGCCAGTGCCGGCGAGGGCCAGCTCTCCATCGCCGGCTAGCTCGCCATGGCCGGCGAGGGCCGAGCTCGCCATGGCCGGCGAGCTCAGCCTGCTCGCCAATGCCGGCGAGCTCGGCCCTTGTCGTTAGCCCATGCGATGCTAGCCCTCGTTAGCACCGGCGAGGGCCGAGCTCTCCCATCTGAGCGTCGACGAGGGCCGATCCGCTGGACCTCGCCTCATGGTCGGCGATGCCTCCGGCAGCCGGCCAAACCAGAAAGGAAGAGCAAAAAAATTTCAATAACACCAAAAAATATAAATCCAGTGATGAAATTAGCCACGACACTTACTGGCGGAAAAGCTTTACCGAGATTGATTTGTGCGTGCGCAGATAGGTAAATCGAGAGAAACGAAAGAGAGAGCGAGAAAGAACATTGAGGGGATATGAGGAATTGGGGATGGATATCATAAAAATTATTTTCCGTGTCAAAAGTTCGGTAGCGACAAATTTTTTGAATTCGTCGTAGCAAAAATTCGTCGGAAATTCCAACAAAAAATTTTTCGTTGCAAATTTCTGACGAATTTTGCGACTAGGAATTTTTCGTTGCAAAATTCCAACGAATTTTACGATGAATATTTTTTGTCGAAAATTTCCGACAAATTTTACGACGAAGAATTTTTCGTCGGAAATTTCCGACGAATTTTCCTGATGAAGAATTTTTCGTTGGAAATTTCCGACGAATTTTGTGACGAAAAATTTATGGTCGCAAAATTCGTTGGAAATTTGCAATGAAAATTTTTCGTTGGAAATTTCGGACGAATTTTACTAACAAATAATTTTTCATCGGAATTTCCGACGAATTTTGCGACGAATAATTTTTCGTCGGAAATTTCCGACGAATTTTGCGACGAAGAATTTTTTGTCTAAAGTGTGAACACATGAACTAATTTTCACTGAAGACCGCATATCTGTGGCTGACAAGATTAGTAAGCAGTGTTGATCGGTACTGGTCCTCATGGTCAAACCAAATCCGTCACTACCCTTGGACCAGCCCATGTCGGCACAAAATATTCCCTCGTCGCTTCTCGGAATCAGACGCGATTCACGGTCGAGTTCTTGGGTCCACGCACCGTTTTCCTAGTTAGCCATTCTCTAATGGTCAGTATCTCAAGAATAATTAGTTCCGGGTAAGACTCACTAAAATGAAATGAGAAACGATCATCTATTTTATTAATCCCGGACGTGGGTGAATTTAGGATGTTACAAGGATGGTCGAGGACATCTAAAGTGTGTGAACACATGGACCAATTTTCACTGAAGACCGCATATCTGTGGCCAACAAGATTAGTGAGCAGTGTAGATCAGTACTGGTCCCCATGGACTCGCTTATTGCAGGGACCGACAAACAACTTTAGGGTGGTGGATTCTCATGATCTAGGTCGTAGGCCCGCTGATAAAAACAACTTTGGTGGTCTTCCTCGAAATTTCATCCCCAACCTCTGATAAGTTGTTTTTTCCTTGCCATATAGTAATTTACCACATAACCACTCAAGAGATATACAAATTACACGCACAATCAAGTGTACCAGCAAAAAATAATTTTACATCTTTTGATAATATAGAACTTTGGAAAAAAATATGGTGCGGAAGTATGGACCAAGATATGCAAAAGGTATGAACACATGGACTTATTTTCACTGAAGACCGCATATCAGCTTCGAGGAAATGGCTTTGATCTGTTTAGTCTTCATTTTTATTTCTGTAATTGAAGTATTTCATGTCATTAGGTTAGCTTTTGTCAAAGGCTCTAATAATAAAATAAAAAACCTTTTCTGGCTTCCTCGAAAGGGCATTCCCAACCTCCAAGGTATTGTTTTTTTTTCGCTAAATAAATAATTTTACACATGACTACTCAAAAGATATCGCACAACTAACTATATATAGGTCTAAGCCTATTTCAATTTTTCTATCCGCATAATTACTAGCAAACCCATGAAAAAAATCTGCAAGTCCTATGAACAAATTAAGTTTTGCCTTGACCTGGAATAGCAATTTTGATATAGAGTAATTTGTACACAATAGCGCTTTTATGACAATATATCATTCAGAAAAACACGGTGCTTAAGTGTGGACCAAGATATGTCGTAAGTGTGAACATGCGGACTTATTTTCACCATCGTGTTATTCGGAGTATCTAACCGACACAAGCTTCGTTGTGGCCGAAAAAAGTAGTGGAGAAACAACTTTGGGGTGGTGGATTCTTGTGCTCTAGACATAGGCTCGCTAATCAGAAAAACTTTGTTGGCTTCCTCGAAATGGCATCCCCAGTCCCTGAGTGGTTTCCCTTTTACTAAGTAATAATTTAACACATGACTACTCAAATGACATATAAATCACAAGACAAATATACATTTTGTTTATAGTAAGATAATCACAACATTCATCGCCAAATGTCTAAAGAGTCAGTTTTTAAAAATTTATACCTCTAACTTTGTATTGACACAAATTTTTTCTTGGAGACTTTTCATTCTTTTCATGAGAAAACTAATAATCGAGTTTATCGATAGTGGTGCGATTGGATGCTTAAACAACAACATTTGCTTAGCTTAGTCCCACACTCGAACTTCTTCATTTTAATCAGCCTGATGAACGGCTCGACATGCAAGATGAATTAGAATTCATAACTCCAAAATCATGGCAGTTAGCTTCAATTTCATGATAGTGCAATTGGTCCCAACTCTAGGATTGCGGGAGATGGTCTTAACTCCAAGATAGCGGGACTGGACATGATTCCAAGTTAGTGGAATTGGTCCTAACTCCTTGCTGTGGATTAAGATATGATTCGGACAATCATGTTGACAAGAATTGTAGAGGCTTGGATCAAAAACTACCAAGATGAGAATCAGATGAGTCAAGGCCGGCCAAGAGAGCGGACTTTGATGAAAAAACAAACCGTTTTTCTAGAGGATTTTTTAAGGAGCAAAATACGGTCAAGAGATTTGGATTGCACGAAATAAAACATGGTCAAACACTCATGAAAGGCCCTTTGCCCACTGAACAAGGTTTTCTTCACCATGAGACACGGCATCTTCTTTTTCTCTTAGCATGAGAAGAAAAGAAGAGTGACAACTTTTAAGTCAAGCCTATCAAATTTTTCCAATGTGGTGGGAAAAAGTTTCTAGCTTGACGAGTTAGTGGAACAACACTTCGAGATACTCATGAAGAATGTGAATGACCAGGAGACGACCGGGAGAAGATCGGGAGCCGACGCTTCTAGCTTTGTTACAATGAAAAGGTTAGGCCAACAATGGTAAGGAAAAGTATTGAGAAATAAATGCATCATAGATATCCACTTATATGAGTGAAATAATTCAACTTAGGTCTTATTTGTTGGCTGTGAAATCAGACTACCTAATGAATTGGAGATTCAAAATTTTGGATTTTTCATTTGGAAAGATATTTTTAAACTTCGAATTGAATTACCAAGCAACACTTGTTAATGAAATTTCACTATAACCGTAGTTATACTACATCACCATCAAAATCATGGGACAATTGAGTCACCAAGGGCCTCGAAGCTAGCTTAGTGTTAGTATATTTGCTTCTCTTCACCCCAATTGAGATTGACTATAAGGTTTTGTGAGAGAGACGGTAAGAATATTATACTTTGAAACAACTAGGACCCAAGGGTCAGGCTCATAAACTCGACAATCTGGTCTGGGGATCCCTGGTTAGCCTCATGAACCTGACGCTTAAGCCCAAGACCCCAGTGGTTGACCTGGGACCTTGGCACTAGCAGCTAGGACCAATTGGTCAATCGAAGATTCTGTTTAGGTAATGAATGGATTCTTCTACCACTATTGTGACATTCTGAATTTCGACCCGTTTTTGGGGTTTATAAAACGCGTGATTTGTCAGTGTGCTTATAGTAAAATCTCGCCCGAGAACTGATCACTCTCGGTTATTATTTTAAACTAGAGATTTCGCTAAAATCGCACTCGATCGAATTTTCGTCATTATTTAGACCCTGAACTTGGTAGTCGATTTTCGAGTGTTTCAGGACGAAATAAATTGGACGGTGTCGATATTAATGCGGCCAGTATCGAGATTGTCAGGATTACTGGAAAAGTTAGGGTTTTCGGACCAGGTGCGAATGTAGACTAGTAGACCCCCTTCTTAAATTTTGGTCTAATTAGTTTGGCCTTTGTCCCTTTTTAAGTGCGAGGTCTATTATGGAGTGGAATAGACCATGGTGGGCCCCTAATGCGTGAAATTCGTTGACTTGGTTGTGTGAATTTTGTGCATGAATTGCGTGTTAAGTTGATGCCATGGTTGAATTGAAATTGATTGTCTGAGTGGGCATGTCGATTTATGGAATTGAATATGCGCGGTGCAAGTTGAGCTTGTTACATTGTGATTTGCGCATGTGAATGCCCAAGTGTGAATGAATAACCATGAATGTGCATCTCACGCATTGGCACGACATGTGCATATACAGGCGTGCCCGAATGACGTGTGCGTAGTGATCACTTAAAATGCCCTGATGCGTTTTACGCGGGGTCCAGATAATAATGAATGTGTGATCACAATAAACCCTAATGCGTGTTACGTGGGGTAGTGAACCCGTCCTCATGCACTTTGAAGCAGGACGATGCCCGGTACGTCCGGAAGGCGACCATCCTCATGCACTTTGAAGCAGGCTCTGGTTCGCAAGAAG
Source organism: Syzygium syzygioides (assembly GCA_031216285.1). Lineage (NCBI taxonomy): Eukaryota > Viridiplantae > Streptophyta > Magnoliopsida > Myrtales > Myrtaceae > Syzygium > Syzygium syzygioides. The sequence continues at coordinate 24,707,404 of CM062246.1, forward strand.
ATCAGTGTTGCGCCTCATGCACTTTGAAGCAGGCTAGAGACACTAGGCCATATCGGTTGCTGCGCCTCATGCACTTTGAAGCAGGCTAGACGCACCGGGCCATGAAAAATATTGTTGACTCGAGTCGTGATAATAATAATTTAGGCAGTGTGCCAGTGTGCCAGTGTGTCAGTGTGGGCCAGTGGGCCGGGAATTGCACGTGTCAAGTCCATGACATTTGCATACATGAACATACATTGACTGGCATGCAAGAATGTGGGAATCAGTGCATAAGCATGTGATTGGCATATGTGTGATTATGAGTGCCACTTATATACTGTGATTATTATATAGGGATATGCCTAACCTGCAGGGTCAAGTAATTTCTAGATTCGGGCCGAGGGCCTGAGTCATATACTGTTTAGACTGTGTGCTGTTTGTTTAATACTTGTCAGGAGGTGCATGTTAGCCTAGTTTAGGTTTAGGAAATTACTCGCTAAGATTTATTCTCACGGTTGTTGTAAAACCGACTTTTCAGATCCCCGACCTTGAGGACGGCAGACGTATCGACATATTTTTGGGAAGAGCCCCAGCTAGTCGTAGTGGCCTTGAATCATTTTTGATTTTTGGTATTTGGGTTGTATTTGGATATTGTAGAAGATTTCCAGTATTAGTACAAGTATTAATTTCAGTGGATACCCTGGGTTATACGTTTATCTATGTACGGGTGGTTTTAATTGCTTCCGCATGTGCTTTAATTCTCTGTGTTGGGTTTGGGTCGGCGACGCGTCCTGGGACGTCGCACAAGAATCGACCTCTGCGAGGGATGTGGCGCACTTAGAAGTGCGGGGCGTGACATCCCCGTTTGATTTGGTATCAGAGCAAGGTCAGCTCGATCCAATTAGGTCGAAGCCTAGAGTAATAAGGAGCGATGACCTTGGGTAGCCAGTATGGTGACCTCATCTGCTAAGTGTACCTCTTGACTGTCTGTGTCTTGATTGTTTGGCTGCGTTATTTGACCCGTGAAGTGCAGGTGCGTCGGGACTCGAGGTTAGTACACGTGTTCTGTGACTGAAGTCATGTGCTATTTATGCTTGATCGCATGTCGATTGCTTGACTGCTATCGTGATACCTACCTAGGACCTTAGACCAGTTAGATTGGTTTAAGTCTCTGATCCCTTAGGGGAGTTATAACATGTAGTTGAATAATGAGGCAGTGTGAATGACAGTATGAGGGGTAAGGAAACCCAAGAGCAATCAAGTGAAATAGGCCATGAGACAGAAACCTAAGATTAGAGGTTGTAACTCAGGCTCTTTAAGAAAGGGGGAATGTGTGGGCAGGCAAGCTCAGGAAGGGAGCATCGTCATTGCCTAGGCTGCTGAGGTTGCAGTGATTACTGCTATGAATGGGAATAATGCCAGTTAGGCCAAATTCAGATAGTGGCCATTAGGCGAGTGCATTAATTGGTGGAATGATTTCTCGAGTTGAACTTTCTTAAGTTCAATAGTAAGGGTGACCCCGAGGCTGCACCGAGATTGGCAATGAAAGTTGAGAAAGCCTTTGACATATCGGGGTACACCGAGGCTAAGAAAGTAACATTGGCAGTGTATTAACTGCAGAAGGACGAAAAGAATGGGTGGAAGACCACCAGGGATAGGATATTCCCGATGAGTACAGCCCGGACTTGGACCATGTTTATTGAGAATTTTTATGGGAAGTGTTTTCCGGGAGAATGCCTAAGGAAGGAAATTGGCGGAATGTATACTATTTTGCCGAGAGCGGATGACTATGGAACGATATGAAACGGAGTCCGCTTGGCTTGTGAGAATCCACAGGACAGGGTACGGAAATTCCAAAATGGACTGGAGTCGGATCTCTGAAACCTACTGATCTCGCTGAACATTAAGAATGATGGGGGAGTGTACGAATGAGTTCAAGTGATAGAGCTAGATCAGTTGGAAAGTGCAACTACTCCTGGATAGTGATTTGCCTAAAATAAGGATAACCGCCGTCTCTGGAAGAAACAGATGACGGGGAGATAGGTGATTTGTTCCACTGACTAGGAAGGATATCAGAAAGCCGAACCGTCAATCAAGTCGTTCTGAGGCTTGCATCGAAAGTGGGAGTCAGAACAACTAGTTGAATTAGATGGAATTGAGCCTGTTATGCCTGAGTCACGATTGGTGTGACAATTCCTCGAATGATAAAGTGATGGTGTCGTTGAGGTGTCCTAACTGCGAGACAGTATTTGATAGTAGAGAAATGAGTGTCGACTTGGCAGTATTGGTCTTGTACAATTTTGTCGTGGAAAATTTATACGGAGTGATTCGTAAGGCAGAAGGCTGAAATGAACTCTGACAATAGAGTAATCCAATTTAGTCCGAATGGACATTTGAGGTTTGGATTTCAGGGAAGTCAAGGAGGAATCTCGATTCCTTGGATGCCCGTGCTTGAGATGATTAGATGTCAAATGAAGTTTGTGAAGGACGCTTAGTGGGCGTGGTTGACCCGATCGTGACGGAACTAAAGCCGGATAACTTTCCGAGGTCTTTCCTTAGAAATTTCGGGGCTGCCACTAGGACTAGAAGTGGAATCGTGACAGATTTGGCCCGGGAGTTGAGCAAATTTTCAAGGGCATTGTATTGAGTATCCTTGCCAAAAATCAAAGGAATTGAAGGTTCAGATGTTAGAACTCGGGGACAAAATTTTATTTTCCCTAGTATGTTTCTATGGGGAAACTCCTGTGTTTGGTGTGAGGAAAAAGGACAAGAATTTTAAATGGTACATAAATTATTGACAGCAGAACCAGGTGACAAAAAGGAATGACTACCCATGACCGAGGATCGATAGTTTGTACGATAAATTGCAAGGAACTTTAGTGTCCTCTAAGGTTGAATTATGGACGGATGTCACCAGCAAAGAATTCAGAAAGAGGATGTCCCTAAGATTGTGTTACGGACTGGAAACTTTCCGTTAAGGATATGAAAAAGAGGATGTGATTACAACTGCTTAACAGACGAGGTATGGACACTATGCGTTCATGATAAAGCCCATTGGTCTAAGGGATGCCTCGCTGCTTCTATGGACCTTATGAACCGAGTGTTTCAAGAATTAGGTGATTAGCTCGTAACGGATTTTCGTGGACGATGTATTGGGAGACTCAAGGAGTCTAGAAGCAAGAAGCAAGTCTGACTGATGAGTTGCGAATCTTGGGAGAATATGCACTCCACGCCAAGTATGGCAAGTGCGAATTTTGGCTCAGTAGAATAACGTTCCTTGGACTTATAATCTAGGGGAATGGAATTACAGTGAACTCAACTAAGATCGAGGTGATGACTAAGTGGTCAAGATTGATGCCAATAACGAAGGTTAGCAGCGTCTTAGATTGGGCTGGTGAATATCGACATTTTGAGGAAGATTCTCGTTGATAGCCGTGCTACGGGCACAACTGACTGGGAAGGAAATTCGTTTGAATGGAATGATCACTGTGATTAGAGTTTCCAAGAGCTGAAGCGTAGGCCGATAATGACCCCGGTATTGAATGTTTAACCTGAACCGGGACGATTCGAGGTCTATAGTGACGCTTCATTAAGAAGACTTGAGTGTGTGTTGATGCAACATGGTAGAGTTGTAGCGTATGCGTCACGCCATTTGAGGTCGTATGAGAGGACTTATCCGATGCACAACGAAGAATTAATTGCGATGACTGGTGTCGCCATGATAGGGCTAGACGAGTAATAGATGTGTTAAGCCGTGAGCCAGTGATGGCGCATATGATGGTTAGAGAGTGAGCCTTGTCGGATAGGCTCAGGAACTTGGAAGTTGAATTTAAGGTGAACTGGATGTTGAATCTGTTGACCGCCTTGAGGATTAGTTTGGAAATCTAGGCCCAGAATAAGGAATGGCAATCTATGGATCACGAGACTCATTGAGATGGATACCGATCAGTGGAAGTCGGATTTCCCGGTATTTGGGGATAGAAATTTTGAGGTCCTAGGAATGATTGTGTTTACCCGAAGAGGCGAAACTCGAGGAGGAAAAAAATTGAATAGAAAATTCCGCAGTAAGTATATTATCCACCCGAATAGCACTAAGGTATGTCAGGACTTGCGGCAACATTGCTGGTAGAATAGAATGAGGATAAATGTGATCAAGTGTGTGGCCAGGTGTTTGACGTGTCTATAAGTGAGGACACAGCCCGGTAAGCCTAAAGGGCTATTATGACCGTTGAAAATTTCAAAATGGAAATGTGACATGATCCCAAGGATGTTGTAACGGGATTATCGCGAAGCTAGAGACGACCCGATTCCATCGGAATAGTAGTAGATAGATTGGCCAAGTCAGCGCACTTCCTGGTAGTGCGAAAGGGCTCCGAGCTAGAAAGGTTGGCAGAGTTATACGTACGTCAGATAGTTCGTCTTCATGGGGTGTCAGTATCAATCACATCAGACCGTGATCCCCGGTTTACTGCACATTTTTGGAAAAGTCTGCAATTGGCCATGGAAACTAAGGTGCAATTCAGTACGGCCTACCATCCACAGGCAGGTGGCCAATCTGAGAGGACTATTTAGACTTTAGAGGATATTCTGAGAACATTTGTGTTAGATTTTCAAGGCAAGTGGGAAGAGCAGTTGCATTTGGTTGAGTTTGCTTACAATAACAGCTTCCAGCAGAGTATTGGAATGGCCCCGTTTGAGGCACTTTATGGCAAAGCGTGTAGAACGCCCTTGTGTTGAGTTGAAGTAGGAAAAGGAAGTATAACGGGTCCAGAATTGGTTCAACAGTCGGTGGAAACGGTGAAAATTATCCGGGAAAAGTTGAGGACAGTACAGAATCGTCAGAAAAGTTACGCGGATCGAAGGCGTAGACCGTTGGAGTTTCAAGTTGGCGATCATGTATTTCTCAAGATCTCGCCGATGAGAGGATTGTCTCAGTTTGGCAAGAAAGGAAAACTGAGCCCGAGGTATATAGGACTGTTTAAGATTTTGGAAAGGACTGGGACATTAGCCTATCGCCGAGCCTTGCCCCAAATTTGTCTCAGGTTTATAACGTCTTCCACGTGTCGATGTTGAGGAAATAAGAACCAGATCTGACCCACGTGCTGAATTATGAGGTAATAGAGGTGGACGACAGAGTGTCGTACGTGAAAAAAAAAAATCCGGTGCGAATCGAGGATAGAAAGGAACAAGTGTTGAAAAACAAAACGATCTCGTTAGTCAAAGTCATTTTGGAACATCACGGGACGGAAGGCGCCACATGGGAAAGCGAGGAAGTGATACGACACCAATACCCCCATTTGTTTGAGCAGTCGGGTTTGGATTGTAAATTTCGAGGACGAAATTTTTGTAAGGGGGGAAGAATTGTGACATTCTGAATTTCGACCCGTTTTTGGGGTTTATAAAACGCGTGATTTGTCAGTGTGCTTATAGTAAAATCTCGTCCGAGAACTAATCACTCTCGGTTATTATTTTAAACTAGAGATTTCGCTAAAATTGCACTCGATCGAATTTTCGTCGTTATTTAGACCCTGAACTTGGTAGTCGATTTTCGAGTGTTTCAGGACGAAATAAATTGGACGGTGTCGATATTAATGCGGCCAGTATCGAGATTGTCAGGATTACTGGAAAAGTTAGGGTTTTCGGACCAGGTGCGAATGTAGACTAGTAGACCCCCTTCTTAAATTTTGGTCTAATTAGTTTGGCCTTTGTCCCTTTTTAAGTGCGAGGTCTATTATGGACTGGTAGACCATTTTCGGTTTTTAATTTGGGCCACCGGATCGCGTTAAACATTTGAATTTTCAAATATTTTCTCTCTCTCTCTCTCTCTCTCTCTCTCTCTCTCTCGGATACCCCGCGCGCGTCCCATCCCTCCCCATGCCTCTGCAGACCACCTACCCCTACCAACTCTCTCTCCTCTTTCTTTTCCTTTCTTTTCCTTTTTTTTTTCCTTTTTCTCTTCTTCTTCCTTCCTCCTTCGCTGGCTTCCCCGACGCTCCTGCTTCTGGTTTTGCTTCTGCTTCGTCCCGCTCGGCCGTCCATCCAGCTCCGCCTCCGCCTCCGCTCGACGCCGCGTGCCGCACGTCGCCGGCCAGCTCGACCGCCGCGCCGTGCCGTCCGTCGACTGCCGTGCCCGACGCTGCTTCTCTCTCCCCTCCCGAGCGGACGAGCTTCGCTTGTCACCGCTCGCCGCCGCGTCCGGCGAGACCCGGCCGCCTCGCCTCGCCCCGTCGCCAGCGCCGCCGTCGTCCCCGCTGCTCTGACCATCTCCGTCGTCGCCGCGAGCTAGCCCAGCCCAGCTCGAGCTCGCCGTGTTCGGCCGTCTCAGCCCGCGAGCCGCCTCCGCCCGGCGCTGCTCCGCCAGTCGTCGCCGCCGGCGAGCCCAGTCACAGCCACGCCGGTCGCCGCCGGTCCGCCGTCCTCCCACTCTCCCTCTCTCTCTCCCTCTCGTTCCCTATCTCTCCCTCACGCCCGACCGACCCCCTCCCCTTCCTGTCCAGCTCGCCGCTGCCGCCGATGCCGCCGCCGGAGTTGCTCTGCCGCCGGCGACGCCGCTGCTTCCGTTCTAACCAGCGACCACCTGCCCCGCCGTTCCCGTCACTGTGCGTTTTTCCGGCCGGTCACTGTTCATCGCCGGCGTTACTGTTCCGGCGAGCACTGTTCACGCCGGTTACTGTTCACTTTCCGGCGAGCACTGTTCATCCGGCCCGTTTTAAGCGTAGGACACCCGGTGAGTTTGACCCTAAACCCTAATTAGGCTAATTTACATTTCTAGACGAGTTTAGGGGTTAATTAGGGTAATTTAGGGGTTAAATTGTGAAAGTGATTAGGGGTTTGATTGTGGCTAATTTGGTGGATTAGTTTGATTAATTAATGGAGGATTAGTGGCTCGAGAGGCGCAATGAATGGGCTGGTCGGTTTGGACTAAATCGGGCCGAGTTCGGGATTGTTTGGATTTAATATGTGGATTATAGCGCGTCCCGTATTTGATTTTGTGGTGGTCAATTGGAATGATATTTGAGGAGTATAATTGAGCATCTTGATGACAACCATTGGCCTAGAATTGGTGGTATAGTGACTAGCCATGATGGATTTGATTTAGGTGAAGTGCGATCAATTTGGGGTTTAATTGGGCAATTATCGAGAATGATCGCTTCGTGCAATTGACTGGCTAATTGAGCCGTAGTTGTGGTTAATTTGATGATGCCACGTAACGTGTTTAGCGTGGTTGGGAGTGGAATAGCATGGCGGGCCCCTAATGCGTGAAATTCGTTGACTTGGTTGTGTGAATTTTGTGCATGAATTGCGTGTTAAGTTGATGCCATGGTTGAATTGAAATTGATTGTCTGAGTGGGCATGTCGATTTATGAAATTGAATATGCGCGGTGCAAGTTGAGCTTGTTACATTGTGATTTGCGCATGTGAATGCCCAAGTGTGAATGAATAACCATGAATGTGCATCTCACGCATTGGCACGACATGTGCATATACAGGCGTGCCCGAATGACGTGTGCATTGTGATCACTTAAAATGTCCTGATGCGTTTTACGCGGGGTCCAGATAATAATGAATGTGTGATCACAATAAACCCTGATGCGTGTTACGCGGGGTAGTGAACCCGTCCTCATGCACTTTGAAGCAGGACGATGCCCGGTACGTCCGGAAGGCGACCATCCTCATGCACTTTGAAGCAGGCTCTGGTTCGCAAGGAGATCAGTGTTGCGCCTCATGCACTTTGAAGTAGGCTAGACGCACCGGGCCGTGAAAAAAATTGATGACTCGAGTCGTGATAATAATAATTTGGGCAGTGTGCCAGTGTGCCAGTGTGTCAGTGTGGGCCAGTGGGCCGGGAATTGCACGTGTCAAGTCCATGACATTTGCATACATGAACATATATTGACTGGTATGCAAGAATGTGGGAATCAGTGCATAAGCATGTGATTGGCATATGTGTGATTATGAGTGCCACTTATGTACTGTGATTATTATATAGGGATATGCCTAACCTGCAGGGTCAAGTAATTTCTAGATTCGGGCCGAGGGCCTGAGTCATATACTGTTTAGACTGTGTGCTGTTTGTTTAATACTTGTCAGGAGGTGCATGTTAGCCTAGTTTAGGTTTAGGGAATTACTCGCTGAGATTTATTCTCACGGTTGTTGTAAAACCGACTTTTCAGATCCCCGACCTTGAGGACGGCAGACGTATCGACATATTTTTGGGAAGAGCCCCAGCTAGTCGTAGTGGCCTTGAATCATTTTTTATTTTTGGTATTTGGGTTGTATTTGGATATTGTAGAAGATTTCCAGTATTAGTACAAGTATTAATTTCAGTGGATATCTTGGGTTATACGTTTATCTATGTACGGGTGGTTTTAATTGCTTCCGCATGTGCTTTAATTCTCTGTGTTGGGTTTGGGTTGGCGACGCGTCCTGGGACGTCGCACAAGAATCGACCTCTGCGAGGGATGTGGCGCACTTAGAAGTGCGGGGCGTGACATCCCCGTTTGATTTGGTATCAGAGCAAGGTCAGCTCGATCCAATTAGGTCGAAGCCTGGAGTAATAAGGAGCGATGACCTTGGGTAGCCAGTAGGGTGACCTCGTATGCTAAGTGTACCTCCTGACTGTCTGTGTCTTGATTGTTTGGCTGCGTTATTTGACCCGTGAAGTGCAGGTGCGTCGGGACTCGAGGTTAGTACACGTGTTCTGTGACTGAAGTCCTGTGCTATTTATGCTTGATCGCATGCCGATTGCTTGACTGCTATCGTGATACCTGCCTAGGACCTTAGACCGGTTAGATTGGTTTAAGTCTCTGATCCCTTAGGGGAGTTATAACATGTAGTTGAATAATGAGGCAGTGTGAATGACAGTATGAGGGGTAAGGAAACCCAAGAGCAATCAAGTGAAATAGGCCATGAGACAGAAACCTAAGATTAGAGGTTGTAACTCAGGCTCTTTAAGAAAGGGGGAATGTGTGGGCAGGCAAGCTCAGGAAGGGAGCATCGTCATTGCCTAGGCTGCTGAGGTTGCAGTGATTACTGCTATGAATGGGAATAATGCCAGTTAGGCCAAATTCAGATAGTGGCCATTAGGCGAGTGCATTAATTGGTGGAATGATTTCTCGAGTTGAACTTTCTTAAGTTCAATAGTAAGGGTGACCCCGAGGCTGCACCGAGATTGGCAATGAAAGTTGAGAAAGCCTTTGACATATCGGGGTACACCGAGGCTGAGAAAGTAACATTGGCAGTGTATTAACTGCAGAAGGACGAAAGGAATGGGTGGAAGACCACCAGGGATAGGATATTCCCGATGAGTACAGCCCGGACTTGGACCATGTTTATTGAGAATTTTTATGGGAAGTGTTTTCCGGGAGAATGCCTAAGGAAGGAAATTGGCGGAATGTATACTATTTTGCCGAGAGCGGATGACTATGGAACGATATGAAACGGAGTCCGCTTGGCTTGTGAGAATCCACAGGACAGGGTACGGAAATTCCAAAATGGACTGGAGTCGGATCTCTGAAACCTACTGATCTCGCTGAACATTAAGAATGATGGGGGAGTGTACGAATGAGTTCAAGTGATAGAGCTAGATCAGTTGGAAAGTGCAACTACTCCTGGATAGTGATTTGCCTAAAATAAGGATAACCGCCGTCTCTGGAAGAAACAGATGACGGGGAGATAGGTGATTTGTTCCACTGACTAGGAAGGATATCAGAAAGCCGAACCATCAATCAAGTCGTTCTGAGGCTTGCATCGAAAGTGGGAGTCAGAACAACTAGTTGAATTAGATGGAATTGAGCCTGTTATGCCTGAGTCACGATTGGTGTGACAATTCCTCGAATGATAAAGTGATGGTGTCGTTGAGGTGTCCTAACTGCGAGACAGTATTTGATAGTAGAGAAAGGAGTGTCGACTTGGCAGTATTGGTCTTGTACAATTTTGTCGTGGAAAATTTATACGGAGTGATTCGTAAGGCAGAAGGCTGAAATGAACTCTGACAATAGAGTAATCCAATTTAGTCCGAATGGACATTTGAGGTTTGGATTTCAGGGAAGTCAAGGAGGAATCTCGATTCCTTGGATGCCCGTGCTTGAGATGATTAGATGTCAAATGAAGTTTGTGAAGGACGCTTAGTGGGTGTGGTTGACCCGATTGTGACGGAACTAAAGCCGGATAACTTTCCGAGGTCTTTCCTTAGAAATTTCGGGGCTGCCACTAGGACTAGAAGTGGAATCGTGACAAATTTGGCCCGGGAGTTGAGCAAATTTTCAAGGGCATTGTATTGAGTATCCTTGCCAAAAATCAAAGGAATTGAAGGTTCAGATGTTAGAACTCGGGGACAAAATTTTATTTTCCCTAGTATGTTTCTATGGGGAAACTCCTGTGTTTGGTATGAGGAAAAAGGACAAGAATTTTAAATGGTACATAAATTATTGACAGCAGAACCAGGTGACAAAAAGGAATGACTACCCATGACCGAGGATCGATAGTTTGTACGATAAATTGCAAGGAACTTTAGTGTCCTCTAAGGTTGAATTATGGACGGATGTCACCAGCAAAGAATTCCGAAAGAGGATGTCCCTAAGATTGTGTTACGGACTGGAAACTTTCCGTTAAGGATATGAAAAAGAGGATGTGATTACAACTGCTTAACAGACGAGGTATGGACACTATGCGTTCATGATAAAGCCCATTGGTCTAAGGGATGCCTCGCTGCTTCTATGGACCTTATGAACCGAGTGTTTCAAGAATTAGGTGATTAGCTCGTAACAGATTTTCGTGGACGATGTATTGGGAGACTCAAGGAGTCTAGAAGCAAGAAGCAAGTTTGACTGATGAGTTGCGAATCTTGAGAGAATATGCACTCCACGCCAAGTATGGCAAGTGCGAATTTTGGCTCAGTAGAATAACGTTCCTTGGACTTATAATCTAGGGGAATGGAATTACAGTGAACTTAACTAAGATCGAGGTGATGACTAAGTGGTCAAGATTGATGCCAATAACGGAGGTTAGCAGCGTCTTAGATTGGGCTGGTGAATATCGACATTTTGAGGAAGATTCTCGTTGATAGCCGTGCTACGGGCACAACTGACTGGGAAGGAAATTCGTTTGAATGGAATGATCACTGTGATTAGAGTTTCCAAGAGCTGAAGCGTAGGCCGATAATGACCCCGGTATTGAATGTTTAACCTGAACCGGGACGATTCGAGGTCTATAGTGACGCTTCATTAAGAAGACTTGAGTGTGTATTGATGCAACATGGTAGAGTTGTAGCGTATGCGTCACGCCATTTGAGGTCGTATGAGAGGACTTATACGATGCACAACGAAGAATTAATTGCGATGACTGGTGTCGCGATGATAGAGCTAGACGAGTAATAGATGTGTTAAGCCGTGAGTCAGTGATGGCGCATATGATGGTTAGAGAGTGAGCCTTGTCGGATAGGCTCAGGAACTCAGAAGTTGAATTTAAAGTGAACTGGATGTTGAATCTGTTGACCGCCTTGAGGATTAGTTTGGAAATCTAGGCTCAGAATAAGGAATGGCAATCTATGGATCATGAGACTCATTGAGATGGATACCGATCAGTGGAAGTCGGATTTCCCGGTATTTGGGGATAGAAATTTTGAGGTCCTAGGAATGATTGTGTTTACCCGAAGAGGCGAAACTCGAGGAGGAAAAAAAATTGAATAGAAAATTCCGCAGTAAGTATATTATCCACCCGAATAGCACTAAGGTATGTCAGGACTTGCGGCAACATTGCTGGTAGAATAGAATGAGGATAAATGTGATCAAGTGTGTGGCCAGGTGTTTGACGTGTCTATAAGTGAGGACACAGCCCGGTAAGCCTAAAAGGCTATTATGACCGTTGAAAATTTCAAAATGGAAATGTGACATGATCCCAAGGATGTTGTAACGGGATTATCGCGAAGCTAGAGACGACCCGATTCCATCGGAATAGTAGTAGATAGATTGGCCAAGTCAGCGCACTTCCTGGCAGTGCGAAAGGACTCCGAGCTAGAAAGGTTGGCAGAGTTATACATACGTCAGATAGTTCGTCTTCATGGGGTGTCAGTATCAATCACATCAGACCGTGATCCCCGGTTTACTGCACATTTTTGGAAAAGTCTGCAATTGGCCATGGAAACTAAGTTGCAATTCAGTACGGCCTACCATCCACAGGCAGGTGGCCAATCTGAGAGGACTATTTAGACTTTAGAGGATATTCTGAGAACATTTGTGTTAGATTTTCAAGGCAAGTGGGAAGAGCAGTTGCATTTGGTTGAGTTTGCTTACAATAACAGCTTCCAGCAGAGTATTGGAATGGCCCCGTTTGAGGCACTTTATGGCAAAGCGTGTAGAACGCCCTTGTGTTGAGTTGAAGTAGGAAAAGGAAGTATAACGGGTCCAGAATTGGTTCAACAGTCGGTGGAAACGGTGAAAATTATTCGGGAAAAGTTGAGGACAGTACAGAATCGTCAGAAAAGTTACGCGGATCGAAGGCGTAGACCGTTGGAGTTTCAAGTTGGCGATCATGTATTTCTCAAGATCTCGCCGATGAGAGGATTGTCTCAGTTTGGCAAGAAAGGAAAACTGAGCCCGAGGTATATAGGACTGTTTAAGATTTTGGAAAGGACTGGGACATTAGCCTATCGCCGAGCCTTGCCCCAAATTTGTCTCAGGTTTATAACGTCTTCCACGTGTCGATGTTGAGGAAGTAAGAACCGGATCCGACCCACGTGCTGAATTATGAGGTAATAGAGGTGGACGACAGAGTGTCGTACGTGAAAAAAAAAAATCCGGTGCAAATCGAGGACAGAAAGGAACAAGTGTTGAGAAACAAGACGATCTCGTTAGCCAAAGTCATTTTGGAACATCACGGGACGGAAGGCGCCACATGGGAAAGCGAGGAAGTGATACGACACCAATACCCCCATTTGTTTGAGCAGTCGGGTTTGGATTGTAAATTTCGAGGACGAAATTTTTGTAAGGGGGGAAGAATTGTGACATTCTGAATTTCGACCCGTTTTTGGGGTTTATAAAACGTGTGATTTGTCAGTGTGCTTATAGTAAAATCTCGTCCGAGAACTAATCACTCTCGGTTATTATTTTAAACTAGAGATTTCGCTAAAATCGCACTCGATCGAATTTTCGTCGTTATTTAGACCCTGAACTTGGTAGTCGATTTTCGAGTGTTTCAGGACGAAATAAATTGGACGATGTCGATATTAATGCGGCCAGTATCGAGATTGTCAGGATTACTGGAAAAGTTAGGGTTTTCGGACCAGGTGCGAATGTAGACTAGTAGACCCCCTTCTTAAATTTTGGTCTAATTAGTTTGGCCTTTGTCCCTTTTTAAGTGCGAGGTCTATTATGGACTGGTAGACCATTTTCGGTTTTTAATTTGGGCCACCGGATCGCGTTAAACATTTGAATTTTCAAATATTTTCTCTTTCTCTCTCTCTCTCTCTCTCTCTCTCTCTCGGATACCCCGCATGCATCCCATCCCTCCCCATGCCTCTGCAGACCACGTACCCCTACCAACTCTCTCTCCTCTTTCTTTTCCTTTTTCTCTTCTTCCTCCTTCCTCCTTCGCTGGCTTCCCCGACGCTCCTGCTTCTGGTTTTGCTTCTGCTTCGTCCCGCTCGGCCGTCCATCCAGCTCCGCCTCCGCCTCCGCTCGACGCCGCGTGCCGCACGTCGCCGGCCAGCTCGACCGCCGCGCCATGCCGTCCGTCTACTGTCGTGCCCGACACTGCTTCTCTCTCCCCTCCCGAGCGGACGAGCTTCGCTTGTCACCGCTCGCCGCCGCGTCCGGCGAGACCCGGCCGCCTCGCCTCGCCCCGTCGCCAGCCCCGCCGTCGTCCCCGCTGCTCTGACCATCTCCGTCGTCGCCGCGAGCTAGCCCAGCCCAGCTCGAGCTCGCCGTGTTCGGCCGTCTCAGCCCGCGAGCCGCCTCCGCCCGGCGCTGCTCCGCCAATCGTCGCCACCGGCGAGCCCAGTCACAGCCACGCCGGTCGCCGCCGGTCCGCCGTCCTCCCACTCTCCCTTTCTCTCTCCCTCTCATTCCCTATCTCTCCCTCACGCCCGACCGACCCCCTCCCCTTCCTGTCCAGCTCGCCGCTGCCGCCGCCGGAGTCGCTTCGCCGCCGACAACGTCGCTGCTTCCGTTCTGACCAGCGACCACCTGCCCCGCCATTCCCGTCACTGTGCGTTTTTCCGGCCGGTCACTGTTCATCGCCGGCGTTACTGTTCCGGCGAGCACTGTTCACGCCGGTTACTCTTCACTTTCCGATGAGCACTGTTCATCCGGCCCGTTTTAAGCGTAGGACACCCGGTGAGTTTGACCCTAAACCCTAATTAGGCTAATTTACATTTCTAAACGAGTTTAGGGGTTAATTAGGGTAATTTAGGGGTTAAATTGTGAAAGTGATTAGGGGTTTGATTGTGGCTAATTTGGTGGATTAGTTTGATTACTTAATGGAGGATTAGTGGCCCAAGAGGCGCAATGAATGGGCTGGTCGGTTTGGACTAAATCGGGCCGAGTTCAGGATTGTTTGGATTTAATATGTGGATTATAGCGCGTCCCGTATTTGATTTTGTGGTGATCAATTGGAATGATATTTGAGGAGTATAATTGAGCATCTTGATGACAACCATTGGCCTAGAATTGGTGGTATAGTGACTAGCCATGATGGATTTGATTTAGGTGAAGTGCGATCAATTTGGGGTTTAATTGGGTAATTATCGAGAATGATCGCTTCGTGCAATTGACTGGCTAATTGAGCCGTAGTTGTGGTTAATTTGATGATGCCACCTAACGTGTTTAGCATGGTTGGGAGTGGAATAGCATGGCGGGCCCCTAATGCGTGAAATTCGTTGACTTGGTTGTGTGAATTTTGTGCATGAATTGCGTGTTAAGTTGATGCCATGGTTGAATTGAAATTGATTGTCTGAGTGGGCATGTCGATTTATGAAATTGAATATGAGCGGTGCAAGTTGAGCTTGTTACATTGTGATTTGCGCATGTGAATGCCCAAGTGTGAATGAATAACTATGAATGTGCATCTCACGCATTGGCACGACATGTGCATATACAGGCGTGCCCGAATGACGTGTGCGTAGTGATCACTTAAAATGCCCTGATGCGTGTTACGCGGGGTAGTGAACCCGTCCTCATGCACTTTAAAGCAGGACGATGCCCGGTACGTCCGGAAGGCGACCATCCTCATGCACTTTGAAGCAGGCTCTGGTTCGCAAGGAGATCAGTGTTGCGCCTCACGCACTTTGAAGCAGGCTAGAGACACTGGGCTAGATCGGTTGCTGCGCCTCATGCACTTTGAAGCAGGCTAGACGCACCCGGCCGTGAAAAAAATTGATGACTCGAGTCGTGATAATAATAATTTGGGCAGTGTGCCAGTGTGCCAGTGTACCAGTGTGTCAGTGTGGGCCAGTGGGCCGGGAATTGCACGTGTCAAGTCCATGACATTTGTATATATGAACATACATTGACTGGCATGCAAGAATGTGGGAATCAGTGCATAAGCATGTGATTGGCATATGTGTGATTATGAGTGCCACTTATGTACTGTGATTATTATATAGGGATATGCCTAACCTGCAGGGTCAAGTAATTTTCTAGATTCGGGCCGAGGGCCTGAGTCATATACTGTTTAGACTGTGTGCTGTTTGTTTAATACTTGTCAGGAGGTGCATGTTAGCCTAGTTTAGGTTTAGGGAATTACTCGTTGAGATTTATTCTCACGGTTGTTGTAAAACCGACTTTTCAGATCCCCGACCTTGAGGACGGCAGACGTATCGACATATTTTTGGGAAGAGCCCCAGCTAGTCGTAGTGGCCTTGAATCATTTTTTATTTTTGGTATTTGGGTTGTATTTGGATATTGTAGAAGATTTCCAGTATTAGTACAAGTATTAATTTCAGTGGATATCTTGGGTTATACGTTTATCTATGTACGGGTGGTTTTAATTGCTTCCGCATGTGCTTTAATTCTCTGTGTTGGGTTTGGGTTGGCGACGCGTCCTGGGACGTCGCACAAGAATCGACCTCTGCGAGGGATGTGGCGCACTTAGAAGTGCGGGGCGTGACAACTATTGTTGGCATCATCTTGCTCCATCCCTCTATCTATATTATTATATAATTACAATCAAACTAATCTAGTTTATTTTCCTCAAATGGTAGCCATTTGGATTACTAAAAGTTCATGAAATAGCTTCTATTATTGTGGAAGTGGCTTTCTAAAATTCTCCTTATTTTCTACAATTTTCCTACTTGCCTCAAGGATTACTCTATATTTTAGGTAATGAATTTGTTCATTTTTGTCCTTGCCCCTTTCTCTTCTCATTCATCTATATTGTCCATTAATAATTAATATTTCCTAGCACTTATCCAAACAACCCCTACAGAGACGCATCAGACATGGGAAGCTAGTCACTTTTTCTTCCTCATCAAGTGTAGTACGAGAGCATATATCTTTTCTTTCAAGGATCTCTTCTCGAAATCGAGATTGTTAACGCCAAGCCAGATCTATAAAGTTGTACATCCAAAAGTTCATTGCCATAGACTCATGGTGGCCTTCAATAATTTGCTTTGCACGAGTTTTTAGATTTTCTGAATGTATACAAGTACTTCTCACTTTGCAATTATTAGCATAGGCACCCAATTTTTTTACCAATATTTGATCACACGGACAATTCTTGGATAGCACTCGCTCCAGTGGAAAATTTCTTGATTTCAAATGTATCAAAGCCTTGAGCATTGAAAAAAAAATAATTGAAATAACGATCGATTGGTGTGATTAGGCTATGCTCTGCAAGATCAACACGCTCAATTTTCCCACTCAGAGAGAACCCTCGGTTGATGGCCAAAAGAGAGAACAAACAAGGCTATCTAGAGTTTGAAAAGATTGATTGGGTCAAGTGAGCTGGCCAAGGATGAGACAACAGAGGAAAAACAGAAAGCCGGTCATTTGGCTATTGATTAAGGAAAATCTATCCGTGAGCTTTGGAGATAGAATGAGAAAAGGATTCGGTGATTCTTTTTTGCAAAGAGAGATAAATACGAGAGATGGGGACTCTTTACAAAAGTAAAACCGATCGTGAGCTTCAAGGGGGGATGGCTTTTGGTGGCTAGGGGATTCAAAAAGGGTGATTTGGGTGACAGTTGGAAAGTAATGGAAAATCAGAATCAGACAAGATTAGAAAGCGGTGAGTGGAAGAAAAAGCTTGAGAGTCGAAAGGTGTAGGATTAGTTTCTCATGTTACTTTGATATGAAATTCGCAGTCTTTAATCCCCTTCGCATGAACTTGTCTAGGGATGAATTATGTTGCCTGGTTGTTCCCTTTCCATGATGGTTTCAGACAGTGTATATTTCGTCCATGTTTGGTGCCTTGAAGTATCCCGGAGTGACCTCGTTGTTTGTCTGCATGATTTTGCTTCTTCCAGCAGTTCCTGCTACATTAGATTTGCTTTTACGCTAAATTCATCAAATTTTGCTTCATCCAGCAGTTTCTCATCGTTGTTTTTACGTAGTGTTGGCCTTTTACCTGCACCTTCAATAACCCAAAAAGTTTGGATCTTTCTACCATTTCGGTCTTGCACATAGCTTTACTTAGTTCACAAGCATTCAATTAACTCTTCTTGTATTCACAAGCACTTAGTTAGATTAAATCGGAAAAGTAATGAAAAGAACTCGTAAGTATATAATACAAAAACCTAGATGGCATATTAGATGACTATTGCATCACAAGATTAGTTAATTCATAATTAATCTGGTTTCATCTAGTACAGTTTGATCTTTGTCACCTAGATTACTCATATTTATTAATTACTTTAATGCACATTAATTTTTATGCATAGCTCATGGAAATCCTATCCCGAACCTTAATAACAAGTTGTTGTTCAATGTTGCCCGATACGGTTTGGGTTATTTCTTTCCTCATCTTTTACTTTCTATGTTATTATTAATTGGATTTGTATTTGTTTGAGTATCCATACATGAATATTTAGATTTCCATTTTTTTTGGAAAAAATCAAAAAATAAGAAAGGGAGGATTGCATGGAAAGCTTTTTATTAAAGGAAAAGGTACCCATAATGAGAATTACCTTTCTTTAATATAACCGAGTTCTTGGACTTATGAATCTTTAGTTTGTAAAAGTAAACAATCTCCCGTGTCTTCCTTGGCTCCTAACTTAGTGGCGACTCTAGTTATAAGTAATCAAATAATTAATGAGAAATCAATTTGTCATCGGTAGGGTTTGAGAGAGTTTCTACGAAGTGTAAGTGCCATCTTGCAAGAGGGTTATTTGCACCTCCTTAGCAATCCGTTAAACTCCCTCGAGTTCACCTTGGGAGGGTCGCAACACATTAAAACAAAACTAGTTCTTCAAATAAGACCAGAATGAAGTAATGCTTTGTACACATAATAGCAAGACTTTTCAAAAAAACGGAAATATATTTTGGAAAGCCATGAGCTTTCCACGAACATGAATATCAAGTCAATTGGATGAAAGAGAAACAAGGGGTCATAGTTTGGAAAAATAAATAAATAAAATAAATGATTCTTCAAAGAAAGGGAAAAATTGGTGCCAGGTAGTGGCACACCTAATAAGAGCGTGTCACATTGCGCTTGCAGCCCAAGCCTATGCCCCGCACTGATTCTTTACTACCTAGAGGCCAGAGTCTGCTAAGGAGTGAGTCAAGGGCCCTGTGTAATATCTCTATGATGCTCTGCAATGGCGCAATCGCCTTGAGTAAGGCCTAGGGTCCCTTGTGCCTTTAATTTTTCCATGTAACTAAGGGGTCAAAATAGTTCTTTCGTCAAGGTAACTTTTGTCAACAAAACTCCCTATGTAGTTTGAAGATGACAAAACATTCCATGGGAGCTAATCTGTGTATTTGAGTGTGCAGATGCAGGTGATGTTTACAACATGAAGGGCTTTCTTGCTCTGCATATGGGAGAAAAAGATACTGAGTAGAAAGTGTTAGATTTGAAAGAACCTTTGGATTTTGGTAAACATGCAATTGACATGGAATCATCAAGGTGCTTAGATGGACCAATAGAAGGAGAGCAACTTGGATAACATGAATATATTAATGTGCTTGGAAGGATCTAAGTGTAGAAAGTGAACAAATTGAGATTAGGCAAAACCGCCATGTTTGGATGGACCACGCCGTAGATGAAGTTCATGCCAAGGATGGAATGGACAATACTCAAAGTACCGGGAAAAAAGTCGTAGCTCTAAATCGATTTGATTCAAATTCAAATTGGTGCTTTGTAGCCAACCTTTTGAAGCCTTGGAATCCATAGAAAGACTTTGTGGAAATGTTTTCAGCTAAGAACAACTCTTGAGAATGGCTAGAAAAGCCTTGACCAAGGCCATTTGGGCCCTGACCCGGGCTGGGCGCACTCTAGGCCTTCGCTAGCACTAGCCAGTCACTAGCTAAGGGCTCACTAGCCCTTGTGACCATGCATGTCAGTGGTGTATTTATTTAAGCCATGAATAATACATATACATCAGCACATGTCGAGAAACTAGCTAGTTTCACATCGTATATCGTCAACATGTTTCGCATCAAAATTATTTATTCACCCGAACTTGCATTTTATGCCATTGGATTATGCCTTTGATGTTTGGATACATACTAGATTATTCCTCTTGATTTGATTTGCATGTCATTTAGCATCTGTTAGAATATGTATGTTCGGTTTGATATTTTAATTAGATTTCCTTTTTTTTATTAAAATAGTATACATCAGATTCATTCACGCTCTTATGATTGAATTCAATTTTGTTATTGGAATCATATGCATTGGGCTCCTTGCATGCTATTTTGATTGGACTAAATTTGCCTTTGGACGATGTGTCCGTGTTTGTTCGATTCAAAAGCATAGGACATATTTATTGCAATTTTTTCTTAAAAGAATGTGGATCACATGACACGATCAGTCGAGCCCTTAATCGCCCCGTGACGAGGTGATATTACCTAAGAGCGAGTAGTGAAGTTTTTTTAATTTTCTAAACATAAAAAGAAAACTATACGTGTATTGCATTAGGAGATCTCATGACATAAGATTATAGTATCAAAATGGCAATGTGGAAGGTGCTAACCCATTCTGGCACGTAATCGAACCCTCGGCCCTTAAAGTTTTATTCGCTTTTAGTCTAGTTGACTTTTCTTTTCGGAATCGACCAAAAAAATGATCGGTGGCAACTCTTACAACAATTTAAGAATTTGGATCACAGTGGCTTACCCCGACCTAGGAAGGGAAGAACATAGATACTTATACTTTTGGGCGGAACTATCCAATTTCTACTCTAAAAATGTTAACTTTTTCTTGAAAATCCACGGGTGATATGCTAGGGTGATTATGTTATATGTTTTATCAATATTTTGATTTCGTGTACATTGAATTTGTCAGGTTCATTGGACAAGGCATGACTAATTGAATGATTTCAAATACTTTATGCAAAAGACTAATGATATTTACGAAGAGGCCATGATCCAAAATCTGATGCTTATGGTAGTGCAAAAGTATAAGCATCAATAATTTTTTTTTTCATAATTAGACGAGTTCCACTATAAAAAATTGATTGGAAAATTGCAATATCAGTTTCGAACTTGCGATTTCGACAAACTTTTTAATGTATAGATCAAGGCTTTGGTTTAACTTTAATAAGCGTTTTTATATTAAAAATTTATGGGTCATAAATCCATATTTTAATCAATATTTATGAAAATGGGTCATATAAAGGTTACTATGAAATTAAGATATGGGTCATAAATGGGTTTGAAAAAGAAAAGCCCAAACAAAATGGGTTTTATTCGGGTCTTTTACAAACCCATTTTCAACCCATCGTCGACCCAACTCTCTCCTTCCTCTCCTCTACTTCGTCTCCATCTCCCTCGCCCCCCTCTCTCTCTTCCGACGGACCTCCCTGATCTCCGCCCGCTCTTACCAAGACCCTCGAAATGAAGCGGAAGTCCCGGCTCGACTCCGCCGCCTCCGGTCAGCCCCACGATTACTCCATTGGGTCCTGGATCTACGATTGGAGCTTCGAATCGGCAAGGTATGACGGCTCTTGTAAGGAGATAGTCAAGGGATGGAATCACCAAATCTTCGGCTCGCCTTCGTCCCCGCCGAGTCCTCCGATCGAGCACGAGCGCAATGAAATCTTTGCAGACCCCTCCAAGTTTGATTCTGATTTTCTGCACATTTTCGTTGGAGGTCATTTGCATTGTAGCAATTGCTTAGTGGGTGTGTGTCATCGCGAGATTTGAATGACTGCATCAGGATCTTTGACGAAATCGCAAAAATTGAGCTGCTCATGGGACACAGACGAATCGGAGCTCCACCCCCGCGTACCGCTCTATCTCGTGCGAGCTCTACGCGTTGACGAAGATGGTCCGTGACGAACTCAACAACGCCTTTCGTGGCCGTCAACTACGAGAAGTCTGCCGTTGTCGGGGCTACCTCATTGGGGCTACTGTCATCGGCGCCATCGGCCGCCGTCGGGGTCCAAAACCTAGCGCTAGGGTTTTCATTTTATTTTGCAAAATTTATTTAATTTTGAAGAATTGTTGGGCCTTTTTATTTGGTTTTTTATGGGTTATACGAGTGGGTTTAGGTTGGGTTGGGTATGGGTCATTTAAATTGCTCACTAAGTAAATGGGTCAATGTAAGTTAAATTGGTGGATTTGGGTCAAACCCATTTATGATCTACCCAAACCCGATCCAACCCACTCATTTGCCACCTCTACCTAAAAATGACTAAAGTCATTCATGATGAATAGAATCGTTAAAAGATTTAAGACGAAATCGAAAAAATTAGAATCGAAATGGTTGATGTATAATGAGTTTAGGACTTTTTGGATAATTATCCCGGAAGATTAACTATAGTGCCTAGTATTTCCTTACATTTACACAATCAATATTTACTGTCATTTTTTTGCTGCTTGTACTGATAAGTGTATAGTAATCAGAGACAGAATAGAGCAAGTAAGTTGGGCAGCCAAAGATACTCTCTAATGTGAAATAATTAGTAACAATATTTAACAAACTTATTTTTTAAGAAAAGAAATGTAATTATTAACAATATTTAAATATGTCATTATCTCTTTAATTGTTTCAAACTGAGACATATATTAGAATTCTTAACTGATGCGGCAAAGTACAAGTAATCCTTTAAATAAGTTGGTCGCATATATTAGAGTGTGGTTTACCATATTAATGTATTTAGCAGGGTGCAAATGCAATTATAATTTAAAGGGATAAGTGCCTTCAAAGTCTTAAAACTTGTCACGAAAGTGCAATTGAGTCATAAAACTTTCATAATTTGCAATTAAGTCCTAAATATTATTAGGAAAGTGCAATTGAGTCCTAAAACTTTCAAAAAGTGCAAACAAGTCCTAAAACTTGTCACAAAAGTACAAACAAATCATAAAACTTATCAAATTAATTCAATGAAATCCTTCCATTGATTGCACTTTTTGAAAGTTTTAGGACTTGATTGCACCTTCGTGATAAGTGTTAAGACTTGATTGCACTTTCGTGATAAATTTTAGGACTTGATTACACTTTCGTGACAGGTTTTAGGACTTGATCGCATTTTTTGAAAGTTTTGGGACTCAATTGCACTTTCCTAATAAGGTTTAGGACTACTAGTGCACTAATCCCTAATTTAAATGAATGTGAGGTTTTTGATGTTTAAGAATGTCTGTCATGTCACATAGAGTATAGATAAAGTGGACCAATATTCATACATTAAAGTTATTCGACAAAAGTTTTTTTTTGTTTTTTTTTTGTAAAGGTAAGAATATGTATTACTTTTTAGTACACCATATACAAACTATTGCCAAAACCATCCTCTGACCCAATTAGGACATGGAAATGTCCAGACAAGGTCAAAGATGGTTCCGCAAGAACTAAACAACATGACAAGAGGTCAGACAAATACAAACAAAGCTAAAAGACCGAATTAGGAGGACATCCGAGTCACTTCAAAGATTGAGGGTGGAAGCTCCCATTTCCTTTGTAAAATACGGTTCCTAGGTGTATCCTGAACTCCTCCAATGGATATGGCTTTATCTTTCACAACTTTGATAAGATGCTTGCGCATACCCGGGATGTAAACACTCTTATTCTTGAAGATGGCGTTGTTCCTCTCAGTCCAGATAATATGAATTAGTGCCCCAAAGGAAAATCGGGAGAGGCAGTGTGCGAAAGAATCTCCACCGTAGACCTTCATTGCCCACAAAATAAGTTCTTGCCAAGGTCGATTGTGCCATGGAAGGTTGCATTTGGTTGCTCAGAAGGAAGCCAGCCTACTAGTAAAAGGGCACTCAAAAAAGAGGTTATTCGACAAAAGTTAGTGTACTATAAAACAAAGACTCTTATTGAGTTTCGAAACACGGTCCTTTCGTTTAAATACTAATTTATAGTGTATTAACGAAATCGCTTGCTTTTTTGAGGTTTGGGAAAAGGGGGAGTCTTGGGACAATTAGTATAACTATTCCTAGGAACGTTGATACATCAATAATTTAGACAAGTATAATTACAAGTTTTTCCACCGAACCACCCAAAGTAACGTGGGACCACAAAGTGAGCGAGAGGACAAAATAGAATATCACATTCGGGATTCTATTTGTCTTTAAAATAATATTTTGTAAGTTTTTTTAAAAGATGAAAACAATTCAAAATGACTAAACATAAATGGAAATGTGCCATGATAATTATTTTTGGAGGACTGACCTTTAGTAGAGCTGACATTTCATATGATAATATAATCATCTTAAAAGTCAAGCAAAAGGAATAAATTGTGAACAAAAGAATATAATAGTAGTACTAAATGGTAAAAAGACTTGGTAAGAATTTTTGCAGATATTACTCTTACAAATCAAAGGCTTGTTTGTTTAAAATCTAGTTTAAATAAAAAGTATATTTTCCTTTTCTTATCAAAACTCTAAATATTATCCGAATTTCAAAGAACATACATGCGAATTTATTTGCAACGTATACTGTGAAAGTTTTGTGAGATTACGAATTGAAAAAATTGAAATGAGAGCATCGCAAAATTTAAAATTAATGGGAAAATGAAAAATAAATATTGTTGAGACATGTAATAAATTAAACTGTGAAAAAGCTAAATATTAATGAAAAAGAAAATTGCAAGGGGCAGAGTGGGAGACAAAAGCCAGATATTCTGAAAAATATAGGATCCTCTTCATACAGACTATGGAGAATAGAGTATAGTGAGGGGTCATTAAACTTTCCTTATTCGATACAAATTAAAATCTAAAAATATTGCATAAGATTGTCCTTGCACGTTGGCCATCTACCACTCCATTCGTTAATCGTTATGTACACATAGTGGACCCACTTTTCACCTTTACTCTATACCCTCCGTCAATCTTTCTCTGTTACTATTTTTCTTTGCGCCTTCTCCTCTTCTGCAATCTCTCTCCCCATCGAGAATCCATGAGGTAAAAAATTTTCAGAAAATCCGAAGAGTTTATGGAAGCGAAGATGAGCTCCCATGAATTGGACTCCAAAGGTCGCACCGTAGAGATATTCAATGGCTTCAAGCTTCTGTACAATCCGCCACTCACTCGCTCGAAGGAGCCCACCTCCACGATAAGTAAGAGCCTTGTTTAGTTTCTCTTTCTCTCAGTATATATGATGTTTGCGGTTGTTTGCTTCCACTACTGTGCGGACGAAGAAGGTTCAGATTTCAAGTTTAGCTTTTAGTGTTCTATTTATTTTATTTCCATTTTTTAATTTGCGACATATAAGATTATACGCCCCGATATCTATGTAATAGGATGATACTCAACCGGAAGTGACGTAAAAGAATTTGATATGCACTTCGCAAAGTTGTAAGTTCTGATCATGTGTGATCTTCACATTCTATATTGATTCTAAAAAAAGGTTGGAACATCATGGTCAAAGAATATATTTGGTGACGACGGTTCGATTTGAATTTGTGGACTTCAAATTCTTAAGTAATCCAGAAAATCATTACCATTTGTGATAACATCGAAATGCATTTCACACAATTACTAGAAAATTTGAAGTTTGCATATTCATAATCAAACCGTCAGCAATATTATCTGACACTGACCTTCCAAAAATGCCGAAGCAAGCACAGAAAAATGCAGTCTCTACAGCAAACTCAAAAGCTCAATGGATGGAACAAAACATCCATAGAGATGGCGAAGATCATGACTAACTAGAGTATCATTTTGTGAATGTGCATTTTTGTGAACGTGCATATCATCGCTACTTTTATTTTCGCTCCTAGTTGAATACTATCCAAATACATAGGAATTGTGGGGTATTATAATCATGTCGCCGATTATAAAAGGAAAAACATAGAGGAATAAAAAGGTAAGTTCCAAAAGCCAAGCCCACTTCGTCCGCACGAAGGAAGCAACCACAAACATAATATGATCACAATCATTAAAAAAAAGAAAAGAAATGCATAGATAGGAGAGAAGGGACTGAACAGAGCTCATGCTTCTCGGGGAGGTAGGCGCCAAGCGAACACGCCCAAACTCTTCACGATCTCCTTGCCAAAATAATATTGTTTAGCTTGCATGAAGTAAGATCACAAAACCCATAACATTATTGTCAATTCTGTACAAAATCCAAAGGAAGATATATCCACCGCTTGGACTTACTTGACCAAAATTATTGTATTTCTTGTCAAGCTCACCAATATTCTTCAGCCTTGGTCTTCTTCTACTTTATTTCTTCGATATGTGAGACGCCGATGAAGGAAGCTCCAGTGTTGACTATCACGGACGGGAGAGAGCATCGCGAGGGCTTCTCAGGAGAAATGGAGACGTCGGCTTCCCTGGAGGCTTGACTGGTTGCGGAGACAAGATGTTGGACTGTAGGTACGCTGGTGATTTCGTTGCTGGTCGTGGACAAAGGCACCGGTAAACCTGCAAGAAAGCACCGATCGTGGACAAAGGCACTGGTAAACCTGCAAGAAAGCACCGAGAAACTCAAGAGGACTCGCTGGAAGGTTCACCAGACTAGTGGCAGGGCTGGATTTGCGGTGGCTTGGCACTCCTCGGGTCGATTTGAGCATGCAAAGATTGCAGGAACTGGCGTCAGTGCATATTGCGTTGGTGTGGTTCGGATGGTGCAGCTGGTGCAGCATGGAGACGGATGTGAGATGCAGTGCAGCAGAGACTGGAGCCACCACAGCGTCATCGGGATGGAGGTCGTGCGCGGAAAGCGTCCGCAGCCTTGGCTTCAATGAAGCTCTGTTGAAGAAGTGAAGGCGTGGAATTGGAGTGGGAAGCGTGAATATTTCGAGAGAGACACCCTTTGGCCTTCTTTCAAGCTTTGAAAGAGTTTCCACCCTTTGTGAAAGCAAACGCTTTCCCCTCTAAATTGTGGCCGTCTCCCTCTTGAGAAACGATAGTCCTCCTCCCTTCTATTTACATAATAGAGTTTATATAGGGATCACAGTTAGGGTTTCTTTCAAGAATAAGAGATGTCCCTTGTTTCCTAATAATTCGAATTCTAAAAGACATACGCTATCTTAACAATAAGAAACTCTTCTCTTCTCTTATTGTGATAATATCAAATCAATTTGCTCAATTATCCTCTAAAATTTGAATTTTGATAATATCAAGATTAATCGCCCCCAAGTTTTCTTTTCATAGATTAATTTTCCAATTTGACATTTTAAATATGCAATTTTCGACTCCTTGGCATCCATGGTCTTGGCAAAATTTCATGCTCTTATGGGCTCAATCCAATTAATCCAATTAAGTTCGCAACCATTCATGTAAGTCCATTTGTCGACGATCCAATTTAAATGTAAAGATAAGCGGCCTTATCGCTATTACTTAAAATGCTCATAGTATCTATACACATATTTAACTAATATTTTTGTCTAGATTTTGGAATGATCCTTAATTGTTTATGCAACGAATAACTAAATAGGTTATCAAAATTTAGATGTCGACGGATTCATGTTTCAAATGAAGTTCCTAGGGTCACCCCATTTTGGTAACCCCCTGGGCTTCATTAATACCTCCATTTGGATTTTTTGGGCCAACCATTAACTCCTTCTTGAACCACAGAACAAGTGCAAATCTCTCTCTCTCTCTCTCTCTCTCTCTCTCTCTCTCTCTCTCTCTCTCTCCTGAATATATTGTACACACAACAGCTGGATGCTGGCGAACCAGATGTCTTTCTTTGATGGCTCAGCTCTCTGAAGAGTGATAATGGACAAGATGTAGAGTTCCCAAAAGTACTTTACGGCTGCAGTTTACGCAAACTTAGAAAAGAAAGGAAAAAGGAACATCTGGAGGGTCGCCGGCCATATTTCAATGCCTAAGATAATCTAAATATGCAATGTACAACCCTGCTGCTAGATAGAGCATACACACTCCACTTGAATAACAAATAAAAAACGAAAGAGATGGATCTAATTGGTGGAACTATCGGATTGCATTGCTGTGCTCTCCATCTAGTACGCTGCTTCAATGGGCTGGAATTACAAAACTGCCCCGCACTTTTGACCTTTTTTTTTAATTTCTTTGAGACAGAACATTTGACTCCAATGAACTTACCAAAAAAAAAAAAACATTTGACTCCAATGACTCCAATATTGTTGACACCCAAAAATATACCAAGCATGATGGGTCCACGTTAGGTTGTCGATGGAGCCAGCAGGCAATGGAATCACAAATCGGTGAATAGCTGATGCCAAATTAATGTCATGAGACCCATGGTCATCTAAGAGGAGTAGCAGTCTGGGATGGTCGTCAACGTGCAAGGACAAACGGTCAGTAGTAAGCAAAGACTAGAGAAAAGTCAAGCCCTAGGACAAGCCGAAGATCATAATCGCTTATGATAAGAACGAGTAGTTAAGGATGATCGACGTGAAGCCAAGTCAGTCGTAATTTGTAATTTAACAATAACCGCACGATGACGGTTATATTTTGTGCAAGGCTATATAATGCCGAGAGGCATTAGTTGTAAATGATCCGCAATCCATAACACTTGTGCAATTTTTATCCAATTCCAGTTTCCAGTTTTATCGATTTGTTATTCTTTATTATTTAAATTCTCTAGATTCGCTTTAGTTCTCATCCATAATCCTTATTACGCAAATTAGTTCCTGTCAGAATCGCCACATAACCCAATTCATATTAACAGTTAAAGATCAAACTTTTGCTAAAAGGTATTTCGTCGTCCACGATGCTATTTCGTCAAAACACAAGACGACTAGTCAAAACTTTAAACCCAGATCTCCTCTGGACAACTCAAACAGAAGAAAGAAAGCCAGAAAGATTGAAAAAGGAAAATCAATGACCCCCGTCCAATGAGCAAGTGACCATCACGATGATAGCCATTGGAGTTCCAAAAAATGAACTTTGGGTGAGTTATTTTGGATGCCAGAGACCACTTTGCTTTCGGTCGGCTTGCTACAAGGTGAGTTGACGGTGGGATCCACATTAAGTAACAAAGAAGAATGGCTTGAGACAACAATAATAGAGGGAAATTCTCAAAATGTTTCTGTACACGTGTCACTTTGGTGGCCAAGCATTTACAGCAAAATGTGAGTATTTTCTCGATTATATAATGTGATTGCGCACCAAACACCTTTTCTATATATATTCACTCATGACTACTCTGAATAAGATGCGAAACTTTATGAATCTCGTGTGTCAAAAATTTTAAGTTTAACGATGTATTTCTAAATCTCAAATGCCCCAAGCAAAATTACGTGCATATTCGCAAAATAGACTATACAACCCTTGTACCATACCAAGGAGAGTGCCTAATGCTATTACATTTACATCCCTCATATCATATATTATAGTAATTTTGCAGCACCTCGCTTCTAGAAAATTATGCATGTATACCAATAAATCTAGAAAGACCGCATGGTGCACAACGCAAAACAAGCTGTCATGCACCCACGCACGCTTCTTCCGCAAGTGGCATTTACCTTGCACAGGCGTACAGTCTTCTCCAACCTCTGTCCAAGTCGCTCGACCCAAATTGCTACCCAAAAATGACCAGCTGTTATCTCCCCACTTCATCTCCCCAAACCCCTTCATCTCCCATAAAACTCTCCCATCTTTTGAAGCTATCGTGGGATAGACTCTCAACTTCAATTTCTGAAGCTAAGAACCTACTTCACCTTTTAATTTTATTTTTCTTTACTTTGACTGTCTTTTTTTTTCTCCCAATCTGTTTTGAGAGATTGTGTGTGAATAAATTTCTGCAGTTGATCTTTGGTAAACGTGGAGTTTAGTTCGGTCATTCGTCTAGTCAATAGGCATCGAGAAAGATGACCGTGACGTGGCTTCATAATCTCTCTGAGATTAAAACACTCTTCTCTCCCGATTTAGATGGTCTAGATTTTGGGGTTTTACTCTCTTGATTTAGATTTAGGTTCAGATTTGGGAATTCCTTTTAGGTATTTGATCTGCGTTCTTTCAACATATTGATGTTGGTACCTCTACACGACAATGATTATGAAGACGTTGAATCTAGACGCGCACCGCAAGCTGTTGCATATGAGGTGGGCTATGTCAGCGTGCGCTCATCGCTAAATTTGATAATTGGCCGCCGAACGTTTACCTTGGCAGATCTATTTTTAAGGAATGAGAGTGTGCTTTTAGCTGTAAACTGTGCTTTGTGATTTGTTATTTGCAATCTAGTATTTGCTTTGTTTCGCAGTGATTTGTGATTTGCTAGGCTTGTATGCCTTCTATGTACCTCTCACAGATATTATTCTATGAATGGAATCTTTTTTTTTTGACAAAAAAAATGACCTGCTATTTTTTTTTTGGATCAAATTTAAAGACACGGCAAATTCGACACTTTTGGAGTGCAATCAAAGCTCAATTTTTTATTTTGTAAAATATTAATCATTGAAAATCCTGATTCAAGGCGGTTGCATAACCGGATACTTCCACCATTTTGTCAACAAAAGGTGGTTGCATAACCGGATTCTCTCTGTATCCACTAGTGATGGGACCTTATTAACTGACCCTCCTGCAGTCATTAATCACATTGCCGGCCACTATCAAGAACTGCTCAATGGTAATTCCACTTCTTCTCAGGCATCTATTTGTGAGATAGGTGACTTCTTAGGCCGAGTCCTGGATGATAACTAGAGGATCTACCTATCACAGCCGGTCTCTGATGAGGAAATTCAGGCTACTCTCTTTTCATTGGCCAAAGGCAAAGCGCCTGGGCCGGACGGCTACAATGTTGAATTCTTCAAAACCTCCTGGGAAATCATTGACCCTTCCATTCTCAAGGCGGTTAGTGAATTTTTTGAGTCTGGACAGTTGCTTAAAGAGATAAATACCACAATCTTAACCCTAGTGCCAAAGACTCCTAATGCATCCGCCATGTTGGATTTTCGCCCCATTGCATGTTGTAACACACTTTACAAATGCATTTCAAAAATTTTGGCCAGGCGGATTGCACACGTCCTACCATCACTAATTAGTCCGACCCAAACGGCTTTCGTTAAAAGACGCAGAATTAGTGATAACATCATGATTGCCCAGGAGCTTTTTGTGGACTTCCACCATGAGGCTTACCTCCCTAAATGCGCCATTAAAGTAGATTTTCAAAAGGCCTTTGATACAGTTGATTGGAGATTCATCGAAGCGACACTCAAGGCCTTTAACTTTTCTGACTTGTTCATCAAGATGATAATGGCGTGTATCACTACTGCTAAATTCTCCATTTCGATCAACGGGGAATTACATGGTTTCTTTGCCAGCAGCCGAGGTATTCGACAAGGCGATCCACTTTCGCCATATCTCTTTATCCTGACTATGGAAGTCTTATCTGGAATTCTTGAGAGGAAAACGAATATTCCAGACTTTCATTGGTTCTGGCGCTGCAAAAAGCCATGCATTTCTCACCTCTTTTTTGCAGATGATGTTCTCTTATTCTCTGAAGCTCATCTCAGGTCGGTTGAAATAATCAAGGAATCCCTTGATTTGTTCGCCAGTTGGTCTGGCCTTAGGCCGAACAGTAATAAAAGCAACTTGTTCCTCTCGAGAGGATCTTCGGTACTGCAAGCCCAACTACTACAATGCCTTGGCTTTCAGCAAGGCACACTCCCCTTTCGATATTTAGGGGTGCCTATCATCTCGTCTAGAATGCGGAAAGAAGACTGCAAGATTCTAGTTGATTCTATAACGGCACGGGCCCGCTCTTGGACACAACGTTTCCTATCCTTTGCGGGAAGGCTGTAGCTCATCAAATCTGTACTGCACTCCATCCAGGTGTATTGGGCTACCATTTTCTCCCTCCCTAAAGCTGTCTTACACAAAATTGAGACCATATTGAGGCAATTCCTATGGAAAGGCCCTGACCTGGGCACCGGGGAAGCCAAGGTAGCATGGTCAAATGTCTGCTTACCCAAAGACGGAGGCCTTGGGATTCGGCGATTGGTTGACTACAATCGAGCGATGACACACAAACACATATGGCTCCTTTTCTCAAACAAGGAATTAATGTGGAGCAAATGGATACACTCTGTTTTCTTAAAAAAGTCTAACTTTTGGGTAGTATCCAAGCTGAGATTTTGTTCCTGGACATGGAAGAAAATCCTCGATTTGAGGCATTCTGCTTGAACCCTATTTTGATGGGAGATAGGAAATGGCCACTCCGTCTCTTTCTGGTTTGATTGGTGGCACAACAAAGGCCCCCTCTATCTTATATTCAGCAATGTCGACATTTATCAATCGCGAATCCCCCGTGATACAACGGTTCAGAAATTCTACGATTGTACATGGCAGGACTCAAATACACTTGGCACTATATTGAGCTGGCCTGATCCCTCACCCGTCCTTGATGATGATGCCCCGGATAGGCTGGTATGGACTCCACATCCCTCGGGCTCCTTCTCGGTAATGTCTGCTTGGAACCATATCAGGAGGAAATGAAATCCAGTTACTTGGCACTCTTTTATCTGGGACCACCATATTGCTCCCAGACATGCCTTTCTCTTATGGATTATTTCACTCAATCGGCTGCCTACCCAGGTATTCCTCCTACAAAATCGAAGGATTGACATTGCTCTATGTGTCTTCTGTGGTTCTAGGCCGGACTCGGTCAACCACCTCTTTTTTGAGTGCCCTTCTACAGGTAGGCTGGCATCCTTTTGGGTGACAAAGTGCAACCTTCCATGGCGTAATCGACCTTGGCAAGACCTTATTTTATGGGCAATGAAGATCTGTGGTGGAGATTCCTTCGCGCACCGACTCTCCCGGTTCTCCCTTGGCGCGCTTATCCATCTTATCTGGACAGAGAGAAACAATGCATTATTTAGAAACAAGAGTATATACATCCCAGGTATGCGCAAGCATCTTCTCAAAGTCGTCAAAGACAAGGCCATATCCATTGGGAAAGTTCAGGATACTCCTAGGAATCGTGCTCTACAGAGGAAATGAGAGCTTCCGCCCTCAATCATTGAAGCGAACCAAATGCCTGGGCTTTAGCTGCTTCGGTCTTTTAGAGCTGTTTACTCTAGCTTCTATCTTCTTGTATAGTCCTCGCGAAACCACCTTTGACCTCATTTGGACATCTCCATGTCCTAATTGGATCTGAGGCTGGTTTTGGCTTTAGGTTGTATTGATTTAATGAAAGTAATACATACAATTACCTTTACCAAAAAAGAAGAAAATCCTGATTAAATTCTTTAGTAGTCTCTGATTTATCGAGAGATAGACCCCATAACGGAAAAGCATCTAAATAGCTCCATAGCCAGTCAATTGCATTCTCGTGTAAATGCATAACTCGAAATTGCACGCAATTAAACCATCATTAAGATCAGAGCTAGAATCGCGAAGCTTAACCATGCATTTACTAGCCTAATGACGGTCCAATTATGAGGAATTTCTACCATTAACACTCGGTAAAATTACGAGGAATTTTACCCATGCATGCAGGTGCCCTGAATGGAATTGATTCGAAATTAAAGGTGCAAAATGACCAGCATTGCTGTGGGTAATATGATAAAGAATCCAATTTGGACACATGAACAGAAATCAACGTCCAATTTGAAGCTTGTCTATTAGGTCTAAAATTTATTCCAAAAATTTCTGAAACTTCTAGATCGCAAATCCCATAACCCAGATCATATCACGACATGAAATTAACATATTAGAACTGATACTCAATGTAGAAAAGAACCCTCTCGTTCATAAAAGGTTCTAATGGATTAAGGGTTCAAAATCACCATCTTCCTGTTCATTTTAGACTATGGTCTTTCGGACAAATGGTTTGGTATTTTCTATGTTTTACTAGACATGATAATAACACATTCATTATTAGCTTAAAAAAAGACAAATTTTGACATTTTATTACCAGAAGAAAAGAGGTCACTTCAGGATTGAACAATAATGAAAGCACACTCAGGGAAGAAGCATTTGCCAATTGCCCCTAGACAGAGGAAAACATCAAGATTTTCAAGTACTTTTGGAGCCACCGCGTGACTATCTCAACCAATCATGGTCGACACATGACCAATCAAATCACCGAGATTTTCTCACAATAATATGCTAGGCAAAGTCAATGATCAAGACACTAAATGACTCATCATTATTATAAATTCAAAGTATTTATGACATAATCGATATAACCGGGAACCTTAATCCGGTCATTGCAATTATTTGCCAAGTAATCCACACGAAACACATGTAAATCATTGACCTCTTTATCATCATTAGGGATGACACCTGATATAGTCCGGAACAAGAGCTCACACACATCAATAGCCCAACCAAAATAACTCAGAAGTTCAAAAAACTCGTAAAGAAAAAAAGCTAGATTACAGAATACGTTGATGACAAATATTAGCATCAGAATGCCTACACAGTTTATGCCTTAAATTATATTAACAATATGATACTCAAGTTAAAGCAAGAAATGGACTTCCAATCACAACTGTAACCCTCTGCAAACACATGAACATCCAGGCAAATACTGATATGGACAAGCATCATGCTTCCTTTCACGGTTCCTTGATGAAATTCTGTGATTGGAAAAGCAGTAAATGGCACATGCATTGTCAGTCAGATCGCATTGAATTTTGAAGACACTTCTGGGATGCTAGATGTCTAACTACATCCTCTTACCATGAAAAAGAATGCGAATCATCATCAACACGGATCTCTATACTTAAAGGCTGTCTGAATACACTGATTATTAAATTTTGTAAGATCTTGAGACAAAATAATTAATTGTTTCTGACATCACACACAAGCAGGAGAGAATCTTATTGTGCTAGAATCGGCACCAATGATGTCACATCCAGATTTTCACTTTACATATAGAATACAAAGAGTAAGAAAACTATAGTTCAATAGGAATTTTGCAATGACTTCACCTCAAGAATGGGAATGACCTTGAACTGCAAGTTTGACTTAGGTTATAGTCGAATGAAGAGATTAACTTACAGGAATAAGAACAATGAACAATATAATTAGAATAATCCAAGAATCAGGAATGAAGAGCAAGGATGTTGTCGAATTTCATCTTGAAGACCTTTATAGCATCCTCGATGTGATTGACTACTATCATACGAGGAAATCTATAGCTATAGGTACACTCAATCTTAGCATGTGCATCTTTTTCTACTGCCACAGCAAGAAACATTGCCACAGCGCCCTAATCCATGCCATTCCCTTTTAACAGGCTATACTAAAGAAGGTCATACCATGCAGCCCACTTTTTCTATGCACAAGTTATTGGCAATCATTCAGTATGCAGCAGAGTTGCATCATAATACCATACATGATATCCAGGATGTTCAGAGAAGCGAGAATCATAATCCAAGGGTCTTACCTAGTCATGCAAAGCCATGAGAGTATTCAACAGGAAGAATCAATGCACGCAGATCTAGTGAGAAGCCTGAGTAACCCGCGCCGTGTGAGGCTTTGGAGCTGAAATGCAAATATTAGCATTCAGCATATATCTATAATACTCAAGAAAAATCATATATTCCACTGTCATAAACAGCAAATGAATGGAGAAGGAGGGGAAATGGCGAAGAGAAATGATATTCATGTTACAGGGTTCTATGAAACAGAGAAGAAAACACAGTTCATTTTATCATAGCATAGACAAATTATTTCAATTCCATCTTTTCTGTATGTAATGAGTTTACAAAGCGTACTAATTATCTCAGAAACATGAAAAGGTTATGGTCTGATCAGTCTCTTAAAATATTTACAACTGAAGAGCTCAAATTGGAGAATTGCTCAACCAAGAACCATATATGTTTAGTAATTCACGATAGGGATCAAGAGAGAAGATACTTCTCCCAATGAGTCTAACCAACAGACTAGCAACTAACTTCATCTTTTTCCATAACAAAAGAAAAGACTGGGTATCTGAAACTCTACCTTTTTGTTTACTGGCAAATTCTACGCCTATTCATAGCAACCATTATATGGCTGAACACCATTGCACTGAAGCAACTACACCTATTGTCGGTAAGGATAAGTGTACCCACCATCTCAAGATGTGCACCTTATCCTTGATGCATCAAACTTCTGAATGGGTTCTTATGCAGACAACAACCCACTAGTTCTATGCTTCCAATTTCATTATCCTTTATAATTAAAAAAAATTCCACTGGGCCAGCTTTATTTACCTGGGATGTGAGTAGATAATTCTCCAGACCAAGTGTACAACATCTTTTACTGAAAAAAACCATTTACATATGGACGAGAGAGAGAGAGAGAGAGACAGAGAGAGAGACAGAGAGAGAGAGAACGAGAGTTGTTCAGCAAGATCTACAAAATTACCAAAAGCCCCAGCTACAATTCTCTCTAGCTGGTTGAGAGAATTGATTGAAAAGTAGAAATAGAACGAGGCTTCCTCAATTCTTCTCAATCAATATGGATGGCTATGAGTGCTAGGAAGACCACAGCATTAGATTTTGAAAGAGCTTTATTCGGAAGGGTCCTTAAGGGAGATGTTGCTAGTAGGCACAGTGCTCAAGTCCATTGATTGATAAAGTAAACTTTGGTTCAAAAGGTAGAATTGCTCTATTATGCTCATAAAAGCCTCTTAAAGAGTGCATTTAACTATGGGTCCATTGAAAAAGAACGATCATTTCCCTTAAGTTATCTAATGTAAATAGATGCTAACTACAGTATTATAACATTCTTTTGAACAAACAGTTCAGCTGGTTAAAATGGTTGATCGCCGTTAATACCATCAGGGTTTCCTCATTCATAAAAATTTCAAAGAAGAGGAATTGCTTCTGATGCCATTATACCTCCACAACATTTGAAACACTTTGATCCAAAATTTCCATTACTGCAAGAGAAACAAGAAAAAAGTTGGAAACATTCATAAATCAGGTAGACACTTGAAAGAGGAAACATAGATGAAATTTCTGTGAAAACCACCCAATATTTCTGATAATTATGCATTTTTACCTAGCTCGTCAGCTTGAGACCCGAGATAGATTCCATTTGCAAAACATGTCCAAATATCAAGCAAGATATAATTTAGCAGACTAATTGACAAAGCACTTTGCAAAATAAGGTACCATCTAAGCAAAAACAAGTTCGCCGATAAAGGAATATGCTCAACGTAGGAAGTTTACACTTAGGTCCTAAGAATATCAAGGAAACAGGTTTTCAGGCAAGTAAATTATCTCTGAAGTGTACCATTCACTTCAATTGACAATAACTAGGCTCTATACCTCGGCAAACTTCTTGCACCAGATTTAAAAAGAGGTGTGTTTGGGGTAGCAATGACTTAAACCTAATGTCCTTGGAGAACAAACAATAGCTGTAAACAGGGGATACTTCGAGGCTTTTAACACAGATGGGCAAGTTCTCTTCAGAGAGATATTGGCACAGGGAATCTGATAGAAGATTTGCAAATGACTTGTATACTAATACTGGCTACGATGGGTTTCAATTAGCTACATCTTCCAAACATTGCATATGAACCATGCTTACCATTATAACAACGGTCTCATTCTCTCTAATGAAACTATGCAATAATTAGGGCTAGTATTTTAGCTCCCCAAGGTAGAAATTGTGCAAGGCGGTACTTTATCTGCAAGATGTGTCCTCTTGCTTGATGTCATATTCAGAAAGAAAATGAGCTAGTTCATGCTTCCCACAATACTTTTGACTTCTAATCAAATTCTTAAGAGTAGCATAAGTATCAAATTCTAGCTCTAAAAGTCAGATTTCATGGCTTATTATTTTTCCCCCTGAAATTTTTCACTCAAACTCTTGCTTCTTCCTTATAATCAGATTATTGAGAGCAGCATAAGTATCAATTTCTAACTCCAAAAGTCAGTTTTCGTCGCTTATTTTTCCCCCCTAAAATTTTTTACTTGTTAGAATAATAAAATATTAAACCACACCTTCATCTAATAGCTTAACTTTTAGAACAGTTGGCAGTGGTCCCACCAAATTTCACATGGTATCAAAGCTGGAGGTCCTGAGTTCGAATCTTTCCAGGCCCCATTTACCTCTCCAATTAAATATGTTCACGCTTAATACTAGGCAGGAAGACGAGACTAAGCATGAAGGGGAGCGTTAGAATAATTAAATATTAAATTACACCTTCATCTAACAGCTTAAGCTTTTAAAACAGTTGGCAGTGGTTCCACCAAATCTCACATTACTCATTCTCTTGCTTCCCTCCCGCCTAACCCCACCCCTACCCCCCAAGCCCTTCTCCCTCTACTTGAGCTTCTTCTTTCAAAACTAATAATTCAACAGAAAGACATTGTCCATAATCTATATTAGCTACTTTATGTTCTTCTCAAATCACAATGAAATGTTAAAGTTTATGTTGTCCACCCCCACGCGCTGCACCCTCCCTCTCTCTACTTTATGTCGACAAAGTAAAGTATAAAATTGATGAAGTCTGGACAATCTCAGGAAACATGAAATGTTAGATCATGGCAGCATCAGACAAAAGAAAAATCATACTGGAAACACATGCCATACACCACAATTTAGCATGCCCATGCCCTCATGTATGCAAGAAGAGACAATTGCAACTAATAAATGAGAAAAGAGATTTCTTTATCGAGTACATTGGCCATGACATATCAGAAAGAATAATTTCCTCATAGTTAAATCATATTTCTTTGAAGATGCTATATTCCCCGCTTTAAACTTGATAACATTAAAGACATTAAAGACATTAAAGACATCAAAGAATCTCGCTGCAATGGAAAAAAGCGAGGAAGAAGAGATGAAGAAACAGTGGTGGGGGGGGGGGGAACCTTACAAGAAAAAAAGAAATAGTGGGGGAAAGGGAAAAGGAAAGAAAAAACTAGTGTTATGTTAACTTGTTGTAGTTCCCAGAACAGTAAAGTCTTTAGGGAAAAAAAACAGCAAAAAAAAAACATGTCTAACGAGTCTCATAAAATTTTTAAAAAAAGGAAAAAAAATCCGGGAAAGAAAAAATAATATAAACTTGACTTCATGACACTTCCGGAAACTTGAATTTCTTCCATTTAGACTTGGAAAAGGACAGAAAAGATGGAAGATTAGTTCCATAAACCTCCATTTGTTTTCATGGTTATGTGATGCAATATTTAAAGTGTGACAACAAACAGAATTACTACGAAATCACATCCATCAGTAATCAACATAAGGAATCATAACAACCTCCACAAAGCTTTAGTTGTTAATTGTCATGTGTCACAATTTCAAAGTGGAGCTAAGTAGATACAAAATCAACAACAAAAGCAAGTTCAGAAACTGACCTAATGCATGCCTTGGAGCTACTTGGACGCAACAGCCTCCAAATTTATCTTTTGCACGGCCATAATATACTTCCTTTATACCCAAAAATGGCTAAGAGTCATCTAATCATTTATGAATAAACAAATTTTACAAAAGTTTAGTTTTATTTCAGTGTGATTTATAGATGTACCAATAATTGATAATGCTGCTGCACATGTCATACTTCACATGTCACATAAAGGGAGTATGCTG
The DNA here is from genome assembly GCA_031216285.1 of Syzygium syzygioides. NCBI lineage: Eukaryota > Viridiplantae > Streptophyta > Magnoliopsida > Myrtales > Myrtaceae > Syzygium > Syzygium syzygioides. The sequence continues at coordinate 24,746,394 of CM062246.1, forward strand.
AAAACTTCTCTGCAACTTTTGCAGACGAAAATCCAGTCCTCTGCCAGTGTTCAAGAAGAACATCAAGAGCTTCCAATTCTGCACGTCTTGTTACCTAGGAAAGTGCAAAGGAAAACTTAAAGAAAGCATATCAAACTTAGGAGCTTGTCATAGAGAAAGTTTCTCTTAGCGTAGTTTCAACATAATTTAGGAAATGCATTTCATGAAAATATTTTCTCCTTCAGGTTTACCTTTTTTTACTCTTGCTTAACATTCGAGTCCAATAGTTTATCATTGAATTGGTGCTTCTCTTAGTGCCATTTCCTTCTTCCTCTTAGTGTCGAGAGCATTAGTAATGCAAAAAATAAAAAATAAAAATAGTTAACCAAGCAAATAATAGTAACACAATTATAACTGGTCTATTTCCTCTTCAAATCGCCTCTTTCTTATCTGCTCCATGTTGACTATACTTTCCAGGCTTGAATTGTGTTCATCCAATGTAGACTAAGTAAGGAAGATTGTTGTATCCTAGGGACAGGATTTTCTTCAAAGCCAACTACATTAGATTATGAATCCTATTGAAAGAACCACTTTCTCCAAGACAGAATCATCAATACACCTTATCCAGAAATTTCAGTTCTTTCTTAAAAAACCAACAACACTAATTGTCTAAGAGAGGATCTTATGCATAAAGCATGGACAACTCTCTTTGTTCCTCAATGTGAAGGTGTGGACAGAATCATCAATACACCTTCCTATTCGGTATTCGATCTAATTTCTATGACTCAAGCGTTATATTCTCTGAAATTTTATGCGAAATTGCAGTTATCCTCCCTATACTTGAGATTTCGCAAAGTCTATTAACTTGCTTCCAAAAACTTCGGAATTTTGCATCTCTCAGTACGACTTTTTAATCAAGAGAGGTGAAGCCACCATAACAACTTGCTATAATGTAATGTAAAGCAATAAATACAGACCCAGAATAATCTCTAGATTTATATTCTGTTGAGGTGATCAAGTACAAGTTAACATATTCAAGCATGCAATAAAGCACAATCTATGAGCACTCATCATTCTGGTCCAACAGCTTGCAACGGCTTTATTTCTATTCAAAAAAAGTAAATATCATTCCCCTATTCTCTCTCTCTCCTCATTGAAGCTTTTTCTCTGACTGTTCTCTGTCCAAAATTCAGGCAGAGCACAATGGCAAACGAGAAACGTGAAACAATGTACATAGTAAAGCAAGATTCTTGCTATTGTTAGCCGTAGTCATACTTTATGAAAGAATAATGAGAACAAAACCATTTACAGACTAATAATACATAGAAAATTCCCCTTTTTTAACAGATTTGTTCAGATATACTATTTTATCATATATTAAAGAAATATTTAAGGCAGAAACACAAAAAAGATCAACAATAACTGCGAGTGGATAATGTGAGGATATCAATTTAGAAGAAAAGCAAAGTGCTGTTGGCCAAAACTCTTATAAAGGGGTGGAGAAGCAATGATAGACATACATTCTGCTTCTCATTAGTCCTGTTTCTTCCTGCTGCAATAATGTGCCCTTCCTCAACAATCACACAGCTGTTCAATCAAGGTATAATATAAATAAAGTACAATGTGAAATCATTTACTAATTAGGAATGAAAATACTAATTATCTTAATTAGAAAATAAAGTAACATATCTGAAATGCACCTGGTTACTGAAAATCAGTTTTACCCAACTCAAACCTCAAGGCTGTCCAATCAAGCTTTGCCTTATATGAAAAAAGCAAAGAAGTCTTGTTACTTGTTAGGAGAAAAAATATGAGTAAAAGAGTCAGAATTTCTCTCATACATGCATACAGGCAATTCGAGGGGAAATCAGCATCAACTTGCCAGCAGTAGAAATATTTCAGTATCAAAATACAGCTACTAATGGAATGAGTAGCTAAAAGATCAAGATCTCGCAGGTCCTGTATAATATATTGGTCATAAACTTCCAAGTAATGATCATTAATACATACTCATCCTGCAATTCAGATACAAATCCCACCAAACGCTCAAGCTGATATGGCTCTAACAACACTAAAGCAAAAACAGCAACTAATTTGGGAAACTACATGTTGCTCATTCCAATTTTTATTATCGGTACCTCAGAAGTTTATCTTTCATTAATCAGTTTTCACTCAAACATTCAAGAAGCATCCAGGAGTTTCAGCTTCTCGGTCATTTTCCTTCATAAAAGCTATGGCACATAAGTATAAAAAGATAATCCTAAACTGTTGTGAAGGCCTCAGAAACCAGATTTGACAATTAGCTTCTTGTGCCTTTATCTCTATTCTACTGAATAACTCATGCAAACTCTGTGTTTCTTGTGATTCTTTTCTTTTTAATTTCCACAGACCACAGGGCGAAAGAAAATAACCACTTAACCAATGTATCCATCGCCACGACCAATGTTCATATTACTCTCATGCTCCAAGTGAATTTGGTTTTCAATTCTCTCTAGTTGCCAAAGTTAAGATGTGGTTAAAGGACTCGACTGTCAAGCAACCTTTCCTGGTGACTTGCCATCTCACTGCATCATCTCCATTCAACTATGGTTTTGCCTCTTCAGGCGACTCATAAAACATAGAGACAGAGCCCTATCCCAGTGATTGAAGTTTCTCAGAATTCAATTCTCCTGGCAAACCTATCACCCTCAGCATATGTGTATGATAATTACATACTACACATCCACATTTCATAGACACCTCAAAAGAACCCAAATCCCTCCCTCCTTCCCACCCAAGTCCCAACCTACAGCACCAGGATTGGCTCAGTTTTTTCCCTGAAAAGGGGATTGAACCAACCCATACACACCGTACTTCCCGTTATTTCATTCTCCCTCGCTTGCTTTTCCTTTGAACATATTGCCACCTACGAAAACAAAGAAAGAAAAGCTCTACCTTCCAGAGATTATCGCTGATTTTGCAGCGTGTAACGTCAGACAACCTATGAATTCACTATCAAGCGTCCACAGACTAAACTTACGAAGAAACACCGATTCAACGTCTCTCCAACAAAATTCAACAACACATCCTTCAAGTTCCCGCGCAATTGCACCGCCAAGCGAATCGAATTCAAAATCCATCACACCAACTTAATTAAAATTCGGATGTGCCGGGCGTTACCTGATCTATAGCAAGCCGCACGAAGCCCAGGACGAACCTCAGGGAGAGAATCGTTCGCCCAAAGCCACGTCACCAAATTTCCCATGGTTTAAGGTCGCCTCCGCTGGCCGGTCTCCGTCAGCCGTCGGTTCGCAAGGGACTCTGTTTACGGGAGACGGACTACTCCTTCTTCTTCTTCTGTTGGTCGCCACTCCGTTGGCAGGCGGCGGCGATCTTCCATGTCGTCAGAGCTCAGCTCACTGGCGGCGTCGTATGGGAAGATGAGGAGCGGTGGTGATGCTGAAGGTGGCGTCGGATGGGGGTTCGAAGTTCAGCTACGGCGGAGGAAAGTAAGGAAGGAAGGAGCTTTACGATGGGAAAAAATCAAAGAAAATGAAGAACGAGAAGAAAGAATTACAGAATTCTATTTGGGAATAAAGCTAACTAACCAGTGTTTTTTTTTTGTCAGATCTAACCAGTGTTAATTAAAAGGGATTTGAGCAAAAAAGAAAAAGGTAAATTGTTTATCATAAGCAAGCGATCGACTAAGATATACTACACTTCTATAATACGAAAATTAGAATCAATTCTCATAGGCTCCTTTTATTTGGCAAAAAATGATTTTCAAGAAATCATTTCTAAATAAATGACATAATAAAATAGCTATATAATCAGGGCTTCTGATAATTTTTTTATGAGCCATATAATTGAGTAACAAGAGAACAACTGAGGTCGTTTCGTGATTTCATACTCGAGTATAATATGCGCGAATAAGGTTTGGATTGAGGGACGAATCTACGTGAAACTAAGCGCCAATAAAAGTAGACGCACTAGAATTGAAATTAGATCTAAAGGGAAATAACTTTTGAAACGAAAATACACGGAAAAGAAACTCTGCAAAGACCGAAGGTGAGAGCGAAGAAAAAGTAAAAAGGAAAAAGTGAAAAAGTGAAAAACAAAGATAGATAAAAAAACTCACGGAGAGTATTCTTGGGTGCTCTCGTCTCTCTCTAAGGAAATAATGTTAGGAACTTTACAAAAGCAGATAAAGATCATAATATGGTTCCAGACAGAGCATGATGGTAAATGAAAAACGCAGCACATTGTGCATAATAAAGCAAGAATATAGCTATATTGTTAGCCTTAGTCATATTTTATGAAAGAATAATGGGAACAAAACCCTTTAGAGCCTAATAATGCATGGAAAATTCCACTATTAACAGATTTGTTCAAATATATTATTGTACATCTGTTAAAGAAATAATTAAGGGAGAACATAAAACAATCAACAATAATCTACAAGTGGATAGTTTGAGGGTATCAATTCAGAACACTAACAACGTACTGTTGACCAAAATTTAAAGAAAGAGGTGGAGATGTCATGACAAACATACATTTCGTGGCTCATTAGTCTAGTTTCTTGCCACCGCAATAACGCTCACATCCTCAACAATCACACAGCTGTTCAATCAAAGTACATTATAAATAAATAAAGTACACTACAAAACCATTTACTAATTTAGAGTAAAATACTAATCATCTTAATTAGAAAATAAGGTAACATATGTGAAATGCACCTAGTTACTGAAAATTAGTTTCTTACCCAACTGGAACTTCAAGGCTGTCCAAAGCAAGCTTTGCCTTGTATAAGAAAAGCAAATAAGGTCCCGTTACTGGTTAGGAGAAGAATACATGAGGATAGGAGTCAAAAATTCTCTCATGAATGCACTAATGCATACAAGCAATTCAAGAGAAAATTGGCATCAAGTTGCTACCAGTAGAAATATTCAGCATACCTCGCTATGGATGGAATGAATGCATGTCTCATAGCTATGTGATCAAGATCTTGTAGGTCCTGTGTAATATACTGGTCAGAAATTCCAAGCAATGGTTATTATCACATTTTCATCCTATAATTCAGATGTGAATCCCACCTAGCTATTGAACTGATATGGCTCTAACAACACTAAAGCAAAAATAGCAACTAATGTGAGAAACTACATGTTACCGACTCCAGTAAGTCTTATCATTGGTACCTCATAAGCTTATCTTTCATTAATTAGGTTTCACTCAAACATTCAAGAAGCTTCCACGAGCTTTAGCTTCTAGGTTAATTTCCTCCATAAATGCTACAGCACATAAGCATAAAAAGAGAACACTAAACTGTTGCAAAGGCCTCAGAAATCAGAATTGACAATAAGCTATTTGTGCTTTTCTCTCTATTCTACTTAATAACTTATGTTCACTCCGTGTTTCTTGTGATTTTTTTCTTTTTCATACCCACAATCCACAGGAGAAAGAAAATAACCACCTAGCCAGTTATTCATGGGCACAAATGATGTTCATATTACTCTCATGCTCGAAGTAAATTTGGTTTTTAATTCTCCGTAGATGCCCAAAGTCAACAAGTGGTCAAAGGACTCGACTGTCCAGCAACCTTTCCTGGTGGCTTGCCATCTCACTGCATCTCCTTCATTACTGAATGGTTTTGCCTCTTCAAGCGCTGCATAAAACATGGAGATAGAGCCCTATCCCAGCGATCGAAGTTTCTCTCTTTTCAATAGTCCTGGAAAACCTTTCATCCGCTACACATCTGTATGAATTGTACATACTACATACCCACATTCCCTAGACACCTCAAAAGCAACCCCCCCTTAACACCACCGTGGCTGGTTGTCCGCTGCAATGCCTGGTTTCGCGTAAAGGAGTCCCAACCTATGACACCCGGATTGGCTCAGTTTTCGCCTAAAAAGCGAACTAAACCAAACCATGCACAAGCTACTTCCCATTGTTTCACTCTCCCTCTGCTTGTTTTTCCCATTGAACCTAGACTTCACCTACTTCTTTGAAAAAATTGCCACAAATCAAAAGAAATGAAGAAAAAGGTATACCTTCTAGGGATCGTTGCTAATTTTGCAGCGCGTAATGTCGATTGCCAATGAATTCACCACCAAGCATCCCCAGACTAAACTTACGAAGAAGCACCTTATCCAACATCTCTCTAACAAATTCACGGACACATTCTTCAAGCTCCCACGCAATTGTAGTGCCATGCGAATCGAATTCAAAATCGAGCTGATCTACAGCAATATGCATGAAGCCCATAACCTCAAGAGAGAATCGTTCACCCCAAGCTGCATTTTCAGTTTCCGTGGCTTCGGTCGGCGGTGATAGTCCGTCGCCTCCCACTCGCCGGTCTCCATTGCCGTCGATTCGCTCGGGACTTTGTCAGTTTCGGGAAGACCAACTCCTTCTTCTGCTCGTCGCTTCCGTCGGCAGGCGGGGATCTTTTGTTTCGTCAGAGCTCGGTGGTGGTGTCGGATGGAAGATGAGGAGTCGCGATGCTGAAAGTGGCATCGGTGGAGAGAGAAAATCCGAAAAAGAAGTCAAAAAATAGAGAAAAAGAGATAAAAGAGAGAAGAAAACGAGAAGAACAAGTAAGAAAAGAAAAAATCAGGGAGCTCACTTACCTACGAATTGCTTCCTTCGCAAATCTCTCAATCGTTCTCTTCTCCATCGGTCGAATCGGAGGAAGTCGACGCGGTCTTGATTCGCTTGCCTTGAGCGGGAATAAGCCCATGCTTTCTCTTGGGTGCTATTTGTTCATCTCTCTCCATTCTGATTTGATGATCTTGCATGTCTTCTTCAAGATATGTTTCGGTCGAACCATCTCTGTGCATACGTAAACTCTCGACTTCTGAACATATTAATTCATAATCCATCTCGTAGAGTAAAGCTGGATCCATTAGCCGATTATCTTGGAGCATGACTTTTAGATCGTCCTCTAGTTTCTTGCAAAATATTCGAAATCCCCACTTTTTCATATATTCACCGGATACCGTAAGGTCAAATCGTACATCACTCCCGTCGATTCCACCAAAATCGACTACTCCCCACAACACTGGGGGTCTGCAATAATGAAGGGCGATATGATTCAACTCCAACGGTAAGTAATAGAGTGGATGACTTTTCTGCTCTTTGCCATTAACATGGGTAACAATATGATACGAGTCAAGATACGAGTCTCTCATTTTCTCCTCATTACTATTCTTATCGAGAACGACACAGAGAGCAAATCCAAAAAACTTATCATACAAGTCTTTTGAAGCCATGAAAGATATGGAATCTTCTTCAATCGGGAGAACCCATTCCGGCATCTCTCCTTGAGGGAGACAGATATGGTGACTAAAATCCTGAAACAAAGATAGATCATTAGAAAGTGTCCAAGTTTGATATTAGTACCCAAATAGAAAAATTCAATTTGAATTTAGTAAGTAATCCTAAAGAATTCCACTTGGAATTAGAGCTCTATAAACAAGTAGAGATCCATTGATCCTTGCTTGCATTAACATACAAGTCTCGTGTGATAGAAATCATTCCCATGAAATTACGGTAGCCAACTCCATTACATGCATACATGTGCATAATCACTCTATATTTGTTTGATTTTCTTAAGCCTCCAATCTTGCATTTTCTGCCATTGCAATATCCAACCATGCATGGGATCCAGCATATAGACCATATCGATATGCATGCGCGTGAGTGCATGAGCGTGCGTGAGAGAGAGAATCTAACCTCGTCAGTTGGGTAAATATCAGCCATAGTCAACCCTCTACGGACAAAATCATGAACTGAAGTTAAATCTCCACAATTTTGCAAAGATTCGCAATTATCCGCCCAAAGAGTTCTAAAAAATGGTGGAAGTTCAGGAATCTCCTGTAGTTGATGGCAATTGTTAACAACCAAATAGAACAAACAATGACGTTTATTGATGGATGTTGGGAGGCTAGTAATATTGTTCCTCGACAGCTCTAATATTTTCAAGAATGGAGAACATGAAAGATTCTCAAGAAAGTCTACTTCGGACAAATTACATTCCGAAAGGTCTAACCAACATAAATTTGAAAGTCCGGTCTTCATGCAAGAATCAGCCGAATCCTCATACTTTGGAAACCCAATTAAATTTGTGCATGAATGAAGAAACAACACTTCAAGGTTTCGTAACTTGTGAATGCTAGATGGAAGACTCATAAGGTTCTCGCAATTACTTAAATACATGAGCTCCAAAGAGACAAGATTTTCTATTGATGCAGAAAGTCCTTTAATAGCGGTTCTTTCTAAACGAAGCTCTTTTAGGGCTTCGAGTTTATGTGGAATATCAGGGAACCTTTCAAACTTTATGTAGTTTTCAAGGTGGAGAGCTTGAAGATTTGTTGACTTGAGCTCATTTGGAAAAACACTAAGTTTAGAGCACCCCCCGAAATTCAACACTAGTAGCTTGCCATGATATGCGATGGACTTGTGGGCTTCTACCAAGTTTTTACAATTACGAAGATCCAATTCCTCGAGATTTGGAGTACATGAGATGTGACATCCCCGATTTCGGGCCTAGGAAACCGAGGACTGGTATTAAGTGGATTAGCGGGTAAGTCGAGTTGAGGGCCGGTATTGGAATGGACAGAATGATCGGGACGAGTGTACTGAGGGTTGGTCGTGGTTCGATCGAAAGATTGTCCATGACTTGGCCTAGGGTTCGACAGTGGAATGACCCCGACTAGGCAAATGATTAGGGTAATACGACCATGGGATGATCCTTCGACCATAAGGACCGTTAGTGGAACGGTCCGGGATGACTGTGGGTTAGTCCGGGGTAGGCGTGTGTCGGTCGCGGGTGATATCGCACGCCATGCATTAGTCCCGGGCGACCACGAGTTAATTCCGGGGTACCGGGTTTCCACGAGACTACATGACAACCGAGGGTCGACCATGGATCGTTGATACTCGAACGTGGCCCGGTCATGAATCGGCCACGGATCATCGTGCCAAGTCGGGAAGGCCATGGATGAGACATGCACCAGGCCATGTGCCTAATGGCTTAGTCGTGGCCCGGGCAAAATTGCCGGTCACGGCGGCCAAGGCCATGCGCCCGGTCATGACCGGCCATTGTGCCCGTCAGCCAGGCCACGGACCGGCTACGTGCCCGTTCGTGTGCCGGACATTGTGTCCGACCCTCGTGCCACAAGTTGTGCCCGTAAGATCCGGTCCCGATCTTGTCCCGTGTTCAAGAAATGTGCCCATGAGTCGTGCATCGTGTCAATCCCGAGCCGATGGCGTATTGGGTCACGAGCCGATCGCTCGACCGGATGACCCGGCACGTTGCCCGTGCAGCCTAGGTGCATGGCCCGTGCAACCAGGCACGTGGCCCGTGCAGCCCGGGTGCGTGGCCCGTGCAACCGGGCGCGTGGCCCGTGCAACCGGGCACGTGGCCCGTGCAACCCGTGCAACCAGGCACGCGGCCCGTGCAGCCCAGGCGCATGGCCCGTGCAACCAGGCACGTGACCCTTGCAGCCCAGGCGCATGGCCCGTGCAACCAGGCGCGTGGCCCGTGCAAACCGTGCGACCAGGCGCGCGGCCCGTGCAACCAGGCGCGCGGCCTGTGCAGCCCAGGCGCGCTGCCCGTGCGGCCCAGGCACACGGCCCGTGCAGCCCGGCCACTGGCCCGGCCATTTGCCCGGTCAGGCCAGCGAAAATGCCCAGTAGCTCGGTTTTGCGCCTAGTTACCCGAGAAGGCTATTTTGGGGTGTTTTGGCTTGGATTTTTGTAGAGCCACACTTGGACATTGTGAGGGCCATTTTGGCATTAATTAACATTTATAAGGGTATTATTGGAATATTTTTATGAGAAAACCTCGGGAAAGGTTCGGGAACAATTGTTGTGCGGGGCTCGTTTTAGACGATACGGGCGCGTTTTCGCGAGACTCATTTGGTCCAGACTAATTGGGATTGATTCAGCATATTTGAGAGGGTCCTAGAAGGTTTGACTTGGTCAAACCTTATCACCATCATCATTTCCTTGCATTTAATGCTATGTCTTCTTTTTCAAACAAGCTTTAATGGCCATTTATGAAGCTTGAATGGCCTTGCACCTCAATTATTGACCCAAGGAGAGAGGGGAAGAAGCTTTCGGCCAGCAAGGGGGGAGGAGAGATCCACGCCTAAACTTGGAGAGGAAAGAGAAAAGAGAACAATTATGGCTTTGTCATCATTTCTTTGGACTTTGGCCTTGGGTCATTATGATGGGGTGAGGTATGCGCTTACCTCATCGCATGGATGACACGTGCGCATACCTCACACCCTTGATGACCCAGGCGCACGTGTCATCAAGCTACTTTATTTCTCTATAAAAGGAAGACACCAAGTGAGAATTGTCTCACTTTTCTCACGTACACCACCAACAAGAAAGAAAGAGAGAGAGAAAAAGAGAGAGAGAGAGAGGGCCGAAAATTGAGAGGAAAAAAATAGAAACCGAGAGTCAAAAGAGAGAAAGAAAAGAAAACCGAGAGAGAGAAACCATTCTCGAGAGTTATCCCAAAACCGAGACCCATCACCCTTCCCGCCATTCTCTACTCTTGTTCTTGTTTTATAAAAGAGTAGGTGGGATTTTACTACCGGGAAATGACGTTGAAATGCGTCGTAGCATGAGCTTTTCCCCCGTGCTCGGTTTTGATGTTCCGATGATGTGTTCCCGATAACGAGTTTGTTTGTTTCGTGGTTTTCTTTGCATGTTATTTAAATAGAACCGAGGCGTGATACGTGAGGTAAACCGTGACTTAGCCATGCTTGGGCTTCTTGTTTTATGCTTTCTGTGCCCGTCATTGTTTGATCGGCCACCAAGGCCGGTACGGTAAGATTGTTTATGTAACGACGATTGAGATATCCTCGCCTGTTAGTAACGTCTTACTTACTTGGTCTCCTCGACTCACTCCCCGTTGTTTTCCTCTTTTTCAGGTCCGTAGGTATGGTGGCACCCCCGGTCCAGTTTGGCAACCCGGTCGAGATGCGGGCCGAGCTTCTCACGGTGATCGACGCCCGCGAAAATCGAGCCTACCGAAGGATCACCACCTACGTGATGGTGGACGAGGGTCGGGTCGACCTTGTCCCGCACCCGTTCGTGGCTTGGTATCGCCTGGCCGACGAGGACTGGGTCGGCCCCCTTCGAGGATTTAACGGGCTGTTCACCGGTATGGGAGGTTCGACTCCGTGACCGGTCCTGGGCGGGGCGTGACGGCGGACGTGCGGACGAGGACGGGGAGGAGCGAGCGAGGACGAGGATAAGTAGAAGCTAACCGTAGAGAAGCTAGAACCCGAGCCAAAATTTTATTTGTAAATATAGCTTGTTTGTTTGTTGTTCTTCGGAAGTGCCTTTGAAATAGGCATGTAACAAATATCGTTTAATATGACTGGTAGCCCATGTTAGGGTGTGTAAATAAGCACGAACCTATCATGTAAATACAACGTGCACCGTTTGCCTTTATTGTTTGGTTTGTCTCGTTGATTCGCTTCCGCATGTTTGTTATTTTTAAAATCAACGGGACGTTCTAATAATTATCTACGCTTCACGGGCCCGTTCCGATCATAGTCGATCACAAGTATCGACCGTGAGTGGTTTGGGGCGTGACATGAGAGGTCCGGCATGCAAACCAGCGACTCGTAGTCACTGAAATTAAGGTACTTCAAATTTTGGAAGCCCTGCAAAAATAGCGAAACCAGCTTTGATAAACATTCTGAAAGGGACAAAAAAGGGGTGCTTGTATGATGATGTTGCTTCCTTACATTTAAACCGTGGAATTCCCGTTATGAGAATAGGTTGTTAATAAAGCATATCCGATATTGATCTTCCAAAAAATTATTATATTTTAGGTCGTCAATCGTAAATATCGAGCAGTTTGTTTATTTAATGTAGACGTGATATGCTGCGGAGTCCACAAATAGACCTATGTAAGTTGTTGTACGTAGCCGGGAGAGCCAAACTTGTTTATAATATCGATGGTTAATAATATCATAATTTATTTGCAGGAGCTTAGCTTGATTGAGGGTTATAAAATTGCCTACACAACACATGGGGGAGATTGGGTTTCTCAGGGAAAGGATATGTCATAATTACATATCCTTGACTGTTATATAATCTATATTGATCGGGCGATAGCTTGCCCGAAGTGGTGTCACGTGGCACACGCATGACCGAATTTTACCGAGTAATTTCCTTCTCATCGTCACTTTAGCAAATCAGAGATAACTCTTATGATTTTACATTTTACATATTATTTGTAAGAATTCAATAACATATAGGTACACAATATAAAAAACAAATAAAATTGTGTTAGACAATTATTAAAAAAATTAGAATTTAAAAATCCCAAATTAATTTGCAGTTTTACTCCAAATTAATTTTCATTTCACAAAAATCCTAAACTGGTACCACTATTATACAACTACCGCAAATTAATTTTCCTCTAACAAAAACGATCCCAAACTAGTACTTCTGACCCAATCAACCCTCCATTAGTAGACGAAAACTGATTTGGGATAAAATTGTGCCATGTGTCATGCATGTGCCAATCACAAAATTCAAGTGAAGTGTTGCGCCACAAGCATGCAAATATGGACCACATGACAAAACTATGCCTTGCGTCATGCCATGTGACAATTATAAAAGCATGGTGGAGTGCCACGTGGCGAAGGCAGATGTGGGCCACATGATAAAACTATTCCGCATGTCGTGTCATGTCATGTGGCAATCAGTGAAGTGCCACGTGGCGAGGATAGGAATGAAGACACTGCTAGTTCTAGCTTTAACTATATATCATGGAAGAATGGGGAATATAAATACTATCACAATGTAATTGTGTAAAAAATAATAAATCTTACTTTTTTAAAGTCATGTAAAGACAATGAAGCCAACTTTGAAAAGCATTCGGAAGAAAATATAAATTTCACATATCCAATTCGAAATCTAGCTCTCACTTTCTATTAAGAAACTAGTGGTATGCCTCTACCGGATCACTTACATTGATTTGGTTGTGTAGACATTACGCACATTACTAGTAAGTTCCTAATAAATCCTCTATTATGCCCACTTAGAATTTATGCTCCTTAAGAATGATTTAATCAATTAACAATGCCTTCTTTTACAGAATGGTGCATTCAAACCTTCGACAGAGCTAATCTTATTGATGCTGGACAAATCCCCCCAATGTGCATTGAGTAAGGTTCTATCGCTTGATGACTACGTTCGAGTGTTTTTACTTCTATATACAGGTCAATGAGTAGGTTCGTCATATTTTTGTTTCTCTTTTGTTCAATCAATATACAATTTTTATATAAAATAAAAAAGTTTACAACTGACAACAAGTTGCATGTTGAATATCTTCACTAGGTAGATTTGATCTAATTTTGAAATATATCTATGTCGATAGTTAGAGATATTAGGTTTAGAAAGTATGTAAACTTTATCTATACTGTTATATAAGGTAATGATGATATCCTACTCTAAAAGATTTCAATCTTCTTCTTTTTTTATATCCCTTCCATCAATTATCCTCAATTACTTATTTTACAAATATTATACCACGAACAGATATGTGATATTGGTTATTTTGTTTTATTATCTCTCACATATTTCAGCATTAAAATTTGAATTTTCTAATGATGCAATGACCTTCACAAATAAATTTCAAATCTTAAAATATTGTAATACTTCCAAGTATATGTAGAAAACTTCTTTGTATTGTGCATTTACAAAAAATGTTTACATTGAGTATTTCTAATAAAGTTGTTCGCCTAATTTTGCTCCTCGTCAGGAGCCGTAGATATTTTATCTAGTGTACTTTCCCATTCATCTTCTCTTCTACCACATAAGAAGGAACCCAGTACCTCAAGTACTAAAGGAAGGCCTTTAGCATGATTTAGAACACCATCCACTAGATCTGTCTTGATTTTTAATTTTTGCTGTGTCAAAAAAGCATGCTTGCTAAGTAGCTCACGAGATTCAGTGTAACCCATAGGTTGAACTTCATACGCATGAACTTCATCTATGTCAGGACAAGTTAGCAATTGTTTTTTTGGTAAAGGTAAGTGACAAGTTAGCAATTGTTTATTTCTGGTAGTAATGATGATCCTACTTCCATTACCAAACCACTCACCATTTCTTGCTAAAGCATTTAATTGGCGCGAGTGATCCACATCATCAAGGATAAGGAGAACTTTTTTGCAATGAAGTCTTTCTCGTATTAGATTAATACCTCTATCGACACTGGACACTACTAATGTTTGTTGTAGTGATAATATCTCGGAAAGTAATTTTTCTTGCAAAGAATCTAAACCCTTGCCATCTTTCAAATTCTCTCGAACATTTGCCAAGAAACATGAACCCTCAAATATTTGAAAAGTAGAATTGTAAAGGGCTTTCGCTAAAGTTGTCTTTCCTATGCCTCCCTGTCCCCATAATCCCACCATGAGAACACCATCATCAGACTCAAGATTTAACATTGATTTCAGCTTAACCACTTGGGAATCTATCCCAATCGGATATTTAGCCACATCCAAAGGTATCCGGTCTAGGTGAGTAGAGATTTCCGTCACAATTCTTTGTATAAGCTCTGACTCATCTCTGAAAAAAAAAACGAAAAATAGAAGTTGTGGCATCGTTTTAGCAATCTGAATAAGCAAATAACAAGCAATTACTAGCCAACAATGATAAAAGCAGTGCATCACATTTTCACGTAACCACAACCAAAACAACATGTACTCCCACCAAATCGAATTAGAACTCAAAAGAGCTCCACACCAATCAAAAAAAGTTCAGGGTTCAACTTTTAGTCATCCAAGTGATTCATTTTCTTTTGATTTGTACATGACGATTTACATATTTTTCCTTTTTAAACATTATATGTGATTTATTTATATGCTTAATCAAAAAGAGCTATTTAGGACTTTGAACGGTGGTAAGATTTCGATTTGAAAACTATTAAAATACCCCGAAGCATGATGTCATTGCCTTACATGGTGTATACACACTAATTATCTTGTATCAAGCGTTACGAACCTTCTCATTCCTTCCAAAAGAAGGAGTAAGTACGATAACATGTACTTAACATTTTGTCCATTGATCGATCAAGTTTTAACATCTTATATCGTTCAAATAAGTCGGAAAAACTTTCGGGCCAATAAGTCCTATTGTCAATTTTGTATTACAGGAGAAAGACAAGTGTCTGTTCTATGGTTGGCCACATGTGATTATTCAAACTCAAGATGCTACCGGTAACGAGTTTATGACTTAGTTGACCAAAATTGAAAATTTGTAGGACTCAATTGACCAAAATAAAATATGAAGACCTCAATAGCCCACTGATAAAAATATGGATTCCACTCTACTTACCCATCTTTCAAATGCCATCCGGACAAGTTACCGGCATCGGAAAGAGCTTTCTCCCATCTCTTCAATTCCTTCGAATCCTTCCCGAACTTGGGACTCATGCTTAATCATAGCTTCTCCATACCTCTTTCTTGGTGTTCTCACTTCTCTAGGTTCCACTTTGTAAAACAAGGGAAAGACCATGAGATCTCTTTCTTTCTTGCACTCCATGATTCTCGCCAACTCTTCCAAACACCACCATGAGGAAGCGTAATCCTTAGAGAAAATGATTATCGCGATCTGTGATTCCTTGATCGCCTTCATAAGCACCGGCGCTATTTGCTCTCCTTTCCTGAGCTCTTCGCTATCAACATAAGTGTAGATTCCTTTTTGATCAAGAGCTCTGTAAAGATGACCAAGAAAGTTGTTCCGAATGTCCTCGCCTCTGAAACTTAAGAACACGTGGTAAATCCTTTTAGGTTTTGATGTAGAAGCCATTAGACGATGGAGTTCGGCAATCTGCAACGAGTATTAGCTTAAGATCTGGTAGAGTGTTTTTAGGTAGTTCGTTCACCATTCGATCTTTTTGTTGATTTATTCTTATACTAAAGGACAGAGGTGCATGGCTTTTTTAGGGCAGGGTCAACAAAAAAGAATATTAGAAATTTGGAAAATGATGGTGCTTCTGGATGGACCAAGATATCTAATGGGTGTGAACACGTGGACTTATTTTTCGTGAAGACCGCATATCACGGGGTTATTCCGATTGGCTGATTGATTGACGAGTTTATTTGCTAGATATTGTATTTATTGGTAAATTGCCGACAAATTTGACCAGTCAACAGGCCGAATGGCCGACAAAGGCAGAGAATAGTATAGATCACTATTGGTTCCAGTGGATTCAATTATTGCACAAACTGACAAAGAAACTTTGCTGGCTTCCTCGAAATCACATCCACGACCCTCCGAGTTGTTGTTTCTTCTTTGCTAAATCGTAATTAAACACGTGACCCGTCAAAAGACATCATCATACGCACGATCAAATATATCAGCAAAGAACAGTATTAGATCTATTAATAAAATTAGAACTTTAGAAATGGTTCTTAATTGCGGACCGCTATATCTAATAGGCGTGAACCCAGCAACTTATTTTCTTTGGAGAACGGATATCACGATAATATTCGGATTATTTTATTTTACACAAATTTCTTTGTTTTTATATCAAATTTATTGTTAAATAGTGGATGCTCCTAAGCAGTCAACAAAAGTGTTTTCAATTAATGTACCGGATTCGAGGCTTTTTTTTTGGTAAGGTAAGATGTATATGTACTAATACGCACCACTTACAAAGAAGGGGAGTTGTACTCAAAAACCTCGTACCCGAGGAAACAGCAAAGGTGTTCCAACGGGTACAAGGAGAGCGACTAAAAAGGCTAGAAAGCCGCAAGAGATATTAACAAGCCAGCGACACCGGCCAAAAATGAAGTATTTTTGTCTGTGTAGTCTTCATTTTTCTTTTGGAAAATGAAGTATTTCATGTCATTAGGTTAGCTTTTATCATATGCTCACTAATAGAAAAAATTTATGGCTTCCTCGAAATGGCAATCCCAACTTCCAAGTAGTCGTTTCTTCTTTTCTTTCTCTTCTCCAAACTATCAATAAAATTTAACAAATGACCACTCAAAATATATATAATTGATACGTACAACTAAGTATATAATTGGTCTAGCCCTATTTCATTATTTTTATAACTTAGGGGCACGAGAACAAAAGCCCAGCTACCCCGGAAGCTTATATAACTCTCTAGTGAAAACTCTTTTATCATTTCAACACCACAAAAGACATGATATATATCTATAAGGCTATTTTGTGAAGACTTCATTGAAAGAGTAACCATTGTAATTTATGGGTTATGTGGGAGTGAAGAAAGACATCACAGCCATACCTGTATGCTATGTCATAAACATCTAATATGAGCTATCAGGTATGAATATTAAGAAAGTTTTATTGCGAATTTGATCACAGTGTGACGCGACTCTAAAGAATGACAAGTCTAGGCCTCTTGGATGTCAATCATATTCACATGTAAACAAATGACGGAACTCTGAAAACAGTACTTTCTAATAGTCAAAGAATTACAACGTTCCAGACCAGACGTTAAAATAGTAAGTTTTTCAAAGTTTATACCTCTAACCTCGAAACAAACTAGTGCTTCAAATAAGACCATAATGAAGTCACGCTTTCTAAACATGACAGCAAGATGTAAAGTAACTCAAGGGCAAGGAGTGTTAGCATTTCGTGTACCTAGTAAAAAAGAAGAAGCAAAGTTGTCATAGTTTATGCAGACATTTTGGGAGACAACTCCCCATTTTGACGTAATGTGCAAGTTTAAGGATGCCAAAGAACATCAATAGTCTAACAAAAAATGATAATCTTTTCTCTTAATGCACACACAGCTTCAAATGTAACGCCCAGTGTAACTTCCATTTGTGGAAAGTGTTAGATGTGGTAAGCACAACGTGAAACCTACAACTAAGTTCAAGTATGCATCGTCAGGACTATGAATTAAAATTCACTCAAAGATCCAACTTTCATCCATAGAAAAAAGGAATCCTACAAGGTAGTGCTAGAATATTACTGGCAGAGGTATTGTGAAATTCATCTTCAACATGAACAATATTGTTCTCCATTGTGGTCAGGAAGACTCAGGCAATTGAGAGCCCCAGCCACATATTCGCAAGACTTAAGAAAATAGATGGCACAAGAGTTATGGACTTCAACCCCACGTAACACAAAATAATCCACAGGAAAAGGAAAAGAACTCTTAGGAAGACATACCTCTTAGGACAGTGAAAACTGCAAATTGAAGAGTTGACTAATCACTATTAAAATAAATAGTTTCTACTTCTCATCCAACACATAAGTGAGTGTCGATAACTGATCAATTGTGCTAGACCATTGAGATTTTATTGTGCTTTTATGACTACCAGTTTCTATCCAAACATCTGCTCAACTTGAACAAGACAAAAAACATGAGAGTACTAATTTTGGAACCACAAGTAAACTAACCTCACTTCGTACTGTCAATTTGTTGAAGAGATCCAGCAAAATTGTGAGAGAACTTTAGGTGAAGTTCAATTTCATCCAGAGATTAAGATGCTTTTGTTATATCTCATAGAACTAATGAAGAGACAGATGGGCTCTAAGAATGTAATAGAGGTGTTGAGGAGAAGAGTTAATGGGAGTTTTCAAAAAAAGGAATCAGAAAAGAGGAGGCAGGGCGGGAACCTTTCTTTTGTTTGGGTGGATTTCTTTTCTTTTACCAAGTGGTACTTACTTCTCTCTAAATGCCCCAATCTCTCTCTCTCTCTCTCTCTCTCTCTCTCTCTCTCTCTCTTTGCTAGAGAGAGATGGAAAGTAGCTATTTCCAAGGCTCTAAGTTTTCTCCCTCAATTTAATTCCGCAGAAGGGATATCTTATGTGTAAATAGTTCCTTTTTTTCTGGTGGCTTCAAAGCCATAAACAAAGTGATAAATACTCACCTCTCGACAGAAATCCCTGCATGGAGCCAATGGATGGCAATGCCATCCAAAGCAAGATTTCCTCCCAAGTCTCCAAGTTTCCACATGCCCAATGCATACAGCTAAGAAATGTTTAAACTCCCTTAGCCTCCTAGACTAAACCAAAGCTGATAAAAAAGCCATGGATTCCACATGGATTCATTATCTATTATGTCAACAATTAAAGTAAGCCCATATTGTATAGTGCTCATATAGCAGCTCCACTCTCATCAATGCTTAACACAATGAGCAAACTCAGGATGCTTACAGGTTCATGACAGGAGAAATAACCTCATGCCCTCGCTACCAATAATCCCCGCAAGAGCAAATGCCACTCCTAAAGCAATGAATGCGGCTGGAATCTCTCACAACCATCTCACGATCAACAATCTTTGCAATAAGTTTAATTGCAAAATGACATTCCCCACAAATGCAAAGATTCTTCAATACAGTTATTGTACTACCCCTGATAGTAATAAAGACCCTTCCTTCTGTTCGTCTTCCATGTCATGGAGAGAGAACCTCTTATTTGGAACGTTACCCAATTCCGTCAACTTCAGATTCAACCAATCCGGCTTCCAATAGATGTTCTCACTCAAACAGTGGGATTTATCCCTAGAAAGAAATAAATGATTTTGCCCCTTTATAGTAACCCAACTGCTACCTGGTTGCTTCACCATCCAGTTATCCCTCATAGTCACTCTTAATCTCGAGACATCACCCCACCTATTAGCAGAAGCATAGAAGTTGGACAGTAAAATATAAGCAGCACTACAATGTGGTTTTGGGTCAAGAATATAGTTTGCAGCTCTTTCTGCCAAATCTAGGTCAGAATGCATCCTGCAAGAACTAAGCCAAGCAAGCCACACTATGGAGTTAGTTTTAAAGGGCATGTTCTTACAATATCCTCTGCTTCCTCTAGCTTCCCACATCATCCTAGCACATCCACCATGCATGCATAATGCTCATGCTTCAATTCACTGGAAGTGTTCTCAATAAAGTATCTGAACAAGCACCTCCCCTTTTGTAACATCCCAGAATGACGACAGGAAGAAAGTAGTCCCGTGAGTGTGATCTCATCTGGTTGTACCAGTCTGCGAATCATTTGGCTAAACAACTCCATAGCCCACATCCCTCAGGCATGTTGTGCAAACCCGCAAACAACGACATTCCGGGTGACAATGTTCTTCTCCCTGAGTCTTTTGAACACTACAACAGCATCAGCAACACCTCCACACTTATTATACCTGACCACAAGAGAATTGCCAACAAAAACATCACTTTCCAATTTTGGCTTTACAGCTGACGCATGGACCTCCTTACCTCGATCTAGAGACTCTAAAACTACAGCAAGAGTTTAAAGAACTTAGAGAAGAAGACTGATTAGGAAGAACACTTGTTCTCATCTTGTCACTGAACACCTTCAGGCCATCTTCATGCCTACCATTCGAGCCACAACCAGTTAGAAGAGCCGTGCATATGACCACGTTCCTATAAACTGCTTCATTGAAGACTTGGGTTGCTTTCTCAATGCGCTTGCAGTTAGCATAGAACGTGATGAGAGAAGCACATACAAATCGACTAAGGCAGAATCTTGCCTTGAAAACATGACCATGAATCTGCATACCAAGAGGAAAAGATGATGCATTTGCACATGCACTCAATGCACATGTCAAGTTACTCGAATTGGGAACAACACCAGACTCGAACATTCTCTCAAAAAGAATTAAAGCCTCTTCACACTTACCATTTTGGTCAAGCCCGCCAGTCCTTGGAGTCCATGGAATCACATTTTGGAGTCCATTTTGCTCAAACAATTTCACAGCATCATCAACCCTCGCATTCTCACAATACCCATGAAGCATCGCATTTCATGCAGCAAGATCCCTTATGGGCATCTGCTTGAAAAATCTCTCTACCTGCTCAACTTGGCCAAATCGAAAGAACCCATCTATCATTGTCGTCCACGAAACAACACTTGGTTCGGGCATTTCATCGAAAAGCTCTTCCGCCACCATCAAGTCCCCGTAGTCTAAGCAGCCTTTGATCATTGTGTTCCAGCAAATTGCATCTCTCACGGGCATTTCGTAGAACAGTTTCAGGGCATCGTCAAGGCAGCCAGTTCGCTGGCAACCCATGATCATCTTTGTGAACGAACGAACATCTAGGTATTGAAACATGTCCAGAACCTCCCGAGTTTCATCTGGCTTTTCGTTCTTAAGGTGTCCAAAGACCGCGGCACTGTCACTAGTTGCATGACTCGCACGTTTAAAGAAGCGCTTGGAGAGTTGGGTGTAGGTTTCGCATCTGAGATTTGAGACATTATCTCGTGAGCTTTTACAATTACTGGATGATCAAGGCTGATATAACGTAGGCACTTGTTTCAGTAAATTGGGAAATTTTGCTTGCTCGCTTGTATTATTTCACTAAAATTTCACTAAATTGTAATGTGGATTAAACCTTGTATTACTACTCCTTGTTTCTCTCTTAGTTTGAATAGTGGCTTGGAGGGCTGTCACGACTTCCCGAATGGTCGGGAGACGGATTTAGAGGTAACGTCGAGTTAAGGGACCAACGGCTCTCAATCATCACGAGTTCTCTCAAACATTTACATTGCGCAATGTCGGGAAATTCATTTCAACTAGTTAAACCTACAAAAATCCTATACGAGAGAGTCGCCAATAGCTTATTGTGGTCAATTAGAAACCTTCAAAACCTAGGTTAGGGACTTGATTAATCTTCAATGTACTCCATATATTCCAAAGCTTCTCCTTATTAAAATTGAATTCTAATAAAATACAGTTGTTTTTGGTTGGATATGAGGATCGATACCGTGCTAAATTGCTTCAATTTTTTTTTTTTGGTCGAAGCTAAGTTGCTTCAATTGAGTGGTTCTAAATGTGGAAATTTGTCTGTCAAGGTTTAGGATCGTTCTCTTACCCCTGGTAGACTAAGTGACAAACGATGTAGGTCCTTGATCAGGAAGATTCCAAATGGAACGACGGCATGGACTGTAAAACACTTTTTTTTATGCAGGTGGACCCCAATTGATCAAGTTTGTCGTTATTTACAGCTTGATAAACTATAATTGTCAAAATTGTTATGCCAATAAGTTGATATGAAATGCTCAGCATTTGTTTAAAGGAAGGTCAGAAGATACTCATGGGGCCCAGGTTGATTGGAAGAAGTTTGTTTGCCTAGGATTGGAGCCTTGTTTCTTCGTATGTGACGTATACAATAAAGAGGATATGGTATTAGCGGCGGACGGCACAGCCCGGCACCCTTGGGCCTGTGTCTGGGCACTGGCCCATTAGCTCACGGACCATTAGGGATCACACATGATATAGACTAGAATTATGAAGCTCAAACACATCAAGAGCACGCCTAGAATTACCTCAAACTCGAAAGCTCATAAAAAAATCAAGCTAGATTATAGAATATTTTGATAAAAAAAAATTAGCATCAGAAAGCTGATGCCTACACAGGGTTATGCCATAAATTATCTTACAATCTGATAATCAAGTTAAAAGCATGAAATGTACTTGTGATCACAGCTGCAATCCTCAGTAAACACATGAACATCAAGGCAAAAACTGATCCGGATATGCATCACGCTTCCTTTCTTAGGTCCCTTGATGAAATCCTGTGATCGAAAAAGCAGTAAACGAAAATGCATTGTCGGTCAAAGTGCACTGAATCATTTGCAGATACCTTATCGTCAATAACGTTCACACGAATCTCTATACTTAAAGGGCTATTTGAACAACACTATGATTATACAACTTTTTATGATTTTGAGACAATAATCACCATTAACTGTTTCTGACATCACAAAACAAACAGCATAGAATCTTATTATGCTGGAGTCTGCACCAACGATGTCGCATCCAGATTTGGACTCTACATGTAGTATACAAAGGATCACAAAACTATTAGTTCGTAAGTTATTTTGAGATGAGTTCACCTCAAGAATGGGAACTACCATGAACTGCAAATTTGACTTTAGGTTTAGTCAAATTTAGAGATTAACTGACAAGAATAAGAATAATGACCATTATGATTAGAATAAACCAAGAATCAGGAATGAAGAGCAAGGATGTTGTCTGACTTCATTTTGAAGACCTTTATATTGCCTCGTGATTAAATATTACCATACAAGAGAATTTATAACTGTAGGTATACTCAATCGTCACATGAGCATCATATCATACTGCCACAGCAAGAGACATTGCCACGGCGCCCTAATCCATGCCATTCTATTGTTAACAGCTATACTACAGAAAGGTCACAGCATGCAGCCCATTTGTTCTATGCACAAGTAACTGATCATCATTCAATATGCAGCAGAGGTGCTTCAAAATACTATACACGATGTACATTATGTTCAGAAAAGTAAGGAATCATAAGTTCAAAGGTCTTACCTAGTTGTGCAAAGGCACAACAAGATTCAACGGGAAGAATCAATGCACGCAGATCTAATGAGAAGCCTCAGTAACCCATGACCTGCGAGGCTTTGGAGCTGAAAATCAAAGATTAGGATTCAGCATACATATATATAAACAAATCATAGATTCCACAATGTCATAAACAGAGAATGAATTGAAAAGGAGGGGAAAAAAGGAGAAGAGAAATGATACTTCATGTAACAAGGTTCAACAAAACAAAGAAGAAACATGAACCAAATTGATTTTATCATTGCAAAGGTCAAAGGCCATCTTTTCTGTATGTAATGAGTTTCCAAAGCGTACTAATTATCTCAGAGGCATGAAAAGGTTCTGGTCCAATCAGTCTCTTGAAATATTTGCAACTGAAGAGCACAAACTGGACAATTGCTCAACCAAGAACCATATATAATTGGTAATTCACGATAGGGAGGAAGAAGATATTTCTCTCTAACAAGTCTAACCAATGGATTATCAACTATTAAGATACTGCACTTTGTCTTCTTCCTTAACCAAGGACATGACATCCCATTTTTCAAATGGCAATCCGGCTAGGTATACTGAGTCTAGAGGAAGCAACATATGAAATGTTCTTTCTCTAGCTGGTTGAGAGAATTGATTGAAAAGTAGAAATAAAAAGAGGCTTCCTGAATTCTTCTTAATCAATATGGAAGGGGATCAGTGCTAGGAAGACCGTCATATTAGGCTCTAAACGATAAATTTTTCCGAAAGGGTCTTTCAGGGAGATGTTGCTAGCAGGCACAATCTCAACTTCATTGATTGATAAAGAAAACTTTGGTTCAAAGGTAGAATTTCTCTATTATGCTCATAAAAGCCTCTTAGAAAGTATCTAACCATGGGTCCATTGAAAACGAACTACCATTTCCCTTAGGTTATCTAATGTAAATAGATGCAAACTGCATTATAATAACATTCTTTCGAACAGAAATTCAACTGATTAAAATGGTTGATTGCCATTTATACCATTAGGGTTCCTCATTCATAAAAATCTTGTAGAAGAGAATTGGCTTCTGATGCCATTATACCTCCACAGCATTTGAAACCCTTTAATCCAGAATTCCCAATACTGCAAGAATAACAAGAAAAATGTTAGAAACATTCATAAATCAGGCAGATGCATCCCAGAATGCTTTTGACTCATAATCAGATTATGAATCGAAACATAACTGTAAATTTCAGGCTCTAAAAGTATTTGAGTTTTCATGGTTTTTTTTTTCCCTGAACTTTTTGCTTAGATGCATCCTTGGTACATCTCTTGCTTCTTCCCCCAGTACTTGAGCTTGTTCTCTCAAAACTAACAATTTGAACAGAAAAACAATGTCCGTAATCTAGATTAGCAACTTCATGTACTGCTCAAATCACAATGAAACAGATCCTGTTTCACTACGTTTTAACTTTTATTTCAACAAAGTCGGAGCAAAAAATTGATTAGTTCTGAACAAGCTTAGGAAACGTGAAATGTTAGCTCATAACAACGTCAGACAGTTGAAATATCATACTGGAAACACAAGCCATACACCACAGTTTAGCGGGCACATGCTCTCATGTATGCAAGAAGAGACAACAGCAACTATTAAACAAGAAAAGAGATTTCTTTATCAAGTACATTGCCCATGGCATATCAGAAAGCATAAATTTTTCCTCATAGTTAAAATATCATACTTCTTTAAAGATACTATATATCTTGATTTAAGCGTGATAACATTAAAGACATCAAAGAATCTCACTGCAGTGAAAAAGGTCAGGAAGAAGAGATGAAGAAACAGGGGAGAGGGAAAAGGAAAAAAGAAACTAATGTTAGCTTAACTTGTGGCACTTCCCAGAACTGTAAACTTTTTAGGGAAAACAAAGAATACAGAAATGTCTAACAAGTCACCGAGAATTTAAGAAAAAGGAAACAAAGCAGGAAAAGAAAGAATAAATATAAACTTGACTTCTTAATGCTTCCAGAAACACCATTTTCTTCCATTTAGACTGAGGAAAGGACAGAAAAGATGGAAAATTAGTTTCATAAACCTCCATCTATTTTCGTGGTTATGTCTTGCAATATCCGACGTGGCAACAACATAAAGAATCACTATTAACCCACATCCATCAGTCATCAACATAAGGAATCATAAACCTCCAGTAAGCTTTAGTTGTCAATTGTCATATGTCACAATTTCAAAGTAAAGCTATGTAAATACAAAACCAGCAGCAAAAGCAAGTTCATAAACTGACCTAATGTGTGCCTCAGAGCTACTTGAATGCAACGACATTATTGAGCCACAGCCTCCAAATTTATCATTTGCACAGCCATAATATACTTCCTTTAAACCTAAAAAGGGAGAGAGTCACAACGGATGTACCAATGATCGATAATGCTGCTGCACACATTATGCATGGTTCACATGTCACATAAAGGGAGCATGGTGAAAACTTCTCTGCAACTTCTGCAGCCGAAAATCCAGTCCTCTGCCACTGTACAAGAAGAACATCAAGAGCTTCCATCTCTGCATGTCTCATTGCCCATGAAAGCACAAGGGGAAAAACGAAGCAAGCATATCAAACTTAAGAGCATTGTATGAGAAATATTTCTCCTTCAAGTTAACTGATTAAGAGTATATACAAGATTGATCAAGGCATATACTACATGAAGTCAACAAGTTTTACTCACTTTAAGTTGCTGAGAATCTCACTAGGAAAAAGAGGCTTCTTATTGGACTAGCCACCTCCACCTTTTTTAACGGTATTTTTTAATATACCCCTGTAGAAAGGTGCCTTCGTTTTTTTATTAATCTCCACAAGATACTAAAAGGGCCAAATATTTTTCACATCAACTATTCATTGCTATCCATAAAATCATTTATAGTAATGTATTGTCACCTCATGACTATAAATGATTTCAGAAATAGACTATTAGGGGTCTGTTTAGTAACATTTCTGTTCCTAAAAACAATTTCTATTTAGAAATAGTTTTTTCTGTTTCTATTCCCTAGACGAGTTTCTGAGCAAAAAAACACATTTAGTAACTGTACAAAATTTCTATTTTCGGAGTAGAAAAAGAACAGAAATGCGTTTGGTAGGACATAAATATTTTTACTCCCAATTTTTTCCATTTAATTATGAAATTGTCGGTTGAGACTTAACAATTCATGTTTGGATAAAATTGGACTAGAAATAGAATAAGAATATATTATGATATAGAATTGGATTACCTTAATACAATCATAAAGAAAATTACTCCTTAAAGACAAAGCAAATACCGGGAGGTGGTCGAGGAAATTGCTGTTTAGGGATTTAAGAATTCATGTTTGGATAAAATGGGACTAGAAATAGAATAATAATATATTATGATATAGAATCGGATAACCTTAATATAGTCATAAAGAAAATTACTCCTTATAGAAAAATCAAATATCGGATGGTCGTTGAGGAAATTGCAGTTTAGGGTGTAGAATTTTAGGATTTTGGGTTAGAGGTTAAGGTTTTAGGATTTGGTTTTGAGGTTTAGGGTTTGGGGTTCTAGGTTTTAGATTTTGGATTTTATGGTTTAGCGTTTGGGGTTTAGGTTTTAGAGTTTCGGGTTTGGGGTTTTAGGTTTAGCGTTTTGGGTTCTAGGGTTTAGGATTTAGTGGTTTAGGATTTATGATTTTAGGGATTTGGGTATTGGAGTTTGGGATTTAGGGTTTAGGGTTTAGGGTTTACAGTTTAGTATTTGAGGTTTATGGTTTAGGGTTCCGAGTTTTGCGGTTTAACGTTTTCGGATTTATGGTTTGGAATTACGATTTTAGGGTTTAGGTTTTAGGATTTTAGGTTTGGAGTTTCGGGGCTTAGTATTTCGGGTTTTGGGTTTGGGATTTTAGGGTTTAGGTTTTTGGGTTTAGGATTTGGGATTTAGGATTTGGGATCTAGAAGGTTTAGGGTTTGGGTTTAGGGTTTTAGGGATTTGGGTTTTGTGGTTTGGGGTGAGTTTAGGGTTTCGGGTTTTTCATTTTAGTGCTATGGGTTTTAGGGTTTGGGTATTGAGATTTAAGGTTTTGGGGTTTAAGGTTAAGGTTTAGGATTTTGAGGTTTAGGGTTTGAGGGTTAAGGTTTAGGGTGTTGGGGTTTAAGGTTTGAGGGTTAAGGTTTAGGCTTTTGGGGTTTTAGGGTTTAGTATGTGAATATCTTTTGAAAGAGGGAGAGCTTATCTTGTTTCTCTATTGTTTCTTTTTTTTGTTCCAGAAACAGAAAAGTAAATTTTTTTTACTTCTTATTTCTGTTCCAAATCTATTCCCATAACACTTTTCTGTTCCAGGGAACAAAAAAACTAACTGACGTTATTAAATGAATGTCTGTTCTTTTTCTATTACGGAGAACAAAATAACAGAAAAACAGAGAAATAAAAATGTTACTAAACAGGCCCTAGATAAGAGATGATCCCTACCAGAAACCAGGCTTTAACTAGTTGTGTAAATGGTCATTGTATGAAGAACTGTGCCCAAGTAGCAGGTTCTTACAACTTAAAAGGCAATACAATGGTCACAATGCATTTTTAGACCATTTATGTATACCAAAAGTCTAGCTAATACAGCCTAAGAGAACAATTTTAGGAACTTCACAAAAGTAGATAAAAATATGGTTCCAGACATAGCACAATGGTAAATGAAAAACGTAAAACATTGTGCATAATAACGCAAGATTATTGTTACTGTTAGCCATAGCCATATTTTATGAAGAGCAATGGGAATAAAGCCCCTTACAGCCTAATAATGCATGGAAAATTCCACTTTTAAACAGATTTGATCAGACATTATTTTATTGTCTAATAAATACATATTAACGGAGAAACATGAAATGACCAACAATAAACTATGAGTGGATGATTCGAGGGTATTAATTCGGAACAATAACAAAGTGCAATTGGCCAAAATTTATAGAAGGGGGTGGAGAAGCAATGATAAACATACAGTCCATGTCTTGTTAGTCCGGTTTAGTCCTGCCGCAATACCGTTCCCATCCTCAATAATCACACAGCTGTTCAATCAAAGAGTCCAATCTGAAATCATTCACTAATAAGACTGAAATACTAATCATATCAATTAGAAAATGAAGTAACATATATGAAATGCACCTAGTTACAGACAATCAGTATCTTACCCAACTGGAACTTCAAGGCTGTCCAATGCAAGCTTTTCCTCATATAAGAAAAGCAAATAGGTCTTGTTACTTGTTAGGAGAAAAATTATAAGAATAAGAGTCAGAAATTATTTCATGCATGCATAAAGCCAAATTCAAGAGGAAATCAGCATCACGTTGCCAGCTGCAGTAATATTTCAGTATCAATATACAGTTACTAATGGAACAAATGCATGTCCCATACTTATATGATCAAGATCTTGCAGGTCCTGTATAATATACTGGTCACTAACTTCCAAGCAATGATTATCACACCATACTCATCCAGTAATACAGATGCAAATCCCACCTAACAGTTAAACTGATATGGCTCTAACAACAGTACAGCTAAAACAAGAACAAATTTGAGAAACTACATGCTGTTGATTCTAGTGTGTCCTATCATGGGTACCTCAGAAGCTTTTCTTTCCATTAATGAGGTTTCACTCAAACATTCAAGAGGCTTCCTTGAGTTTTAGCTTCTGGGTCATTTTCCTTTACAAATATTATGGCACATGACGAGAAAGAGAGATCCATAAAACCATTGTGAAGCCCTCAGAAATCATAATTGGCAATCAGCTTTTGTGATTTTGTCTCTATTCTACTGAATAACTTATGTAAACTCTGTTTTTTTTCTTTTTCTTTTACATATTCACAGGCCACAAGGCCAAAGAAAAAACCTAACCAGTTATCCATGGGCACAACCGATGTTCATATTATGCTCACACTCCAAGTAAATTTCGTTTTCAATTCTCCCTGGGTGCCACAGTCTACAAGTGGCAAAAGGACTCAACTGTCAAGCAATCTCTCCCTGGGGCTTGCCATCTCATTGCACCTTCTTCATTCCTCTATGGTTTTGCCTCTTCAAGCGCCTCATGAAACTTGGCGACAGAGTCCTATCCTAGTGGTCAAAGTTTCTCGTAATTCAATTGTCCTGGCAAACCTATCACCCACTGCACATCTTTATGATAGGCACATACTACACATCCACATTTCCTAGACACGTCAAATGCACCCTGTGGCTTGCCGAATTGCACCTTCTTCATTCCTCTATGGTTTTGCCTCTTCAAGCGCCTCATGAAACTTGGCGACAGAGTCCTATCCCAGCAGTCAAAGTTTCTCATAATTCAATTGTCCAGGAAAACCTATCACCCACTGCACATCTTTATGATAGGCACATACTACACATCCACATTTCCTTGACACCTCTAAAGCACCCAGTGGCTTGCCGCCTCATTGCACCTTCTTCATTCCCCTATGGTTTTGCCTCTTCAAGCACCTAATGAAACTCGGCGACAGAGTTCTATCCCAGTGGTCAAAGTTTCTCATAATTCAATTGTCCTGGCAAACCTATCACCCACTGCACATCTTTATGATAGGCACATACTACACATCCACATTTCCGAGACACCTCAAAAGCACCCTCTCTCTCTCTCTATCTCTCTCTCTCTCTCTCTCTCTCTCTCTCTCTCTCTCCCAACCTACAGCACCCGGATTGGCTCAGTTTTTCACCTGAGAAAGGGGCTGAACCAACCCATGTACACCCTACTTCCCTTTGTTTCACTCTCCCTCATTTGTTTTTCCTTTGAAGCTAGACTTCACCTACTTCTTTCAATAAATTGCCACATACAGAAACGAAGAAATAAAAGCTATACCTTCTAGAAATTGTTGCTGATTTTGCAGCATGTAGCGTCAATTACAAATGGATTCATTATGAAGCATCAACAGACAACACTTATGAAGAAACACTTATTCAATGTCTCTTGTACAAAAGTCAACTATACATTCTTCAAATTCCCGTGCAGTTATAGCACCAAACGAATCGTTCACATTTCAGCCCAAGTATTACATCAACTTAATACAATTCGGCTGTGCCAGGCATTACCTGATCTATAGCAAGCTGCATAAAACCCAGAACCTTAGGAGAGAATTGTTCACCGGAATCTAAGTTATCAGTTTCCATGGCCTTGGTTGGTGGTGGTAGTCCGTCGCCTCCACTTGCCAGTCTCCATCACCTTCAGTAGCTAGGCTGTTTTAGGAAGAAGAACTTCTTCTGTTTGTCACCTCCATTGGCAGGTGGCAATCTTCCACTCGTCAAAGCTCGTTGGTGTTGGATGAAAGATGAGCAGTTGTGATATTGTAGGTGGTGTCAATGGTGAAGTTTGCCTATGGTGAAGGAAAGGAAGGAGCTTATAACAGGAAATCGAAGAAAGAAGGTGGAGAGAAAGAATTAAAAACAAAGAAAAAGAATAAATAGAAGAAAAAATTACAGAAATTTATTTTAGAATATATAGTTAACCAGGTTTAATGGGGATTTAGTGAAAAGAAAAAAAAGGTTAAAGGGGATGCACGTGTGCATAATTAGGTGGTCATGCATAGATGAAAATTGGTAATTATTTATGAAGTATGTGGTCCTGAAAGACCAATTATATTTCTGCTATGATCAAAGGGTAGTTTGGAAAGACGAAACTTGGTTTTGACTTAGGCTCTGTTAGTTTGAAGGAAAATAGTTTACTAGAAAACTTCTTTTTCCATTTTTCAAAGTGTTTGGAATGGGAAAATAAGCAGGTCAAAGAAAAATGACTTCAGTTGACCAGAAAATACCAAGCTTAAAAATAAGGAAAATGACTTCCTAATTTTATAGATGGAAGTCAATTTCCAAAAAGTATGGAGGACTATCCTTACCAAAGTGTTTTGATAGATGACCAGGTAAAAAAAGGATTCTTTTGAGCATATGCCTTCAAGTGAGCACGCATGTTCACTAGGAGACGACAGAATTCTCTGGACAACACTAGCATAAACTGCCCAAATGGGAAAATTGTGGTTCAATGTGATTCACAGCCTGATATAGAGTATAGTTGATGCACCAACCTAGCAGTATGTCGTCACACACCAATACAAAAATTGATCATGGACTCAGAGGTCCACAGCTTGACAAGACCTCCCACAAATTGAGTATAGACTAGGAATAAAGCAGGACAGTGTGCAACGCCAGTGCAGGTACAGAATCTGTAATTCTCAGCTCGTTCAAGTTCCTCTCTACATCATCTCTAATATACTGCCGTCATCTCTAGTTCACATTCACAAAAGATGATTATCCGATGAGATATTCAACTCAATTTTCTCTGGGGAATTTTAACGAACATCTGGCGGGCCAATCATAGCAGCCACTACAATTACATGTACCTCCAAATTCTAGCCATCTCCATAAAATCAATCCCATTACACAAATCTAAACACCCTCCAAACATCATCAACTCAAAATCATCGTATAAAAAGGGCCTAAGAAACTCAGACATGTGGTGGGTCGCCGAGATCAGAATAACTAAGAAGAAGAAGAAGAAGAAGAAGAAGAAGAAGAACCACGAAGGGATTCGAGTCAAGGACGCACACCGCAGAGAGAGTCGCACTAAGAAAGGGAGACGGAAGAAGAAGACACTAATCTAGCAAAAATTATAGACTGTGGCTAGCTGAGGCGTAAATCTCAGAATCGAGGTCTCGCTTACCTTGAATCCGAGGTTGGGAGACCTCGGGACTCGAGGCGGCAACCTCAAGGGGAGGTCGCGGAGGTTTGGGGATAGGGAGAGAGAGATGGTCGCAAGCCCACTGTGCGGTGGACGGCAACAACGGCACAGCGATGGCCTCATAGCATCAACAGGCGGGAGCAATGGGGCATTCTACAGTGTGGACGACGGCTGAGCACGGAAGAGGATGGAAGGGAAAAAAATAAATAATAAGAACCGTTTTAAGATTAAAAAAAATTAATCCCATTTTAAATTGAGTTGGCACTCCTTTATAGCAATGTGCCTCATTCTTTGCTTAGTAAGCGAGTCACCATATTGAGTTATATTTTAAAAGCTCATATACTCACTCGGAAAAAGAAATATTGTGGTACTTGTACATAAAACGGACGAAAATTCATTGCAGCGTGATTATCCTTAAAAAAATCTGATAATAATGAATTTTTTATTCTCTTACAAATTGTTTTTATATTTACTTTCCAATTTCAAGTAGTTCCTATTAATTTGTCAACGATTATAATACATATTCCAAGAAACGAACAGCAAGTTGAAAACAATAAAGAATGGAAAACGACCGTTCTCATGCTCCCTGTACAACAAAGATCTCGTGTTCTCTTTGCTAAGCCAGTTCCTCCCAGTGCCGCAAGCAATTACAAAAACATAAACCTCTTACGCCCATAGTGAGTCATTCTTTCACCGGCAGCTTTCCCAACTGGAAGTGGTTGTTCACGTCCGGTAAGAGAACTCTCATGGGAGATAATCATTGAAACTCTCAAACAGCACTTGCCCATGCCTCCATTGCTAACTGCCAGTGTGATTTGGGCCTATAGGTAATTACATGAAGTATATACGCAAAAGTGACGTCAAGGGAGATATGCCTTCATGAACTAGTGGAACAATAATGAAAGAAGAAGTAACGGTATAAAACAAATATCAGAGAACATCAACCACAGACACAGCCAAGCTTGTTGCATCTCCTAATGAAAATCTTCTACATGTACTTCAAAAAGCTGCAAACTAACATGCTTCTCTTCCTATTTCTTGCGGAGTAAAGTCCACGAGTGAAAATGGCCAAATTACTCTCCAATGAAATCTTTTTTTATCATTTCCACACTGCAAAAGACCCAAAGTAAATCTATATGACTATTTTGTCAAGACTTCATTGAAAGAGTAACCATTGTAATTTATGGGTCATGTGGGAGTGAAGAAAGACATCACACAACCATACCTCTATGCTATGTTATAAACATCTAATACAACTTAGCAAGTACCAAATATTCAGAAAGCTTTATTGGGAATCAAATCACAACATGACATGACTCTAAAGAATGACGAGTCTAGACCTTTTGGATATCAATCATATTCACATGTAAACAAATGACAGAGCTATCTTTTACCCTACATATGACAACAGTACTATCTAATAGTACAAAAATCACAATATTGATAACCAAATGTCAAAAGAGCAAGTTCTTCAAAGTTTATACCTCTAACCTTGAAACAAAACTAGTTCTTCAACTAAGACCAGAATGAAGTCATGCTTTATAAACATAATGGCAAGATGAAAAGTAACTCAAGGGTGAGGGGTGGCCCATTATACACCCAATTTTAATAAAATTGAGTGGAAAAATGGGTCCATTAATTCATTTTGCCACCTCTACTCCTGCACAACACTCATCCTCTTTTGCTTAAAAAAAATGAAAAATCTCATATGAGCCACTAGTCTCTCCCCCTTTCAATCATCGTATAAATCCAAGTCATCTTGAATCTTGATCATCACAAAGAGAAACGAGAACAGAGAAAAATAAACAGGAAAAATATATTATACTTAAGTTATAGGAAATTTTACCTTATCAACCAATCCATAATTGATGTTAGGTTAATAATACTCTCTTTTTTTAAATTAATGACATAAGTATAAAGCCAATTCTGTAAATCCTTTTTTCCTATTGACAATGTCTGCCAAAATTTATTAAAAGAAAATCATAAAAATGCATAGCAACACATTGCCCCTCACTTCAAGCTAGCCTACAATTCCTCCCAAACTTCGTTTTCATCACAATTTATAGCAACACTCATCACTTCACGCTATCATTCAAGGACCCTGAACACCTCCCCCTTGACACCAGTGGATCTGCAACATCATACGATTCATGAAAAACATTATTTTTTGAATTTACTAGATAAATCAATCAAATAGTTTGCCGTTTGATTGCGAGAACATTGTCCCCTTCCATCTCATCTTCATTCATCGTGGATATTCGTCAATCCACCATGATAGCATTCAAGTTGGTGTTCCCCCCATTGAAAAAAGAGGTTTCAAAGAAATCTTGAACTCTTCACATTAATCCAACTTCAACTCATTCTCTAACATGAAATGGAAGAGAGTTAGAGAGCATGGAATACAAACCCGCTTCAAATTTGGCCACTTTGTCCCTCAGCACTTCTTGACATCACAATCTTCGCTGAATAAGATCTGATTCTTTCCTCCAAATCACTCTCCATCCTACAACTCAACTTTTTTTATGGCATAGTTACCAATTTGTTTCCCTTTTCAACGCTTCAACTGCCTATTCCAGAGTGCCGGCTTTGGGACCTGCTTTTATGGACTTTGACGCTCTAGATAGTTCCTGATTCGATGGATTCGAACGACATGACAACTCAACTTCATGAATTGATCGAAGATTTCTTGCTCCATGTGCTTCAAGTATGTGTCATCATGACCGAGAATGACGAACCATGCTGGAGCTTGAATTCATGGGAAACGAGCAGCAACGGTGATGATCGACAACTAGTGCGCCTGAAATATCCCTGGGCGAGATGTCGCAGGCCTTTGAAACAGAGCAACAACGGAGACGTTATTGGCGGACAGAAGCGAAGAAGCTCCACGGACACGATCATGGCATTGTCGAGCAAGTTCAGCGAGCTTCTCTGGAATCAATCTTCGAGAGACTTGCTTTCGCTCGATCACCAATCCAAAGCTTGAGGTCGCCACTGCCGAGTCGTCAATTATCCCTATGGTGAACAGGTACTTCTCGAAACAGAGTCCAGCTTCGTCATTTCATCGAACACCTTCCTCGCAAACTTGATACCTCCTCCACAGCTCAATCAACGGCAATGCAACTCGGAAAAAAAAAGCGAGAGGGCAAAGCAGGAATGAACTGAAATCATATCTAGAATTTAATTGGATACAAAATAACTTGATTCAGCTGTGGGCGTCATCAATGAGTCAGCAAAGGCCACGAACGGCTTCAAAACGTCGCCCTCAGAATAGGGTCGAACTTAAGGGATGGGCTGAAGATTTATTATTTTCTTTTCTCTCTTCTTTTTTCTTTTTCCTTTTTCTTTTATTTTTCTTTTATTTTGTTTTCATAAAAATGCATTTTCAACTTGTCGGCAATTTTTTATGTGTTAAAATCTCCCTAATCGACTCTTAAAAAATAATTTTCAGCACTAGACAAAAATTCAAGCTTATGTATCCTTGCGGACCTAGGCCATCTTATAATTCTTCTCCGAAAGATGTTACAAAAGTAGCACTCTTACTAATGCCACTTAACACAAATTGATGTGAATCAATTAGTTTATTACAAAATTACAGTGGAAGTTTCAAAGATCCTTAAAGGCATTCAGCTTTGGAATGGAACACAAAAATCACAATATTGTTATCAAATTTTAAATTGAGTTGGCACTCCTATATAGCAATGTGCATTATTCTTTTCTGAGTAAGCAAGTCACCATGTTGAGCTATATTTTGATAGTTTATACTCAATTGTAAAAGAAAAAGTTGCGGTACTTGTACATAATAAAACGAATGAAAATTTATTGTAGTGTGATTATCCTTAAAAAAATCTGATAATAATGAAATTTTTATGTTCTTCCAAATTGATTTTATATTTGCTTTCCAATTTCAACTAGCTCCTATTGATTTATCGTTGATTGTAATACATATTCCATGAAACGAAAAGCAAGTTGAAAACAATGACGAGTGGGAAGACTATTGTTCTTGTCCTCCCAAGGTAACAAAGGTCCGTGTTCTCTCTGCCAGGCCAGTTACTCCTAGCGCTACAAGCAACAACAAAAACATCAACCTCTCGCTCCCATAGTGAGTCATTCCTTCACCTGCGGCTTCCCCAACCGGAAGTGGTTGTTCGTGTCAGGTAAGAGAACTCTCATGGGAGATATTCAAAGAAACTCTCAAGCAGCACTTGCCCATGCCTCTGTCACAGAGGTTGACTGCCACTGCCATTTGGGCCTATAGGTAATTCCATAGGCTATATGCGCAAAAATGAAGTCAAGAGAGATATACCTCCATGAACTAGTAGAACAATAATAGAAGAAAATAAATAGTGTAAGACATATATCAAAGAACATCAACCACAGACATAGCCAAGGTTGTTGCATCTCACAATGAAAATCTTCTGCACGTACCTCAAAAAGCTGCAAACTAACATGCTTCTCTTTCTATTTCTTGCAAAGTAGAGGCCATGAGTGAAAATAGCCGAATCACTCTCAAGTGAAACCTCTTTTATCATTTCTACACTGCAAAAGACAAAATAAATCTATATGACTATTTTGTGAAGACTTCATTGAAAGAGTAGGAGTGAAGAAAGACATCACACAGCCATACCCATATGCTATGTTAGAAACATCTGATACAAGCTAGCAAGTAATGAATATTAAGAAAGCTTTATTGGGAATCAAATCACAACGTGACACGGCTCTAAAGGATGACGAGTCTAGACCTCTTGGATCTCAATCATATTCACATGTAAACAAACGACATCTCTCTTTTACCCTACATATTACAACAATACTTTCTAACAGTCAAAGAATTACAACATTCATAACCAGATGTCAAAAGAGTCAGTTCTTCAAAGTTTATACCTATAACCTTGAAACAAAACTAGTTCTTCAAATGAGGCCAGATGGAATTCATGCTTTCTAAACATAACAGCAAGATGAAAAGTAACTCAAGGGCAAGGAGTGTTAGCATTTCGTGTCCAGAGTAAAACAGAAGAAGAAAAATTCTAACCAGTTTATGCTGACATTTTGGGAGACAACTCTCCAGTCTTGACATAATGTGCAAGTTTAGGGAGGCCAACGAACATGAGTAGTCGGACAAAAAACCATAATCTTCTCTTAATGCACACCCAGCTTCTAATGTAACTTCCATTTGTGGAAAGTGTTAAGCTTGGTAAGCACAACCTGAAACCTACAGCAAGCAAACTAAGTTCAAGTATGCATCGTTAGGACTGTGAATTAAAATGTACTCTAAGGTCCAACTTTCATCCATAAAAAAAAAAGGAATCCTACAAGGTAGTGCTAGAATATTACCGGTAGAGGTATTGTGAAATTCATCTTCAATACGAACAAGACTGGTTCTCCATTGTGGTTAGGAAGACTCAGGCAATTGCAATCCCAAGCCACATATTAGCAAGACACAAGAAAATAGATGGCACAAGAGTTATGGATTTCAGCCCCACACAACACAAAATAATCCACAGGAAAGGCAAAAGAACTCTTTGGGAGACAGACCTCTTAGGATAGTGAAAATTGCAATATGAAGAGTTGACACTATTAAAAGAAATAGTTTCCACTTCTCGTGCAATACATTAGTGAGCATTGACAACTGATCAACTGTGCTAGACCATTAAGATTTTATTGTGCTTTATGACTACCGGTTTCTAACACTAACATCGGCTCAACTTGAATAAGACAAAGAACATGAGAGTACTAACTTTGGCACCACAATTAAACTAACCTCACTTGCTACTGTCGATTTGTTGAAGAGATCCAGCAAATTTGTGAGACAACATTTGGTGAAGTTGAATTTCATCGAGAGATGGAAGAAGCTTTTGTTATATCTCATAGACCTAATAAAGAGGTGAAGAGGCTCTAAGAATTTAATAGAGGGCCGGAGGAGAAGAGTTGATGGGACAATTCAGAAAAGTACCCACTTTCAATTCCAATCGAAAAAGAGGAGGTAGGGCAGGAACCTTTCTTTTGTTTGGGTGGGTTTCTTTTCTTTTATGGGATAATAACACAAACGATTCTTGAATTTTAGCTCAATATATAATTTAGTCCATAAACTTTTAATTTGTTTAATGTAGTCCCTGAACATTAACCCAATGTGCAATATAGTCCTCGAACTTTTAATTTGTTCAATATTATCCTGAACTTTTGGTACATGTTCAATTCAGTCCCAGAACTTAAATCAATGGAAAAGACTACTCAAGTTCAGAGACTTAATTGAACATGTACCAAAAGTTCAAAAATGACATTGAACAAATTAAAAGTTCGAGGATCATATTGCACATTGAATTAAAATTCAAAAATTATATTGAACAAATTAAAAGCTCAGGGACCAAATTACACATTGAGCTAAAGTTTATGGACTGTTTGTGTCATTTTTCCTTCTTTTATCAAGCAGTACTTCCTTCTCTCTGAACGTCCCAAATTCTAATAGATTTTTTTTTGGTCAAAATACAAATTCTATTAGATGGAAAGTACCTATTTCCAATGCTCTGGGTTTTTTCACTTCATCTAATTCTGCGGAAGGCATACCCTACGTGTGAATAGATTTTTTTTTTTCTGGTGAGACCAAAGCCGTAAGCTAAGTGACACAAATCCCTGAATGGAGCCAAAGGATGGCAATGCCATCCAAAGCAAGATTTCCTCCCAGGTCTCCAATTTTCCACAAAGCTCATACAGCTGAGAAATACTTGAACTCCCTTACCCTCCTAAACTAACGAAAGCTGATAAAAAAGCCATGGATTCCACATAAATTCACTGTCTATTACGTTAACAATAAAAGTAAGCCCATATTGAATAGTGCTTGTGTGGCTGCTCCACTATCATCAATGCTTAACACAATGAGCAAACTCAGGATGCTAACAGGTTCATGACAGGAGAAATAACCTCACGCCCTTGCTACCAATAATCCCCATGAGCAAATGCCACCTGAAGTGATGAAATTGGCTGAAATCTCTCACAACGATCTCACGATCAACAATCTTTGCAATAAGTTTAATTGGGAATGACAATCCAAGCAAATGCGAAGATTCTTCATTACAATTATCGTACTACACTTGATGGAGTAATCATATGCGAATCATTTACCTCTTTTACCATCATCAAGGATTGCACCTGATATAGTCCAGAACTACGAAACTCGGACACATCAATAGCACGCCTAAATTTGCCTCAAAGTGCAAAAAACTCATAACAAATATCAAGCCAGATTACATATTATGTTGGTGACATAAATTAGTATCAGAAAAGCGATGCCTAGGCAGGGTTATGCCATAAATTATCTTAACAATCTGATAATCAAGTTAAAAGCATGAAATGGGCTTGTGATCACAGCTGCAACCCTCAATAAAGACATTAACATCCGGAAAAGACCTGATCTGGACATTCATCATGCTTCCTTTCTCGGTCCCTTGATGAAATTCTGTGTTTGGAAAAGCAGTAAATGGCACATGGACTGTCAGTCAGAGTACATTGAATCATTTGAAGACAATTTATGGAATGCTACATGATTAACTACATCCTCTTACTAAAGAAGAGAATGCTAATCATCGTCAATAACATTCATACATATCTTTATCCATAAGGCGCTGTCTGAACAAATTATGGTTATGAAATGTTTTAATTTCTTGAGACAAAATAATTAGCATTAACGGTTTCTGCCATCACAGAAACAGGAGAGAATCTCATTATGCTATAATCGCCACCACTGATGTCACATACCTATTTGCACTCTACATGCAGTACAAAGAATCATAATACTATAGTTCAATTAGTTTGCGATGAATTCACCACAAGAATGGGAACTCCCTTGAACTGCAAGTTTGACTTAGGTTATAGTCAAATGAAGAGATTAACTAACAGGAATAAGAACAATGAACAATATGATCAGAATAAACCAAGAATTAGGAATGAAGACCAAGGATATCGCCTAACTTCATCTTAAAGACCTCTATAGTGTCCTCGTTGTGATTGACTAACATCATGCAAGGAAATCTACGGCTATAGGTATACTCAATCTTAGCATGAGCATCATATCATAGTGCCACAGCAAGAAGCATTGCCATAGAGCCATAACACATGCCATTACGTTGTTAACAGGCTATAGGATAGAAAGGTCACACCATGCAGCTGACTTGTAATATGCACAAGCAACTGATTATTCAATATGCATCAGAGGTGCATCATCATACTATAGATGCTGTACATGATGTCAAGAAAGCAAGGAATCATAAGTTCAAAGGTCTTACCAAGTTGTGCACAGGCATGAAAGGACTCACAGAAAGAATCAATGCACGCAGATCCAATGAGAAGCCTGAGTAACCCATGGCCTGTGAGGCTTTGGAGCTGAAAACCAAACGTTGGCATTCAGAATATATATATAATACCTTAACAAATCATAGATTCCACAATGTCATAAACAGCAAATGAATGGAAAAAGGAGGGGTCAAAAAGGCAAAGAGAAATGATATTCATGTAATAGGGTTCTACTAAACAGAGAAGAAACATGCACCAAATTGACTTTATCATTCTGGAGACAAATTATTTCAAGACCATCTTTTCTGTATGTAACGAGTTTCTAAAGCGTATTAATTATCTAAGAGGTATGAAAAGGTCATGGTCTAATCAATCTCTTGATATATTTGTAATTGAAGAGCTAAAATTGGAGAATTGCTAGATCAAAAAGCATATAAATTGAAATAAATCTTTAGTAATTCACAATAGGGATCAAGGAAGAAGATATTTCTCTCTAATGAGTCTAACCAATGGAATATCTACGATTAAGACACTACTTGTCATTTTCCTTAACCAAGGGCATGACTTCCCATTTCTCAAATGGCAATCTAAGAATACCCAGTCTAGAGGACAACTACATATGATAAACAGGACATCTGAAAACTGGCCAAAGGAAAAGACAGGCATCAGAAACTCTTACCTTTTGTTTACCAGGCAAATTCTACACCTATTCATAGCAACCATTACATGGCTGAGCACCGCTCCACTCAAGTATTAGTCTTGTTTATCTGTAGCCACCATCTCCAGATACGCACCACATCCTTGACGAAGAAAACTTCTGAATGGATTCTTATCCAACAAATGACCCACTATTTCTATGGTTGCAATTCCATTAACCCTTTGTCATTACAAAACACTCCACTGAGCCAACTTTATAGGCATTCTCCTTTGTCGTCTCAGGTCATATGCATTTGCAAGGGAGTCAAATGGCGTATCTGTATCTAAGCATTCGGACACGTCATTACATATATTTTGGGGGACACTAATCCTCTTTGACGATATATCCGGAATTTGCATAGACATCCCTCCTGTTTTGATATCGATATCCAATTTAACATCATCTTCAGCCACCAACAACTCTGACAAAGGACTTACGTCCTCATAGCACATATTCTTCTTAGTTTTGGCCTCTTTTTGCTTCCTCGGCCTCTTTTTGCTTCCTCAGCCTCTTCCTCTTTTCCTTATCCTTTGCCTTCCGCTGAATGGTCGGGCAATATATCCCCTTAACTTTTGCCTCTTTTATGTTCCTTTTCCTTTGCATTTTCTTCTCGTTTCTCTTCTGCTGCAATGTTAAGGAGCTTGTTTCACCAGTTGATTGGATTTGATGGGGAGCCAATGACTGAGTGAAAGTTTGAGTGAAAGTTTTCGCAGGAAATGTGGTAATGAGGCCTGAATTTTGATTGAAGAGAGGACAATTAGGCTGCTGAGGCTGCGAATTGATTGGGCGTGGGGGCCAGTATGTGGGAGGAGGAGGAAGTGAGGGAGTTGGAAAGAGGTGGGACTTTTGGATTCCATGCAAAGAATAATGCTCTTGATAATTGAGATATGGGACACTAGGAGGAGCCTTTGGACCATTATTCCCATTATCATGACCATACATCCTAATAAGTTGCCGCAAGTTGGAAGTTGGAGGAGGGAAGGCAGGTGGCGCCTCAGCCTCAGGACCTTGACGGGTCCAATTACCGTAGTTCCTCTGAGAATACATACCGATTGGGTAATCTCTGGTCCGAACCTTCAAAGATCAAATCATAAAGTTAAAATCAAAGGCCCAAAACGAAATGCTTAATTGTCTTAATAGAGCAAGTTCAGAAAGCAAAGGCGAACTCATGTAATAAACACTACTGGCAGTGGCAGAACAAGTCGAACACGTGGAGTATTACATTTCAGAGCAAGAAATAACTCTCAAAATCTAAACCTAGCTTCCGCTCACCGAGTTCACCTCCTGATTAAGCTTCATTCTCAATTTTAACAGCAAATGACTAGGGGGTGATCGGCCTATCCTGTTTTGGAACCGGGAACCAAACGAACCTGCTAGTTCCCAATTCCACCCAGGAACTGGCCACTTTTTATTTTCTTTTTTATTGTTTTAATTACATTTTTTTTGTTTCATTGCAGCTCGGTTTTGCTAGAATATGCAGCAAACCATCTCGAGCACGCGGCCAAAATGCATATTTGACACCCCGTAAGTTAGAATCTTTTCTCTCGAACGTCTCCTTTTTGCTTCGCCGGAGGAATGTCCTCCGACCATCAATCACACATCCGGTCCCCGAAACAACGCTACCTACTTTGACCATCACTGAACCGCCGGCCGCCTACCCGGTCACCGTTTTGGCCATTAAAACTTAAAACCGACAACCAAATCTCGTTTTCCGGCTACCAAACTTCCGGCCCAAAGAAGACGCACTAAATCTAATCAACCAAACATACAAGACAAGAAACCGAGATAGTGAACTAATGGACCGGCCTCCAACCGCGGGCCTCTCAGATGGGTAAAGGATTCTCCGGGCGACTTTGACCTCTGCCCGTCGCGCGACTCTGCCCTCCTTGTTTCTGCGCGACCTGTTCTCCTGCTGCTGCGCGACGCCTTCTGGTCCCCTTTCTTTTTGTCTCTCTCGCTTAGTCAAAAGAAAGAGCATTCCATGCGATTTAAGATCAAAGAAAAAGACGCGAGGAAATGGAGGGCATCATTTATGACAAGCAGTGTACCATAGAAGTCGACCCTCCATTAAATTTGTCAGAAATAGGCACATTGAATATTGCCGGGTTTTGAGAAGTTGTGAGACATTTCTAGGAATAAAGAATCGCCACAAAATTTATCAAAGTACGTCGGAAATTTTGCCTATGAAATAATGGAAAACGCTGTATAGCTGCGTCCATTGGTTCCTAATAAAATCATGGGCGGTGGGCAGATCAACTCTACGAACAAATCTAGTACGCAGAACGCGGAACTTGTGCGTTTTCATGACAGACCGACATAAATTCCTCCGCTATCTATAGCGTAGTCAACGTAGCAGAGTATTTTCCATATGATTGTGGGTTTCTCGGTTGCCATGGGTAGAGAATTCGAGTTGCACCTTTGGGAATTCAGCTATAATGTGCAAGTGGTGGACAAAATAAATGTTACTTTTACAGTAATATTATATTGTGGTATATGTCATTCCGATCTCCCACAATATCAAAAACGAATGGGAACAACTTCTTGTCCGTAGTGTTCGGTTAGTGTTCGGGTATGAGATGTTAAAAACATCATTCTTGTCGATTCTCTTCTTAGATAATAAACGACAAATTGTAGGTGTGGTCACGAAACTGAAGTGGGCACCAAAGTAAAAAAATTCAAAATCGGGGATAAAGTGTTAGAAACGCGAATCTTTGATGAGAAATAATAAATGTTTACGGTGGTACACTAGGAGGCTATTACCAAAAGCTACACCTATCCACATTATCCCATCGCCGTTACAATCATTATTTGATCTTAGAATCGATATACTTTTGATCACTTCACACACGATTTCTTCCATCGGTTGAAGTATTCATATACGTGTGTAATAGATGATTCGTGGGATAATCATGTTCGTCCTCATTTTGTTTCTCTCATATTATGTCGAAAGAAGGAGGCGGTACCAAAGACACAATTCATTTATATTAGATTTTTCAGATTTATATAAGAAATTCAAGAAAAAAAATTATATAAGTACACGATGGTACGAAAAATCTTATCCGGTTTATTCACTATTCTTTCTTTGTTTTTACTGTTTTATTTTATTTTATTTTCCAAGAAGTAGAAGCTGGTTCATATGGTCCATTTATTTTTCTTTGCAGCTTACATTTGTTTTTCTTGTACTACCTTGCCTTATGTTGGGTTACATGGGTCAAGCTGCCTACCTTATGGACCACCATTCAGATTATGAGCAAGTGATTTTCTCTTCAATCCCAAGTAAGCATTATGTACTAAGAATTTACAAATATTATCTGCATGAAGGAGTTCATCTCCCTTGATAGTTGACTGATAATTTTGTTACTCAAATGTGATATGGTTTTAGGAATAAATAAGGTTTTTTGTTATGCAATCAGTAATAACCAAATATTGATCATACGTTAAAGAGTGAACAGCAATAACACAAGAAAATTGACAAATTTGTCATGATTGTA
This sequence comes from Syzygium syzygioides, assembly GCA_031216285.1. NCBI lineage: Eukaryota > Viridiplantae > Streptophyta > Magnoliopsida > Myrtales > Myrtaceae > Syzygium > Syzygium syzygioides. Next base: position 24,790,860 of record CM062246.1, read on the forward strand.
GCAGCTTTTAAAAAGACGTCTCATTCAACTTTGAGTGCTGTAACTTTAAAACACGTATTACTGAGAACTCGAGTTATATACAACACGGTTATAGTGTAATATAATAATGCCATAGTCTTAGTTGTATCAAATGCATTCGACGCTCAATTGGATTATCAAAGTGAAGAATGAGGGGAGGGATACGTCATCGAGACTCTTTGAACATATTATGTGATCCTCCATGAAGTTTGATGGGCTCTTGACCCATTTGATGTAAAAGCCCATTAAAGGCAAATGTGTGGCCCATATTGGCAAGGCCTCTTTCACCAGCTACATTTCTCGAGGCCCCCACACGACAATCCGGCAGTCTCGAAGGGAGACTCGGGATCAAATCGCAAGTCTAAAAAACCCGAGTCCTCCAATTTGAAGTCGATCTCGCCGGAGAATTCATTCCACTGTGAACCTAGCGCATGGCCGACTCGGGATGATATTCGGTACCATGTAGTCATAGCGGGATAGAATAAGACATCTTTGTCTTAATCTAGCAAAAAACAGCTCGGAGTTCATAGGTTTAGTTCCTGGTCCAATGAAAAATAGCCTGAGTAATATGAATCTGGTTAACAATTATAAGTACGTGTTAAATATTTGAAATAGAACCCTTCTTTAGTTCCTCGCTATTAATGAAAGTGTATATTCCATTCTAATTTAAAGTTTTATTGAGATGATCGAAGAAGTTATTACGTACTTCTATGCCTCTGAAACTTAAGAAGACGTCGTAATTCTTTTTGGATTTCGACGGAGAAGCCATTGGATGACGGAGTTCGACAAAGAGCAACAACTATTAGCCAAAGATTTGATAGAATTTTCAAGTAGTTCGGTCGCCACTTGATCTTGTTGATTTGCTCTTATACTGAGGGAATAGAGATGTGTGACTTTTTGGTTAACGGTGGTGTATAAGCCTTTAAGGATAAGGATGCACCTCGACCAAAAAAAAGGATAAGGATGGATCAAAGGATAGTCATGGCTTGAGAGAGACAGACAGACAACTCTTGATGTCGACGAGAGGGAGATTCATTAATTCTCTCATTTCACCTATAACGTTTCTTTTTTTTCGTCATTCAAGCAATACAACTTTCATCATTCTTAATTTTTCCCAATTATTATCAAGCATTATTTGTGCATTTAGTGGGAAGGTATCGATGACCTCATCATTATGTTAGAAAATCATAGTACAAACACCTCAATTTAGAAAATTCAGCAATATGAAATTTCAAACTCTTTTAAAACAAACATCCATAAAAGAAGAAGAAGATGACATACATTTAAATATAAATAGAAAAGTTCATATATGTTGTGTGCTTTTTATTTACTCCGCATGAACAAAATACGAGACAAGGCTAGGTTGCATTGAATTGGCACAGCTCTCCAACTTCCCATGAAAAACTCTTAAAAAACAAAATGAATGAGAAAAATCGTCACCGTACATCCGATTTGCTGCATGCAAAAATGAAAAAAAAAACTGCACAAGGGACAAAAAGGTCGTTGAGAAGCATGGCCTATCATTACTATCATTTTATTAATTATATCTTTTTAATTTCAAATGTATAAATCACGACGGATGTACACATGAGAGTCACATGACCTCTCTCTCTCTCTTTGCATAGAGCACAGAGGCCACGCCAAAATCAGCTAAAAATTTTGCCAATTCTAGCCAAAGGTTGCCCCTCTTGCACAGCTCTTTTTCTAACTTTCACTCTATTTTACAGTCCACGTAGTTTGTATATGTGACTACTAACCGTCCAAAATTATTGTCTGAGAGAGGTCACGTCCATCTATGCTAACAAAAAGAAATGCTGTTCATAAGAAAAAGATAATATTATAGGACTATTTTGGTAACCAATGCTTTGAATGACCATTTACAAGAAATACCAGCTACTCATTTATACACATACCCACCTAACTCTCATTTAATGTATGTACTCTTGATTCCATCACATAAGCCTCTTTAAAGCTTGTTACATATCTTCTCATTTGATCACCCCTTTTAAAGCTTGTAATACACTTTTGTGAAAATTGATAGCAAAATTACATATACAGGGCAAATGAATAATGTTTTCTTAAAGACTGTTGTGGTTCTCATGTATAAATAACAAGCACCACAAAATATAAATAACCTTTCCTCTTCCTATAGAAAAACAAGCCCCAAAATCTCAAACCAAGCCCACCCAAAAATGCCGTCCATATGTCGCCAATGTGGCTCAGTCGGGCTGCAGCCCACGGAGCCTAGCGACCCATGGCCTATGTGGCCACGTGTAGGCTGTGTGTGGTCCGTTACTCGACAAGAAAACGCTTAAAGGATTCCAGTAAAATTGCACGACAATAATTCTTCTTATCACAACTACTAGGCAGAGACCGAGAGGGAAGTTTGATGATTACACGTCCCCATCAAATCTTTCATCATATTCTCTCTTGTGTATATAACTCTGTTGGCTAGAAAGTTATGTTACTCATGATTTGTCTTCTCGATTTAACGAAGTGAACTTTATATAAATCGGTGAGCGGGTCATGGATGTGGCCTTATCTCAAAGGATGAGATATATAAAGACATGAATTAATTTAAGCTCTTTAATTTCTGTTTATCAAGCGTGCCGACCTCTCTTTCATACAATGTATGAAATTGCTAGATCGAAACACATAAATTGTACTTTTACCTGTGTTTTTTTAAGTGCTTTTTGTTGAAGACGTTGTAGACATCATTGGCTTTCTAGATCTGGATATAGTTAATTATCATTAACTTCATCCAGTAAAGCAATGCTAATAAAAGATGGTTGTATGAGTCGGTGCTTTGTAGACCCACCAACAGAAGACTATCTTTTAGTTTCTCATTGCCCACGTGTGGTTTATATCGCATTTATTCATGAGAAATAGGACGGCAGTTCCATGTAAATGGAAAATGCCTTGTTAACTGAACTATTTAATCAGCAACTTGTGTGGCTTTGAAGAGGGAAGTAAATGGATGTAAGATTTCACCTTACCCTTTTATAGTTATCTTTATTAGTAAAGGTTAAATTAGCAACTTATGTGGCTTTGAAAAAGGAAGTAATGTAAGATTTCATCTTACCCTTATATACTTGTCTTTATTAGTAAAGGTCAACTTTCGACGTTGAATTTGTTATTTTTGATGATTCATGAGCACATAAATCTTTTGTAGTGTCCAGATTGTTGAATGGAATTGACCCAACATCTAAAATCTCAAACATTTGAAACACCCCCGGGCAAAAGAATAAAAATAAATAACAAACCCTAAAATGAGGAGTGAGAAAGTGAACATTATTGACGACATTGTCACCTTGGATTCGCACAGGCTACCACCACGGGTTGGTCTTGTGAGCAACAACAAACTCTGTTTTACTTCTGCAGAGAGCTTTTCTGTAAATGTAGTTATTGCTTTGGCGGTTCTGTGAAGAAAAGTGACAATATGTGTTGGGGATTCATTTCTTGATGTATGCAAACATGAGGTGGCTTCTTCTATGGACCCAAAGTGAGGTTTTGACCAGCTAGTCAAGGCTGCGAGGAAAAAGCTTGTACTTCAGCTCGAAAACCTACTGGTCATTACCTGAAAGATCGTATGCTGCTTGTCTTAATGGCATGGTTAGAGATAATGAATGGAACAAGCAAACGGCTCAAATTGCAGAATATCATTTACAGAATATCATTTACGGTTCACATGCTCATCAAAATTTGAAATTCTCACAGCAAAGACTGAGTTATAGCACGGAATTTGCAAAGAAGATTCACCACATAATGGGTAACTAAGATCCCATAAACCAAAAGAATCAATTCCCCGAACATATACATGTAATTGCATCAAGATTATGCACTGATTAGATTCTAAACCTATATGCATTCGCCCTGATACCACATTGAAGAAATTAAACGATCTAAAACTCGTACATAGTACTTAGAATACCTAACCTTAAACCACATACCTAATTTAGCCACTCATCATCTTTGAACTGATTAATACAAATAAAACCATACGATTCCAGGACTGTCTTCCTCTCCTTCTCCTCCCCTAGAAGGTCTCGAACAGATAAACCGTAAGCATATGAAATTAGGAGGGGAAAGGAGACCATAGTCTATGTATGTAGCATATTCTAATTGACTCATCTATAACAGGTCAATGTTAAAATATCGACCTACACTGACCGATGAATCATATTATTACTATAACCGAGATGTGCTAAACCCAATAATGTAATCCCAGCCATATTTGGGTGATATAGCATTCTCATATATTTTATAAACTTATAACAGCCTGTTTTTCCCCAACTAAAATATTATACGATTAACGCTAGCCCCCATTTTTTACAAATTTCTAACAGATTGCGGTCCAAAATTACCATCTTCCTGTTCGTTTTAGAATGGGGGTCTTTCAAGCAAATGTTTTGGCACTTTCTAATGTTTTACCAGATTTGGTTCTAATATAATCATTACTAGCTTAAAAAAAACACAAATTTCCACACTTTATTATCAAAAGAAAAGAGGTCACTCGTTCATGATTGAACAATAATGAAAGCACACTTAGGGAAGAAGCAATCGCCAATTCCCTCTCGACCGGCCAAAACACTGATCAAATCACTGAGATTTTCTCACAATAATATGCTAGGCAAAGTCAACAATATTCATGACTTTACTCTACAATATTATAAATTCAAGTACGTAGATCATAATTAGTATAACTGCGAAGTACTTACCACGAAGCTTAAATCCAGTCAATGCAATTTTTTGCCCAAAACTCCATGCGAATCACATGTAAATCATTTACCTCTTTTATCATTATAAGGGATAGCACATAATATAGTCCAGAACTATGAAGCTCAGACACATCAATAGCATGCCTGGAATTACCTCAAAGTTTGATAAACTCAAAAAATCAAGCTAGATTACAGATTATGTGTGATGACAAAAAACTTAGCATCAGAAAAGTGATGCCTACACAAGGTTATGCCGTAAATTATCTTAAACATCTGACAAACAAGTTCAAGCATGAAATGGACTTTGATCACAGCTGCAGCCTTTAGTAAAACACATGAACATTGGAGATAAACTGATCTGTACATGCACTATGCTTCCTTTCTCGGGTCCCTTGATGAAATTCTGCGAATTGGGAAAGCAGTAAACGGCACATGCATTGTCAGAGTGCATTGAATCATTTGAAGACACTTTATGGAATGCTGGATGTTTAACTATATCCTCTGACCATATATTAGAATGCTAACCATTGTAAATAACTGTTGAGAGTATTTGGCCGATGGGGGGCATATTAGTCTATTTCCTTTATTATTTCATGTATGGCGGCAATAAGGGTGACATTGTAATTTTGGCTTCTTTGCTTTATTAAAAATAGATAGCTTGGGTTCACATTGACCTAAGCTAAGCATTTAATTTAGTGTTTTTGTCTCTCAACAAGGTATCAAAGCCGGGGCTGAACTGAAACCCTAACCCCAATCTCTTCTCTACACAACCATTCTTTTCTCTCTCTCTCTCCTCTTGCCTTCACCCTCCACTTATCAACTTAAGCTTTTGGGTTGGATCAACTTGCTGATGTCACCATGCAACCCGATTGTTATATGCATGAGTAACTGATGATCATTGAATATGCAGCAGAGGTGCAACATATTACTACACATGGTGGTCACGATAATCATAAAAGAAAGGATTCAATTGTTCAAAGGTGTTACCTAGTTGTGCAAAGGCATGAGAGGATTCAATAGGAAGAATCAATACATGCAGATCAAATGAGTAGCCTGATGATTAACCCATGGCATGTGAGGCTTTGGAGCTGAACATCAAATAGAAGCGTTCAGCATATCTATAAAATACTTAAACGAATCATAGATTCACAGTGTCATTAACGGAAAATGAATGGAAAAGGAGGGGAAGAAAGGCGAAGAGAAATGACATTCATGTAACATGTTTCTACAAAACAGAGAATAAACATGAACCAAATTGATTTTATCATTGCGAAGACAAATTATTCAAAGGCCATTTGTTCTGTATGTAATTTGTTTCCAAAGTGTTTAATTATTTCAGATGCATGAAAACGTTATGGTCTGTCAGTCCCTTGAAATATTTGCAACTAAAAAGCTCAAATTGGAGAATTGCTGGACTAAGAACCACATATGTTTAGTAATTCAAGAAAGGGATCAAGTAAGAAGATATTTCTCTCAAACGAGTCTAACCAATGGATTCTCAACTATTAAGATACTGCACTTCGTCTTTTTTCTTAACCAATGACATGAAGTTTTATTTCTCAAATGGCAATATGGTTAAAAATACCCAGTCTAGAGGAAACCTACATAGGATTAGCCAGGCATCTGAAATTTGGCCAAACGAATTGACTGGGAACCTGAAACGCTACCTTTTGTTTCCTGGGAAAATTCTACACCTAATTATAGCAACCATTATATGGCTGAACACCAGTCCACTCAAGCAACTATACTTAGTGTCAGTCTGGATAAGTGTACCCACCATCTCAAGATAAGCACCTTATCCTTGATGGAGAAAACTTCTAAATGGGTTCTAATCCAACCAATGGCCCGCTAGTTCTATGCTTGCAATTTCATTAACCCTTTGTCATTACAAAACATTCCACTGGGCCAGCTTTATTTACCTGGGATGTGCAGGTAATTTTCCAGAGCAAGGATACAACAACATATCTTTACTGCAGCAAACGATTTACATTTGGACGAGAGAGAGAGAGAGAGAGAGAGAGAGAGAGAGAGAGAGAGAGAGAGAGAGAGAGAGAGAGAGAGAGAGATATAAAGAGAGAGAGAGTTGTTCAGCAAGATCTGCAATCATCGAAAGCCCCAGCTACAATTCTTTCTCTAGCCGGTTGGAAGAATTGATTGAAAGGTGGAAATAGAAAGAGGCTTCCTGAATTCTTCTTAAGCAATATGGAAATGGATGAGTGGTAGGAAAACCATTGTATTAGATTTGAGAAGAGAACTTTTTCTGGAACGGTCTTTCAGGGAGATGTAGCTAGCAGGCACAATGCTCTACTTCATCAATTGATAAAGTAAACTTTGGTTCAAAATGTAGAATTGCTCTATTACGCTAGTAAAAGCCTCTTAAAATGTGCAGTAACTATTGGTTCATTAAAAAAGAACTATCATTTTCCTTAGGTATCTAAAGTAAATAGGTGCTGATGACAGTATTATAAAATTCTTTCGAACAGATGGCTCAATTGGTGGTTAATCGTTGTTCATACCATTAGGATTTCCTCATTCAAGAAAATCTCGTAGAAGAGATATTGCTTCTAACGCCATTATACCTCCAACAATTGAAACCCATTGATCCAGAATTACCATTATGGCAAGAGAAACAAGAAAAAAGTTGGAAACATTCATAAATCGGGCAGACACTTGAAAGGGGGAACATAGATGAAATTTCAGTAGAAACTAGTCAATATTTCCATTGATTCTGCATTTTTACCTCGGTCGTCAACTTGAAACCCGAGACAGATCCATTTGCAAGACATGTCCAAATATCATGTTAGAGATAATTTAGCAGACTAATTGACAAAGTAATTTGCATAAGAAGGTATCATTTAAGCAAAAACAAGTTCGCCAGTGGGAGAATATGTTTAGTTTAAGAAGTTTATATCTTGTTCTTAAGAATATCAATTCTAAGAAATGTTTGTACCCCAGGAAAATCATGCAAGCAAATTATCTATAAACTGTACCATTTAATTCAATTGACAGTAACTAGGCATTGACCTTGGCAAAATTCTTGCATCAAATATAAAAGAGTGTGTCTTTGGGGTAACTATGGCTTAAATTTTTTTTACTTTCACAATGCCTTTGGGTCGTTCTATATTCTCTCTTCGACATGGAACCTAATGTCCTTGGAGGACAAACAATATGCTGTAAGTAGGGTGATACTTAGAGGCTTTTAATTTTGATGGGCAACTTCTCTTCAGAGAGATCTTGCAACAGTGATCTGATTGAGAGAAGATTTGTGGATGACTTGTGTACTAGTACCGGCTAGGATGGGTTTCCATCAGCTACATCTTCCAAACATCGCATAGGAACTGTGTTCATTGTTATAACAGTCTCGTTCTCTCTATCATGAAACTATGCAGTAATGGGCTAGTTTTAGCTCCAGAGAGAGGAAATTGAGCAAGGTGGTCCTTTATCTACGAGATGAGTCCCCTTGCTTGATGTTTTATTCAGAAAGGTAATGAGCTAGGTCATGTTTCCCACAATACTTTTGACTCATAATCAGATTATTAAGAGCAGCATAACTATGTATTTCAAGCTCCAAAAGTCAGAGTTTTCATGGTTTATTTTTTTCCGCTAAACTTTTTGTTTAGATGCATCCTTAGTACATCTCATGCTTCTCACCCCCGTACTTGAGCTTTTTCTTTCAGAACTACTACTTCAACAGAAAGACAATGTCGTAATCTAGATTAGCTACTTCATGTACTGTTCAAATCACATTGAAACAGATCCTATTTCACTATGTTTTAAGTTTTATGTCTACAAAGTCTGAAGAAAAAAATGATGAGTTCTGAACAGGCTTAGCAAACATGAAATGTTAGATCATGCCAGCGTCAGACAGATGAAAAATCATACTGGAAACACAAGCCATCCACCACAATTTAGCAAGCACTTGCCCTCATGTATGCAGGAAGATCAAGCACATTGCCCATGGCATCTCAGAAAGCATAATTTGCTCATAGTTAAAAAATCATATTTCTCAGAAGATACTATATTTCCCAATTTAAACTTAATAACATTAAGACAGCAAAGAATCTAATTACAGTGAAAACAAGTGAGGAAGAAGAGATGAAGAAAAAAAGGGCAAAGGGAAAAGGAAAGAACAAACTAATGTTAGCTTAACTTGTAGCACTTCCCAGAACTGCAAATTTTTTCGGGGGAAATTAAAAAAAAAAGAAAAATGTTCAACCAGTCACAAAGAATTTAAGAAAAAGGAAATAAAGCGAGGATAGAAAGAATTAATATAAACTCGACTTTTTGACGCTTGAGGAAACTCCACTTTCTTCCATTTAGACTAGGAAAAGGACAGAAAAGATGAATAATTAGTTCCATAAACCTTTTTCTATTTTCATGGTTATGTGTTGCAATATTCAAGTTGCTACAGAAAACAGAATCAATACAAAACTGCATCGATCAATAATCAACATAAGGAATCATAAACCTCCAGTAAGCTTGAGTTGTCAATTGTCATGGGTCACAATTTCAAAGTGGAGCTAAGTAGATACAAAATCAGTAACAAAAGCAAGTTCAGAAACTGACCTAATGCATGGGGCGGAGGTACTTGAATGCAATGACAGTACTGATCCACAGCCTCCAAATTTATCATTTGCACAGTCAGATTATACTTCCTTTATACCTAAAAGTGGCTAAGAGTCATCTAATCATTTATGAACAAATAAATCTTAGGAAAGTTTAGTTTTATTCCAGTATAATCAACAGATGTACCAGTGATTGATAATGCCGCTGCATACATTATGCATGGTTCACATGTCACATAAAGGGAGCATGCTGAAAACTTTTCTACAACTTCTGCAGCCGAAAATCCTGTCCTCTGCCACTGTTCAAGAAGAACATCAAGAATGTCCATCTCTGCATGTCTTGTTGCCTATGAAAGCGCAAGGTGAAAAATAAAGAAAGCATATCAAACTTAGGAGCTTTGCCAGAGAGAAAGTTGCTCTTAGTGTGTAGTTTCATAAAAAATTTAGGAAATGCATTTCAAAAGAAATGTTTTCTCCGACAAGTTATCTGATTGAGTATATACAAGATTGATCAAGGCATATACTACATGATATCAACAAGTTTGGCTCACTTGAAGTTGTTGATAATCTCACATGAAAAAGAGGCTTCTTATTGGATTGGCCACCTCCACCTTTTCTAACATTATTTTTTATATACCCCTATAGCAAGGTGCCTTTGTTTTTTCATTGTGCTCCACAAGATACTAAAAGGGCCAAATATTTTTCACATCAACTATTTATTATTGTCTGCAAAGTCATTTATAGTAGTGTCTTGTCACCACATAACTATAAATGGTTCTAGGAATAGACTATTAGATAAGAGATTATCTCTACCAGAAACCAGGCTTAAACTATTTGTGTAGATGTGGCCATTGTGCGAAAAAAATGTGCCCAAGAAGCAGGTTCTTACATCTTACATGGCAATACAATGTTCACAATTCATTTTATACCAAATAAGTATACCGAAGTTTAGCTAACATATGGTATAAGGAAACAATGTTAGGAACTTCACAAAAGCTGATAAAGACCATAATATGGTTCCAGACAGAGCACAATGGTAAATGAAATACGTAAAACATTGTGCACAATAAAGCCAGATTATTGCTAGTGTTAGCCATAATCATATTTTATGAAAGAATAATGGGAACAAAACCATTTACAGCCTAATAATGCATGGAAATTCCACTTATTAACAGATTTGTTCTGATAATTCTTTAATCATCTATTAAAGAAATAGTCATGGGAGAAATATATAATGACCAACAATAACTACGAGTAGATAATTCAAGGATATCAATTCAGAACAATAACAAAGTGCTGTTGGCCAAATTTATACAAGGGGGTGGAGAAGCAATGATAAACCATACATTTCGTGCCTCATTAGTCCGGTTTCTTCCTGTGATAATAACGTGCCCATCCTCAACAATCACACGGCTGTTCAATCAAAGAGTACAATCGGAAATCATTCACTAATTAAGATTGACAAACTAATCATCTTAATTAGAAAATAAAGTTGTATATCTGAAATGCACGTGATTACTGAAAATTAGTTTTTTACCCAACTGGAACTTTAAGGCTATCCAAAGCAAGCTTTGCCTTATATAAGAATAGCAAATAGGTTTTGTTACTTGTTAGAAGAAAAAACTGTGAGTATAAGAGTCAGAAATTCGCAAGCATGCATGCATGTATTCAAGCTATTCAAGAGGAAATCAGCATCAAGTGTCCAGCAGTAGAAATATTCAGTATCAATATGCAACTACTAATGGAATGAATGCATGTCTCACAGCTATATAATCAGGATCCTGCAGGTCCTGTGTAATATACTGATCACAAACTTCTAAACAATGATTATTGCAACATATTCATCCTGTAATTCATATGTAAATCACACCTAACTGTTAAACTGATATGGCTCTAACCACACTAAAGCAGAAACAGCAAACAATTTTTGAGAAACTGCAAGTTGCTCATTCCAGTGTGTCCTATCATTGGTACCTCAGAAGCTTATCTTTCATTAAATAGGTTTCGCTCAAACATTCAAGAAGCTTCCACAAGTTTTAGCTTCTCGCTCATTTTCCTTCATAAAAGCTATGGCATATAAGGATAAAAAGAGAATTTAAACTGTTGCAAAGGCCTCATGATTCAGAATCGACATCAGCATCTTGTGCTTTTGTCTCTATTCTACTGAATAACTTATGTAAACTCCGTGTTTCTCATGATTATTTATTTTTCATATCCACAGTCCACAGGACGAAAGAAAATAACCACCTAACCAGTTATCCGTGGGCACAACTGATGTTCATATTACGCTCACACTCAAAGTAAATTTGGTTTTGAATTCTCCCTAGTTGCCAAAGTCAAGAAGTGGTTAAAGGACTCGACTATCAAGCAACCTTTCCTGGTGGCTTGCCATCTCATTGCATCTTCTTAATTCCTCTATGGTTGTGCCTCTTCTTCATAAAACATAGAGACAGAGCCCTATCCCAGTGATAGAAGTTTCTTCGAATTCAATTCTCCTGGCAAACCTATCACCCGCTGCACATCTGTATGATAAGTACATACTAGATACTACACATCCACATTTCCTAGACACCTCAAAAGCTCCCAAAGCCATTCCTCTCTCCCTCCCAACCCACAGCACCCGGATTGGCTCAGTATTTTGCCTGAGAAGGGGACTGAACCAACCCATGTACACCCTACTTCCCATTACTTCACTCTCCCTTGCTTGTTTTTTCTTTGAACCTAGACTTCATCTAATTCTTTCTATAAATTGCCACCGATGAAAACAAAACAAAAAAAATCTACACATTCCAGAGATTGTCGCTAATTTTGCAGCGTGTAATGCCGACAACCTATGAATTCACAATCAAGCATCCACAGACAAAACTTACGAAGGAACATCGATTCAGCGTCTCTCGAACAAATTCAACGACACATTCTTCAAGTTCGCGCGCAATTGTAGCACCAACTGAGTCGAATTCAAAATCCAGCTCAAGTATCACATCAACTTATTAAGATTCAGATGTGTCACGCATTACCTGATCAACAGCAAGCTGCGCAAAGCCCAGAACCTCAGAAGAAAATCGTTCACCCGAAGCTACGTCAACAGTTTCCATGGCTTCTCGGCGGTGGTAGTCCGTCACCTACGCCGGCCGGTCTCCGTCAACCGTCGTCGACGAACTTCTTCTGTTGGTCGCCTCCGTCGGCAGGTGGCGATCATCCATGCGTCAAAGCTCACTGGTGGCGTCGTATTGGAAGATGAGGAGTGGTGATGCGGAAAGTGGGGGTCGATGAAGTTTGAAGAAAGAATTACAGAATTCTATTTGGGAATAAAGTTGACTAACTTGGGTTAATTAAAGGGGATTTGAGCAAAAAAAAAAAGGTGATTGATTATTTGAAGCAAGCGATCATCAAATATATATTATATTTCCTTTACCCAAAAAATATATATATTATATTTCCTTTACCCAAAAAATATATATATCATATTTCTACAAGGATGGAAGGGTACTTCGACAAAGACAAAAAAACAATTTTGATATGCTCATTTCGCAAAAAATTTGACATTGATAATTTTCAAAAAGTCGTTTCCAGAAAAATAACATAATGGGGCAGCTACGTGATCAAGGCTTCCGACAATTTTTACGAGTCATGTGTTCAAAATCTGTTTATGGTGATAGTTGTTGAGCAAGGGAGAGCGACCAAGACATTTCCTTGATTTCATACTCGAGTATAAAATGTGTGAATGGGGCATGGATTGACGGGTTGAATCGACGTGAAACCAATAAACCTGGAGAGAAAAGTAGATGCATTGGAATTGAAATTACATTGCAAGGAACTAAATTTTGAAACGAAAATACATGGAAATGAAAGTGGCAAGAAACGAAGGTGCAAGTAAAGAAAAAGTAAAAAAAAAAAAAGAAAAACAAAGATACCTTTGCATGCTTTCTTGGTCGAACTAATTTTCTTGATATTAAGTTGAGAAGTAGGGCGACCTTCTCTCTCCTTGTGGAGGGCTCTTTGGGGATGATTATTTCCATTGTTGTAGCTAGCAAAGTTAAACGCTAATTAAAATGGACACATAAAGTACCTCAATGTTAATAAATTTGGGTAAAAGCGGGTGCTAAGAGCGGGTTACAAGTTTTTTTGAGAAAATTAAAGGAGAAGAACAAGAAGAAAGAATGCATTTTAATCGAGATCGGCGAGTTCACTTACCTAGGAATTGCTTCCTTAGCAAGTTTCGATCATTCTAACAACAAAAGCTGCAAGCCAACACTACCATCCTCATCTTTGCCAGTCGAATTGGAAGTCGGCATAGTCTTGGTTCGCATTCCATGAGGGAGAATAAGCTTAGGATTTCCCTTGGATACTATTTGACTATGTTCCTCACTACTCCTTTGACAATCTTGCAAGTCTTTTTGTAGATCTGTTTCGATCAAACTATCTTTGTGCGTAAGTGGACTCTTAACTTCTAAATCTGTTGATTCAAGAGCAACCTCGCATAGTAAAGCTAGATCGATTAGCCGATTGTCTTGAATCCCAACCTTTAAATCATCATCAAGTGGCTTGCATATTATTCGGAATCCCCGCTTTTTTGCCTTTGTAGCCAATAGTGTAAGGCTAAAGTGTACATAACTCCCATCAATTTGACCAAAATCGACTTCTCCCCACAGATCATATGGTGTGAAATACCAAAGCAAGATTTGATCCGAATCCAATGCCAAGAAAGGTATTGCTCGTTTGCAATCCCGCATTTCTCCATTCACATGTGGTAAAATCTGAAATATTTGATTTTGTGCCTGTCCATCACTATTGAAAACGGCACAAATAGTCAATCCAATAAACTTGTCATACAAGTCCTCTGAAGCCATGAATGATACGAAACTCTCTTCAATAGGGAGGACCCACTCTGGCATCTCTCCTCCAGGGAGCCAAATTGTGTAATCAGGAGGCGTCTATTATAAAGATAGACCATTAGAAAGTACCGAAGTTTGTTATTAGTAGTACTAAAATAAACGAATTCATTTTGAGTTTAGTGATTAATCCTAGTGAATTCCACTTCAAAACTAGAGCTCTCTAAATGAGTAGAGATTCAGTGACCCTTGCTTGCATTAACATACAACTCTCATGTCATAGAAATCATTCCCGTAGAAGTACGGTAGCCAACTTTATTACATGCAAAAAAGTGCAGAATCACTTTATATTTGTTTGCGTTTCTTGAGCCTTTGCATTTACTACTATTCCAATATACAAGAACACAATTCATCCAGCATATACTCCGAGAGAGAGAGAGAGAGAGAGAGAGAGAGAGAGAGAGAGAGAGAGAGAGAGAGAGAGAGAGAGAGAGAGAGAGAGAGAGAGAGCCTAACCCGGTTCAGAGAGGGAATGTCAGCCACGGTCAACACTCTACGGGCAAGAAGAGGAGATGAAAACAAATCTCCATTTTTTTCCATAGATTCGAAATTATTAGCTGAAATATGCTTCAAAAATGGTGGAAGCTCGGGTATCTCTTGTAATTGACGGGCATATGAAGTTGCATATACGGATAAATGATTAAGCTTACGAATAGATGTGGGAAGGCTAGTAACATTGCTCTCCGCCAGAATTAAATGTTGCAAGATGGGAAAACAGGAAGGATTCTCGAGAAATCCTATTCCGGACAAATTACATCCCCCAAGACATAAATAGAGTAAATTTGGAAGTCCAGTCTTCATGCACGGATCAACTGAATCCTCATACCCTGGAAATCCTGTTAAATTTGTGCAAATCCCTAGTTCCAAGATTTCAATGTTTTGTAACTTGTAAATGCTAGACGGAAGACTTACCAAGTTCTTGCAATTACTTAAACTCATTATTTTCAAAGAGACAAGATTTTCTATTGATGCAGGAAGTTCTTTAATAGCGGTCCCTTGTAAATAAAGCCTTTTCAAGCCTTTGAGTTTACATGGAATATCAGGGAAACTGTCAACCTTTCTACACCCGTTTAAATTCAACAACTGTAACTTGTCGTGATAAGCAATAGACTCAGGGGCTTCTACCAAGTTTTTGCAATCACCGAGAACCAATTCCTCAAGATTTGGAGTATAAGAAAGGTCGGTCATATGAACCAACGATTCACAGTTACTGAAATTAATGTACTTCAATTGTTGGAAGCCCTGCAAAAATAGCGAAACCAACATTTCATTAAAAGTTACTATAAATTGATTTTCTGAGAATTACATATTGTATTGAGAAATTAGTAAACAATTAGAAACTTTACTAGTAATTACAAATCTATATGTATATACCGTAAGGGATTGAAATATAGAGATGGTAAATCAAAAAGCTAATGGATATTGGTTGGATGCGGGCCACGTGGTAAAACTATGCCACATGTCATGCCATGTGGCAATTAGAAAAGTGGTAGAAGGACACCAAAAGTGCTCAAAGTTGTGTACGGCCCTCACTTTATTTCAAAAGTTTCTTTCGGATCATTTAAATGCCACTTTATAAAAAACAATGATCACTTAAGTGCCAACTCTGATCTCGAATACTGGAAATCCGATGTGGTAATATTTTAATATTTTTTCCACTGACATGGCTCGCTGGACGTCTAAATCAACATAAAAAAAACCCGAAACAACGTTGTTCAACAAGTTTCACCTGCCTGCACGACCCAAAACGACGTCATTCAGCAAGAAAAATCAATTCCTTGCTGAACGACCGACAGAAAGGGGATGCAAAGGGGGGAAAAAGGGAGCATAGTGAGAGAGCGAAAGGGAAATTCTCTCCGGCTTCTTGTCTGGGCAATTCATCAAAACCACCTCAAAGTATGCTGTCAACGGAGCTAATTCGTTGAAGAACCTGGCTGCAAACCGAATGCTCGGCCTTATCCATTCTCAGCCACGCATGGTGAGGAGTTCGAATCGCGGTTGGTGTTGCCTCCTTCGCCAACCAAGTCGCTTGAGGCGGTTTCTAGAGCCATTTTGTTCCGATCTACCCAACAATCGCGTCCGGCGACTTTCCCTTCACAAGGTACGCCCAAGCTCCTCTCTTTTCCCCTGTTTTGTCGAATCGGCGAGCTGGGGCTCACCGGCCCTGATTCTCGCGTGTTCCGAACCTGCTCATACCTTTCTCTGTGTATTCCTAGTGTTGTTTTATGGTTATGGTTGAGTATGGTCTGAGTTTGCGCCCCGATTGCTTTCTGGTTGTCCCCTCGGCCGTTATACCTTAGGTGTTCGATGAAAAGTCTGGGTGAGGTTTGTGCACTTGTTCTTGGTTTTCCGTCCAATCTAGGCGTTCATTGATTGCTGGATGTATTTCATGGCTTTCTAAATTGATATCACGCCAGTGTCTTTCATATTTCGTCGAGTCTGGTTCGTTCGGAGCAATTGCTCTTTCCCTCTCTCTCTCTCTCCTCCATTTCTTTGACTGAGCTCTGCAACATGAGATGAAACCAAGTGATCTCGACTGAACAGCACTCTTCTCACATATCTGAACCATGTCGTTCCTTGCCTTCTCTCTCCAACCTATCAACGAATCTGGCATCCTCCTTTAGACCCATGAGTGGTTCCCGACTGCTCGCACCTTCGTTGCTCTCTCCACCTCACGCCACACCCGCTTCTCCTACGCCAAGCCCTTCACCGCTCCCTCCTCCTCCTTTGATCCTGACCCCACTTCCACCCTCTACTTTATCAGTGATGACCCCCTCACCGCCTCTTATGGTCTTGCGACAGCCATAGAAGCCTTGGTTTCCCTTAAAATTGCCCTTGGTGAGAAGGAGGTGGCTTGGTGTCGTTTGTTGAGGTTGGGGCGCAGCTCATAGGTCTAGGTGGTGATGGGTGAGCGTCGGAGAAGCTATGGCCAAGTAGTCACTGTGTCAAGCAACAAGGGTGCAGAAGGGAGAAAAGAGAAGAAAAAAAAGAAAAAAAGAAAAAATGACATGGAGGAAGAGGAGGAGCAATGTACACATGGAAATGCCACGTGGACCAATTTTTCTATTTATAAAAATTCTAACTTATATAAAATTTTTAATTATAAATGTCACGTACTTATTTTGGTCGGAATTTTTCACTGGAAGCACTTACGTGATCGTTTTTTATTAGATTTTGCACTTAAATGATTCGGTGAAAACTTTTGGCACTAAAATGAGCGCCGTATACAACTTTTGACACTTAAACGACATGTAAAATGAAGTGCCAAACGACAACCATGCGAATGGGGGCCACGTGACAAAATTAAGCAACATGTCATGCCATGTGCCAATTAGAGAAGCAAAGTTATTGTCACGTGGCGAGCACCGGAATGAACATTTTTTTATTCTAATTTAGACTATTTATAATGGCTTAATGTCAAGACTATATTCTATCACAATGAAAGTTTTCAAAAAATAAATAAAATTTTAAATTTCTTTGAAACCATGCAAAGACAATGAAACCAACTTTGAAAAAAATTATGAAGAAAAAGAATTCAGATATACAATTCAATATCTAGCTCTGAATTTTGATTAAGAAACTAGTCATATGGCACCACTAGATCCCATTATTTGTAAACGCATTACAACATTATTGGCAAAGCTTCTAATAAATATTTTATTATGTTTGCTTAGAAATGTTGCTCTTTAAGGACCGACTTAAGTAATTAATAATGCCTTGTTTTATAGCATAGTGCATTCAAACCTTTGACAGAGTTAATTCTATCGATGCAGGACAAATCTCATTGTTAGGTACGTACATTGGGTAAGGCTCTATCACTTGATAACTAACTGGCCTCTTAAGGTTACTTTCAGTTGGAGATGTCGTGACTAGGATATCTAATTTACCACATCCAAATCAAGCATTTAGCCACTTAGCCAGCTACTGCTTGGGTGTTTTCACTTTTATACACAATATCAACGAATTCATTCTTTATATTATTGTTTCCTCTATATTTGCTCATTATACAAATTTTCTGTAAAAAAAAAAGGTTATGTGTAAACAACCGACACAATTAGAATAGGTTACGCAGCTCACACTAGCACATTTGCATTCTTCACTAGGTAGATTTGATTTGATTTTGAAATATAACTATGTCGATTGTTAGAGACATTGGATTTAAAAAGTATTTTACCTTCATCTATATTATTATATAAAGTAAAGAAAGGACATCCTACTTTTAAGGGATTTCAATTTTCTTTTTAATTCTTTCCTTCAATTATACTCAATTACTTATTTTACAAATATTATACTCATGGACGGATACGTGAAATTGGTTATTCTCTTTTATCTCACATACTTTATAATTATGTCTCAAGTTTGAGCCTATATATTGAACCTGACCTGATTGGAGGATGGGGACCTTCGTATTGCATGAGGCGTAAAAGAAAAGTCCAAGTTGGACTTTGACATGGTGTTGCATTCTTTGGATCATAATCTCGTATTATAATTTGTTTTTCTTTGTTGGATATATGAACCAACGTTCGGTCAACCGACAGGGTTTCTTCATATCTATCCAAGGTATGAGACCAAGAGTTGAACTCCTCTGATTGCCGCCCGGTTGAATTTCCTTTAAAAGGCCGCGCAAGAGGAAACAAAAAGGAATACTCTGAAGAAAGTCTAGGTGGGTTCCAGAGATAGAAATAAAGTGTGGGTTCTATTTCGATCTCCCTGCAGCTGCAACCGCACAAAGGAGAAACAAGGGGGAAGCTCTTCTTTGGCCGGGCACAGGAGCGGTAACACACGTTGATATATATGCAATGTAGTTTTACATCCAAATTTATTTGTTTCTTTGTGAGCACTATGGGTTTAGGTGTATCTAGGACTAGGAAGCGCTCGAGTGTGTAAGCGATTGTAACTATAAAATTCTCCGATTAATTAATGGAGTTTTTGGTGCTGGCTCTCTCCATGGAGTAGGTACCAATACTGAGACCAAACCACACAAATATTTCGTGTTTTCTTGTTATTTCTGTAGTCATTTTGTGTTGATTTAATTGCAAGATCCGTTAGTTTTTGCATTATTTTACCAAGATTGGTATCAGAGCTATTGCTAAAATCTTTTGGATTTGATATGGGAATTTTGCTTGTCTGATTGTTGTCTAGAAATTTTATTGTTACAGTTATGTGTGGAGTGAAAGTTAAAATTTTGAGAAATTTAACGGGAGGAACAATTTTGCGTTGTGGAGCGTTACGATGCATGCTCTATTAACAACCTAAGATTTGGCCAAGGCATTGGATGGCAAGGCTAAGTTGCTAGAAATGATGAAAGATGCCGATAAAGGTGAGTTAATTGAGAGAGCGAGGAGTATGATTCTATTGAATTTATCAAATGGGGTATTAATAATGGTGGCCGAAGAGAAGGATGCTCCAGCATTGTGGGCAAAACTTCAGGCACTCTATGTAAAGAAGGGTTCGAATATCGCTTATACATGTTGAAGATGATGTTTCAAGTTTGTTATACTAAAGATACTTCCATCAAATCCCATTTAGATATGTTTAACAAACTCATAATGGACTTGAAGAACGTTGAAGAGACCTTAGATGATGAAAAATAAGGCATGATATTGTTGGCTTCTCTACTAGAGTCATGAGAGTACTTTACTAACTCAGTATTACAGGGGCATACTACAATTACCTCAAAAGAGGTAGAATCTGTTTTGTTCTCTAAGGAGTGGTAGAGAAAGTTGAAAGATGAGGATCTAGCACAAGAGGTGGCGTGAGGACTAGTGATTTGAAGTAGAGATCAACATCACAGTCTAGATGTAGAGGTAAAACCAGATCAAAATCTCACAATAAAAAGTCTAAGGGTTGCGTGATGTGCTTTGACTGTCATGAGGAGGGGCACATGAGGAGAGATTGCCTAAAGCTAAGAAACGGAGATATGCTAGTGCAAAAATAGAAAGAGTCGTGCCCTTCAAAGTTGAAGGCATCCTCCCCAGATAAACTACCCACCTTGCAGTGTCCCCCTCCCGAATTCTCGATGCGGCGGTTAGGCATAGCAGGCAAAATACCTCAAGTAGTGTAGTGTGGCGAACGTTGTCGAGGAAAGCACCAATAATGCAAAGGCTATCTTGAGTGTGACTATCGACTCATCAAGAGATGTGTAGTGCTAGAATTTGGGGTATTCTTATTAAATAATACTTCATAGAAACTGGTTTACTACTTAGTAAACTGCACATGATGATAGAGTTATGATAGGGAATAACGCAGCCTACAAGATTGTCTGGATAGGGACACTTCGAATTCGGATGCATGATAGGTAATGCACATATTGATGGATGTGAGGCATGTACCGAAGCTTAAGATAATCGTATTTCTCTTGAAACACTCAATAACATTAGGTGTAAGTACACGACTGAAGGAGTGCGGAAGATCTCTCAATGTGCCATGACAGTGATGAAGGGGAAGAAGGTGAATTCTCTATATCATCTACTGGGAGAGACCATAACCAAATCTTCTGCAGTTTCGTCAAGCGAGTCAGACTCAAACTTGATTAAGTTATGGCATATGCCATTAGGGCACAAGAATATGACAAGTATGACGATGCTAAGTTAGAGTGGATTGCTCAACGGTCAGAAGATAAGGAAGCTAGACTTGTGTGAGTAATGCATCTTTAGGAAGCAAAGCCGAGTTAAATTCACTACAGCTATGCATTTGACCAAACAACTGATTGGTTACATTCATTTAGAAGTCCAAGGCCCATCTCTGATTTCTTCGAAAGGAAGAGCTCGATATATGTTGATATTCATCGATGATTATTTGACAAAGGTATGGATATACTTCCTAAAGCACAAATTTGAGGTGTTCAATCGGGTCAAGAAGTTTAAGGCACTCATTGAGAAGCATTCAGTAAACAAATTTAGTGCCTTAGGATCAATAACGACATGGAGTTCTATAGAAAAGATTTTACCAATTTTTGCAAGGGAGAAGTGGTTTTGGGACACCACATAGTGCCCCGGACACCACAGCAGAATGGTGTCATAGAATAAAGGAATAGAACTTTGATTGAGTGAGCTAGGTGCATTCTTTTGCATGCAAGACTTGGCAAGGAATTTTGTTTTTAGCTAATGGTTAATGGTACAAAAAAATAGTAAATGACAAAGTTTGTCTATAACTATAGAAATGAATTTTTTAAGTTCTAGTCCTAGAGAACATTTAACTAACACCCTTTCATATTATCTTTAACAAAATATATGTTGATGGAGGAAAATGGAGCCAATGATTGTGGGACGCATGATATAGCCATAGCACACTGTTCTATCCAACTTTCCATTACTGTATCAATATGTATATAACCCTAAAGCTACGTTTGGTAGTTGGGATAAAATTCAAAATATGATAAAATTTGTCATATATCATGTTTGGTGCCTGTTCAAGATATGATAAAATCGGATATATGAGGGATATAACCCCGATAAAATTATCCCATTGGAGAGGTGGAATAAAGGTTGATAGGATTTCTAATATCCATAATATAAAAGTTATTTTTCTCGAATAACAAACTTGTTAAATTAATAAAATTAAAATAATATTTGAATATAAATAATATTTG